>CM056994.1:9705362-10422862 GCA_029891345.1 Dryococelus australis
TGATAATCAGTTGAATTTAAGTGTTGTAACCATTCCTGACTGGAAGAATATAAATACTGTGAGTAATTTATATTTTATATCAGTGCTCCAAGTTGACGTAACAAAATAATGAGTTATGCTAACAATTTCTCTGCAAAATAAACCTACATAAAGCTAGCCGTAATAAATATGGGGCTCCTGTAAGTTAGGCTCATTTCTCCGACATTTTCAAAGGTAGCCCCACATGAAAAAATTGTTTTTGTCATATCTTTGTAAACGATCAACTATTTTCCACCAAATTTGGCGAAGAAATTGTAATGACTTAGGCCATATTAACTTGTATGTTTAAAGTGTGCCAGACACTTGTTTTCAGAATGGCGGCAATAATTACATTCTAGCATAGTATAGCCTACTGATGCAGTAAATGAATGAAAATGTGCAGATTTTAACTTAATTTTAACTAAAAACTGCGAGGTTTTGTAATCTTACTTTATACATGGAGAAATTTAAAATAAAATAGGCCTACGTAGATTTAATATTAAACTCAATGCAGAAGCTGAAAGAGAGAGTTGAGGGATCCACAAAACTCGATGAAAAATTTCAGCATATATTAATTTTTTTTTAATCTGATGATTTTACTCTTTAGTCAGCAAAATATGTTGATTTAATAATGAGTTGATAAAGTCCCATTATTTAAAAATCGAGGGAGTATTTTTTCTGCCATTTCCTACATACGGTTCCACCAATTGTTAAATTAATTAATTTTGACTTTAAGTTACATAAATTTTTTAAACAAAAATTATTAATTAAATAAATTTGATCAGCATAGTTCACAAAAGTTATAAACTGTAAACATTTTACTAGTAGGTATTCCACTAAATGAAAAAAGAATTAATATTATGACGCCGTTGGGTGAGATACGAGACGAACAATGACATAAATTACTTACTGATGATATGTGCGCCAGCTGTGCTTCCCAATCACTGGACTGTTGAGACTCAGGGTTCTCAGGGATGCTGCGGGTTCTGTGTGTCCGTCTCACCCTAGCGTACTTACGATACACGTTTGCAATACTAAACATTTTTAACACTTGAAAAACACAGGTGACAAGAACACTGTCACTACAAAATAGAAGAATGAGTCACTGTGAGACTTGTTTTATTTATACAGTGCGTACAAATCACATGGCATGAAATTTAATTATACTACTTGGTCATGTCTAGTTAACTCCGCTTGGGTGCTCCCCAGCCCGCAATTACTCAAGCGCACGCCTAGATGGATATCTCACCATGGTGTATGAAAACACAATCTTCACAAGGGAAGAGAGTCGACAGGCGCTAGGGTGGACTGACGATTTGTCCCTGAAGACAGGACGCTGTGAATTTCACAATGAACCAACTGATGATACATAAACACGTGTGATTACTTGGCGTCACTAGCGCAAACTCATCGGGACACACCCTCCAGCACATGGGTATACACATAGCTGGCTAGGATGGAAGTAATATCACCATACACAAATACAAAATTACATAAATACCATTAGAAGGTGATGGGGCACGAGATAAGTATTCACAATAAACACACACATGTCTGAAAACAAGTTTAGATGGTGTGGATGCCACTGGATGAAGTTCATAGCAAACTACGTGGTGCTGGTGGAATTGCAACATTTCTTCGTGGAAATGGCAAATTAAACTCTGACAAATTGTTATTCTTGTTGAGAAAATTATCCTCTTTACGATTAAAACAGTTACAGACTTGTAGCAGGCCTGACGGCGGCAAAACCAAACATTGAAGTGATTGCATGGTCAAACACAAAAGCATCAATTTATGTGAGGATTACATGGAACCCTGAATGACAATACATAGAACCCTGAAATAAGTTATTGCACACATGATATCACACAAATAAGCTCTCAAAGCACAAGGATGGCGCAGATATAGACTTTGTGGCTGCAAGATAATCTTCAAATGGTAATATTCAATTGTTTATTCTGCTTTCAAAGATTCATGTAAATGATAACTGGTTTTTTTAATTATATATATTTTGTTTAAATATACCCAGTGGATGCCCAAGTTGAGATGCTTCCAAAGGTAATAAATAAGGCAGAATAATCCTAACAAACATTTATTGAACCCCACAGAACTTAGTCTGTCTCATTTATACATTAGATATTTCTGTTGTATTAACCTTTCATTGAAAGTATAACTATGTGATAATGAGTCCATGTTGTAAACAGGAATGTTAGTTTTAAATGTTTCAAAATATTCTAGTATTATTAAATATGCCTAATTTCTCGAACTATTGTGTTTTTCTCCTATGTACACTGAATAATTCTATAGGATATGTTCCTCTGTAATTTGCATTTAAAGTAAGAACAATATTTCTATCTTATATACACATTAAAGTAACCAACAATTGAGGTAGTACCAAAAATGTCATGTTCATGAAAACTGCTAAAGTACACAAGTATTTTCCGTCGCAAAACCTAGCCATGAAATTTACTATAAAGAGTGCTACAAAATTCTAAGGAAGTTAACCTCTGCATACGATTTCACCATTTGTTAAAAAATAAATAAATTTTATAAGCATAGTTAACAAAAGGTCTATACTGTATACATTTTACATGTAAGTATTCCATTACATTTAAAAAAAATTACAATAGATAAAAAATACATATAGGCCTACAGGTTTTTGAGTCTGCATACCTTATGCCTATAAAAGTAATATAACTGCTGGTGTCTCTTTGGGTGTGCCTGACACGCTTGAGTCCAAGTAGACGGATGGATCTCCAGGTCCGCTGAAGACTGTCTACCACTCCAGAGGAAAACCGAAGACTCCAGCCACAGCTATGCAGCTCCCATTTAAAATACGATGATCCCGTAGCCCCGTATATACAATGCTTTCATAAATGAATATGATTAAACTTACTGGAAAACGCCATGAGCTTATAGTTACAACGTGCCTTTACAGCTAGGACTCCCAGGAGAGACTAGAAGAGGAAGCAACCATCTAGTGGCCAGTGTACGCAATTCAAAAATCAAAAAGCCAAAACCAACATTTTAGGAAATTAGTAGGCCTGACTGTAAATATGTGCTGGAGGACCATAAGATGCCACATGATGGTATCACAATTATTAGTTTGTCCATGGAGCTTACATTGAGAGCTGTGAAACAAGCTGTCTCATTTTCTGCAGTGGATTTTCCTACCCACCCCACTAGATGCGGTTAACTACGCTTTGGCTGCATCACAGTGTACCGTGCCTACCTGTCTGCTGCCCAACCTAAGAAAGTGACCAACAAGAAGTTATTTTTTTTTTTAAATACCCTGCCAAAAGACTAATAAATAATGAGGACTGGTTATTACCTTATAATTCTGGAAGTAATGATTGAAATTGGTGAGTGACACGTGAAGTGGACATGAACACATTACATGTCCTGCGCAAAAACATGGACGCCCGGCAAGCAAAGTGGTCGCATTGACCTCCACACATAAACTGGCCAGCTGAGAGCACTGGTTCACCTGCCGTCCGAAGCACGGCGCTGAGGGCAGCGCTGCAAGCTCGGCGGTGCGTAGTTTTGAATAATAAAGCAGTGCCACTAGTTTAGATTTCTGAGAATTTTACTCTTGTGTTCTGGAACCTCCCACGGGAGCGTTAAATTCTATTGGTCATTTTCAAAAGTCACATATGACTAGAAAATATCCTAGTGGACTAATAGATTATTTTCTAGTGTCACATGTGTTTAGAAAAAATGTCCTTGTGGACGAAAATTTTCTTATGCTAGAAAATCATGAACCGGTAATTCATAAAGTTAAGTCAAATATGGTCAGATATTTGTCCTTGATGACAAATGATTTTGTCATGTTAGAGAATTATGTAAAATTACATAGAAAGAACACACGAAAAATAGAAACACCTCTGCCAGTCTTGAAAGAGGAAAACAATATTTTTGTATTATTGTGGTAGTTACAAAATATATATATATATATATATTTTTTTTGTATATATATATATATATATATATATAAATTGTTTTTAAAACCTTTCATTGTAACTCAAAATTGCTCAAAGTTTTCGGTCCTGAGTATTGTTTATAACATTCGAATTTTAGAGGACCATTTTTTCATCAGAAAGAAAAAGAATGAAACAGTAGTATTGTTTAGGTAAGGAAAAATGGATTTTAGTACAAACTAGAATGTTGTGATTTTGTAAAATTTTGAATTTTTTGTAGATGGTGTACCTTTGTAGTGAATGGGTGATTATATTTTCAATATATGAACTTTCTGAGAGCTCTTGCTTGATGTTTGTATGCATTATTATAGCAACCGATACTGCTTTCAAAATAACTACTTCTGTTGATCTTTTGGATTTCTTGGAAGTGTGGCTGACCTTTGTGTTGCCCTTGGGTGAAGGGCATAGCAGAGGGCTACAACTGAATGGAAAACTTCACCCATCAAGGGATTCCTGCTGCCTTTAAAGAGAGACAGGAGGAGTCGTGCACCTCTTAGCCACTGGGAGTCGGAAGGGTCTGTCAGATGTGAACAGAACCAGCCTGTAATGGGTGTAAGACGTGGGGGCACCATGTCAGTTGCAGGCCTTGGATGGAGGACTAGACTGTTATGGGTGTAAGGATCTGCCTGGTGGAGGTGGTGTTGACTACGGGAAGCACAATTCCTCTCCGTCCATTGTTCGGTGACCAATTGATGCTTGCTAAGGTCTGGTTAGGATTAGGTAGACTACTAGAAGCCAATCCCTAGTCCGATCCTGCTCCTGGGATGGCCATCGTACTGGCTTGAGGCCTGGTGGGAGTACGATTGACCGAACAGGAAGCCTACTTCCTCTGTCGCTCTGTGGGATTGGCTAGGGTCCAAGAGGTTGGCTGATCTGAGATGTGTCGGAGCTATTGCCAGCTCTAGTAACAGAGAGCAAGCAGATGCGTGAACTCTGGGAAGGGCTAGTGATGGGCAAGTTGTAGCCTCTCCTAGTCAAGGGGACCCACACCTCCTCGTGGTACCACAGTTGAGCCAACCGCCCACAAGGCTTAGATGTGGGAAACACCCGGGGCGTTCCCTATACCTGGTTTTACCAATGGGGGTATCTGCCTCCCAGGCTAAGCTTGAATCATGGGCAAATCATGATGGTGGTGCCTGGTGGTGGGCCGGTCGACTACTTTACGGTCAGTGGGAGGGACCCTAAAGTTGAGTTTCCATGTGAAGAAATTCAGACTGGAGGGACCACTTTCCTGATCGTGGAGAATCCTAGATGGAAAGGAAGGAAGAGCACAAGCTGGATTTCCTAGTGAAAGCCTAGAGGTCAGGATGAGGAAGGACTCGTGCTGGCAGTTGTGAGTGCCCTGACTATATGCCCAGGTATGCACTAGGTAGTGGGTTTTCTCCCTGACAAAGGAGAAAAAGGATGGCCAGGTGAGAGCTGGCAGAAAAGGAGAATGTGCCTGAGTGATGGGAGGGGAGGCGGGACCTGAGGAAAAGTTCCTCTGCTACGTCCAAGGGTCCTACAACCCGGAACCTGCAAAATGGTCTTTATTATAAGGATACTCACAAACCCCGGAAAGGCATTTGGCTAAGAGGGGTGAGATGTTCCATTATTTATTATGCCTTTAAAGAGAAAGGCAGCCCAAAGTTAAATTAACTACATTTCTGCCAAGTTCAAAATTTTAGGCAAACAACCCCATCTTTGCCCAAGACTAATTAATGCTAGGGCAGCCTACTGAAAATTAATGATTGAATTAAGTCAGTAAATTTGATTTTTTATCAATGTTCCAGCAACTAAGTTAAATGAACATGCGACAATTTTTCCAACAAGATTTTGAGAAATATCGTAGTGTTGTCCTTTGAGAAAAGTGCCTGAAGAAAGCAAATGCAGCATAGAATCTGCCACAGAAAAACATAAATGTAATTATTAGTAACTCCAGCTGATCTGGAGGAAATGTCCAAGAGGTATGGAAGTTGTATATTTATCTTTCGCATAACTTAGTTTAGAAAAAAAATCTGCACCTTGTAAATCTGTATATGGATTGCGTGAAAAAAAAAAAAAAACTGACAATACTTTACATCCTAGCTATAATGCCAAATCTATGTGAACAAAAGTGAAGCAAAGTATGCAAATTAATACAGCCATTTCAGTACATTTTAACATTAGTTTTATGCAAAATTTTAGGCCTTTTGGACAGAAATGCATGTGTCCATGGATTTTTAATTTCACCACATTAAGTATAATATCTCAATCATTAAATTTGAGTGTGAATGTGTTCAATATCTGAATTATAGCCTGTGTTTGGCCTTCTCTTTTCAAGTATTTAGTACGTCACTTTGTTAATCATAACTGAATTGGCCCTAGACAATGATTATTTCAGCCACAATGGTCCTTCGAAACAGATAACACAGCTTTAAGTAATAAAATAAGGTGCAGTGTAATGTTCAGAAGAATAATTCTTGGCCAACCACATGGTTAGAAAGAAGTTGTGTGATGCCTTTATTTGTAAATTGACAAATGCTCGTTCACTTATAGTGTACCAATGCAATGACTATTTGGCTCTCTCTGCTTAAAGTCATCAACATACATACTGTTTCCAGTCACACAGTGCGTACGTACATCAATGGTGGTAGTGGGTGTCTGTTTTGTTCATTAGAGGTCTGATACTGTTGGGGTTTCATACCGACTGCCAAGCAGCTCCAGAAAAGTAAATTAATGTAAAATCTGAAACACACTGCTTCCCACAGCATCAGCAATAGCAAGGGCGTAGAGCACACCAATTTACCTGCGTCATACGTGTTTACCAGCTTTGTAGAGATATATATAGTAAAACTTTACGACGCAAGAAAATTTAGGTGCCCTCTGTGTGCTATCGCTCATGCTCCAAAAAGCAGATCGGTGTGGATTTTACATGAATTTGCTTTTCTGGAGCCATTTGCCGACATGTTTAACATTTATGTACATTTCTGCATTTCTCGTGGTCGTATTTTTCCCATTTAGGCCCTACTACTTTTGCCCCACAATTACCCTGATATTCATAACTCCTTTCACTATAACATTTCATGGCATACCTATGCTAAATATTACACAATGCTCCTATGAAATAGTGTGAATAGTAAAGCCCTGACTACAATCACTGTAGCGTTCCCATAACAAAATAAAAGTAGCGTTACCATTGAAGTATGGAAATGTACTGCCTACAACCAAAGTAAGAACACCATTACGCTGTCAATGACAAACGAGCACAAAAAATGACAGGCTGTACATGTATCGCTGATATTTACAGTGTGTTGGGTAACCTGGTATTTATTTTTGTTTAACTACATGTGACGGAAAAAGTTTTGAGGGAAACGTGTTTCTGGATATTTAAATTGTGGTATACATGTTAATAACTGCATTGACTATTTAAATAAACAGAAATTGGAACTATACCACAAAATTAATTTAATAACTATGTTCCATGTACTACACTGACTCTCGTGGTTGGAAATGTTTATTTGTGATTACACGGCGTAGAACTCTATGTAAGAGAACAGAAAATATTCAATCCTCTATATGGAGTTACTGCGAGCAGTTACGCCGTTAAGTTATGTTGTAGCTGGCACATGGCGATTGTAACCGGAACTTAATGAATGAGTGAAGAGATTTGGGCGACTCTTAACAGCGAAGTCTTAAGAGCCAACGCGGGTGATTGAAATGAATATGGAGCGCCACCGGAATGGAGGAGCGTGAGAAACGGAAAATCCCAGAGAAAATCTGCCTACCAACGGCATTGTCTGGCACTATTCCCACTTGCAAAAGTCCAATGACCTGACCGGGGATTGAACCCTTTTTGCCTTGGTATGAGGCGAGCATGCTGATTGCTCAGCAACCATGGCCCCCTTGAGCTTATAATGTCCATATATATCATTTGCAGGTATTATTTTACGTTTATCGGAAAAGCAGTGGTTATTAACAATCACTCACCTTTCAAAAAAATTATCACACACCTGTCTGCTTTTACCACCAATTACAAAATGTAGCCTACTGTTTACAAACAAGTTTCCGCTCATATTAATGCCGTGGAAACTGTAAACCAAACAAAGAGACCAACTCCTGCCTTATTTTGAAACCTTCTCATTAAAGCCGTTATGTTTCCTAACCTCAAACCACAGCACATTAAATCCTTTCATTTATGACAAAAGCAACTAAAATATAAACACTACTAGTAAACATATAGAAAAACAAATGCATGAAGAAAAGTAAAACACACACTACTATACACTTACAATATTTACATTTAGATGACCACGAATGAGTCAAACCTAAATGTAAATACTAGTCTTATGATTTAAATATGAAAAGGATCAGGGTGAGATCTTACCCGCTCATCTCCGTATGCACGTTCTACAACTCCGTGCGTAGTTTACTAGAAATATTATCATAGTACTTCCCTCTCTCTTCCCATGAGCACATAAACTTTGACGTATGATTCATCCGAAGGTGCTCTTATTGTCATTTAAAATATAGGAATGAAATACGCTGCATGAAGACACTCGGTGACGAACCTGACACTCCTACGGCAATCGAATACACTTCAGAACGTAAATACACACACAACAACACAGCTACTACCCGGGCTGTGACTACAGTACACACACTACGGCCCCCACCACGCAGCCATATAACCCTAAACCGAAGTTGAATGAGCTGCACAAAAGAATCTTTCAATTGGTCGATAATACGTCACGTGGCCAAGTTCACTAAATCTGAGCATTCTGATAGGTTGCTCCAGAAGCAACTATTCTCTGAAGGGGAGTACGGAAGAAAATTTCATTTCGTCCTACTTGTTGCAAGAAGTAACACTCCCTCCCAGCATAGTTGAATGCATTACACGATCTTCTCGATCTTATAATTATCATTATGTTCATTATGAGCGTAACATTACGCAGAAATATTAAATGCCAGACATATCTATTATATCTACTTTAACGACGTGCACAGTAGCGCCTATAGTGACGTAAAGTGGTGAAATCACGCAAACTTAGAAAGAACATACAAACGACAAATTACTTGCAAATTAGTATTCCGTTGGGAATCAAAACCTAATATTAAACACAGTATGTCGGCATAAATTGTTGCACAAATTTGTTTGATTTATTGCGTCCGCAATATCCGATTTTATACATAGGCGAACCAAGAGATTGGGCAAGACAAATTACAGTTAAAAAGTGTATACATGACATAGTAAACTGACGTGAGTCACATGTCCCGTCTGAAGACCGTTTGCCAGTGCGGCGCCAAAGCGATTCACAGTTAGTATACGCACTCGACGAGCGGAGTGACAAGTGCAGTGCAAGTATGGATGCAACACCACGCAAAATTGAGCACGAGTGTCAAGGCACCCGCTGGAGAGTAGTAATATAAAATAAATCTTGTTTTTCAGTGATATCTTTTATGTAGGATTTTGTGTGTAATATGAAAACATGGGTGTCCACGTGTTTACATTATTTAGGCAAGGAAACAGCCAAAGTGCATGTCCTAGTAAGTAAAGATTGTGTTTCAGTGTTTAATTATGTATCATTCGCAACGTTTGCAATCCTCAACCAATTCACCCAAACATAAACAGTGTTCCATATGAAATTTTATATTTAAGAATCACGTATGCATATTCCATCGCAAGGTAAGGAACGAAAAGGGCTATTATGTAATTTGCAATGTTAAAACAGTATATCCACTTGGCCCTCGAAACTCGGCCGGCTCTCCGCGGCAAGCAGGCATTCAGCTATGAGCATCTCGGGGATGTGCTAGCGTGTTACTGCGCCTAAGGTATCGCGCACTCGGGCAGCCATCAACTCTTGTTTTTCAACCATTCAATCTCCATAGTTTTAAATCACCGGACCTGTTGTTCTTTAGCTGCCCGAGACACCACCTCCCTCTTCCACAGTGCTTGCATCGATTGGGGAAGCTTAAAACCTTGCATAAAATGTTTATCGGATTCGCGCAATTTTACGGCATTACCTCACAGGCACTTGAAGCCATGAAGTGTGATTATACATGTAAAGTGTAGGCCTGACAGCCTTCGTAAAAAAAACTGCATAATTTACGCATAGAGAACTGTTCATGTCGACATTATTTTGTGGCCTTCGGGCTCTTCAGGGCACGGGCTTTAGAATACCCGCAGCCTTTCACCCAGTGTCTTAATATGTATTTTCTCTATTTGATTATTGTAAGTATCGTGTGTGTAAACGTAGGTGTGTGACTAACCGATAATTCACTATGTCAACATAATCGGCGAGCTTTTGTATGCTGCAATATTATGTTACATGGGTGTGTTAGCTGACCCGAACAGGGCACTGCGAACTTCGCATTTGGAATAATAGTACGGCGCATTTATAAGGAGTAGCAGTCCAGGATAGCATACGTCGTTGGCCGAACGACCCTGGCGGAAGCCTCGTCTCTACCGACTCATACGACATCATCCACGATGTCTGGCACACTGGGTAAAAGAAAATTCAAATTTAACCGCTCCTTAAATCCTGCCTCTGCACACTGAGGCACCATGGCACCAAGTAAAAATTGTAACCAACTTAGTTTCTGATCCTGGAAATCATGGCATCCCAGAAATTCTTTTTCCAAATTTTACTCAAACCATTCCAGAATTTAAATTCCTAAATTTACCTGCAACAAGGAAGCTGCATGATCAACTTGGCGACTATTACAGCAAGGGGCAGCATCGCGAAAGCTTCAGGAGGCCTTCACAACACCAGAAAATGTTGCGGATGGTCAACGGGAAAGGGATGCCAAAACAACAAAGCACTCTCTATTGATCTGGTGAGGACGAAAAAAGGCTGTGAAGCGACTATCTTGGGGGAGCAGACGTGACATCACCAGTGCGACACCCTGTCGACGATCAGCGAGAACAAAGACCAAAGGAGCGTACCCGCACTAACACTCCTCTGTCTGACATCAAAACCCGCGTGCTATCACGTGCAAGAAGGAGGGGAACAAACAGGAGAAAGGTGACGAAACAAGTTCCTTTCTCTTGCGCTATCTGCTCACCGTACACCGCTGGTCAGCTGTGCCATGTACCATGCCGCGCATTTGCAGGTCTACCAAAATCACACACACTCAACTTCTGCGCCGTGCTTCCGGGTTGGTACACCACAGAACTTCCAGTTCCACGCTTCCGTTTATGCACTCCGGTGTGTGTTATCAAGTAGAACATATGATGGCTGGCCAGACAGACGAGAGTGCATCGGTACTTCTATGCCCGCATTGTCTGCCATAGATGCTGACCAATCTCACTACCAAATATGAACTCGGCACAACCTACATGCCATTGTAAGCGTAAGACCAACTCATCAATCAACTGCGCTGAAGTGCAAACCATGGAGGAAATAACAAAACATTCGGAACAATCCAGCAAAATTACAAAACCTAATCAAAAATCGGCAAACACTAGTTGGTGTTTAACTCTTTTGTGCGCCGGGCAAGGGACACAATTACTCAAATGTGGGCAGTGTCACACGACATTTCACTAACAGTGTCATAGCACAACGAAAACTGGCAAGTGGTCGGAAATGAAATTTACCTGTGATAGTTGCAACCAGAACTTGGGACCAAGACCATATGCTAATAACTGAAATAAGTTTGCAGCAGATCTGCGATACAGTATTTTTGAGCAGCCGAACAAGGGAATTTTAGTATCAAACAGAGTAAAGAGGAGACATGGGAAAGGCGTACGACAAATAGCGGAGAAGTGGTAACACCAGGCAAGCAAGAGCACGTGGACTGCACAAGATTGGAGGGAGTTAGGAACAGCGCGCCACATATCACCCTGATGCACGTGGTCACCGACGTATACAGTGAAACAGAAATTCAGTCAGCCATGCATATCCCAACCATGTCCACGGTTCCCATACCTAAGTAACCGTTCACACAATATCTAATGCTGTTACCTGTCAGCTACCAACAACATCTGTACCAATCAACCCTGTTAACAACTACTTTTCCGACCGGCACACCTGGGAAATTTACTAGTATACAGTAATGGACAGAACTCAATGCCACATTGGCAACAGGCAACCAAAAAGAGACATGAAGTGAAAATAAAATCCAAAACATGCCAACTTTTTCCGGAACTGCAAATGAGGAACCGAAGGCATTTGTAGAGGAGTGTATGGCGCGACTTCAAAGGTACGGTGTATGTAAATATGAGTAGGCGAGCTGCATCGGGACCCAACTAATGGGAGGGGCAGCAGAGTGGTACACTGCCATTAACCACTACGACCTAAGCTGGGTCGAATTTGTGAAATCGTTTCAATGCAGATACAAGAGCACTTTTACGTCGTTACAAGCCCAGCTGAAACTAATTTGGCCAGAGGAACAACTCAACCAGCAACTTCCGATGTTTATCACGCATAAGGTACAGCAAGTTCGACGATTTCAACTGCACTTACCAATTATGGGAAATATTGGAAAACGTCACAGAAAATGTCATCCCAGAATACCGTGCATCTTTCTTGCTGTTCATGAACAGCGACGTCACAGAAGCACTGAAGGCAGCTGTTATACTGGAACGGAACTCACGTCAAATGCGCCGCGAGTCAAATGCTGCACGAGGGAAGCACGAGGTGGGGAACAGTGACTGTGTACAACCATGTGAACAATTCTACCAGCAGGAGGAAATCAGCAAGGGGAGAGAGCGACGGAACCGGGGAACAACAGTAGGGAGAATGCACACTGCCACGATAACCCCATTCAGCGAGTGCACAACATTGACCTAGCAAGGGAAGACATAATGGGAGAGAGGGAGGGGACTAACTGACCCGACCTCCATGTCGTTATTGTCAGCCAGTGGAAGTGTATCACTGGCAGAGTAGGTGCCCGAACAATCCGCACCTGAAGAGCCCCACGGGCGTAAAGCGGCCAGATTCCACTGACGTCCCAGTCAGATAGCAGCACCTGTATAGAACCCCACCCGCAGCAAGCATTCGTGCAACAAATAAGCGGTAACATGGCCCATTTTATCAGGATTAAAATCCACCTGAATGGGCAACCGTGTCACACACTTGTTGACACAGTGTCTTCGTACAATTTCGTATGGAAATGATTTGTAAACGCAAAGGACGTCACACCCACGAATCATGTCATCAGACTGGTAACAGGGCAACAGAGCCTCAGAGTGGAGGGAAAGGCGACTGTGACAGTGTAGGTACATGACTTGGAAACGACACAACAGCAATGATCACCGACGAGATTCGAGAAGATGCAATAATAGGTATGCCATGTTTGCAGGAAAAAAAACACACATGTGGAACCTGCCACCAGGAGGATCAATTTTTGTGCTACTGAACGACAGTTGGTGTATAACATCGATCATAAAAATCCAGAGCAATTACCAGCCGTCAAATTCAGTGATTTCGACCACTAAGTCCCACCACAACACCAGGCGGCATTCCAGCGACTGCTGAGCGAGCGTCGCGAAGTCTTCGCGGAACATGACGCACTTTGATGCACGACTGTGCCAGAGCACGAAATCAAGCTGATGCGAGAGGAGCCAATTTATGCTGCACAGAGAAGCTACCTACTCCACCAAGCAAGAATCATACGACGACAGGTGAAAGAAATGTTGGCGAATGGCGTCATAGAGCCACTAGAAGTCGCTACAACTCCGCTATCACAATCGTGTCAATGAAAGATGGCTGCTGGAGATTTTGCGTGCAATTCCGCCCCATTAACCAGGTAACTTGCAGTGCCTTACCTCCTTATGTGAGTGTGAGAGATGTGTTGAGTTCCTTGGGTAACACGAAGATTATGATGTCGTTGGACCTGCACAGTGGGTACTGGCAGGTACCCATCAAGCAAGAGGACAGGGAGAAAACAGCATTGACCATGCCGAATGAGAGACGCTACCATTTCTGCGCGATGCCGTTTGGGCGAAATGTCCTCCTGCCATGTTTCAGTCAATCATGGTTCGAATCCTGGGGGGACCGATTGGGGAATGACTGGAAATGAATGGACTCTTCTGTGCGGTGAATAAATGCCACCTAGGGAAGAGCAGCCTAGACTTCCTAGGGCATGAAGTGCAGGAGAACGGGAACCAGCCGAACCAAGAAATGCTACAGGTGATCGACAACTACCCCAAGCCGAAGACCCGCAAAGAAGTCCCGAAGTTCTTAGGGCTTGTGAATTTGCCCTGCGAGTTCATTGATGGGTTCGCTGTAGTGACAGCACCGCTTACCTATTTACTCTCACCATAACACAGGTTCGTGTGGAGTAAGAAAGAGGAGTGTGCTTTTCAAGAAATGAAGAACAGTTTCCGTGCTTTTCCGACATTGGCAAGATATGATGTGGGCCTGCAGTTATACCTGCAAACAGACGCAAGCCAGGAGGGAATTGGAGCTGTCCTCCACCAGTATGGAAAGACCAACACGTGGCAGGTGATCACCTTCGCGAGCACTATGTTGGGCGCAGCAGAGCGAAAATACGATATGAACGAGCGTGAATGCCTTTTCGTAGTGTGGGCGATGAAGAAGTACCGCACCTAACTGAATAACAGGCTGTTTGTGCTCCGCATAGACAACCATTGTCTTGCATGTCTCCAATACTCCAAGGAAGCCAGAAGCAAATTAACCTGGTGGGCAGTGCTCCTCCAATCGTATGACTTCATGGTGGAGCATATCCCTGGAAAATAAAACCAGCAGGCAGATCAACTGTCACGAGACAACCAGAGCAGCATGGTCGTGAACGGCAAAGCAGAACAGGACAACGTCCAACCAACAAGGAATTCCTACACGAGGTATATGTACATACAATGAGCGCAATAGAGGGCAATGTACTTGTGAATGACGTGTGGAGAGAGGTAGTGACAGTGAAGCACGTGTGTTTGTTTACAAACAAACTGAAGGCAAAGTGTAAGATGCAGCGGATGGAGAATTGCCACATGATGGATGGCCAATTGAAAAATTGTTCCATGCAAGACCGACGAAATGGTGGTTATTTTTACCGGTGAATTAGAGGACACTAGTACTAACACACGTAAGTGTGATAGTGGAACACTTGGGAACAGCATTGACAGTTAAAAATATACTCGAGAAATTTTACTGGTTGGGACTGTCACATGATACACGTGACTACATGCATACTTGTTTCGGGTGGAGGCATACCCACTCAGTGGTGCATATGTGCAAAACATTGTGAAGGCGTTCGAGCAAGAATAATTCATGTGTTGGGGATACACGCAAAACAACTGCTCACCAACGACACACAATTCACTGGCAGGAGGTAGCAGGAGAAGTGCACCTAGGCGTGTACCAACTTAAGACGGCCGTGTACCATCCCCACGCGAACCCCACAGAGTGCCATATCCAAGAGTTAAAGGTACAACTGTGGCTCTGGGTGAGTGAGCAGCTCAACACCTGCCCATCACTCTCTTCACCCTTCACCAGCATATTAACGAGGCCACAGGACGAACACACACCCAGGTCCTACAAGGCCATAACCTGGCCCTGCCGGGTGAAAAGCAATGTCTGCAAGAACCGCCGTGTAGCAGTGCGGAGAGTAGTGGAGGACAGCGGAAAAGGAGTCACCGAGAGCGAAATGAACAGCTATGCCGACAACAGCAATATGCCGTGTGGCAGGTCCCGATAACGACGCGACCACCACCGGCACTGATAGTAATGTAACAGGTTTATCTGCGAACGAATCAGTAATACACGGCGAAGAACCACTTTTGTGCAGGGCTTGGAGCGAGATCGAGCAGGCCGCACAAGGTGGTACGAAGTGTCGGACCTACCACCTACCTGGTCCAAGTGGGCGGGAGACTAGTCCAGGTGCACTAGGATGACATGAGAAGATCACAAGGTGATATCCCCGATATAAACACACCTGGTGACCAGGACACCCACGATGGCGAAAATGCCGACGAAAAAGGAGAGCAGGCGAGAGGAGAGAAAGGTGGGCCAACACCTCAGCTGGTGCCCCCCCCCCCAAATGTGCACATGACATCGACACCAGATATAGCAAAATCTACCAGGTGTCGATTGGGCACAGGCACGAAATGGAATACAGGAAAACTGCAGGCTGGAACTACTGCCCTGGAACAGCAAATGAGGGACGATATGCAAGTGAAGGAGCAAATGTGCAATCAAGAGAGGGAGCAAGAGAGCAATGTACATGGGAAGAAGCAGCCTCGATGATGCTTGACTGCGAAGCGCCGACAATTGTCACCACCTCACATTCAGTGCCGCCAACAGCAACTCAGACAACGCATGAAGCAACACCTGTCAAAGAGGCACCGTTGGGTGGCAGGGGAACTGCAGCGCAAGAGAGAGTAAGAGTAGCGGAGTAGGCCGAAGGGCCCCATCAGGGTGGTCCACCACACCTGGAAGCCAGTGGCGTGGGTCGCACCCGGGTATAAGACAGCACAAGCAATAGCAGTGACAGCAAGAGCAACTGGTCGGCTGGTTCGTACTGCCCCCACGAATCGAATCGCATCTACAGAGGAAACCACCAGTGACCTGCACAACTTGCGAGGGCGGGAACACGTCCTACAACGAGCAGCACCGAAGGAGGGTACTGCAAAGAGCACTACGAGACCACGTGGAGGAAGAGGGGAGTTCCTACCAGCTGCGAGACAGGAAACAATCGGGGAGGTAGTGCCCCTGCTGTGAGTGACGTCGCGCTGCCACAAACTGGCTCAGTGAGGGAATGGGTGTATTTGACATCTGTCACATGTCCCATCGGAAGATCCTTTATACAGTCGCGACGTCAATATAGCAGCGCAGTTGGGATGCGCACTCGAAAGCGGAGCAGCAATTGCAGTGCAGAGCAAATGTGGACGCAATGCAATGGAACCTTTGCCATGTGATGTCAGAGCACCCACTGTAGCATAGTAATATAAAATAGATCTTTTTCAGTGAAATCTTTTATGTAGGGTTTTGTGCGTAATATGAAAACACGGGTGTTCAAGTATTAACATTATTTAGGCAAGGAAACAACCCCAGTGCATTTTGGAGTAAGTAAAGTTTGTGTTTCAGAGTTCCATTATATATCATTCACAACGTGTGCCATCCTCACCTCATTCATCCAAACATAAACAGTGTTCTATATAAAATGTTATTTTTAAGAATCACTTACGCATGTTCCTGCGCAAGGTAAGAGACGAAAAGGGCTATTATGTATTTTGCAATGTTAAGAAAGTTGATCCACGTGGCCCGCCAAACTCGTCTGGCTCTCCGCGGCGTACAGGCAGTCAGCTACGAGCACCTCGGGGGTGTAGTAGCAAGTTACTGAAGCTAAGCTTTCGCGCACTCGAGCAGCCTTCAACTTTGGTTTTTTAACCATTCAATCTCCATAGTTTTAAATCACCGGAACTGTTGTTCTTTAGCTGCCCGAGACACCACCTCCCTGTTCCACAGTGCTTCCATCGCCTGGGGGAAGCTTAAAACCTTACACAAAATGTGCCATTTTTACAGCTTTACCTCACTGGCAGGTTGAAGCCATAAAGTGTGCTTATATATTTAAAGTGTAGGCCTGAGAGAGCATTGGTAAATAAATTACATAATTTACTCATTGAAAACTGTTCATATCTACATTATTTCATGGCCTTCGAATTCTTCAGCGCATGGACCCTTATAATATTCGCACCTTTTTCACCCTGTCTCTTTATATATATTTTCTTTATTTGTCAATGTGCAAGTATCATGTGTGTAAACGTAGGCGTGTGACTAACCTATAAGTCACTGCGTCAACTTAATCGGCGAGCTTTTGTATGCCGCAATATTTTGTTACATGGATGTGTGAGCTGAACGGAACAGACCACTTCGCATTTGGAATAATTGTATGGCATATTTATAAGGAGCAGCAGTCTAGGATAGCATTCGTTGTTGGCAAAACGACCCTGGAGGAATCCGTCTCTTTACCGACTTACACGACATCATCCACGATGTCTAGCGCCCTGGATAAAAGAACCTTCAGAATTTGACCGCTCCGTAAATCGTGTCTCTACTCGCTGAGGCAACATGGCGCCACGTCAAAACACACATTCAAATGTAAAAGTGCATGTACACATATCATATCTTTTCCTCATAATATGGCTAATCTGCATCCAACAAAACAAAAAAGTCTACAATGAAAGGATATGCAGTGATTTCTTAGACTACTTCTGAATTCAGAGTGTATACTCGTGAAGTATATACATTTGCGTACTGGCTATTATGTGTACTTGTTAGAACTTACCGGACATTTAATCGCCACGTGTTAAAATATCTCACACAGTCTGACAACAGATAATTTTATACACAGTGTTATGAATACATTGTGCGGCAATCATAAGTCAAGAGCCCACAATTAACTCTCGAGAAAATTTCAAAATAATTTTTCCGTTTTTTAAAGCGAGCAGTATACTGGGAAAACACACGTGACACCCGGGCAGCTGAATAACATGTTCGCAGCAGGAAGCTAAGCACCACGAGAAACTGTAAATATCCCCCTCTCCAAGGTGAAGTGCGACCGATGGCCAGCCAACTAACAATATATTATTTGACCTTAAAGACCGCACTCCACAGCACGCAGTGGTACGCGATACTATCCAGAAGAATTTGAATTGTTGTACAAGCGCATACCAAGCGAAACCATTATGTTTGACGTGTGTAAAACCCAAAATAGTTGCAAATCCCTTTGAAGAAGTAATATGTCCATGTAGGGAAACACAGCATTTGAGAATTCGTAAAGAGAGAATAATTATGGCAAACAGAGCCCTAGTGGGTAAAACGTGGAGTTGTACCTTACGTGGTACCAGCTAATTTGTATGCCGACTGTGGAAAAGTACAACCCACACAAAAAAAAAAAAAAATACAACGTTTACAAGCAAATTTGTTTTTCAATGTGAACAACCGCACTTAATCGATTTCAACTCCACAGTAAATATAATTACGCACTGACAAGATTCCACGTGTGCGAAACAAATTACGTATGCAGGAAAGGGAAACGGAACTGTAATTTGTGTAAAGTGTGCACTTGGTTTTCATCCGGAATGTTTGAGCCGAACTAAAAAGGCCACCACTGAGCAGCAAGGCTGTATTCTCTGCAAAACGTGCGAAAGCATTCTTTTTCGAACAGACAAAATTTCCAAAGCAATCAAAACAGAACAAACGCATGAACAGTCTCAACAGGAAATTTGCAGGCAAGGGTCACGACAAAGCGTGACGTGTGGACGCAAAACGCACTGGCAATGTCTGACCAGGCAAAACAGCAAATCAAGCCGTCCGAAGTCAAGTCAGTAGTAGGGGCGAAATTGTTTAGCGCACGTCACTGTGCGCGGGAACATCCAGAGTGGGCCAGTGTGTTCTAAAACCCACTGGCACATTCATCGCCCTTACCCAGAAGAACAGAACTACCACAGAAAGCGACGTCACAACCCTAGCATTTCATGTACCCGCAACAAAATAATCATAATAATCCAGAATTATTTACAGCAACCACAAGAGCTGTCGAGGCCAGTACAACCCCGGTCCGATTTCAATGGATACCAACGTTTTCAGGCCTACCAAGTGAGGACACGCAGGCATTCTTAAACGACTGCACAACACGTTTAGAGACACACGGGTTGTGCCAGCAAGTGTCCAAATTGTTTAGGGACTAAATTGGCCAGCGGGGCAAGTAATTGGTGGAAAACAGTCATCACAGTACTGAGTAGGTAGCATTTAACAGCTTTCAAGGTCGATTTGACAATACCTACTCCCCATTGCAAGCACAGAGCAGGACAGTGTTAGAAATGCAAAAAGCACGTGACTCACTGACTCGAAAATTAGTTGGTACTACTTGAGACATGCATATTCTTGGTCCTGTGGAATTGTTTTTCAATACGTGATTATGTTATGTAAATAAATGTTTTGTATGTACAAAATGTACTGCAGCGTTTCTGCATATTCCTTTATATTAAAAAAGGTTGGTGTTTTGAGGGGCAGTACATCCAATGACAAGGTCTCAGCGCGCTGCGGCAACATCTAGATATACGGGGCGTTGCCACGTAGTTTCCCATTCGCATGTTAAATGACAAGCGAGTAGGTTAAAGTAGTAAGTGTGAGCTGTTCCTGGTCTTTTCTGTTTTCGGTTTTTTTGTGTTGTTACCTGGTTTTGAGGTGTGTGTGTGTGTTGTATCAATAGTTTAATTCCTCTTTGCATATTATAGTAATTTTTACGGTTATTGACAGTATTGGATAAGTGTTTTTGCAAATTTCATCCTGACATGAGTCGGAGGCGAATTCGTTCTGGTTATTACCCGAGGAAGGTTTATCGAAATATTGTGTCTTTTACTAAGGATGTCAATAAAGATGATAGGTCTTGGGCAGTTAATATCATTGATATAGAAGAGTTATATTTTGCTGTCTTTTTTTGTACAGTTGTGGTCTTCAAGGAATAACTGCTAAAGCTGGTAGTGGGTTGTTGGAAATATGTCATGTCAAGGAGGAGCCTGCACCAAAGGATATTAGTGAGATTGATTTAAACAGGATAATCTGCTGGAAGACTTTTCCAGTTCATGAGGGCAAGGCAGACAATACTGAGTGTTTTTGGTAATGCGGCTATGTATTCACGTAAGAAGATGAAGATGGAGCTTGGTGATCAGATTTGGTTCTTAAAGGCACGGACCCTCAGAATAGCCGCTCATGATAATGCAAGTGTTAAATATGTCCTTTCGTTAATATTGCAAGGTACGGTGTGTTTGGCATGTGGTCAGCCTATAGTCCACCCGGTAAATAGCAGTAATTTGGTGTGGCACCCGCAGAGAGGTCACCTAAGGGAAATTTAGTACAAATATTACTCTTTAATTATCCACATAAGGAAAGCAGATAATCAGCGTGGAGGTTTTACTTCCTGGGTGAACGGCCCGCAGCTCCAAGATCAGCAGAGTCAACAATCACCTTGACGTCGTTACAACTGCGTCTGGCACCTATCCGGGTTAACCACATCCTAGACCCCACCTTTACCATTCTGAAAGTCCTACCCTACACCTTCCATACGTTTTAACCATATCAGCCTGTATTAGCTCTTAGCCAAAAAAGGTCGGCACCGCGTCAATATTAGGGTAGAGCCGGTTGTGCGTATCACAGCCACCAAGGTAGGTACACAACTTAAGAGGTAAACCGAACTCTGCCGGCAAAATATACATGGCATATCTTGATGGCAGATCGGGAGCACCCAAAGCACTAGGTACACATTTCTACCTGTAGAATTGAGTGTCTTGGATAGTCCCTTACTCTGAGCCTGCTGGGGAACGGCCCAGTTTGGAGATGAAATTGTCTTAGTCATTGAACACACAGTAGAAAACTTACCTAGATCTGTTTGACGTCAACATCGTATAAAATCCAAAGCTCTGTTTCACCGCTCATTTGGTCGGATGCAGAATATCAGGCCGAGATTGCGCGTTACGAACTCAACTGAATTAATGTACACAGCTAGGACATTTCTTTTCAACAGCTCTGCCTTAATTCATTTTCTATGCTTTTATTTTTATTAATCCACGTACCTTATGAAAAAAAAAAAAAAAGGCGGATGTAAACGTAAATTAATAGCTATATTAAAACAGCTTGAGCACTAAGATATTAAGTCTGCCTACTCCATGTATAGAGCAGAAGCCCTTGTTCTTACCACCTACCAGACCAGCAGAATGAATAGGATTTTAACATTTACATTTCGACTACCGGTACTTTCTCATTGGCTTGGACCCAACTCTATTACCTGACTCACACACATCAATTCCTCCCCATTTGCCTGAAGAGACCCTCACCTGCACTGCTCCTGTCCAGCCAGCAGGCAAGAAGTGCACTGCTGCCGAGTAATTCCCAGGTAAAGCATAGAATGTTTGAGACTCCTATCCCACTTGACTTTGTTCCGACCAGGAAACCAAATTGACCAACCTTATAGACGGAAACCTTACCGAAACGATCTCGCGAGTCTGGCTTTGGGCGTATTGAAGACCTCCTCTCAGCATAAATCCAGAGCTACTTATCACACAGATATCAGTGTAAAACGGACCATAGGGGTTGAATTCCCCGTTTGCAGCCAGGGAAGAACATCCCTAAAAGCCTCCTTTGCTAACCTCGCTCCAACGTGGAGGAACCCACCTTAAATGCCGGGCATTATTGAGGGCTTGTGTTCACCCCCGGGACAGCAGGGAAAACCTCTAAGCAATACTCTTCATCGTATCTGTTTTAGATTTTTATGTTTCAGTCCTCATTAGTTACTTGTGTTAATTCTTATTAAACCTAGAGAGGCCCCCCTTTCTCTTCAGTAGCTACTGAATGACTGAAAAGCAATGAAGGCTTTGGTGAGCTGGCAGGCAGCATGACGATCTAGACTGAGCGATGAATATCAACTAGTGGTAAGCGAAACTTGAGGCATTGGTACGGGATCAGGCAGTGCGACACCCTATGACAGTGCCGCCAGTCAGTTGGCAGTTGAAATCGGTGCGTGGTCGGCCTGAGTGATGTCCTACAATAGAGCCATGAGAGACACTGTAATTGTGAGCTGCAACCTGTACATATACCCAGAGCACAGAGCCAGCCAAGGAGGTGTGCGTAGCAGAGAGAGGTGGTGAAGTGGCAGAGATGGCCGAAGCTGGTGGCTCGTTTCCCCTCCGCAGCCAAAGGGGTGAGTGCCGCACCATGGTGCAAAGCAGATGGCGGACCAACAAGGATGCATTAGATGACCCAAGCCAATCCTGGATTTCAAGGGCAGTCTGTGGCATGTACAGATTAACGTCTCTTCTTGGGATGGTGCTACAGCTGTGGCAAGACTCTAATAGTTAATGAATATGCCCTTGGTGTACCAAATCAGTATGGAGAAAATTGAAGAAGAGTACGACACTTAACAGCGCCAACTTAGTAAAACATCAAGTAGTGAGGAGGTAGTAGAATCCTCATTTACTGTTACTGCATCTGAAGCTAGTTTACATGTAGATGAAAATACAAATAAAGATAACACATCAAAGAGCACAAATACAAATCCTGATCCTAGTATAAATCAATTGGCGAAAAATAATTCAACAAATGCAGGTTAGTTTACAAAATATGATGCAGTAATTACAACTAACATGGAGACGAGGGCAGAAATTAGCAAGAATGTATAACACACAAATTAGCAATGAAATAAGTCAGGTTAAGTCAGAGATTGAAACTGTACAATTAAGTTAAATTATAAAACATACACACGATTAACAATTAGTACAGTCCTTTCTATTGTTACAGGTTACTAATTTAAAGACTCAAAATTTGCCTCAGCATGACGAATTAGGTGTGCAAGTACGTGTTAGCAATTTGGAGATTACCATAAAAACTTCCAGCCATGACAAAATTGAGACATTTATATTATACATGTGTCTGCACACAGTTCCCTGTTGACACTTTAAATGTTCTTGCAAAGTTGCTGTGCTTCTATGGGCTGGTTGCAATGACATCGCCGTCCTGTCTTGCAAGCGGGAGAGGGGGGGGGGGAGGGCAGGGTTGTTGTCAGATGAGTGTGGGTGACGGCTGGCTGGCTGTCACCATGTTGTTTCTTCTTTAATGGCGCCGCACAAGCTGACTAGCACCACTCCCTTGTAGCGTGGAAATTAAAGTTGAGGAATGACAGTTAAATGCCAAGTTTTTTTAATTTTAGCCGAAATTATGCAAATTTTTTAAAAAGTGTTTGTAACACATGAAATTGTGCTTGCAACAACAAGGAGAGGTTCACACTCAGGTAAGACATAAAAAAGGTGGACAGGAATTTTGCATATAAATGGTTAGGAAAATGAGGAAAATTTAGGCTACATGGACGGGCAACATCTGACAGGGTGTCGTGACCTCCAGGGTGGGGTAAAGGCAGGTTAGGCTTGCATACTGAGGGTTTCCAGTCATGTACAGGTTTTAAAATGGGCACCAGGTACTGCAGAGCATGATCTGAGGGAGGAAGTGAATCGTCCATCAAAGTGACTGTTCCTGACGTTCCCGTTGCTTTGCTGCTGATGATAATGATTCTTGAATAATTCTCTTTATGGCCTACCTACTACTACTGTTGGTTTTCTCAGAACTCCGGTACAGCAGGGTGAGACTGTTTGCAGAGTCATTTTACACACCCAATATCACCGCAATCCATAATTGCACATGTCATGTTTATGTTACGTAAAACAGTATTTCAAGTGGTAAGTTTCGGGGAGGTAAGTTTCAGGGGAACACAGTTATGCGGTCATGAAGTAACTGGACATGAAATAAAAACACACTAGATACTCTCTACTGTATTTACACATTTAACACATCCTTGGTTGAGGTATTTACATTTCTATGACAGTTGAGGCATGTCACCAGTCTATACAGGACAAAGAAAGGCATGCAGCACTGAAAACAAATTTAAGTTCTACATTCCCAGTGCGCGAGTCAGCAGGGTTGGGGTCGGCATTGTTCCCAGATAAAATAAAAAAGTCGGAATAAAAATGGCAGATGTTTGTGATTAACAGCCTATAGGATAAACAATAATAACTACAATGGCACTACAAGAGTTTACAAAAAATATGTTTTAAAGAAAACTAGGTCTGAATATACTATTTACTAAAGGATTTACTAGACAGCAATGGAACACCTATGCTATGCTATCATGTTTTTTACATGAAGGCTACAAATTTGTTCTAGTTTAACAGTGTCAGAATCAAACAAAATTTCATAGATTGCTTCATAATGAAGAGCAGAGATAAAATACTGGCATAAAGAAGGCACATACATGGCTTGTTGCGTTGTTGAGTTGGTCTGGACTCTGCACACATATTCACGTATTGCGCATATCTTGTGACAGCTGTGCTTCATGTGGAAAATACACCACCACCGTGGGCAATCTGCTGTTCAGTTCTTTCAAATCATCACCTGCGCACAACTTTATAATTATCTGCTCTTCAGATGAAGATTATACGACGATACTGTAAAATAATTCTCAGTATCAGGCAAACAAATTACTAAGTTTTATGCCTCCTGCGAACATCCATGCAGTTCAAGAATAATGTGAACTGGATAAAAGAAATGGTTCTGAAGGAGACGTAGGAATCCCTGTGACAAGATGACAGAGACGTCAGGGATCATGGAAGCCATTGACGGGGAACCTGGTCAGGTGGTCACGCAGCACGGATGGAAACATGGCAAACACCTGGAAGCGCTCGCCCATCTGGTCCGGGTCGACCATCATGTGGTAGCCGGACAGCAGTCTATCACGCTGCTCTGGCAGGCACGACCCCAGCAGCACCTGTTACAGTCCACCATTGTGGCAACTTGTCCCTACCATCTCATCCACACACATGATCAAGTTACTTTTCACTGTTCAGTACGTATTCCATCAGGCTATGTGAAAATACTACAAAATTAAAAATTATCTGAACACTATATTTGTAACTATTTCACAGTCTCACCAGACAGCAGCATGACTACGGGTTACCTGAGGTTTGTTTGAGTCGTACATTATTTCTAATATCCGGGAGCAAGTGATACTTTACATAAGCAGCAAAGTAGCAGAAAGATCAGTTCCTCTCTCTGAGATGACAGGAACGGCAAATAGCGGACAAATAGCATGTTGGAAACAAATTAAATTATTTTATTAGGAAAATGGCGATAGCGATTACTGCCCCTCTATAGTTTGTGTGTATCAAAAATTCAACTAATCAGGACAACTTACTTTCAACGTTAAGTGAGATTTCATTATGTTCATTACTAAGTGCATATCAGAGTGCACTTCTTACAGGATACTCAAACATCACATCACCAATCTGTATAAAAGCATATTACTTTGTGCAATCACCTCTCTCAAGACACTTTGACGTTTATAATTTTAATTTTGCACTTGCTCATTCTACTATTTCTGCTGTACCTCAGTGAGCAAGAGCATAAATACATGGTTTTCATAGTAGAAATAGTGCTAAACTAGCAGACAAGCGAACCACGCACACACACCTCAGGTTTACAGCAGAGACAAGGAACTAGACAGGTCTCTTAGAACCAGCTGTGAATGTGTGTGTATTGCGAGAGGACATAGTAGCTACTGTGACTGTATAGTCACCTGCAACCTGGTGTTGATGCCCATGCGCTGCAGGAAGGATGCCTGTGGGACTGGGCCCAGGGTCAGAGAGTCCCCTGCACAGCTCCTTAGGTACGAGAAGTCCACGTCGGCCGTCAGGTCTGCAGTTCCGGGTTCCTCCAGTGGGTCGTGCAGCTGGTGCCGTCTGAAAGCCTGCCGACATCACGTCGAGTTGCTACGGCTGTTTCCTTCACCAATACGTTGATATCACGAAAACAAACACTTGAAGGAATTATATATGAAATTAATATGGCATCTTAGAATGCCACGTACTGTAAACTTTTCAGAAGCCTAGCTGCAAATTTATCCTAAACACGCCTGTTACAATTACACAACCACAGTTGGCTCTAAGCTTAGGTAAAGCCTATCTACTCCTGAGGTTATCACCTCAATCCCAAACCTGAAATATTTTATTTTCAAATTTTTGGTATCACGCACAATTTTAAGATGATGTACCAGTAGATTGAGATCCACTCATTTACCTCATTCCCAACATCCTCACTAGGCTTCTTTTACATCTTTGGAATCACTTTAGCTACCATATTTATCCTAATACAAGCTGACATTGATTCCAAGGCAACCCCTTACTTAAATGTCATAAACCAAGGAAAAATATTACTAAAAAAAAATATTTTAATTGTTTGTCTATCTCACATTTTAGAGAAAATAGTCAATCAATATATTTTCAATTTAAAAAAAATTAAGTTGTTATACATTCGAACAAAATCAAATGAAAATAGGCCTACTTAATATTTCTTGATTTTAACACCTACAGTGTACAGTTGCTGTTCTGTTTTTTGACTCTATTCCATCTCTTGGAATTTTCCAATGTTGTATATGTGTGACGCGTGACCGGTTACTGACTGCTTGGCACGATCATTGTGGCTTTATTGCACTAGATCAAGTGCACTATATCAGGGATTTTCAGACCTTTAGCAACGTTTACTATTAGATATTTTGATGGGACGTGTCTGTTTACGAGTTGGCACAAAGTCGTTCATTACTACCTTGTTCCCCGTGGAGGGTCTGTGTATCTGTAGCTGACGAGAGGTGTTAGTTTCACCTGGCTTACTTTTATGTTCTTCGGCCGGTTGGTGAAGTTGGGTTGGCTGCTGAGCGAAGTTGGTGCTGCAGTCTTTGGGTTTCGAGTAGGCTGTACCGTGCCGGCTCACACAGTACTGTAGGTTCCAGGCCGCTGACTCTTGGCTCCAAAACCTGGCGTTGGAGATTCCGTACCTGGTTTCAGTTTCGTATACTACACCCCTCAGCACGGGATGGTAGTCTAGGCTTGTATGGACGTGCGGTGGAAAGGGTATATAGCAAAACACGGGAGCAGTTGGTGTTGTTCGTAGCCTTAATGAGGTGGCGTGGTCCCGTTCCACCAGTCTTTCTTCATAGGAGGAACTAGGGTAGACCGCTGCTTGGCAGCAAGGTGAGCTGTCTTTTTCCCTCTATGCTGTTGGCCATGCCTTACCTTAAAAGGCATAGAGCGTGGTTCACTGCTGAACGACACACGTCGTGCACCACGGACGAGAAACTATTTCCTATAATAGTGTGTTTCTAGTATTCACTGGTAGCACGAGCTTAGTGCTTCAGAAGGCCCCTCCACCTTAGCGGGCAGACCAGAAGCGTTGAGCCGTGGGGGCCACCACTGCTTCTACTGGATGTGGTATCCAGCCAAAGCCAGGTCCAGCTTACCCACGTGTCATGTTAGCAGTCAGTGCCGTCATGGTCTGACTGCCGCTGGCTTTTAGCAGGTGTCGGTACAAACCAGGTGTTTTAAAGTTATTTCATTCCAAATTTAATCAAAGGTCTAATAATATCATAAGATAATCAATGAAATGGCCAAGTGGTACGAATTAATGTAGTTTCTGACTCTGTATAATAACATTTCGAATTGGAACAACTTTCAAACTATAATATGTTGAGACGCGTGTCGCTTAAGTTCTGGTTGGCAAGAGATTGTTATTCCGCGCTAGATCAGTAGCGCTGCTAAGGGAAATTCAGTTCCCATTCTTACTGGATACTAGTGTCGGCCTGGTAGGTTATCTCTAGGCATGTAGTCAGCAACATTAGGTCTGGCAACGTGCCTCACAACAACATTGGCCCTCTGGGGGAAGGTAGACTTACCCGAGCTCGGCAGGGTGTTCGTTGTTGGTGGCATGCCCCCTAGGAATATAGACTCCTGGCTTAACTAGGTTTGCCGCACAGACCTGCTTGGCAGCACTGAACTCTGCCTTCTTAATTGCTCTTTGAGCTCCGTGCCTGCTGTTGAATTGCACATGCTGATAGCATACCAGATTTTCTGTAGGTGACAAGCAATCGACAATCCCTGACTTACGAGTGTAAGCAGACAATAGCTGGCGGTGCGCTCCCTGACTGCCTGACAGTGCAAGCACCTGGAGTCGTGGGTCGTAGACCGCCTTCCTGCCACTGCCGGGTGTAACCACAAACGTAGGGCCTCCAATCCCCCGCAGCTATCTCTGCCAGTACCTTGGCTAGGAGCTCCGGTCAGTGATACAACTTGGGTTGGCTGTCCCGCCTCTGTGGGGTGTGTCCTAGTGGTGGAGGCTCTACTGTTCTGAACACAGCGGTGAACAGAATGGGTAGCCGTCGAAAGATGAGGTGTGTGTACAACTTACAGACCCCTGAAAGGGGACTGACGTTTTACTCTAGGTTAAACGCTCTGTCGCTTGCTTGCCACTTATCGGTCAAATACTGGTGGTAGATAGGCTATAGTAAAACAAAGAACTCATGGATACATTTAAGATTATTCTACAATAAATACTTAGGTGATTCATATGTGCTACCAATAAGTCTGTGCTGCAGAAGTACTTAACCTACACATATAATGGGTGAAGGTGACCTGCTCCTAGGCTACTTAGATACAAGGGAATAATTAACTTTACTGTCGCAACTAGCACTAACTGGGTTTGCCTAGAACCTTAACTGAGGGGCCACTACCAGCAGGTAGTGGCAGCTGAAGAATGCAGCTGAAGAACCAGGAGGTCTCAACAACTAAAGTGTTAAGTCGTGTTCAATGTCCTCAGGTAGAAAAGCTTCTGGTGAGGTCAATACCAAGAGGTGGTAGAAGCCTCTGGTAGGTGGTGGCTGCAGCCACTGGAGAACTAGAAGTTCTTGGAGAGGACCGTGAGTGCCTAGTGGTCAGTGAAGAGCCCCAGCACTAGAAGTGTTGAGGAGAGCTACTGGAGATGATAACTCCAGACCTCTGCCGTTCACTGCCTTATATACGGTTCCTCTGGCGTGGGTGGCAAGCTCAGAGAGGGAGGTGTGATGTGCCCTTGTGACGTCTGCCTGGAGTGCGCGGGTGGGAGAACTACCCTCTCACGCTCGTGGTATCGCCTCAGGTGCTCTACCATATTTGGTGGTGTGGTGACACACTGTCGGGTGCGTCAGGGGGGGGGCTGGCGCATTGCGCGGCCACTTCAAATATCCTTTGTGAACCGTGTTTCCAAAATGTGTTTGAGTTGAACCCACTCTGTACGCATTCGTAACACATTGTGCTTGGTTTGTTCCTACACGTATTTACACACTCTTCTTAGTAGATGGAGAAAGGCAGTTCAAGAACAGTCTGGGAAACAAAGTATCTTCCATGCTCTGGTGCGAACACCTCCTGTAAGACATCTGGTAGTTGGTTCCTGTGGTTGGTAGAAGCACGTGGATCAGCTGTAGTAGTTTATAATATAATGGTGTATGCGGCACGCGTCAGTTGACTCTACTCCCTCTCACGGGAATTAAATATAATCAATTCCGTGAGGTGAGGTGGCTGTGTATCTTCCTGGGATAAGTGATAATGATAAGGTACCCTTTGTGAAAGAAAGATATGAGAAAGAGTTTGCCTGGCTGCGTCGCAGTTCCTCTCATGTTGGAAGGTGATGATTTGTGTCCTTTAGGCTGGATGACCTTAACAGGAGGGATCCAAACCCTAGAGTGAGTTTAACAAAATATGTCTCCCATCCCGGGAGTTTGGTTATGCTCAATGTAAATGTTGTCAAAAATATTTGTGGCACCAACTATCACGGGATGAAGTGGGGACGAATTTAGGCGGCGTCAGGGGGGGGGGGGGGGGCTCCTGCCAGTGGTGCCCTCTATAGGGAGCCGGTCTAGTGGTGATGTATGAGGGCATGAAGTCAACCGAGGGGTTTGCTATGTTGCATCGGCTAGCTGTGTGTTGGGATATGCAGATAGTAATAATCTCACCTGCCGTGGTGTGCACCTAGCACGTAGGGTGAACAGGGCCTAAGTTCTGTGTAGGCGGACGGGGCTGTAACAACTCTGCAATAGGCAGGTCTCGCTTACAACTATCCCAATATTCAACCGTATGGTGGGGCCAGTCTAATCTCTAATCCTAATATGTTGTCCCCACCTAGCAGTATTGCCTGACTTCTGAAATGTGTGATTCCGTCTAGATCTAGGAGAATGCCTGATTCAAATAATGATTCTGGAGCAATAACAGTACTGGAATTACAGTGGGTGATTCCACTAGTGAAGGTGTTATTTGCTAATAGGACGTCTATCTTTGCCATGATCGGCGAGCTAATCTCCTTAGATTACTTCCACATCCTTTGGTCTGGTAAGGCATCTCACTAACAAAAATAGCACCAGGATATTATCTGGACTCACTGGGCCGTATCCCTCTCTGGTCCGGCCTTGTGCAGGCTGGGACTGTAGCTAAGGATATGGAACTAGCCTGTGGTCCCAGCTTTATATCCCGCTGAGAGGTTGGGCATCTCGGGGTGTTCCTGGAGTATTCCTGCCTTATTTAGGCTGGAGTTATCCAGAAAACTCCGGTCCATCCTCCCTCTCAGGCAAAATAAATGGAGATGCGTTCACACAATAAAAGGTCTTTTTAAAACTAGTAAAAAGGCTACAATTCCAGGCAACAGCTGGTATCTCCTGGATACAGCCTTATTCAGGCTGGGATTGAAATAGAAGCCAAGAAGCTGGAATAATGGCCTGGTAATATTGAGGATTCGACTCTCTGGTAAGTCAGGCAGTCACAATAGTCCTTGGACCCCTTCACTTTCTTCAGACTGAAGGAAATCGAAGGATATTGATCTTTCCCACACTAGTCAGCGAGCAAAATGTTCAATGATCTAGGACTATTGAATAATTAATTAACTATAAAAGTTAACTCTACAGGGAACAAGGCACAGGAAGGTACACACAAATTCTAATAATACACTTGTTTAATGAATACGTTTGGAAAACAATGAGATGCGTAGCTCTGTAGAGTACAATAATTAATAATAACATAAATTATGTGGCAGGTAAAGGTTACCCGCATAAAAATGTGAGTGGAGCAAAGTGTGCTAATGTGACATGCTAGCAGTCCAGAAGGAACGTCATCACGACCTGCTACCACGGATATGAAAGGAAATGCTTTTGTGGTAGGGATTCAGGTGAGGACATAGAGATACCTCTAGTTGGTGGCATGGAGATGTATGCATGAACTGACCGACGTGGTTCACTTGCGAAGATGAAGGAGACCATACTTCGACATGAGGAGTCCAGCAGCATTTGCTCTTGTTAGATTGCTCAAGTCGTTGCAGACTGTGAAAGATCGAGCAGCACAGCTTACTGCTGGAGACTTTACTCAAGTCAGCCGGTAGAGTGGCCTAGAGGTCAGAATCCTGAAGTGTTCCCTTAGAGTCTTTTTCAGACTAAAGACAGTATCAGCACCACTTACCCCTGACTTTGACAAAGCCTTACTCAAGCTTGTTGGCCGGTTAGCTAAGCCTTACTCAGGCTTGCTGGTGCCCTCGGCCTTATTCAGGTTGGAGGGCCGGAAAACACTGCAGTGTGTGGATCTCACACCTCCTTATATACCCAAATCCTCAGCTTGATGGCTGTCAGAGTGGTGCAGGGGGTGCTAGCCTCTCTTTACGGGGGTTGGTTTATTTAGACTTCAGCGCAGCAGCACCATTTCCTTATCTCCCCTGTTGGAGGCTGTTGACGTTTTCAACACCTCTGTACGAGGCTCTGGAGGCTGCGGTGTCCTTGTAGCAGAGCTGCTGCAATCTTGCACCATCCCTTGGAACTCGCATCTCTGAATGACTGATGATGATGGTTCTGTCGGAAAATAAAATCTTCACGAGTGAAAATATGGACGACTGCATGATGTCTTTCGTAAACAGTACAATTTAGTGCTTCATGTCTCGTGTCTGTAATCATTCACTAGGCTGGGAGTGATCCTGTAGGAATGACAGTAATTGACCTGTCATAAAATAACTTCCCCACGAGTGTAATGAATTTTAAACGTGGAGCACCGCGCATTTCAGATGCGTAGGAACGCACCGTCATGGGTCAACATTTATACCAAAACAACAAATTGTCGTTTGGCCAGAATCTGTTTAGTAAAGATAGGAAAAAATGGTGTGATTTTTATGCAAAAATTTGCGAAATTTAGTTTTTATAACATAAATATGTGAAAACAAGCATTTCTTGTGAAAAAAAAAAGTGAAAATGGACATTTCTGGTGAAAAAAAATGTGATTTCAATGTGTATAGGCCACACATTTTTACAAAAAGAAAACGACTCAGCTTTTCACTTGTGCAATAATTTGGTCACTCGTGTTCATAAACAAAATAACCCTCATCCCGCCCGCGTAAAACGTAAACATGTTGGTGCTCGACCATTGGTGCCACACATAAGAAAATAATTTTGCTGCTGTACAGGAGAAAGATATCTTACTTAGTTTGCATGCCCACTGCCACTGCGCCAAAATTACACATTGATAGATGCCATCTTGTGTAAAGTGTTGCCGTGGTTTCACTTTCTCAAGTCACGTTACCATCTGTGGAATAATAATTGCGCGATGTATTGTAATCATTGCAACAAAGTACAAATCTTCTGTCACACCAGTTTTCATGACCAAGGGGGGAGGGGGGACTTTAATTCGGAATTTTATTTAATGAACAAAATTGAAATATAACAGACAAAATGGGTAGCCATACTGTTATTAAATATAGTGACTGTCAAAAGTAAATGTTTCGCTGGCTGTACAGATTTTGGGTGGCCATTAAGTAGTGCTTACTGTTTATTGATCGCGTGCTAAAGTAAATAACCCCCACGATATAACCAGACATTTTCACATTTTGCCAGTGCAAATATACTTGTTTTTTATGCTAGGTAATTATTACTGCTAATGGTTTTGAAGCTGTTCCTGCCTTATTAAAGGTATTCGGAGCCATGTTTTCATGTGAACAGTAAAGCCAAAATTTAAGGCTACTCCCGAGTCGCGGCCAACAGAATTTAAGTCCGAACGATTGTACATGTTTCATAAAAATTTTGTTTCGCAAATGGTGCAATTGCAGAGTGGACCATGAAAGACACGATACTGTCTTAAAACATGTACAAAGCGAACATCATGCGCTTTTCGTACTCATTTATTATGTGATATAATTAATCTTTTAACTCTGTTGCTGTACAGTATCAAAAGTTCACATCTCTATGAACAGTTATTATTTCACATATCACAGGCCGCATCCGTGTTTCTAGGCCAAAATTTTGGCAAAAAATATGCGGCTTATAATTGTGGAGCTACCGTATGTATTCATCCACCACATGTAAAATTAACATTCGCATGACCCTAATAACTTTATCGAAGCATAATTAATGTGAAACTTTGATAGTAGAAAATCTTTTACAAATTTTCTAATTCTTACACTTCTATACATTAGAAAATCCAAAACACAATAAACCATTCCAGTATTCACAATTGTTTACACAAAACTTATAATTCAATGTTTAGACACAGAACAACTTTCCCTCTGATCTTACTACCTTCACTGGGCGTTTACCAATTAGCGTGCCTGTTAACATACTGTACATGCAGTGACAAGTGTGCGCCTCGCTACCGTCTGGCTGCACACGGCACACTAGCAGTTAGCATGAAACTCAGGTAGCTGGCATCCCCACTAACCCGCTTCCCTGGTATACATGTCAACATGCTACAAGGGACAGAGCCTGCCACATACGGATGGGGCACTCACCCGGAAGGTGTCGCACTTCGTGCCATCGTGGCCGTAGTCGACGACGAGTGCCAGCCCGCCATCCTGGTACAGCCGCTTTGCCAGGTGCTGCACTACGACCCCGCTCTCCGGGCTCACCTCCAGTTGAGCGCGCTGCTCCCCACTCTACTGCAAATAAAAAAATAAAACAATTCTCACAGTACTGCCAATTTGTTGTAACACCAACATTACACCTATGCTTACTGATACACATACTGATATAACATCTACACAATTCTAGCTTGGTTTTTCTATACTACTATACACTTGGACATGGTATTTGGTGGTTTAAAAATCAGTACTAATAAATAATTTAGTTTAATATAGAAATTAAGGCTATGCCATGGTGTTAAATTTGGAATTCTTGGAATTTCTACCTGCTTTGATTGCAGGGATTATTTCAAGATAGCTACGTGCAATTTCCATTATATTTTCAGAAAAAAACTTACACTTTTAATTGTATATTGCTAAATACCATGCACCATACAATATACTGAACTGTTTGCCAGTGATCCAACCTTTGTTTTCTTTTTCAGTGCACAACGTATTCTGAATGAGCACACTTAAAGCAAATAGGATGTATTAATAATATTTTTAAATGCCTTTTGAATTACTTTGTGCACAGTTTATATGCAAAACAAACACAAAAAAAATGTTACTGATGCCATGGTGGGGCAATTTTGACAGTCATTTCTAAAATCACCCTTATTTTCAATTTGAAAATCTGGCAACCTTGTAAAATTTCTGTGCTAAATAAGAATAAAACATTGTTTCATTTATATACTGTATACACGATAATAAGCATTTTCTTCTCAGAAGAGTGTAACTAATCTCTGGAGTAAAATAAAATTCATGAAGGTTAATAATCAAAAAAAGGTGATTATTTGTTTCTATCAAAAATCGATAGATTTAAAAAATTTATAATTCAATCTTCCCATCACCAACAAAACATTTACAATAGACTCTAATTTTGGGACTGTACACGATTCCCGAGAGAAATGTCCCAAAATCGCTAATGTTGCAAAATCAAAACTAGTCAATTTCAACCCCTAAAATATTAAAAAATAATGTTTAAAGTGTGTTTTTCACATGAAGTTTTGTGTTTAATCGTCTCCGGCATAAAACCATGTTTTTTAAAAGAGATATTGATTAAATTTATTGGGCAGATGTCTTTCGCATAAAATTATAGACAAGAAGCATATACTCAACATTCCCGATCTCACCATAAATGTTAGAAGTACTGAGCTGTGCAAAGTTTTACCAAGCGTTGCAGGTCCATGTTTAATTGAAACCAGCATAATATTTAAAGAAAATACCAATTTAATTTAATAGTGAGATGTCTTTTGAATAAAATGGTACCCCATTATATGTGTATCTGACTAACACGTCATAATAAAATGTTCAATCACAGCGCAGCATGGAATTTTTACTGAGCAGAAAGCCCATTTTCAGTGCTCTCTTCAATAAAAATGAAGAATTTATTATTGAAATATTATAATTTATTTCAATAGAGACACGTCTTATGAATAAAATGATATTTTGGAAGATCATAAAAACTTTGTCACAGAATAATGCTTATGCATCCAACATCCATGGCATTAAACAAGCGCCAAGTGGCAAAGAGAAAAATTTGGGGATATTATTGCATTATTAATTAATGATGTATAGTAAAAAATCTTAACGACCATATTCATTGGCCTCTGTCTCAAAATCACGCGTTTTTTAAGTAACATAATATAAATCACTTTAAAAGGTAGGCATCAGACAAATAAAATGAAAGTCTTGTATGTACAATTCCCCATGCACTGCACCCGTAAACTTAAGTGCAAACTGGAACCGGAAAACGAGAAATGAACCTACATGTAAAAATTTAGCACGGAGGGAAAAGTTTAGGCTGTCTTTTGGTGACCTTATCTGCTAACCTTACGTGGTCAGCGAATGGAATATAGTTACCTAGCAACTAGTATGACATCCTTGCACATCCACTCTTGTCAAAATTTAGCAATTGGGTAAGGGTGCAGACTGTTTCAACATGTACCATCTTCTTACCTTTCCACATACCTAGGTATTTTATGACACTAACTCTAAACTTCATATTTTAACCAATTTTCACATACAGCTTTTTTTATACTATCGTGTATCATTTGGGGATAACAACAAAACAATACCTGTATTTTATCATTAGTTAAGACATTTGTAATTGATAACATTAATTTTTTGCTGATATTTGTCCATTTGTTCTTATTTCTTGATGGTTGCCGAGAATCACCTCAAAATTGCTAACTCTGCATCTGAGATTGGGGTGTCCAACACTGTTGTTGTACACAGTATCAAGTACAGCATAGCTACACATAGCGCCACTGATGAGGGCACATAGGAGGGTACTCGACGTAATGCTGCGAGTCGTGTGCGCAGTCCAACTTAAACGTGCACACTGGAAAGATACCTAAATATTTTATGCCACACAATTTTTTTTTTTTGTTTTACAGATTTCAGGCCTCAAAGTGGTCAAACATCCCACAAAAAGTGAGCAAAGTGATTTCAGCCATACAAAGTAACAAAAAAAGTAACTTCAAAAAGAGACGAAAAATATGCAGTAAACAGACCGCCAACATTTAAATACTGTTTCCCTACACAAAAATAAACAGTTTATATCCTACCTGCCTATGAGTAATGCTTGCCTCCAAATTACATCAGGCTTAAAAGATGATTTCACAATAGTCTCGTAAATATCAGTTCACAATGTTGTCCATGTTATAACTATGTAAATACGCATCACTGATAATATTAATGTTTTGATAAGTAATCCGACATAACTTTATATTTTTCGTGGCCACCTGTCTGCTGGACTCTGTCAACTTCTATTCTTTTGTCAGCGGATTCTCTTCATATTTTGTTCACACCTTCCTCCATTGCCTGTGCTAATCGAATTTCGGCAACATATTTCTTTCCCACAGCATTTTTGAACGTTTTATTAGCTTCATTGAAGAGTGCTCCTGCAGTTATCCTTTTGTCCTTTTCTTCTTTTTTGAAGTTCAATTTACCTTCTGCAACAGCTATGATTTTTTTCCTCCAACCAACTGACTTAGTATTCTTTCTTCCTCTGCCTTCTTCCTCTCTTCTTCTATCAACAATTTTTGCTCTAGTAACTCTGTTTGATAACTATGAGCAGTGCGAGCCAATGCTAGAAGCTTTTGTGTAATGGGAACTACATCAGGCTGCATGTTAAACATTTCAATGGCACTTTTCAGTATCATGGCTGCATTCAGTATACTCTCATATATAGAAGATTTATACGCAGTCAAAAAGTTTGAAGATACTAAAAATACTCGTTCCAAATCTGTCCCATACAGCCTTGACAACAAGTGAAATATTTGATTACTTCAATTCTCCCATACTGTTATTCGTAAAGAAAAATTGTGCCCAATAGTCACCAACATGGTCACTGGTAGTCAAATTACACTTTCCCTGCTGGAGTAGCTTTCATTTATCGAAGAGTGTGCCCGTATCTGCGACAACAGCAGATTCCTTGCCAGTGCAACATTTCACAGCAGTTGTGTTGCAATGATATTTCATTAGGTTGAAGGCAGAGACAGTTTCTGAGAAATGGTTTGGAATTCATGGATGACTTCTGAGATAATGGGGTTGCAAGCCTCAACAAAATGATTTTTTGTTTTAAAATGAAATTCTAGATGACACTTATAATTTAATTTTGACATATATGCTGCAACATCATCCTAAACCTGAACTTGGTCGGCAGAAAGTAAATTCTCTTGACTTCAAAGCATCTTTGCATGCACTAAGATCCTGAATTCGGTCGAGAATGCAAACCTTCCCCACAATTGTTTTTACAAGAGCCTGAAGTCTATCATGTAAGAGTTGCATCATAGCCTCTTCCTTCTGAAACATACCAGTAAAACGTGTAAAAATTCTGGCACTGGAGTGAACAAACAGAATTTCAGTCTTGATGGTAGGTTGCTTCAGGAGTGTGACTATACTCTTATAACTACATCTTCTACCGAAATTATTCCTCTTCTTCGGGATGAAGCTCAAGAAATATTTTGCCATGCCATCCCACTGTTCTATCACACGTGATACTGCACCTTCTAAGGTAAGCCACTTAGAGGAAACATGCTTGATAAATGTATATATTTTGGAATTCCAAGCTTTTTTAGTAACACCAAATAGTCCTCACATTCGAGAAGGCCATCAATAAAAAAAATCACGAACAGCCACTTTCAAATCTGCTGTATCCTTGCCGAGTTTATGAAGACCATTCAGAAGTGCGTTATGAAGTATACAACATTTGCAGGTTCCTATACTGATAATGGATGTTTTGTGGATAGCCAGGATTTCCTCATTAAAAAGACGAGCCATTTTTTTGTTTACGTTAGTAGTCACTTCCCAGCATTAAAATATTTTGACAAGGTAATTGTGCATAATCAATAGCAGCATTTATGTTATGAACTACAACCTTGGCTATAGCTGAGCCAATGAGGAAATATAACCTGTTGCTTAGTTTTTGACCAATACTTTAGTCACCCACAGTTCTTTTTTACTTGAAGCATTTGTCATTTCATTATACAATAACGAAAAATATGCAATATACATATCCTTTAAAATATTCTGACGAAAACATGGCACTAAGGCTTGTGTCAGAAAATACCTAAATTTAGAGCTGCTTAACGAAAAATCCACTGGCACACTTTCTCCAAACATACTTTTGAAAACATTTCCTACTCCTTCACAGTGTTGCGAGTACAACGGAGCCTGCAGAGAGGTGCCCGAGCTGAAGGGGTATGAGTGTTTTGAGAAACGTGAGTAAATAGAGCCGCCGCACCGAGAATGGAGGCGGCCGCTGCGTATATAAGGCACACGTGAGACTGGGGGCATGATCTTAGACTACTGCCTGCGCCACGCAGGCAGACTGCATTTCATCAGAGCCTAGCGAGAGCCGTTTATTGATTACCGCCTACATGTCGGCATAAAGAATACGGTGGTAAGTGTTGAGTTTGTCGCGTGTGTGAGTTGGAGTTTATTAGCAGCTTGATTGCAAATATTTCATTATCTTCAGTCATTCAGAAATATTGTTGAGAAAGTTACATTTGTATTGAATTACTGATTGTGTTTCACCAGATATTCGTAGTGTCAATAAATGTGAATTAAAGTAAAAGCGTGCCCTCAGGCTTACGTAGTCTCTTTCTGACTAGTTCTTTCACGCAGTGCTATACCCTGAAATTGTACTGGCTTAGGTCGCATGAACTAAGACAGTAACAACAGGATCATAACTCTTGTAACTTCTGCTGCAGTTGAGTTGCACTGTCGCACACACTATACAGATGACTCACCTTGATGCTGTTTTCAGGTACGAGATAACTTCTGCCGACATTCATTCTTGTGCCGTTCTGAGGCTGCACGCTGAAAAATTGCTTGAGAACCTTTTTTGCTGACACACTTATTACCACACAACAAACTGCACACAACACTTCATTACCACAGTGTTTTTTGCCCAATTTTAAAACTTATTATCCATTGTTATCAGTTACATCCAACCACTCGATATGAAAACGAAACATTCCCATATTATTACAAACTTAAAATTATAATTTATGAAAAAACTGGGTCTACATACACAAATGTCATCATAAATTCTGATAAAATAAGCAAGTGATACTCCATCTTCGATTTTTCACAAATGCCACGACAAAAAAAAAAAAAAAAAAAAAAAACACCACACAAATCGTACGGGGAATACTATGCCACGTTTCTCTTTGAGAATTAATCAAACCATTTCTGAAATTGCAAAATATACCATATAAAACTGTTTATTCAAAAAACTAATAGTTTTTACATCCCTCACTACTATCTCTACACACTGTTCAGCTGTCTCACATTGAATTTTAGTAAGGTTACCTTCACTGCTTGAAGAAAATAAAGTTTAGTTTATCTTCCCCTCACCTTTCAAACATTCTATGACTCGTTCAAAAGAATCAATTCTTTTCGGCATGAATGAACCGTATGATTCCATTCGCTTAAAGATTAGTGCATTTTGAATTAATCATTCGCAAATGACCCATTACTAACGTGCAGTCGTTTAACATATTAGAACTGACATCAACTACGGTTATTTAAACTTTTATTTCCACTAAACACACTCAAGTTTATTTTCTGAGACTTTTTAAACATTTTTCTCCCCTGAACTGGTAAAAAAGTCAAATAAGTGACTCAAAAATTTTAAAAAAAATTGACTACTATAAAATTAGTGACTACAAAAAAGTGACTGACTTCAACCCCTGTGATTGTTACCTACTAATTAACTGTAGGAAGATAATGCCTACATGTTACTGCTGCATGATAAATGAACACTGATTGTGACTTCTTTCATTTTAGCTACTATTTCTTATTTCATCTTAAATTTTTAGAAATTTTTAAATTGTTGCAGAGAATGTTGTGAATTGCTACTGTCACAAAATCCTAAATCGTAAACTCGACTGTCTGAAAGTTAACCCTACGAGAGAATCCTGACAAGAGTATTTCTTCCATGCACAAGTTAATACTACGCTCTCCTGCCTACACGCTGGCACTCACCTTGACAAACAGTTTGCACGCAGGTGTCTCAGCACGGGACAGCACAAAACGGAACTTGCCAGGTGCCCCGGCGGGGTCAATGTCAATCAGGACCTCCCGCCAACCTGCACTTGTTTTCTGAAGCAATTACAGCATGTGCATGCAGCCAGTGTAACAGATAAAATATGCACTTGTGCAGCAGATGACAGGTATTACTATGCAAAGTCACTCACTGTTGATATATGTAGAGTATTTACCAATATTTAGAAAACAAAACATGCCATGTTATGGACATGCCCCACACAAATATCCAGGAAATCGGAGGGGGTATGACAAAACATAGACAACCTGGACTTTGGCATTTTGCTATACTTTGTTCTGCACACTGTTTTGGTAAATTTATTATTCACTTAAAACAGTCTTTTAGAATCAAATAACACCTTCCCAGACAATGAATAAATAAAATATTTTGGTATTTATTTCTTACACTTCAAGGAACATACATTAGTTACTGGTGGTAATGGCAAACAGAAAAATTGAAACAATACAGAGATTCCAACAAAATAGTTACCTGAATTTCAATGAACAGAACACAACAGTGATTGAAAATCTCAAATGTAACACTTTTTAAAACATATAACTGGATAGACTGTGCCTGCACGTCATTTCCACTTTTAAAGCACGGTTTCATGCGGGAGAGATTTTGATGGTGCTGTTACCAGCTGAGGTCTGCACTTCTCACAAGGCTGAAGTAAGGTGGAGATGCAGCAATGATGGGGTGCAATAGTAGGGGGGAAGGGAGCACCCAGAGAAAACACACCTGCCGACAACAACTTCCACCAGCTTCCCACATGCAAAATTCCAGGGCAAATTTGCCAGGAATCAAACCTGATTTGCCATGGTAACACACAACACAATTCAGCAATGTACTTACTTCCCTACTGGATGTGGATTGTTGAGAGACTGCATGTGACATGAACTGTGGACGTAGAAACATGCTACAAAACTGTGCTCCACATTCTGCACAATGGACTCTGCAAAATTGCAGCACGTTTGATACCCCATCAAATCACCGAGGTGAAAGAATGGTCCCGCTATGCATTTGCACAGGAATCGATAAACCACGACCAGAGGGAGGGTGAAGACTTCCACGAAAGGATCGTCTCCATGGATGAAACCTAGCGCGCTGTTGTAAAAATCACACCAGAATAGGTAAACCAGTGAATGGAAGCATCCTGGAACACCTCGTACAAAGAAAGTGTGCCCTCCACAGTGTCAAGGTGATGTTCATTGTGACGTATAACATCCACGAGGTAATGCTGCACAGTGTAGCGGCCAGACAAGGGCCGCTCACGAGGATACTACTTAAGATATGCCAGCCAGATGAGAGAACACTACTTAAGCTACGATGGACTATAGATTGAGACTGTTTTCTACACAAACGCCGCTGACCTATGGGCTTCCGTAGGTTTACTTCCAGTCACCCGTCTACTTAGCAGGAAAGCATGAGTCACTGTGTTTACTAAGCGATTAATAAACACAGCTTTGTTTCATCTAACTACGAGTGTCATTCATAGAGTACTTTTGAACCAACTGCTAGGAGAACCTCGAGCCAAGTACTGCCGACTGAGAACGGGAAATTGTTACTACGATCTAGCTATAACTGAAGACTCCCCCTCAGGCTGCTCCAGTTCTGATACACACATATTAGACGGCCATCTATTTTATTCCTACCAAGTATATAGGTACTGGAGGAATAAAATAGAGGAGCCCCAATCACTAGAAACACTTTACACCCAGAGAGAGACAGTACGCCTGAGTTGTACCCCTATTGGAGCACCTGGGTGCTGGCAGGGGTGTTTGTGTAGGTGCTACGGCCTGGCCTTGGTTGGGAACTCACTCCTAGTAGTAGCAGTGGTAGCCCACATGGCTTCAACGCTTCTGGTTCACCCGCTAATATGTGGGGCGGCCTTCTGAGGCACCGGGCTCGTGCTACCAGCCACTACTGGGCAACACTATTCTAGGGTCTCTCGTGTCCACGGTGCTCGACCCACAGTTCTCAGCAGCCAAACCCACTCTGTGCCATTTAAGGTGAGGCACAGTGCAAGAAGGGAGGAGCAAAGAGTTGCTTCCCTCGCTGCCAAGCAACCGGGTGGTTTAGCTCCTCCTACAGCAGGCCGACAGGTAGAACAGGACTACACCAGCATCAACCACCACTCGTCGAGACGTCTGTAATTAAACCCTGAAAGTACAACTGGCCTAAGTGCAACCAATGCCACACAACCATGATCCAGCCTTAGCTAATCGGACACGTGTCAATGCTGTGATGAATCTCCTGTACAACTGACACTGGTAAGTACTGGAACATCCACCATATACACCCAATATGAGTGAGTGCAATTACTCTATCACCAGGAGGCCACGGTGGCTGAGCGGTCAGCCTGCTCACCTCCCACCAAGGCAACCCAGGTTCGATTTCCAACCGGGTCAATCTGGATTTACGCATGTGGGGAATTGTGTCAGACAATGCCTTTGGTCAACGGGTTTTCTCGGGGAACTCCCATTTCCCCTGCCTCTTCACTCTGGCACTGCTCCATACTCACATCAATAACCCTCATTGGCTCTTAAGACCTCAATGTTAAGAGTTGTCCAAATCTCTAACTATCTCTCTCATGAGAATGAAAGAACCACTTTGTGGCAAGGGGTACAACACAACAGTATTGATCATCCATGCCATACGGTGGTCACTGTGGGACAACAACAGAGATGGATGCACCGACAGTACAGCACCTTCAACACGTGTGGCAGAAGGTGGTACACCTGGAGGTTGATTACAATGAAGGAATGTAAATGGTGTTTCCCTTGCCAATAAAGCCAGATATCATCATAAAAGTATTGCCAATGTTTTATTTTCTATTCCAAATATTTTGTTTCAATTACTCCTAGTGCTTACGAGTGCATGAGAAAAGGAAGGGTTGCTGAACTATAAGGAAGACCTCAGCCAACCTGGAAATCATATATGACGAGCAAGAAGGAATAGAGAAGTGGTGCAATGAAGACAAAGGAAATGGTAGCTTCTTTGGAAATTCCAACGGAGGCAGCTTCACACTGAAAGTTTACAGATAGCTCCATCATTTTAGGTTTTGAGAACCTTGAAAAAAATATTGTAAGGCTGAAAGTTAGTACACATTTCTATTTAGTGTGCTGAACAACATACACAAAGTCCTACAGTTTCCTATGCCGGCTTCATTGTGTTTTGCATGCAAAAAGGGCATAAATTACACAGTTTGTATAAAATTGCATTTTATCTTGGCTAAGGGTACAACAATTCTCATTTATTGACTGTGATAGTTACTGATGTATTCTGATGCAGAAGTTCTCTTCACCAAATAAAACCTAGTCTTTCTTGATGGTTTTATGGTAATTTCTGTGTATAAAGGGCATAAGTCTGCATATTAGCAGTTTACTACTGTAAAAGTTGATTTCTGCATTAAGAATTATAAGCAGTACTAAAAATGTTCGTAATGTTAAACAAATTTTTTTTTATTACAGGAAAATATTATGTTACGAATAAGAGCAACAATTCAACAGTAATTATTTTTGTACATGTTTTTCAATTTTCTTAAAAACAACATGTTACTGATATAACTAATGAGCCTACTTTCCTCAACATGGATGAATTAATTTAAATAATTGGTTAAAAGCTGAGTTAGTAGGTAGGAATTGTTGTCTCAATTAAAGCAATATCATTAGAGATGAAACCAGAAACATATGCAACGGTAGTGAGACAATTACAAATACACGTGTGCCTTACCTGGGACTTGAACCCAGAACACCTAGTACCATAAGCTTGTATGCAATAAACTGCATTACGGAGGTACGATTCAAACAACAACTTCAATTTTAATCAGCCTATGTTTTGAATGATAGTATTTACTAACCCAAAATATTTACAGGGCCGTTATTTTGAAAAATTAGGTGACTGAGCCATTTAAAACATATAAGTTTACATGGCCTACCATAGCATTACTTGTGTTAAGGATTTAGTGAAAATCGGTTGATTGGTCCTTGCGTTATGGCATGTAAATCATTCATATTTTTCATGTGATAATCTTCATAAATGGAGGACAAAAAAGTTATGTATTAGCACATTACTATATGATTATATACTACCAGAATACAGAGTTAACCAAAAAATGATTATATGATTTCACAGAAATAGAACACTAGGTGAAAATTATTTTATAGCCACCATTCTGAAAATAAGTGTCTGTCCCATATAACAAATGTGTTACAAGTTATATGGCCTACTAGAGTACAAATTCATACCAAATTTTGTAAGAATGGGTTGATTGTTTCCAGAGATATGACATGAAATCTTAATTTTTATTATGGGTCTATTTTACAAAATGGCAGAGGACTAAGGCTTTGTATAGGCAAATTTGATATTGTAATTAATACTGACAGCATACAAAGTTAAGTTGGGATTTGTTTCATTAATATAATGATGCACGACGGCCTCGGGCTACGAGGGGTCGCTGAAATCAATTACAATTTTATTTGTGTCGCCCGTTACATGAGAACCAATGACGTTAGTCACTAGCAGTGATGGACCGGAGCACGGAGGGTGTAGAGGGCAGGGCGCGTGGCCTGCCTACTGGGCACAAAGTCTTTCACAGTCCGGCGGAATGGCAAACACACCATCACAGGTTTACCTGACTGGATGGTGGCCCGGGTTGGCTGCTGTGACTGTTGCTGGCTGCTGCTGGTGCTGCAACCTGGTGTGCTGGTGTTGCTGGTCGGAGCCCGGGATGGGCTGCTGTGTGTGGTACAGTTGCAGGGGCTTCTCCAGCTGGCAGGCGACATGAGCTCGTTCCCTGAGGGTTATGCTGCACACTGCAGTTGGAGCTGGATTGCAACTCATGTTGGCTTTGGAGGTGTTAGCTGCCCTTCTGATCTTCGCTGAGCACTACTTATCCCGAGTGTATGGCATAAGAGAAGATACAACTACCAGCCTCGCAAGAGTGAAACAGGTGATGACGGTCCCTAGCTTTATGTAAAGCCAAGGTTGAAGCCAAACAGGCAAGAGGTTTACCTTGTGCTCCTTAGTCTGGCTTAGTTCAGAGCAGTAGATGGAGTATAGGTTGGCCTGGTTGACTAGCTGCCTTATGGATGTCTTTCAAGTGGTGGGGGCTCTACCTAACTGTACACCAACTGCACAGTATGGGTGGCCATCTAATGGGTGTGTTTTTAATTATGTGCATCACGATGAAGGGAGCTCGCAGTCCTACACTATGGTTTGTACTTGGTTGAGCGTAGTCTCCTGCTACACTCTGGCTGGCGTGATGTCTACGTAGGACTAACACCGTTACACTAAGAAATGATCACTCAGAAGTAAATAAGAATACATATATATTCTATGAAGAATATACACAATGGCACTTACTACCTCCTAAACTATCCCTGAAATGAACGGAAGTTAAGACTACCTGAATCCAGGTGAAGGAGACCTGAACAAGGCAATCTGGCTAAGAAGCTATGAAAATAACTGGCCCTAACTAATTCTAACCATTGTCCAAAAGGGACAGTGGAGGACCACTACCGGAAGGGTACGTACTGCTGTCTTCGGGCAGCGCATGGACTTACATTCTCCTTGTCTGCTGACCCGCTTAGACACGGGGTGCGACGGGTAGCGGGGAGCCATCCCCTGAGCTAAACTATCTGCTGGAACTGTCTGCTAGTGGCATCTGTTATGGTGCTTGTAGCGCCATCCCTTGGCACACCGTAGAACTACATGACCTTGGGCGGCAGGCTCGGCTGATAGTACACTCCCACTTCGGGAAGGTTGACGTGAGTCTGACAGAGTGAACAGTAGAAGCTGGACGGACATGTCTGTAATAAGGCTCCTCGTTGCAAGGGCGTATCCTGTAGGAACGAGACCAGCCTCCACTACAGCTTTAACCCAGCCTTGTTAAAGTTAAGGCACATTCAGATGAGGCGACATCGCGTGTGTGGTAGAGTCAGAATATAACCTAGATTCAGACCCATCTGAGCAAAGAAAAAATTTTTGTCTTCCTTGGGGGTGATGTCGAACTGTCACCTCGGCTGAGGGTCCTTTGGGGCGAGGGGCTCGACCTCTGAGGCAGTATGCGGAGGAGGGTCGTCCTTCCTCTCTTCCTCTTTGCCAGGGTCGGTGTCTAGGGTTTCTACTCAGTGATCCCTGCTCTGCCAGGGCACGGACACATCTGCCCTCAAGTTACTTTTCTGATGCACCCTCGGACGTCCTCCACCCAATACACATTGTCTTATTTTTCCACAATGTGGTATGGTCCGTCCCACTTTCAGCTAGGCCGGCATTGAACTGACCTTTTGCTTTACTTAGTGGGTGAATGCGAAAGAGAACAGTCTCACCCATCTTGAAGGTTCGCACACCTCTGCAGGGTTGTGGGAATTTGCAGTTGATGTACTGAATTTCGGCAGCGCATGCCCTCGTGGTCCTGACTAAGGTGGCCAGGCGGACATCTTCAGGTGTTGGCAACTCCGTGGGCAGTTGCTCCCATTGTCAGTCCCTGAGGTGATGGAGAATTTGCCCGAGGAAGAGCTGGCTAGGGCTGGTGTCAATAGGCCCATTCACTCTTCACCTGAGAGTGAAAAGGATCGAGGAGATGTATTTATCCAAATGCCTGTGGTCATTCCCCACACTACGACGGAGACTCTTCTTCAACTCCTGATTCCTCCGCTCAATGTGGTTGGCTTGTGGGTGGTAAGCAGTCCTCCATTCTTGTTGGCTTGTGAATAGGGTGCCATTATCGGTGAAAATGGCTTTTGGATATCCCCATCTTGGGAATATACCCATTTTGAATTTATGGAGTATATTACGTGTTTCCTGGCTGGGTAGCGAGAATGCCTCCACCCAGCGCGAAAACTGGTCTGTGACCACCAACGAATACCAGTTCCCCATGGTGCTGCGAAGGTAAGGTCCCATCACATCAGCTGCCGGTGCGCCCATGCTGTGTTTTACCTTCTGGTTTTGACTGTTAGTGGGGGCATGGGATATGCCTTTCCCTTTCCGCAGCAGCATGCCTCACAGTTGGCAATTTACTGGCGGATGTCGCGGCTCATCCTGTCTCAGTTATACCGTTCCCCAATGTCTCCAGCGTTTCTTTGGTTCCGGGGGTCCAGCATGTAGGTGATCGTGGTGGTGGAGGCAGAGATCCGCCTGCAGATTCTTCGGGATCCAGATTTTCCAAGCTGCTCCAGGCTGTCTGGTGCAGGACGAGACAACATACCCGAGTTTGAACCTTTGGGCTTGTTCCTGGAGGAGGCACTGGTTATATGGGTACTGTTGTTAGTGATATTGATATGTGATGTTCTCTACTGAGCTTCAACTGTAATAGTCAGATGTGTTCTTCGGGGCTTCGAGGAGGGGCTGGTGGAGGGATCATCTTCTCCCATTCCTCCTCTTCCATCGTATTCCAGTTGAGGTCTGGCTGGCATGACAGTACGTTAGGTAGATCATTGCTTTTGCTCGGACAGTCAAATTTCATGAGGAACATTTCCCACGACCCGAGCTTAGCCTTGGTGTTGCAGGATTTGTGCAACCATTGGAGGGCTTTGCTATCCGTGCGAAGAATGAAATTCTTGCCATTTAGGTGATAGCGGTACTTCCGTACTACTCATATCACAGCAAGGCACTCTTTTTCGTTTGTGTGGTAATGATGTTCTGTCTTGATCAGTGGCTTGCTGGCATATGCGGCTGACCAGAGGCGTCTTCTTGATACAGAATGGCGCACAGACCATCCTGGCATGCGTACATCTGTAAGATGAGTGGATTCACCCCGTGGTCGGTGGAGCTGTAAAATGGTGTTAAAGTTGTCGTCGATTGCTAGGAAGGCAATGAGATGTTCGTCCATGCCTCTCAAATAAGTATTCTTATCTAGGAGGTTTTACAGAGGGGCCGTCTGGAGAGTGATGTTGGGCACAAAATTGCGTAGCCAATTACATAAGTAGAGGAAGCGACACAATTGTTTCTTATTGGTGGGTTCCTCGACCTCTTGGATGGCCCTAATCGAGTTGGTTTGTGGGCAATTATCTTCTGATGCTTTCATTGCTGCTTTATCTCGATTCATGTCACGCAGAGGTCTTTGTGCTCATATCTATATGGATTGTGGAACCAACTTTGTCGGAGCAGCTGCTCAGTTTCAACGAACTGTCTCCAACTTGTTGTAGTCATCCTCCCACCATCACAAACTTTTCTCTGGCCAACAGGATCACTATTAATTTCAACCCGCCAGCTGCTCCTCATCAAGGTGGCCTTTGGGAAGCTGCTATCAAAAGTGCCAAGACCATTCTAAAGAGAGTAATCTGGCTGCAAATGTTAACTTTTGAAGAGTTTACAACAGTTACAGCTCGAGTTGAAGGAGTTCTGAACTCTCGACCCATCACTCCAATGTCATCAGACCCATCTGACTTCAGTGTATTGACTCCTGGCCATTTCTTAATCGGTAGACCGCTTCTAATCTATCCGGAAGACAGTCTAACTCGGGAGAAGCTGGATGGACTTACTCGATGGAAGTCAGTTCAAGCTGTTAGCCAGCATTTCTCAACACAATGGCAAAGGGAATATCTCCATACTCTCCAGCACTGCACAAAGTGGGCTGTCCCCCAGAGAAATTTGGCTGTTGGTGACCTGGTTCTGGTGCAACAAGACAACCTGCCACCCTTAAGCTGGTGTTTGGCAAGAGTAGTGGAAGTATATCCTGGTGAAGACGGCTTAGTGAGATTCATGTATTCCGAAAAAGAGAGAAAAATATAAGCTAGTTGTCATAATATCACAGACATGTGAAACATATCACCCACTGACTGTTCATACACCCCGCAGTGTTGCAAAATTAGTTTTTTCCCCACTATATACGATAGTCATGCACTTTTGCTCCCAAAAACCCCTGAAGCCAGTACACGAAAACTTAGGAGTTTTAGTATGCTGTTCAGCACACTAAATAAAACATTTCCACCAATTTACAGAATTACAATATTTTTCTTTGTTTTAGGGAATTTTTGTTTAAAATAGCTGGGCCAAGAACCGTCAACCTGGCAAGCTACTGAAGTGAAGATGTGCACCAGCAGGGAATGGAACACATGCCATGTGTCAAAGTGCAGCAACAGTAGAGGCCACGTATGATTATTGTGATGATTGTGATTACAAAAACAAGTTTAAGTGAAGCAGCTGACACCTTTTAGTAAGCTAAATATTATACAATTGTAAAAGGAATAAAGAGATGGTACAGATCAGCTAGGTGTTGTGAGCAAGAAAACATATCCAGCTGCAAAGAAGAAAACTAAATTACAGTAAAACTATGTTAAGAAGTTTCTGAAGGGACTGAAAAAATAATACTTATTAAGTAGGAACACTTCTTAAAAGGGTCAAATTACACATGTGCACAATTATACAATTTATTAAGCAGGAAAACTTCTAAGTGGGAATGTCTTAACAGGGTTTCACTATAATGTGTTTTGTAGGTGAAAGATAATTTCCGAAGAAAGGTACAATGAACAAGAACACTGACTGACCCTAGAGGATATTGTTAGATGGGCTGTAAAGAGTCTGACTTTGAAATAGGCAAAATTTCATAACCCAAAATATATTGATGATGATGACTGAATAATGGTTGCACACGAAAGCAGCATGGTGTACCTGCAGCTTGTGGACAGGTAGGGCGTCGAAGAACTCGTGTGCGATGAAGCAAGAGAAGAGGTGAGGCACATCCTGCACGCTACGGTACCAGCGCACAGACGTGCCGTGGGGTGTGGTTGCCGCCATGTAGTGCGAGGCCACTGTGCTTGCCTTCTTACTGGTCCCAGGACACAGCCGTGCTGCCTGCAGCTTGCTCAACGCAGGAGACACCTCCACTAGGCGCAGGCTGATCCCCTTGCTTGCCCCCAGTTGCACAAACACCTGAACACAGAGCCATACCCAGTCACGACACCCCATGCACACCTTTAGTGTAAAAACTCAACCCCTGCACATAATTTATTTATAAAGCAAATTCATTTTTTTTGTGTTCTGGAATACAGTTAAGTCATGTTCTAAAGTTGTTAGTAATATGTGACCACGTTTCCCTGTAAGGTAACTTTACTGAGATCTGTAAAGTTATATATTGTATTTTAATATATTATATTAACAAAATTTATTATATATATTATATTATATATTATTATATATTATATTATATTATAAAATATATTATATTATATTAAAAAAATTTTCCTTTACAAAATGAAAATTTCAAACTATACTGTCACATATGAGAAATATTGAATTAGTGATTGTTTGTGATCTGGGTTTGGAGATTTTTCTCTGGCGTAACTAAGGGGCAGCGAGGCTCCAGATTTTGCAGAAGGTGGTCGACCCCATGCTGGCTGTGCTCACATTTCATGGAACTGCACCGACGCATGACGTCTTTCTACTTATAATTTAAACAACTTCTACTCATCAGTGCAAACAAACTGACAGCTTCAACGGAGTTTGAGTTGCCGGCACCAACAACGTAACATCAGAACTTGTTCCATCTACCCAAGCCTCCATGCCAAATATATTGTTCACAAGCCAAGCCACTGAAGCCACGCAGCGGAGATAAACCAAGTACAGCAGTGCACCGCTAGATGCCACTACCAGTACCTTCACCGAGGCATGAGCCTGGATCCAGCACCCGCTACTGATGTCACTCACCGAGGATCTATGTCACTCTCTCCGCAGCTCAGCTGCTAACCCCTCTCCAAGTTAATTCCTTGTGTCAGACGAGCAAGGGGCACACTACCGAGGAGTATAAATACAGGGCTACACCAAGGCTCAGGACCAGTCTTCAAGCAATTGCCATCTGTCTTGTTCCTTCACCGCACCTCATAGTGCTGCGGGAACCATCAGCTCCTACTTTGGTCTTCATCGTGCACTAGTGGCGCTGAAGACATTTCCGCTCTTCAAGACTTCACCGCATCTTCGGGGGATGAAGATCCTTCTCTTCACCAAGTCTTGCGTCGCAGCCAACAACCGACACATACCGGTGCCTTCTGGACAACAGCTGTAGAGTAGCTTAAAGTCAGAGTTGTTTTGATAGCCACTTTACTGCCTAGCCTGCTACTCTAGAAGCAGAGAGCTTCCACATGTGTTCATGTAGGGCGTTTCGACTTCCGTACACTCACGTGGATAGGGGCCAGTACTTAACTATAACTGTTTATTTCCGTCAAAAAATAAACAGTCGTTAGCCACTTACGAACAACACTCTCGTAATCATAGTACCCTTCCTTGTAAACAGCAGGACCGTACGAGGGATAGCAGGTGATCGGGACTTTATTCTCTCCATACAGAGACGTGACACCAGAACCACAGTACCTACAATCTTGGAAGGCCACCCATTCACTGCACTCGTGTGGTAAACGGTAGAGCCAATACATTATGATACTGCTTCCTTAGGGATTGGACTGCCAGTCTAGGGTTTGCACTTATCATGCACTCGCGGTGCTGAGAGAAGTACTTCTCCGAGTCTGGGAAGACCAACTATAGCAGGACACCATCTCTGTATTGGGATGGTCCCCAGTGCTACGCTGCTCATCCAACCCCGCACCTCGGTACTGGAGTTGGTGGGCGAGTTACGGCATTAGCTGGCCACCGCTATACACACACATATTGCATACCTCCATGTCAACTGATCCACCTCTACGAAGTATGACAGTAGATTTCTTTCCTCATGCCATTTAACTGTAGTGGTGGTGTTCATAAGAGGGTGAAACAAGTAAAGGTTGCCTCCAATTATCCACGGGAGCTTCACCATCTCCTGGTCAGGTTCGCATAGCTCCATCCATGAGAACAGGCAGCCGAACTCTACAAGCTCTCAGTACCAGTTCCACCAACCTACGAACCTACTACTTTCGAAACACCAACCAAAAGGGCTGAGGAACTTCACCTAGTAGTTCAAGCCTACCTGTGGCCAGATACACTACCGCTAGGGTGCTTCCAGCCTAGCACCCACCAAAATCAATTTGGCCCTGTGATGAGACAACTGCGGCACTCCATCACGCGTCAGCACCATTATTGTATGGTTCAGTGTACTACTTCCATGAAATTGACAGTTTTTACAGGCAATTGAAGATTGCTGGTTGCGAAATGCACGGACACGGGAATGACCAATATCTGGTCTGAAAACAGAGGGCTCGCTAAGTCAGTAGTTATGAGTGCGCACACATGATGTTTGTGTGTTTTTTTTAGGTGAGGAATCCTTATACTGAAGCCAAATAGTGTGGATGCTGTTGGAAAGAGCATCATTGAATGGCCGTGGTCTAGGGTGGTGGCCTTTCGAGTAGAGTCGTTTAGGCAAAAGACAATGAGAATGTTTGCGTGAGAATGTGGTTTTCCTCTAGGTGGACTCTTGGCCTGGCCTAGGCAAGGTCCTTATGATTTATAGTCATTTACCGAAACATAAATTGTGTGATTAGTCTGACGAGACATGAGTGATGCCCTCGGGGCAGGAAGTCGGCCTGCCCTTGATTTGATTATAGCTTTAGATATCCCAAGAGTGTGCAAGAGTGGGTTTTCGGTCCTCATCATCGGCTCCATGGTGGGAAGTGAACTTGATTTGGACATCCGGCCTAGTCACTACGAGTGTTAGCCACAGAACAACAGGATTTCACCTCAATTTTTTAAGTTAAAGTAAGGTGAAGTAATTTTTTTCTTGTACTTTTCCCATATTGTTTTGATTTAATTGCATAACAATCTAATTCTCCCGTCTAGATGGTGAGATTTTTGGTAATTTTATTTGCAAGCTAAATTAGAAGTTTCAGAGTTCAACAGATTGCAAGAATTGGATTGAATTTTAACTAGTTCCTTCCAAGCGTAAGCTCTGACTATTCAAAACTTTTCTGTTCTGATACCTCCATAATAACTAATTCTTTGTACCAATCTATCAGTCAATTAACTATTCATAAAGTCTAACACTATTTTGTTGTTTTGTGGCTAGGTGTTAATTTGTACTATTATAATAATTCTGTTTCAATTTTTGAGATGATGCTTCTAATTTTTCTCCTCCATATAGCTGGTAGGAAGAGGACAGTGGAATGAACACTGGACAGAAAACAAAAATCCGACCCCCCCCCCCCCCCCCACTTGAGCATGAGTTACGAAATACAATTATGACACTTTGGGGTGCCTGGGAATTCGAACTCTGAACTTTACATACTTCTTATGGGTCAATATTACTTCTACAGTTACTTCATATGAAGTTGTAGCTACTAGGCACTTTCTACAACTTTGTCAGTTTTTTACCTACTGAAAATAATCCATTCCTTAGATTTGCCAGATACACAACCTTCCCCATACAGCCGCACACACTGAAGATTCCAGGTTCTGGCCACAGTGTACATTGTGCTTGTCGCATGGCTGTGAAGGCAGACCGAGCTCCTGTTCTTCGTGATACATTCAGTAGGTGCTCATTTCTAGACTTGTGTCTTGGCCGGGTTTACAACCTCTCCCATTCTTATACTTCACTTTAGCACATGCGTATACACACACTTTCTCTCTCTCTCTTTCCCCCCTCTCTCCATCACTCTACCCCTTTCATATGCTCATACACAAACTAATTTTGTCTCTTTTAAACTTCAAAACTGCAGTACCAATAACCTTTAACATGTGTCCATGCACTGCAACATATATTACACTTCTCATCACAAGGTGATGCACAGAACAGCTGCAAACAGCAAGATGTCCCTGACTAGTGTAGCTGGTCCGATGGAGCGAGTCATCCTGGGACTCAATTCCAGCCATCGCTGGTCCAGCCTTCTTGACTTGTGTGCATCGGCCAGCAAGGATCTCCTTTGTAAGAAATTTGTACCTTAAGTCCTGTACTTTGGCTAACAAACTACGTTCTTTTGGTCACAGCACTTTGTTTCCAATTGAAAACTATATTGACCAAAAGTTTGGTATTGTAAAGAATTTTATAGAAGGAGATAGTTACTCGCAGCACATCCTCAGCAAGGGATCCATGGCCGGGCCCCAGCTCGACCAGCTGCAGCGGCCGAGGGGCGCCCATCTTCTGCCACTCGCTGTATAGCCACACACCCACCATCTGAAACACACAGCTCGCTGATGGGCCTCTCTCCGCAGGTCATGAACACTGCTGGTAGGCTGTCACCCTCCGCAGGAGGCTATCACTACCACACAGGCCAAATTTATATGCATTGATAGATCATAAATTAAAACATATTATTATACAAAGTTCTCTTCTTTCCTCTTGGAATGAGACAAGGTATTTAATGTTAATTTGAATGGATAATTCAAGATATTTATTCATTTGTATTACAATGTAATATCAATTCCACTGGTGAAAATAAGTAATGCTGGTAATACAAAGGACTTAATTGTCATTATCAAACATGTACAATCACAGAGTCAACATTAAAATTTGAGATTTCTAATAATCACTGCAAACACCCACTAATACAAATCTCAGTATGTATTACAAAATGCATAATCATGTCCCTTGACATTTATATTAAAGAGATTCCATTTAATATCTATTTCTTACACAAGTCCAGGGTTGCTACAGAATGACATAATTAAGTTCCCCTGACTTTTCTATGGTTTCAGGCAAAAAATAAATAAAATATATAAATTGCAAAACTTGTTTGAAAAGAGCCTTGCCTTCTAAAATGTTATTAAAATTAAATGAGCACAAATTAAATTCTAGAAATAGTCTTGAAGTATGATTAAATTTCATTAGTTGCAAGACTATTTCTCTTATTTTCCCATGTACCACGCACATATTTTTACTCAGAAACATTTTTGAAAAGTAGTGCTTTAAGTCATACTGGGTGAAAATACAGGATTGAAAATACTGTAGTCTGGTAAATCATCACAGATACTGCTGTACCCTCGTGCGACAACTGCATAGCTATGGCAGGATGGTGTCAGTCAAAGCATTTATAGAAAAAAAAAGAGGAGACAACTGTTAGCCGCGTGGAGTGAGTGGGTGGGTGGTTCTCAGGCAAGTCCGTGACCACGCAGCCAGCCCGACAAACAAGCAGTCAACATGTCAAGTTTCTGTCCAAGTTGTTCATGTTTTCCAAAAGTAAATAACTTTTTAAAAATGTAATCACATTTGAAAAATTCTGCAATGTTTACCTATTTATGCATATTTATGTTTAAGGTATGAAGCATCATGAGATAAGCAGCCTTTTGTGTTTAAAAATCTTGTCTATTTGTGTCATGCTCAGACTCTACTCGTGGAGTGATGTTATTGGTCACCTGGCAGGCAGCATCAGATGTCGATGGGTGGCAAAACTGGCTAAATCACAAATATAATGGTCACCCTCTTTCCAAGATGCCAATTTTTTCCCCAAAAATTGGGGGTGTGTATTTTGGAGAGGAGGAGAAAAAAAAATGCTCATGCCATATTAATTTTACTATCATATGTATAGTTTGTGCAACACAGCTGTGCATTGAAACAAATTTTTAGAACTCAAAATTCATGCACCACAGGCAACGTCATTACCCAAACTAGCTTCGCCGTAGCCACGGCCCTCTCCTACGAAGAGACGTTACGCTGCACATGCTACAGCTCACCTTGAAGCCCAGGGTTGACTCGGCCAGCAGGTGCATCCTGTTGGACCGCAACCCGTTACATATCACGGGGGAGGAGGAGAGACACATACACCGTTCCAGACCCCTCCGAGAGTTTAATCACCTTCGAGAGGATGCTCGTCCTCCACACCTGTGGCTCTGACTAATGGAAGGAACAGGGAGAGGGACAGGGGGTGCGCTTGATGTGCTACGGGCGATGTCATTACCCAATCTAGCCTTACCACCACCAAAGAACCTCTGCTAAGAAGAGATGCTGTGCTGCACATGGCACAGCTTCCTTGCAGTGGATGCATCCTTCCTGTTGGAATGCAACCTGCTACGCACTAAGCAGAGGACCCTCTACCCCTTCGGCCACGAAGGGGAAGGAATCGCGAACTTTGGTCATCTCTGCTACTTCTCCACAGCCCTCTCTAAATGCAATCTCTTTGCTACCCCTGCATCGCTCGGCGCTAGCCCTGTGCTCCGGGTATAGAGACCGCAGCCCACAGTTTAAGGCTGTCTCTCATGGCTCCGTAGTAGAATGTTACTCTGCCTGAACGCTTCAGTCATCGTTAACGCTAGCTGATCGTCATCATCAGTCTAGAACCCCAAGCTGTTCATCAGCTCACCGAAGCTTGCCCCGCTTCTCAGCTGTCTAGCAGCTCCACCTTTTAATGCCACGAGTCCGAGTACTGGACGACTGGAGTCACACTAACCCCCATGCCTCCACATCTACCAAGTCTAGGTATCACTCTGGTTAGCCCTAGTCAAGATACAGACTGGTTTATGTGAGTTTACTGACCAGTCAATAAACAGACATAATACAAACTTGGTCGAGTTATCACTCCCAAAACTTTACTTTGCTACCTTGCTCCTGCTATCTCCTGCTTCACCACTAAAACACTGGCATTCTTGCAGGAGTAGTCATGCAGTCATTCTTAACCTCAACTAAAGGAAGAACTGTCTCGGCATGATGCTCAGCGAAGCCTCGCCTTCCTGAGAAGTAGGACAGTGGTTACCTTTACTTGGCTATTGCCACCTCCAGTATGTGCTTGGATCTGCCAGCAAAGTCCCGCTCGCCAGGTTACTTGCTAAATACCAGTAGTTCAGGCCCACCTACCCCATCCAACTGCCTCACCTTGCTTCCTTCAGGACATGCCTACCACTACAGTACACCCGCCATCCACCTCTCAACACAGGGCTGGGCGAGAGAAAGCCGCCAAGCAGGGGCTAGCCTTGGTTGGAGGCCTGGAGAGTATCAAACTGGGTGTCCACCAAGTCTATACTTGGAAGAAGGAAGAGACTGCCCGGCAGAGAGGTTCTACCACCAGCCCTACTGGGGGATGCCAGAGCCTGATTTGGCACATTCCACGGGCTGTATCACCACTGTATCCCACACAACCTACGAAACCAGTAGCTCCACAAGTCGGCCCTCAGGCACTGGTAAGGTGGTCTGACGCCCGAGCTTAGTCCCTTGCTACGCTCCGAACCTGTCCAGTTACCAGACCTACACCCACCAGCGCACTCTCCTAAACATAATGCCAAGTGACAGAGAACCCTAAAACTGCCATCTATGGCCACAAAAATACCCCATCAATTTGAAAATGCCTGCTTCCCAGCCATCTGGGAGGCGAAGAGCTTCGATGCAATCCTGCGATAAGAAAACCCAATAGGTAGACATAAAAATGTATTAAATTTATTCCTGGGATGATATTTAAAATATGGAGTGCGAGTCTTACATGGGTAAATTTTTTGATACCAAATATGTAATTTTAAAACATATTTTCTAGGCTGCTGCTAAAAACATTTGTCTATGAAGAAAGTGTGTTGCGTACTTATATTAAATTGAATTGCATGTTTAAATTTCCAGCACCAGTCATTGGTTTCTTTGATTTATCCCGTTTTTTTCCCTGACCAACTACGAATTCCCCGACTCCCAGGTTTTTCCCCTCAGACTTTTAGATCTACGGGAACCCTGGTTTTCTTGATGGTATCTTATTTACTTGAATGTCAGGGAATATGCTACTGACTTCACCGGCCGGTTTCTTTCAGAGTGAAATCCTGTTCAATTAATTTACGTGACAATAAACTGAAGTAATAATATAACATCCGTGCACTGTTCCCACCTTCGAGACACAGTCAACATATATGATACGAGGATCTCTGTGATAGCACATGGAACACTCCTGGCCAGTCTAGAGCGAGCGTCAGACGAGATACAGATGCAGCTTGTGGCGGGATGAAGGAAAAGCACAAAACATTCACCATGACTGTATCCATCACACTTTCCACATGGAAATTGTGTGTGAAGAAAATCCTAAATGAACACGGCATGTACTAATTAATGCCAGGGACTTGCAACGCTGGCAGGATTGTGGCTAACTTCGAAATGAACTATATGTTGAGTTATTTATTACAGTCACTTCAGTTTATATTGCACAGATTTAATTACAATTTAAAATCACGAAGCCCACATCACAGCTGTATTAGAATGAAAACATGAAGTGAGCTTAGAATGTACACTGCTGTTATTTTAGCATAAACACACACACAACATCTTAATAACTCTAACACTTGTAACAAGAAATAAGTAAAAGGTCCACACAATTGTACATGCAGTAAAATAAAACATTAAAGACACAAACATATTCAGATGTCTTGATAGTGTACTTTTAACATGTAGCATCAAGTAAATGTTTTGCGCATATGCAAAAAAAGTACTATTTTAAACATGGAATTGGCATCATCAGGTCACGCATTGTGTTCCTGTTATCAGTATTTTATAAGTCAGCGACACAGTAAACTCTCAATGTCGCAAGCAACATAATTCTATGCAGTCCATTCACTCTGATTAAAAACACATCAAATTGTGGTTTCTAGGATGTCAAGATAACATGTATTGCTGCACCAATAATTGTGACTAGAGTTGATGTAAACTTGATGTGGAACTGTCACTTATACAGAAATATACAACTCACATGAAAATAGAGCTAGTTAGCGACTGGAGTGGGTGTAACCAGCGGCGGGCTAGGATACTTGCCTCTCCAAACATCTGGCTGACCTCCGGGGAAGTGATGAAGTCCCCATGCACTCCAATGACGTTCCCATGCATGTAGTATCCAGACACCGGGTTGGTCAGCACCTCCTTCATATACTCTGCTACGGTAATGGGACCAACCGCTTGAATTTTGGACCGCAGGTTTCGCAACAAGGGCGTTTCCTCCTTGTTGTCTCCGTGTGGTGGGGGACCTGCCTGCTGCCTGCAGTGCCTGTAACCTTGTGCACAAAATACGCGGTGCATTCACAGTTTAAATGATGCACACAAGAAGAATGCTATAGCCATTTCTTTGGAATCAACCTTCGAAAACAATTGTTACCTATAACTGCATAAACTTTATCTAGCAAACCAGAGTAATAAGGGTTGTGAATTATGAAAATATATCAGTATTTCACAGATTTTATGAGAAATAATGTTTAAATTATTGGCTCTCTAAAGTGCTTACAAAATGTACCGCAAGGGAGACAACAAAGGACAAACATTATACATAAGTAAATCACATAGTGAGGTCACAAAGCCTGCTTGATAGCATTTCAGTTGCAAGTGTGACCATACCAGGTACCAGCAGGGTGTAAGTTTGTCGTATAGCTACGCTACGAGAGGGAATTCTCAGAGAGATTATGTTTTCCTCTATTAATGAGTGTGTTGTCCAGCAGGCAAGACACTGCTACTGTGCTGCAGAGTTCTGCTCAACAATACTGTACTGCCAGTGAAAATCTGTACTGTCTTTCAACAGTGACGGATGTTCGTTGGTTTTCCGCTGTACGATGTTTTATTGGAAGTGAATATTATATTTTATGTAGGCTCTATGCAGAAGTGAATTTGGTATCTAAAAATAATAATGGTAGGTTTTGGTTACAACACAGAACATTTGCTATACTTCGTAGACCGTCTTCACTTCATTGTGTGAATATAGCACGTACAATATTTCCTTGTTTCTCAAACCATCTTTATACTTTGATTTTCCTGAATCAACTACTCGCAGTGGATATACAGCCGCTACAAGAGCTGCACGAGAGCCACCTTGCAGTAGCATTGCTTTGTTTGCTGGACGCACCTCATCAAACCTGCATTCCCCTGATCGCTGCCTCTCCGCCATCTCCTCTGTCCTGGCTATCTCCAGTGGCTGCATGCCCACTCGCTGTGGCATCATCAATACTATCCCTCCAGCTGTGCCTTAGGTAACCTCTAATATTATTTCTAAGATAATCAGTCGCCCCTCATAGCACTTTGTTTGGAATTATCTTTACTGTGATTCTGTTTATACATCCAAACCACGTAAGTTTTCTCCATGTTCTCCCGGGGCGTAATGTCTCCACTGCTCCAGACCTGTGGGGGGTGTAGCAACACCGTACTTAAAAATGTTTGCTTCCACTACGGTAATCCAGATTCAAATCCCAGCAGGATCGCATTCTGATTTTCGCATGTGGGAATCGTGCCTGATGATGCCACTGGTTGATGGGTTTTCGCAGAGATGTCCCGTTCCCCCCACCCTGGCATTCCAGTGCTGCTCCTTTCTCACCTCACTTCACTCACTCTCCTCAGCTGTGAAGACTCTGATGTTAAGCGCCGCCCAGACGTCTCCTGACAGGAGACAAGCAGCACATGTAGTACTCCAGTTTTTTTCCAAATGAACTGTAGATACCACAGAACAAGGAGATAAAGTTAACATCACATTTCTCTATTCAAGTACTTTTCCACAAATTCCTCAATGTAAATGAAAGAGAAACTGGTTGAATAGCTAGCCAAATTAAAACATTAAAAATCCTTTCACCAGAGATTAATTAATAAAGGAAAAATAAGTAATAGCTGAATTTATATCTGCAGTATATATCTTATACGTACTTGATAAAAATATCAATACAATGTTTGGGCGTTTTTCTAGATTTATCCAAAGCTTTTTGACACTAAGGAAAATTTCATCCTGATAGAAAAAATTCACTCATTAGGCATCAGGAGCGTGATTCAAAAATGGTTTAAATAATTTCTTACCAATTATATTTGTGATGTATAAAGGTGAATAAAAAGTAAATAGGCAAGGCAGAAGAGAATGAAATGAATCTTAGGCCATCATTAACAATAATGGAGTTCGGGCGGAGCTCCGCAAGGGACAGGATGTACAGGGTAGGAAGTGGACACGATGAGAGAAGTGGACATTTAGTCACGGCCTGTACAGCAGTAAGTGAGGTATAATTACAAACAGTACAATGTTTCAGAGGTTACGGAGGCAGATGGCAAGGGGACGGCAGTCCACACTGACGACAAATGTAAAGGAGCGGAATGTGTTGTGGGAGAAGTTGGTGATCGTGAAGGGGGTTGGGCGATTTAGAAAGGGACAGATGCAACATGCATGCAAACTTTGCACGATGCTGTAGCAGTGTTTGAAACTGCCAATTTGGGAATTGGAGTTTAGGAATTTAGGGTGGATGGTTTTCAAATGGCTTGTAAGAGCGCTACGTGCGACAAAGTTAAAAACAACAAGCCTGTGGAATTTCAACGTTATTTTATTTCTCACACCATCAATAAATAACTCGCTCCCAAGCATTTTGACACAAGCCCGTTGTCTTCTGAATATATCATCATACTTCTTACCCCAACGAAGGAAATAAAACATAAATAAACAGCACCAGACGATTTTACGGACCTATTAGGGGATTTAGTGTGCTACTTCATCTCAGTAAATTTCAACCCTAAACCCCCAAATATTTAGGCCTAAACTTGGTCACGTGGTCAATGTAGTAACGTAAATAATGGCCTCATAGCCATTTCGGACACGGCTCATGCAAGTTGCACACAAATGCTTCTCTTAGTCGTACAGTACTGGTCATATGCCAGAGATACATGTAAAACACCAATCAATCTCTGCTAATAGCAATACGATGTGTTAACTTGTTTTGTGTGGAATTATCTTATTATTCTAACACATGAGTATATACAAGTCATGAAACCCAACTTGCAAAAGCCGAGTCCGAAACGGCTACGAGACGATTATTTATGTTACTAAATCGACCAAGTGACCAAGTTTGGGCACTAAATATTTGGGGGGGATTTAGGGTTGAAATTTATGGAGTTAAAGTAGCACACAAAATCCCCAAGTAGGCCCGTAAAGTCGTCTGCTGTTGTTTGTTTACGTTTTATTTCCCGCGTTTGGTGGAAATATCAGTATTTACTGTTCTTGAAAAGCTGTAAAATACATGCATGTGAAAAATGGGGACTCAGGTAACCACAAGAAGTCATTTTAAATTAAAAAGTTTCTATGTTGTATTAAAAAAAAAAAAAAACTGATTATTTGAAATGGAATGTTAGTTACAGGGAGCGAAGAAATAATGAAAAGATTGACATTAGTTAGAAAGAAATATAATCAGTTATTTACAAGACGTGAAAAATGCTTGGGGTTAAGTTATTTATTAAAAGTGTGATAAACAAAATAACGTTTAAATTCCACAAGAACGTAGTTTCCAACTTTGTCACATGTAGCACTGTTAGAAGACGTTCAAAACAATCCACCCTAAATTCTTAAAACCTAATTCCCAAAATTTGCCATTTCGGACACATCTAAAATGTATAAGCAGCTTTACAAGCAGAGTTAAGAGCGAAACTGTGAGAACACAGAAAGTTAATTAGGTGCTACTGAAAGACGAAAATATTCAGTTGTATTAGAATGTAATACAGTGAAAACAATTTATTCCTACAATGAAATTCAAACAAATAAATTGTTTCTTCAGCGTTGTGTTGCTGCTGACTTGGACATATCTCCATGATGGTGTAGTTTCGAAAATTGTCATTGCAACTGATTTAAAAAATAAAATTAACTATTACCGCAAGTTGCCTTAATGTTTTAAAATGTACATGGTAAACTTTTTAAAGATACACACAATTAGCTTGAATACTGCTTTTGATGATTCGCTAGTTAGTCACGTTTGAGAGACATGGATCCACAAGCAACTTATACATACATACATATACATACACTCGCAATTAGGCTACTGCCCAGTGGCGAGCTCTCTCACCTCTCCTTCACCCAACCAACTCCTTTTCCACTCCCTTCCTGAACTTACCAACCCCTCTCACAGATACCAATTCCTCCCTCAACACATTCCACTCCCTCACAGACCTCAAAAGCATGGACTGCCTATCCCGCTCCGTTCGCCTCCACACCCTCTGAAGCTTCTCACTGTTGTTTCCTCTTCCCCTAAACACCCCCTTACTTAGCTTGCAGTGTAGCCCTCCCCATCCTCCCTCTTCATTCACCACCCTGTACATCCTGACTAACCATTCAACTTTCCTCCTGTCCTTCAATGAGCTCCACCCCATTTCTTCCATCATCACTGATGGCCTATAGTTCCCTTCTTCCTCACCATCCTGCCCCTGCCTTCTCCACCTACCCTCTCCACCTACCCTTCACCCATCTTGCTGGCTTTCTCTGCACCTTTTCCAGTTCTCGCACCTCCACCTCCACATACGGGTCCCATACTGCTGCAGCATATTCTAACATTGGCCGTACCATTGTGCCATACGCCTTCTCCTTCACCTCACAGCTGACTCCATTCAGCACCCTTCCCAGCATACCCAGAACCCTTCTTCCCTTTGCAACCACCCTCTCTACCTGTTATTTCCATCTGAGGTCTCCCTGTAGTACAATCCCTAGATACTTATATTCTGCTGCTTCTTCTATCTCTTGTCCCTCCCATCTGTACATGTCCCTGCTTATCATCTTCTTCCTTGTGAACCTCACTACCTTAGTTTTTCTTACATTTATCTTCATTTTATTTTTTCTGGTCCACAACCATATCTTGTCAATGTCCTCCTGCAAATTTCTGCCCCCCTCTCCCACCATAGCATATACAACACAATTGTCTGCAAACAATCTGATTTTTCCCCTAATCCCCAAACCCATGTCATTTACCATTATGGTAAATAACAAAGGACCCAGCACGCTTCCCTGTGGTACCCCTGACGTAACCTCCTCTTCCTCCGATATTGCCTCCCCCACTTTCACCCTCTGCCTTCGCCCCCTGAGAAAGTCCCCTATCCATTCCACTAACCTCCTGTCTAGTATCAGGGCCTCCACTTTCCTCATCAATGTCCCATGGGGCATCTTATCAAATGCCTTCTCAAAATCTATGAAGCAGGCATCCACCTGCTTCCCCTCATCAACTACCTCTAATAACCCCGCCAGCTGACAACGCCGTTTGCATTACTGACCATTTGGATTACATAAATAACTAACTGTATCAAAGACTTTCTTGGAATTTGAAATCGCTTTACATTGACTAAATAAGCTCCTGCAGAACGCATATACTGGGAAGCAAAATTTTCTATGAATAACTTCATACAACCAACGCTAGACACAATACCATTATATACAATCGATTCCAGCTTTATTATCTTCCATATATAAACTAGACGATTCATTTATAATAATCATAAGGAAAGATATAGGTTATTCTTATCCGTCGTCTCACCATAGAATAAAACACGGTTTTAAAAGTAGTGGACACTTTAAAGATAACAAACATGAGATAACGAAGGCAGACAACATCGTTATATTTAAGCCTTCACACAAAGTGCCATGTTGAAGGCCGGCAACATTTTAATAATAAAGGCCTAAGAACAACGATCAGCCCTGATGATACGTTTTATTGTATTTAATAGCATCCGTAAGATCTTTATTCTATACATAGTTGTAATATAAATAAAATACACACTCAAACACACACAAAAAAATATATATTTGTTTGTATGTGCCTGAGTATATGTGTGTCAGATTCCACCTACATGCATCACATTTTTTCCTCATAGTTTGACTAATCCTCCTCCAACATGCTATGAGACGTTGTCGTTTTCTGAGACAGAATAAAAGAAAACGACAAAAACCGGAACAAGAAATTAGTACACAGACATGTTTCACAATAATTTCTTAATTTTTGTAGTTTAGATATTCATCTAAACTATAAAATGTTAGATTAGAAAAAAATCCTTTCAGCTGTTTTTTTAAAGAGTTTTAGGATAGAGAATCCAATTTCTTGAAGTTACTGTAGTAACATATTAAAAATTGGCTACCATAGTACGATGGCCCTTTCTGGACAAATATTAAGTAACTGAAGGCACAAGTTTTTTTAATTTTTTATTTTAGTGTCTTGCTTATAAAAAGGACACATTTTTATAAAATAAATGGCTGTTTTTGGACATGTATATAAGTACCTAAATATAAACTCACATGCAAAAATTAAAATTTCTGAGCTCTTGAAAAGAGGTCTACGTGAGTCTGACTATATTTTGCCATTGATTATTCTTATAGATCTCTTTTGCTTGTGAAACACTTTTCTGCTATCAGTAGAACTACCCCGCAAAGTTTCACTGTAACACTTAGCTCTGTAAATGTTGTGTCGACTTTTTTGGTGTAAGAACATTTATTGAGTCTCCAGAGACTAAGATGCTAGTATCATCTGCAAATAAAATTTGAGTAGTTTAAGATTCTTACACAATAGAAAATTTTAGCATTTTACATTACATTTCATTTCCTCTACCGAAAGCATCAGTCCACATCAGAATTGTAAAGTCAGAGTTCAAACAATTGAACATCGATTCTGGGAACTTAATACTAATGTATATCATGTTATGAAAGTAATTATGATAATATCCAGGACCACATTTGTTTAATTCATTAAAATATATCTGTTGATATTTTTCCTTTTCCCATTATATTCGTTTCACATTTATTTAATTTAAGACGAACATCGTAAAATATGCCGAGATTAAAATCGCAATACATTAAAATATCGCACTTACCACATAACCTCCTTAAGATTCTCGGCACAAAGGTAGCTTGATATTTAATTAAATGAAAAATTTTGAAAACGTTATGTCAAAATTGCAAGGGGTTTACCATTGTTAATTCGTTTGTGTCAAGCTCCTTAAAGAATAACATATGGGGAAAGCAAACATAAAGGCAAATGCTAAAGTCAAATGCAAATGTTATCAATTGTGTAAGGACACTATATAATCTTCATAAGTCATAATACTATAAATAAAAATAATAACAATTTCCAAAGAGAAAGAACATGGTTGTGCTAAAATAAAATAAAGATCACTAGTAAACGATTTTTACATACTGTCAGAAAACTTGACCAACAGAGCAATACAAGTCAACAATCTTGGAAAATATAACCAACAAAACAGGTTTCAGAATTTCTGTGGTAAAAAAAAATCATAATTTTATACAAATATAAAAAATGCTCCAGATATCCTACCAACAGATATTGATCAAATAAACACAGCAATAAGTTCAAATATATGGGGGAAATAATTCAGGAAAATGGTTTGGAAAAATTTGCGGTATATGAAAGGATACACAAGATGGAAAGAGAATAAGGTGTAACCAGGAATATCTATAACGAAAAATGTTTATCTAAAACTCTTAAAATACATCACTACATCAAAGTAGGCAAACCGTAATGTCCTTATGCAAGTGAATGCCTAGTACTGAATTACAAGTTGCATAAATTAGAAGTACAAGAAAGAACAATCACACATAAAAAACTTTGGCCACTAAAAACTAAAGAATTATGGAAATTAAGAAGTAATAATTAAAAATATCGCAACATAGAAAACATAACAGAAACAATACTGAATAGATGGTTGCTTTTTTTGGACACTTTTATTGTATGGATGGCAACAGGTTAATCAAACGTATCTTCAAATATGTCTGGAACAAAAAATTGTGCTGTTTCCGCCTTAGGGAAATGCTGGAAAGCATCATTAACAGGAATATTGAGGCACATACAATCCAATTAACACTGCTTTATGCCGTACATACATTGCATCAACAACATTGGAACAAGACATTAGATAACATGCAAATAGCTGCTACCAGCCTAGTCGATAACAATAATTGCAAATGACACACTTGCTAACCAATTCATCACAACTCCGCCCTAATTTCGCGGCTTCCTTACAAAACAACTAATACATTTGATGCCAGCTGCTGCCACTAGCTCGTTTGCTTGCTGTCGCCGACAGCCCCAGCAGCTATCAGCAGTCTACCAGCTACTCGTGCGCACTGGTTGGGAATGCTCCGCCGCAGTCGAGCCACCAAGACCTGCATTACTAGTGCGGACGCAGAGGCCGAAGAGAGAGCTTGTGACATGAGCGAAGTAGGGAAGTGTAAGTGCCGAACAAGCTACAGCCGTCCACACACATGTGTCTTAAAAGAAGACCCTGCAAAATTAGGTGTAAGTAAAAGCAATTTTAAGTAAGGAACGCTCAAGGATGACCGTCCATGCAACTCTAAGTGAAGGAGTACTTTAGTGTTTTGATGCCCCGCTGGCTTTAATTACAGTATTTTCTATTTTCTATTTTTTGTCATTTATACGTTTTTATCCTCATTTAATTTCACTGAGTGTAATATGTCTAGTAAAGGGTTTCTCTGCTGAGTAGTTGTTTCTGTCAGGTTTAAAATATTTCCAGTAACACGGATGTGTTTTCAGGGATTGTGTATGTGTAAGAAAATCGTCTGCCTGGCCTGCCCGCAAAACATTGGTTAGTACACTGCGTGGAACAATAAGTAAGAACATGACATCTCGATGAGTGGGACGTGCTGACCAACGGGGTCGCATTTCACGTACTTATGCGGCGCTTCATCTTTGTTCTCCCATCATTCCACCGCAACAGACAGTAATTAACCGGAACATTTGTATATCTCGTAGCCACCAAACAACTACCACTCCTCCCTTGCCTTAGAATAGCATCGACCAGGAAGGTTTACGTTTACAAATAAAGTTTTTTTTCGACTTCGGGCTTTTTGTACAGTGTCACCCTGCTGGCGGGTTAAGCCCAAAGGGCCTTAATAAAACCCAATGATCTAACATTAATGATGTGCATTCTCATTCGGGTTACCTACAGGCCATAGGGGCACGGGCCACCTCCTTTTCCGCAATTCATTAAAGGTTATGTATCAGTGTGTATATTCTTTTCCAGTGTTATCTATGTACGACTAAATATGGGTGGGTGAGCAAACCTAAGATCTCATTGTCACTCTCATTTTCAGTTCCTAGGCTTTGTGCAGTGTCGGCATCATTTACACCCGAATCCCTACCGATCATGCTCGACAACTTGTTTACTTCTTTTGCATCTGTAAAATCTGTTATCTGCCCCGATTCAACACTCATACCTAACTTAACATGAGACATTGATGACAGCATCTGATCTCCATGTCTCTTCACTACTCAGCACATGGCTGTTTCCACCAAATACACCACATTACTTAACTTCTCCATTACATCTCCTTTAACCCACTTATTCTCATTAATATAGTTCCTGATCACCACTTCCTGCCCTCTCCCCGCGAAGTTAATGAACTGCCTGGCCCTTAAAGTACGCCCTCAGCTCGTGTTGATTCCCTTCTAACCTTTTACTTAGGTTTACCCACAACAATTCATAACTGAGTTTCGAATGTCCGACAGCAAAATAGTGATAGCCTGAGGGATATTGGCATCACTTTGTATCGCAGTTCATAACTTGTGCTTGTATAATTTAGTACTGTTTTCAGCCTGCCCATTTGATTGGATACGATATGTGGGAGTTAAGATGGATTGCACCCCATTCGCTGCCAAAAATTTTTGAAACTCCATAGCTGTGAATGGTGGTCCATTATCACTAACCAGATGTGTGCATAAACCAATACATGCTAACAAAGACTGCAACACTTGAATGGTATGTTAGATACAACTTACCTTGCCGGGGGTCCCAGGAAATCTACATGAATTCTTTGCCACGGCCCTATGGGAAATGGCCAATTTTGCAGTTCATATTTTGTAGGATTTTGCTTTTCCAGCTCACAATCAGAACATTTTTTTCGCCACAGATTTTATGACATTATCCATACCAGGCCGCCAAAAATGGGCCATCGCTACCGATTTAATTTTTACTACTCCTAAATTACTGCCATGCTACCACGTTAACAAACCCCCTCCCCCTTCCGCAGGAAGAATTGGGAACCACTGCTCGATAACCCCACATTAAAACGCCCATTTCTACCGAAATTTACTCCTTAATCCACCAATACAGTTTGATTTCCATTCCAATATTCTGCTAACATCCATGCATTACATAACCTAAAACTTTGGACAGTACGGGATCAATTTAAGTTTCTGCCTCACCACTTTCTCAGAGATTGGTATTTTTCCATCTTGAACATCATCCAAATAGTTGGCCTTGCCATCGACATACTGCACATTTATTAAGTCTGCTTCTGTGATATTCAATGGAATCTGCAATAATAGGTCTGAATTATAATGGTTTTGGGACTTTAAAAATTCAATTTTGTATTCAAAATTGGATAAAAACAAGCACATCTCTGCGGCCTGCTTGCTGCCATTATAGGGATACAATTGTTAGGCCCCAATTTGGATAAAAGTGGCTTGAGATCTGTCACCAACACATAATCATTGACTTAAAGATACTGATATATAAGACAAGACTGCACCCAAACCATACTGGGATATATCACATACTACCTTTAAGGGCACTCGCGGCTCATAATGCGCCAACACTGAAGCTGACACATTAACCTCATTTATTATTTTTATGGCTTGCACACACTCTTTAGTTACCTCCCACTGCACACACTTTTTAAGCAATCTGTACAATGGATATGAAATGGTGGCCAAATTGGGTACAAACTTAGCATAATTATTTATCAAACCTAAATACTCTCTGAGTTTAGTGATGTTACTAGGCAATGGCGCACCTACAATGGCCACTGCCTTGGACGAAGTTGTGTGTAAACCATTTTTATCGACTCTGTAGCCCCAATATTCCACCGATTCCTGTAAAAACTGGCACTTGCTATTCTGAACACGTAAACCTACCTCCTTAAATATACTACAAATTTCCCTTAATGATTCTACATTTTTGACATCATCCTCCGCTGTTATCAGTTTCTTCATCTAAAAACACGACCACCCCATTCAGACCAGTTAGTAACTGTTCCATTATTCTCCCGAACACTCCTGGACCAGAAGCTATACCATAATTTATTATATTGTACCTGAACAACCCCCTATGTATACTGATGGCGACATACTTTTTGGAATCTACCTCCAGTAATGCTTGTTGGTATACCTGAGTCAAATCAATCTTGCTAAACTTATCACGATGACCTAGACTGCCTAACAAATCCTCAATCCTTGTTACTGGATACCTGTCATTACTGACAATTGGATTCACTGTAATTTTATAGTCCCTGCAATTTCTCTTGGTCCCATCATTTTTTACAATTGGCACTATCGGAGTAGCCCAGTCACTTGACTCCAATGGTTCCAGTATTGCATCCTGTACCAACCTCTCTAATTCATCTTTCACTTTATTTCTTAATGCGAAATGAAGCAGTCTAGGTTTAAAATACCGAGGGGGCATGTCAGATTTAACATGAAAGACACTTTACCTTTGCTTTAGCTACCTAAACCCTGCTCTAAAACTTAGGGAAATCTGCCATTAATTTTTTCCCAATGTTTCCCTCTGTTATTTAATGCTACTGTAATCTGCCCGCTGGCATTACAATTTGAATGTTCAACCTTCTCAACCAGCCTCTACCTACTAAAGCGGTAGCACCACCTTCCACTGCATATAATGGTAACTTTGCTCTACAATCTTTATTTCCTTACAGTTACACCAATAACACCCATAAGCTTAATCACACCACCTTGATATGTTAGAAACACAGTTGAATTAGTTTGCAATGGAATCTGGTACAATGCCTGACAATATAAATAATACGGAATGGTTGAAATGGTTGATCCTGTATCTATCTCCATTTCTAACAATGCACCTTCGACAGACAGTTTACATGTATACACCTCCTGCAATTCCTGTTTACATATTCTCATTAAAAATAATTTAATAGGAACTTCACATGAGTGTTCGCAATAATCAACACGCTTGTCTTCGCATACCACTTCAAGCTGGCCCTGCTGGCCACACTGTCTACACTTCAAATTGCGATACCTACAAACATATTTTGTGTGATTGTTCCTACCAAAACAAAAGCATCGCATATCCTTAGTTCCTTCATAACTAGAATTAGACTTGGTTGGATCACTGCTGCCGGTAACATATCTCGGAAGTGTCGGCTTACATTTAACTTTGCTACTCACTGCAGTTTGATGCACCTGTACGGTGGCCTCCTCTGATGAACTTGTAGGTGTATTGTAGTACTACGTCTGCAGGTGCTGCGAAGTAAATGTGGCCGCCTCTCTCTCTCTCTCTCTCTCTCTCTCTCTCTCTATCTCTCTCTCTCTCTCTCTATCTCACTCTCTGCTCGCTTCATGTTAGAGGTAAGTTTCACTGCCCTCTCATATGAAAGTTCTTCTTCCATCAACAACTTCTGGCGCACACTTCCAGACCGCATACTGCCGACCAACCTGTTTTGCAGCCGTTCGGACAATGACACGCCAAAATTACAGTGCTTGTTGAGCCCCTTCAATGATGCTACATATGTTAATATAGATTCCTCTGGACTTTGCATTCGTTCGCCAAATTTTAACCGCTCCACAATGTAATTTGTCTTAGGATGCACATCGTCCTGTGCAATTTTAATAACTTCTGCATAAGATAACTCGTCAGGCTTCTTGGGAGGACATAAATTACACATGAGATTATGTGTCTCTGTTCCGACTAAGGCCAATAAAGTGCTCAACTTCCGATCCTCTGATATGAAGTTACAGTTTACGAAAAATTAGAACTGTTCAATATAAGCCTCCCACGGCTTGTCCTTACAAACGAACGTGCCCAAGCTTACTAAGGCTGTAGTAAGTATCATACTAGCAGAGATGTATACTAGTTGTGTACTTGTTGAAAATATTCGGACATTTAATCGCCTTGTCATGGTGGACTGGTCGTACATTTTGGCGGAAATATCAGTTACGATGTGAAAACAGAAAATTTTATGTACTGTGTTATGAATACATTACATCATTTATGGTTTTTGACAAAGTAAATAAATAACCACCAGAGCCAGCATAGAATCATGTATTTAAATAAACTAAAAATATGAGCAATAGAGGGGTACCTTTTACTAATGAAGTTATGTTTCATTTGTTTAATTGTAACTTTGTATCACATAATCACTTCAGCCACACGCAAACATGCATGTGAAACTAGATTATGGAACATTTGTCATGTTTGTACGGAAGATGTTTTATAGATACACATATTATTACTTACAAATGCTCAGACATTTCCTCCATTCAATAAATGTTTTTATGCTTCGCTGTTACTTTATAGAACAAATCCTAAAGCTATCTTGCATACAATCACTATTTTGCTAATTAAATAAATACTTGGGCAGTAACACTGAAGTGTTAACATTTCAATTGTGGGGTATTAGAAATAAATTTATTATTGTTTCATGTACACAACAAAGAAAACGGCAAGAGTACCACATTAATATTAATACCTTAAACTTGACTGCTATTACATTGCCAGCACTTTGCTACAGTTAATGAGTGTATTATATTATTTTTTTTCTTCATAATAATGATAATGCAATGTTTCTATTCTGCAAACATACTTTAAGGTGCCAATTAAGAAAGCCAGAAATTAATGTATGTTCTAGTAGAATGCATTGTAATGGCTTGTTACTGTATTCTAACATCTTATCCAATAAATATAATCATATTGTATTGCTATCCTGTAAGAATGACTGCATTACTTATATGACTATCAATTTGCCAGTTTGGTATAACACAAATCAGCCCTTACGAAAGGGCGTTGCTGCAGAAACGAAGCTTTGCTGTCAAAGGGGCACCAGAATCTCGTCTTTAGGAACTAATAATTTACCTCTCATAACATCACACAAAACTCTTCGACAGTTTTCTGGAGCCCATTTTTATATATATTTTACTGTGCTCATTTTAGGTTGGTGTAAAATAAAATCCTGTGTAATTTTGTTTGCCCACCAAACTCTCTAATTGTTCATATTCAGACTGTTTTCTACTACAATGAGAAAAGCGAGAATATAAATACATATTTTTCTGACTTTTGCTTTAACATACAATTGCCGCATCTCAAGCATTTTAATGTGTGTCATCTCGATGCCATGCTGTATAATTGTTTGAAAATCATGCATACGTTACTATACACTTAACGTTTCTTTACTTTAATAATATTCCAGAGTTCACATACAAAATGGTAGATCACTTCACATAATGTACCTAATTTGTGGCAAAATGTAATGTGTATTACAATAGTAATGTTTCAATTTTGTTCCCACCTTAGGCAGGGTGAATGGATGCCATGATTGGAGAGTCATAGGCCAAGTGGTGCACGTTGCCCTACAGGAGGGCCAAACTTGTCATTGTCAGCCAGCTTTAAGGATTAGTGGGTTGAGAAGATAGAGGCCTGGGATTGGTGGAATGGAAGGGCAAATACAATGGGAGCACCTTTCCAAAACTCACCAATAGTATTGCCCTATGTTTTGTGGATTAGCATGACGAAAGAATATGAAGCAAAGAGTTACACCTACTTCAATGTGCATTTATATGTATGTGAAAGTATTGCAAGGTGTCCACTGCATTTCCGTTTTGGAATTCCCTTACTTTTCTTTGTTTACCAGGCAGCATCTTATCATTTTCCCTGAAATATATTTTCGGGAATACTGAAACATGATATGTACTGTATTTTGTCATCGTTGGCAGAACAAAATGCCATCGGTGAAGTTGCATTAAATTACAGTGCAACAGACCAAGCAAGCAGGACTGACATTTGATTCAGCCCATCGATATTTCTTGCAATGCATGCTATTGACTTTACGTGAGTGCCTGTTACAATCACACCAATACATTACTTTGTAAATATATGTAGGCTGATGCAGTGTTATGGCTTGTTTTTGTGGGTGCAAGATGTTTTGAGGGGCAGTGAGATTAAGATTGGTAAGTATTGTAGAGGTATTTGTTATCCGACTAGACACATGACACCACATGTGGCACTGTCGAGGTTGTTCGAGAGCTGGAGATTCTTATCATTCTCAGGAACAGCAGGCCGATCTTCCCTCACATTTACTATCTCCAGAGTTTACTAAATTGTGGACCTATTAAAGGCTGACCCACACACCTGATAGTGACTGAACTGCCGACTTATTTCTTGATTGAAAGAATTACACTCATTACACACTATTCAAAGTTAATGTGGTTTCGGCGGGCTTTCAAGGGTCCCGTTCCCTGATGTGCCCGAAAATTTGGTGAAGGGAAAACACATTAAAATTAGGGTCTAACTGACTGATCACACACTGGAAAATTGTAATCTTACAACGTGTAAGCTCATAATTATTCTATCGTGTATTCAGATAACTAAAAGAGTAGCAACTATTTACATTTTCCCTGACCCAATTGACAATGCCCCGATATATCCCTGACTTTTCCCTGTCACATGTATTCCCTGACACTTCCCTGTTTTCTCTGAGGGTGAACATCCTGTATTGTTACACTCATAATGCTAATCATTGCTCTGTTGAACGCAATTTAACATGTAATTCTTTTTCTCTTCAATGTTTTAAAACCCCAAACCCCAAATGGAAAAGAAGAAGAAAAATTTCAAAAAATATTAAACCCTGAAAGATTGAGTTTAAAAGGCCATGAAATATAACAAATAAAACAAATTGTATCACTCAATCTGACTCAGAGATAACACTTTTATCGTCGTACTGCCCTCATGTGGACAATGGTTAAACTTATTCCCGGCCGGATGCGGCGGCTAGGGATGTAATAGTCGGACTCGTGGATACACCACGTGGGACACGTCAAAAGTAATTTGATTTTCAAATGTATGCCGAAAAGCTAAAAACATTCATTTTCATCATTTCGACCCTGAAAAACATATTTCGATTTTACTTCAACGGGTACAATGTTTGAATAGTTTTATAACTACAATTAGGTTTGAATCTTACCTTCCTTTCATTTAATAGTTGTGAGGGTCCTAATTAATTTATGTGTTGTGCAGCTAGTGTAGCTTGACTTGAGAAACGAACGTAAAATTTAATGTTATAGGAATGATTGGCTAGTCAGATTTTTAGCCCCTTTGTTGTGTAACTATTTTTAAGGCGGGAGGCGTGTTGATGAGTCATTACTCAAATGTAAACAGAAGTGCGGGGCGGGAAATGAAATAGCATGCTCGAGTGGTATCGTTGCTATGGAGAACGTATTGTGTATCTTCTGGTGTGTTTGGGCCTCTTTTAGGCATTTGTGTCTGTAACTCATTGCAAAATGTTTTAAGAGTATGGTTTTGTATAACATATAAACTCTTAAAAAATGGACGTGAACCAACAGTCAAAACTGAAAGGTAATTATGCTTATATATTTTATAATGATAAAGAATAGTGACTTTTCCGAAAACAAAATAAAAATCCACTGAAATAGTACAATTGAACTCTACTAATTAAACAGAACACGAATTTACAGGGGGCCATCAACTTATTATCTATACAAACAGTAAATACGATAGTTGGGAGTGCATTATTGTAAACACCATCGGCAGGTACATATACATACATACACAAGCAATTAGCCAACCGCCTGATGGCGATCTCTCTCATCTCTCCTTCACCCAACCAACTCCTTTCCCACTCCCTTCCTGAACTTACCAACCCCCCTCACAAGCATGGACTGCCTACCCCGCTCCATTCTCCTCCACACCCCCTGTAGCTTCTCACTGTTGTTTCCTCTTCCTCTAAACACCCCCTTACTTAGCTTGCAGTGTAACCCTCCCCATCCTCCCTCTTCATTCACCACCCTGTACATCCTGACTAACCGTTCAACTTTCCTCCTGTCCTTCAATGAGCTCCACCCCATTTCTTTCATCACCACTGATGGCCTATAGTTCCCTTCTTCCTCATCATCTTGCCTCTGCCTTCTCCACCTACCCTTCACCCATCTTGCTGGCTTTCTCTGCACCTTTTCCAGTTCTCGCACCTCCACCTACACATACGGGTCCCATACTGCTGCAGCATATTCTAACATTGGCCGTACCATTGTGCCATACGCCTTCTCCTTCACCTCACAGCTGACTCCCTTCCCAGCATACCCAGAGCCCTTCTTCCCTTTGCTATCACCCTCTCTACCTGTTTTTTCCACCTGAGGTCTCCCTGCAGTACAATCCCTAGATACTTATATTCTGCTGCTTCTTCTATTTCTTATCCCTCCCATCTGTACATGTCCCTGCTTATCATCTTCTTCCTTGTGAACCTCACTACCGTAGTTTCTCGTGCATTTATCTTCATTTTATTTTTCCTGTTCCACAACCATATCTTATCAATGTCCGCCTGCAAACAATCTGATTTTTCCCCTAATTCCCAAACCCATATCTTTTACCATTATGGTAAATAACAAATGACCCAGCACGCTTCCCTGTGGTACCCCTGACGTAACCTCTTCTTCCTCTGATATTACCTCCCCCACTTTCACCCTCTGTCTTCACCCCGAGAAAGTCCTCTATCCATTCCACTACCCTCCTGTCTGGTATCAGAGCCTCCACTTTCCTCATCAATGTCCCATGGGGCAACTTATCGAATGCCTTCTCAAAATCTATGAAGCAGGCATACACCTGCTTCTCCTCATCTACTACCTGCACCAGATCCTCTAATAACCCAGCCAGCTGAGTCTCACATGAGTATCCCCTCCTGAAACCATGCTGGGACTTCTCTAACCAATTCCTATTTATTGTTCATAACCCTAACCACATGGTGCACCACCAGCCTCTCCATTACTTTTACCGTACTTGATGTGAGACTCACCGGTCTGTAGCTCCCCCTATCCTCTCCCTGCTTGCGTATAGGTACCACCATAGCATCCTTCCAATCTTGTGGTAACTTACCCTCTCCTAAGGACTTTTTAAACAGCATTTCTAAATATTTCACCAACTCCCTGCCACCAAACTTTAGTGCTGCGTTTCCTATCCCATCTGGTCCCCCTGCTTTACTGCTCTCCAAACCCCTAATTACCTTTTCTATCTCCCACTCCCTCATCTAAACCTTACTAAACACCCCCCGAACCCTGTTTGCCATCTTCTTTCCTTCTCCAAGCCAGGTGGTGATGTCACGCCAGAGAAACTTTCCTTTTCGCTATCCACTTCTTGACGCATTCCCTCGCCCTCAAGATGTCAGCCAATGAGCGCAGAGGCAACCGCTCAGTTTAGTGTAAAAGGAGGTTCTAGTTTCGACTTGTGCCCAGTCTTCATTTCCTCACGGCACACTTTAGTACCAGGAATCTGACCAGCTTACTGCAAGGCTGACTTGTCTCAGCTCTTGCTCCAAGCCTCCCAGCTCACCTTCCCTCGTCACCGCACTTTGAGTGACGAAGAGACACCTTTCCTTGGTCTCTAACCAGGATCAAATCTTCCACACCCTGCTATGAAGATCAGGGAAATTGTGGGGTACAACATTTGAAATATATGTAAATTACATGTCATTTGGGTTCTTTAACCACATTAAATGTTAGAAGACGTAACCTAACTCAACCTGAACTTCACAGTATATGAATACTGTGGGAGATGTGAGCAGACACGAGATAGTTTGTTACGAAAGCATAAGTAAGCTTGTGTAGGGTGATCGACCCCTGTGATTCACGTATCATGAAGTTAGTTTTAACTTTGTTAGGTCTGCTGCATTTTACATGGCTGGCAGCAGCAGTATGTAAGCCCTTCAGTTACCACACTCACATGCAATAATACATACTGTGCAATTCTCTACACTATATACACTTTCCTTGCCAGATCTCCAAATGTAGGCTTATATGTTGCACACCAATTGAAGCAATAGTCATATCTCCTAAGTGATTGTCTTTGATAAAGTACGACACGTTAATGCCTATTTAACTTATCAAAACTCCACAGACACTCAAATTTCCGCACAATTATTATAATTTAAAACTTTGCATGGACATGATGGCACAGAAAAACTCTTATTTTCTCACTGTTATGTGATTTAACATGTCAAACAGAATAAATTGCAATAAAACACGTGTAACAGTGAGCCATGCACAAATAATTTCAGTTACAAATTGGTATAATAAATGTATGTTTTTTATTAAATGCAGATACAGCACCACAAGTAAAACAAATTAACTTGGATTACATGACCACAGTAAATCCCAAATACATTTCTTGGGCAAAGTACTTGTTGAGAATTTTAATACAATCTGTATTCTATAAATGAGTAGCTTTCAGTATCTTTAAACATTTCAAAATTGAAATTGTTTTGGTTCACGTCAGGGAACATCATAATACCTCCTTAACTTGTTTAAACAATTTAAAAAGGCTATGGATTGGCCTTATAACTTGCCGAGTGTAAAACATGCTGGATATGTTCCGTACTGTTCACAGTAGCCAATGCCCTGGAAGTAAGAGATATATATATATATATCACGTAGTTCATTTAATGATAAGTGTCAAAAAAATTTTAATATTTGCTCCAAAATGGTAACCAACAAAATTTAAAGTTTTTCACAACTACCTTAAAACTCAGCGAATCTCACAATGCCGCAACACTGTTGCCAAACACCAGAAAAGCTATTTTGAAGTGTCGAGAAATATAGATCAAAAAGTTACCAAAACATTAAATAAATGTCAAGGATTATCAGGTACTAAGCGCAGCCGCGGGAGGGTGGCAATCCTTGCCCAATCAAAGCCTACGTTCAATAAAAACACATATTTAAAGAATATTAAAATTTACAGTTTAAAATTAATGTATTTCGACAGAGGCAGTTAGCAACTCGAACAAAACTCTGCACAACGTAAAATATTATATTGACAATGAGAAATTAAAACAAGTAGGCACTACCCTACACGCGAGTCGTGGCCACAATGTTGGTACTGTGATAGGAACGGGCGGCAGACAACTTTACACACACATTAAAACAAGAACATTATACAACAAGCAAGTGATTAGTAAGCAAAACCTCAATATTGAACGGCTTCAAAACATGACTTCAGTAGAACACCACAAATTGCAAAGCCCCAGAACAAACACAAACGATGCCACAAATATAATAAAAGCTAAACTGACCCTAAATTCCAAATGCTGCCACGGCTCGCCATTTATTTTGCTCCATCAGCTATGCCGCACAACTACATTAAATCTTTACAGCAGCTACTCCTGGCACCCCAGCAATTTCGAAACTGACAGTTTAGAACATATTTTCAAAATTCAATCTCTTCACGTCAGTAGGCGTCTGTGATCATCTTGAGGTACGGCGATGTTAATCAAGCAGGATGAGGGTATAGAAAGATGGGAAAATAAGGCGTGCATCACCTTAAATAAACTTGCCCCTGGGGGAGGAAGGATAGTTGAGGGACGGGAGCCTAGCCGGCCAAGGAGTTTGCTGCGAGCCAGAAGTGCAGCCGCCAACAGAGCGCATGATGATGCCCTGGTGACCACAATCTGCAAGTCTCATACACACAACACAGTCCAGACGAGGTCTATTCAGTCCTTACCTGGATGCTTGATAAAACTGTGCTTCATTATCATACGGAGAAATTAAGGGTTCACTTAACGTTCAACTTCAGATAGAACTTAAGGTTGCAGGTTTTTGTGGACCTATGACCCTAAACGCCAGACAGGCAGTACTTAGATATAAAACATAATAATTTTTCTTCTGCAGGAACATTTATAAACTGTTGAGTTATTTGTAGAGCAACCAAAGTGAAATGAAGAAAGTTACGCTCCCTCGGGAAATGCTATTTCCGGGGAAGGCAGGCAGCGTCTTCGGGCACAGAAAGCAAAGAGGTGCTGGTAATGCACCATGTTCACATTAATAACTTCCACAATGCAATGCCATCGGGTTTGTCAGGTCTGTACGACCTGCAATCCCTGAACACTCAGGACACTTGCATGTGTCGCGTCGTTATGGATCAATTTGTGTGGGAAGTAACCGGGGCATGGCCGGTACACCTCGGAATAAAACAAAACGACACACAAACATGTGTCCCAGATTTGATGTTTCTCGTGCTATGTTACCATGCCACAGTGTCTGTTGTTGGTTGCCGGTACATCTTGTTTGTGTATTGTGTATGGTAGATACGAGTGTGGAGTGTGTGTTGCTAGGCCCTTTTCAGTGATGACATCGAAAGCACATGGGACACCAAGTGCTTGACAGGCCAAATGTACTGAAATTATCTACAACAGTTACATGTGCTACCCAATAATGCCCTGGTGGATCTGATTGGCCTTCACTGAATGTGGATGGAACACCATATTTTAATAGAGTGGCTAGAGCTTATCTGGATGTGTTGTTCTCGCACAGGTGGATGGGTTGTGTAGGACCAGTCGCCTGGCCTGCACATTCCCCTGATCTGAATCTGGATTATTACCATTGGGGATATCACAAGACCATTGTTAATGCATCGTCTGTCATGGACATTGCAGTGCTTCGCCAGTGTGTGTGGAATAAGATTACCAGTTGATCCGTGGCACACCTGGGGTGTTGGAACTTGTCGCACAGTCACTGCACTGACGCAACGTGTGCATTTTGAGCACCGCTTGTAAAAGTGCATCACTGTTTGTAACAAGAACAGGAGCGTATCACATACAGCTGTAAACAATTCCAGCAGAAACTTGGAAGCCCTTAACAGGAACTATCAATCCAAGGACATTATTATGTGGACTTTTGTTTTGAGGTTGTACCGTCCACACCCCAGTTTCTTTCCGTATAAAGTGACACATACGTACTGTATATATAAGAAATGTATATATCTATGTGTGTGTTTGTGTAAAAAATAAACGTATCACAAAGTTCATTAGCATAATCATGAAACATCCTGTAGGCTATAAGTCTTAGCATGTTTTGTTTAATATAAGTTTTCCTTCCTCTAAATTTACTGAAATTCACTCCAATATTATATATTAGTGAACTATATATTTTGCTTCCATTTTAATAATAATATATCAGTGATTGACATGCATGAAAATACACTCCATGACTATAAAGAGCTATTTGTATAGTGTACTAGTAACCAAAAGAATTGGTTGGCATCAAATGCACCTCTGTCATGATGCGACAGTAATGGGTTCATTAATCTAAGTCAGAAACATTATCCATTTTCTATCAGCGGTGTTGTAAATCCCTTTCATGGCTTCTCAACAAGTGACATGTGTTACATTAAATAGATGTGTATGTACCTAGTCCACAGCATAAGCAATGTTAATTTAATGTTTTTCGCTGTTGTTGCACCCTTTCTTTTAAGTAGTGTATTATAAGAGTTTTTTTTTTTTTTTTTTTAAGTTTTACACCTATTAGAAATAGGCCTATTGCACATGCGAGGCTAAACTGTGTGGTGTTTTCTAATTTAGGTTTCTTGGTAAGGGACATTGTGATATGTAGAAAACAAATTATAGTTGGAGTGGTTTTGATGTAATGATAAAACCAGTATTGTGGCTTGTGTGTTGTAGGGATGTTCGTGGAGTATGCTTGCAGTAAACACAGGGAAGACGTTGTGACAATCCTGAGTGCAGAGGATGGGATGCAGCACTACTCACTGAAAGTCAAGTTAGTTCACTGCCTAGTTGAGTGTTTGATACTGAAAGTCTTCCTTGATCGTGCAACTTATTTGCTTATTTTTTTTTTTTAATAGCCACTCACTCTCTGTACTTTCACTTGGTTTTCTCGTCAGCTGCTTTCTTTATCGTGCGGTTTGTGGGGAACCGCGAAGCTCGGTTACATAGTCGCTCGTTACTTGGGAAGAGTCATTATGGCTGTGTAGTTGTTGAAAGTAATTTTTAAATTTAATTTAAGTGTTTGACTCGGTTAATAACTCTTTTCCATTGTACAGAGCAACGAAAAGTAGTAGTGTGTTGTGGAAAGGATGGGTTAGCTACTGCAGTTAGCAGAGAAGGCAGTTCCAGTAGGAAGTGGTGAACAATCTTGCGCCAGATGACAAGTTAAGTACAACAGCAGTGTATGAAAAAGTACAAAGTGAACAATTAGAATAGTAAGTGAATGTAGAGATTTGAGCGGCTCTTAACATTGAGGTCTTGAGAGCAGATAAGGGTGAAGCGAGGTGAGTATGGAGCAGCGCTGGATTGCAAGGGCGGGAGAAACAGGAGATCCCCGAGAAAACCCACTGACCAGCTTCATCATCCGGCACAATTCCCACATGTGAAATTCCAGAAGCAACTCTGCCAGGAATTGAACCCAATTCGCCTAGGTGGAAGGCGAGTAGTCTAACCACTACACCATTGCGGCCCCTAACATTTTGAATACAAAGTAGGCTATAATCACTTTACAAGGGTTTGTTACAATGTTCCATAAAATTTAATTGTGCAAAAATTATAGGTTTTGTTTATTAGTCCCTATGTGGCACTGGTACACGTCCAGTGTAGAGGACCGGCCTGGTAGCTTTGTGACACGGGACATAGTCGGGTTCTGTGAGAGTTATCTTTCGCTTTAATGTGTTGGCTCTCGGTCGTACACCTGGGCGATGCGTAACCTCTAGCTGTGGTTTGACGTGGGACAACTCTGGCTGACGTTAGTATGAACTTGGCTGATTTATGGTTAGTGGCTCAAAGGGTGCGACGGGTGGCTGTTTGGGTTCCACTGGTTCTACTCCCCTGTAGTATGAATTGGCGAGAGCCGAGGGCTGGTCCTGTTTGCTTACGAAGGCTGCGAGCAATGGGCGTGTTTCTTCGTTTATGTGGATGGGGTCCTCGAAGAGGTCATTAAGTGTATCTGGTATTACTGGGATCTGGAGTCGGTACAACACCTGGGCTTGATCCTTGGGGGAAACCTACGCAATCCTAGCAATGAGGAGGGGGGTGAGCTCCTGAAAGCGCCCAGAGACAGTTAGCACCTGTTTGACTTTCTCTCGGATACCACTACGATGGGGATAGGGCATCTGAACAAAGTCACACACCTAATGTCCGTGAAGTACATCTACCTGGTATGCCACAACGTGTAGCGTATGCTGACTCAAGCGCACACCCTATCTCAGCACTCTGCGCCTAAACGCGTTGAGCACTGGGAGTCAGGCCTCGCCGTTGACAGTCTCTGCACGTGGGTGAGTGTCTCTGGAGAGAACAGCCTCTCCATACCCAGTTGACTCCGGCGCCGAAACGCTGTGGAGACAGTATGCAGCTGAGCAGGTGAGCTGGTCTCAAGAGACTGAGTACCTAGTGTTGGGGCTCTACCGTTCTGGACTCAGTGGAGCACAGAAGAGGTGGCCATCCAAGGTGCGTGTGGGTACTCAACTGGTGTGTATGGTTTGTATGAGTAACTCACCTGCGATCCCTTGGCGCTGTGAGGTTCACTGGGAGAGGTTTTACACTAGGGAAAGGATACCCTTGAGTTTACCTTGAGGATACCCAAGCTTATCGTACGCAGAGCCACGAAGAGGCGACCTGGTCCTGGGCTAACAATGGCGGGGTAGACGAGCTCTATGAAAACAACTAAAACTGGTGCTACGCGCTACACATGTCTTGCCCAGAAGGAGCCACAGTATCTAGGTGTGTAGTATCTTCAGCACAAATGCAGTGAAAGCCCAGAGCAGACTAGCGTTTAAGGGTGACGTCCCGCTATATATACTCTGACTTGCTCTTCCCCCTAGTAAGCTGGAGAGGGGGTAGCCATAGCACCAGTCGGCTTGGAGAATCAAGATGCGACGAATCATACTTGAACTTCGCTAACATAACATTTTATTTTACAGTTTGAGAACATTTTAAATTTAATTTTCTGTGTTATTTTATCCCCACTAATTCATTTTTATAACGAGTGTGATATTTTGCAGATTTTATTACTACCCAACACTTTATTCTTTTCATCATCATCAGAATTTATCATGTTTGCTTTTCATTGCATTTTCATTATATAATATGAAGATTATTTTTAGTGGTTATGTTTTGTAGTTTACTCCTTTCATGTTATTTTTGAGTGAATTTTATGTGTGATTTAAAGTGCTTAATTTTATACTCTTTTTAGGGTTATTTTTTTGTCTTGAATGTTTTTTGAAACTAACCCATCTCACTTTATCTGCATCTACACACATAACTATTCCCACTGTTCCAAATCGATTTCTCATGGCACCCAAATGCTTTTGAATGAATGAAAATTACACACACTAAATGTTATTGATAAAAATTCAATTATTACAAACTTCCCCAGTGGGGTACCCACAACCAACAACTTATTATTGCGTGGTAGATATACAGGCATCACTTTAGCTCGTAGAAGACTGAAAGAAACTGTTTCATTGGTCACCGATTAAATTGTTACACTTTTAATTCAACTTTCAATCACAGTCTTACATTTCTTGACTTGCTATCAAAGTTGTGCATTCAATGTCTATGTGAAAATGTGCAGTAATGGGCTGGGTTTCTTTTTAAATGATTGATTCCAAAATATCATTGTTAACCACAGAGCAGCTTTAGTGGACATTTTTGCTGTCTGTTTGTTTGTATGTTTGTTCACGTGAAGTGTCACAGTGCGTGATTGTAGCTTTGTGACGCTGTACGAGACGAGCACGGAGCTGGGGGATGGCATCCTGTCAAGTCCCAACACGGTGCTCGCGCTGTGTGACCAGGCACTGGTGCAGGCACAGCGGCGGCTCCTCGAGGAGCTGGGGCAGGACCTGGTCGTCAAGCTCAACGTACACGTCCGTGTCACAGGTACCAGCAAACGTACCCACATCGCGGTGTTCCCGCTCGGTAGGGGATTAATTGACCGGAGGTTGTAGCCAGCTGGAGGGCCTTCCGGAGTTGATAGAGCAGCAATGGTCAGACGAGGTGTGGGTCGAGGGCAGTGGCAGGGGGATTAGGAGCACCCAGAGAAAACTCCTTACACCCATCAAGGATCAAATGATCATTGCTATAGTGGGACACCAGTATGTCATTTGCACAGCTTTGTGACATTGTTGCACTGTTAGGAATAAATGGTGTGTTCTCTTGTTAATATGGAAATGTCGTCTAAGTTTTGATATCATCAGTAGTGTCGTGTGACTGTGCAGAGGATCAGCCAATCTTCCACTGCAGTGATGTGGGTGGTATCAAAGTCCGTATCCTCCCTTGTGGGAAGCCTGGTGGACGTTATTGGCAGGCTTTTGTGGTACAGTCTATTGCTGCTCCTTGCGGAGTTTTGTATATTACACGTGAGAAATTATTGTGAGCTCAACCCGAGTGAGGATCATGTCTCCAGGTGGATGTTTTTGGTGAAAAATTAGGTTTGCATGAATTTTTTTAATGAAATTGGAATTTTCCACGCAGTTAAGTGTAACAAACCAATTAATATAAAAAAATGTATTATTTGGTTTTTAGTTTTAAAATAACTATAGTTTAGTTGTAATCATGAGCATAAATCTGTATTATCATCATCCTCATCACTCCACCAATCCATCCTTCATCATCCATCCTCCATCTCCCATCATGTGCCATCTTCCATCATCCATTCCCCATCATCATATTCCATCATCCATCATTATCCATCCGCCATCATCATTCATCCTCAATCATCCATCCATTATCCATCCATTTTATTTTGTTAATTTTTGAGAAGTGTAATTATTTAATTAATGTTAATATGTTTAATTCCTCAAGAATTTACATTCATTAAAAACAATTTGCAAATTAATGGATTGAAAATCCTTTATTTAATTTCGGGGATCTCACAATTTTCCCTTTACAAACTAGCCTTGTCCAGAAGAGATGCACCAGGCACATGGCTTGCCGCAACATGCTGTATGCTGCAGTTGCTTTTTCTAGGTAAATCATGTCATATGTCAGGTAAGTAATGTCACAATCTCTGAAGGTTAGTGGAAACGGTGTGATGCATCATGATTTGAGGTCAATGCTACATATTTCTACATAAAAAGTCATCACAGGCCTGTGTGTTTGTGTATGCTCTGCCTACATTCAACGTGTGTACACTATCTGGTGACAGTTTTCCAAACTACAGGGACTCCTCATTCTCTGTTGTCTCCACTGTGTCTCGTAGATATTTTATCTCCACCTTCGGAGCATGTAGGATGTCAGAACCGCTACGATAACAATCAGTGAGTGGTATATGAAGTGGCATATAGTTGCATAAAGTAAAATTTATCTCTATTTTGGATGATGTTAAATGGTTTAGCAAAAGCCAGGAAAGTGTAGTGACGATCTTCTGTAGTGTTATATGGCAACAATGTGCCATGATGCTGACAAAAGTTATCTTTAACCCTCATAAAAGTGTTTGACAGTGTTAGTGCATGGAGTTTCTGACCTAATGCTTCTGTGATGTAAGACCTGCTCTTTTTTAGCTTCTAACTTCATCTGAATTCTGGTGTTTGGCAATTTTATACTTCTCCTATTCTGCCTCAATGCATCCATGTATCATAACAGCAATGTTTAATCTGAACTAATACATTTGCCGAATGTAAAATGTAGTTTTTTCATAAATATTCAAAGACTATTAATTTATGTAGAAAAATATTTCCTTTGTTGTAGAAGTTAATAACTATGTTATAGTAGTCATTAATTGTTGTAAATCATTTAAAATAAATTTTGTGAAGAATTCTGTTGAAACAATTATTATTCTATAATTTGTAATCGTTAACCATTATAATTTTTACCTTTTATTTAATCTTTCCGAATATGTAAGGTGACCTATCAACATAATTTGATATTTATTATATACTTTTTTTAAGTTGACACATGTCGCTTTCGAGAGCCTGAAGTGCGACATGCTCTATGTGGTTTTAGTGTACATTAGGTCAGGTGTGTAGTGCGGTAATACGACCTACATACGGTGTATTAGGGCCCTGGTGGTTTACAAAGTCGGGCGAGTAGGTATGCGGCTTAGCACAAAGTCGGAGAATGCAAGCACGACTTTCTAGACGGGTTTACTTACCCAGTTAGGCTTCCTCACCTTGCCCACCTTACAGAGCGGCGGAGCTGGCCGAGGGCTACTAGTGCTAGCTTTAGGTCTTGCTGCACTGCTGCTGGTGTCTGCGCTGGATAGGTTGGCTGGTATGTGACTTTGAACCACGGGTTCGACCTCCCATGCCTGGTCTCCTCGCCCATGAGTTAGGCAACGTTGAAGAGGTGATGGCTGCGTTTGATGCGAATGGGGGCTGTAAACAGAGAAGGGAAGGGGACTGGAGAGGGAGGCCTCTCCAGTTGTTGGACAGCTTGAGCTCTCTCCCCTGGAGTCAGGCTGCAGAGTGCAGTTGGCATTTGGTTTTACGCTCGCTTGGCGGTGATAAAAGCTGCCTTTTGCTCCTCTCTTTAAGCCCCACTCCTGTGAGTGTATGGCATAGAGCTAGAATTGATCCAGTTATACCAAGTTTTGCCAGAAGTGAGCATGTAGGGAGTCCCTAGTTAGGTGTACTTCCAACAGCTTTTGACGGCTGGACCCTGTGCTCTTTACAGCCCTGCATCACCAGCGCAGAGATCTGTTGGGTTTGGTTGCAAAAGGGGTCTGGCTCCCAGGTCCCAGCGTATACTCCCTCTGGCACCTTCGGTGTGGTGGATGGAGTACAAGCCAAGACTGACTGCCTAATTCCCTCTTGGATGAGTTCCTAGTGCTGGACTCTCTACCTTTCTGTACACCGGGGTGCACAGAACGGGTGGTCGGTGAAGGGGTGTGATGTGACGTATCAACGTCCCAGAAGGAGAGCTTGTAGACCTACTTCTAGGTTCGCGAAGATGCAGTATATTCAATCCCCAAGCTGCGGTATCTTGAAAATCCTACATACTCTTTTAAAATTTCCAAGTGAATTTAACTTTACCTTTAGACCAGTTAAACTAATAACTGCATTTGGAGTAGTGCTTTTATGTTTATTACATGCCATAATCTTGTGTTTTCTTTTCCCAAGATAATTTGAATAATTGTAAGATGAGAGTTCAGTGTGTAAATAAAAAAACTTTGTAAAGCAATGTGCTGTTTAGTTATCATCTCAAACAAAACTGTTGACACATCTAAATACATGTTATAAAATCAATTAAACATTTTTATTACTGTGCTGAATCTCAATTAACAGACAAAAGTAAGTTTTATAACTCGTCTAGAGTAACTGATCTTTTTTATTTTGTTTTCGTATTCAGTAAACAAAATGAAAAAATATAATAAAAAACGTAGGCCTAAAAAATTTTTCAAATCAGAAAATGTGTGATAAAGTAGCCTATGTAAAGAAAATAGTTGCTAATGATCATAAATAATTTGCGCTCATTTCAGCAGGCATTTTCTTTTGTTTTTGAATCAAAGCACATTTCTGAAATGTGGTATATAATAATGCCTTAGTTTACGAACATTGTTACAATATTAGTATAACAAAATACAATGAATACGACCATTTTGACCACAGCGGAAAAAAAAACAATGTATCGAATCTGTGTCTGCATACACATTCATTCAATAATAAAGACACGGGTAAAGTCGAGTGCCTGTACGATTTCCCTATCGCGTAAATTAACCTCTCTCGTGTAAAGGCGGACGTAGTTCACGTGACATGGTCTGTCACACTACTAATGCATATTTTGCTAATAGGTTTTATGCCTATTCGCGAAGCAGCAAAGTCTAAGAAACTCTTTATTGAAGGAAAAAATTGGAAACTACAATTCGAAATATCGTACAAGTATTGGTACTTAATACAGGGGCAGCTTCACATAGCAGACAGGAACTTGTGTGATATAGTAATATATTGTGATAGTGGGATCCAAATGATCAGAACTAAGAGACGACTAATTATGGAGAGAAAATATGTTCCCCAAGCTGCGTAGATTTTATATAGAATGCTTGTTACCGGAATAGGCAGACAGTCGAATAAGCAGAGGAATGAGTGTACGGGAGCCACCACACATACTGGAGGCACAAGAAAGATCCAAAGAAAAGAAACAAGTAGGAAATAAAAATGTTACATTGTAAAACATTTTTATTAGGTAGTCTAGCTTAGAAATGCAATTAATACCATACCCTGAAAAAAATTGGTATTTCTGTAAATAAAAATCATCTTAGTCATTCGTTAAAATTATATTCTCCATGATTAGGGTTTTTGTAGGTAATGTCAAATATAGAAATTTGTATTTTGTATTAAAATTGGTTAAGGAATGATATAACTACATTGTTTGATATGTATGTATTTTAAATTGTGGTACCTGATATAAGGCATTTACATGTATTTCGTATGAAGTAATAAATTATGGCTTTGGATGTTATTAAAATGAAGCATCTTATATCTTATGACATTACAAATAACAGGCAAGTTTATTTCTTATAACAACAACAAATTGGGAAGAAAATAGTTCATTACAGTAGTGCTGAGAAGTGGCGTGTGGCCGGAAAAAGGGAAAAAATTACTTTGTTCACAATATTTTTCAAATGTTACACAATTGGCTAAACGATTTTGGTAGCTCTGCTCTGTTTAATTTCAAGCCCCACTGTGCAGTCTTCCAAACCAAAGGTAATAATTAATGTTGCCATGTATCTAATAGGCCTAACTAGAAGGCATAAACAAGCATAAATGAAGGAGGCACGAAAACATTTTTAGAAACATAAATATGTTTCTAGTATGCAAATTCTTTCTTCTGATCTGTTATAGACATACAGGTACACCAACACACACAGGAAACAAAGTGAACTGATTTGCCACTAATATAAACTTCACAATTTCAACAAAACAGAGTCTGTCTGTCTCACTATTCACACATCAATTAGCACTGAAACATTATATAATTGGAATGGTTTGGTATTGAACTTGGTATCTCGAAGGCTAGCATCTGACCGCCTAACCACTCTTGAGCATCGTGAAGGTGAGTGACCAGCGAGGTAAGCAATACTTCACGAATGGATTTTGCGAAAGCGGTTCACCTGAGAGTATTCCGACAAGACGACCTATTTTTGTTCGTTACAATGTGCTGATTATTATTAAATCATGTCAACAAATCGCTTACTGTTCATATATTTTGTGCAAAAACTAGGTGGCAACCCCTATTTTCATGATGACGGGGGATAATATTACCAATCCCATTTTCATAGGTGTAAGATCTCTGTTCTACAATTGACCATGGTTTTTAGGGGTGCGTAGCTCCCTTAATAATTACATTAGGGAAAAAATGGTACTGACATTTTCGTATTATTTTTTCATCAAGAATAACCTGCCGAAGTTTGTCGGTGTTGTTTGTAAACACGCATATCAAAATCTTGCTTATTTTTATTTGCTAATTTCAAGAAAAATAATATGAAAAGTTTTGTATCGAAATGTACATTATTTTCTAAATTTCTTGGATTTTTTATTTGATACTTCATGTTTTGCCTTTATATAGAAAACTAGCAGCCCGGCATTGCTTTGCTCATGTTTTATGGAGTTATTAAAATACATATCTATATTTTTGCAACTACCCGTGACTACCTACGACTACCTTTGACTACCTGCGACTACTTGCAACTACTTGTGAATTTGTAATATTTAGATAATATTAAGATCCACTGCGTCCCCACTTGGGATTGCTCTAGCTACTGGGCCACTGCGGTCCCACTTGGCATTACTCTACCCACTGGGCCACTGTGGCCCCACTTGATATATGCCTATGCCCATCTGGAAGAGTGTAGCTTTTTAACTGTGAAAGAATTATAAGAATCGTCCCTGTAGTTTTGGTAGAGCATGCTTAGAAGCAGCCAAGTAGCTCATTTTTCTCCGACTTGGTTAACAAATTCTGTGATTCTCAAGGATTTTTTTAAAATTTTTCATAGCCTATGGCCATCTGGAAGAATGTAGCTTTCTAATAGTGAAAGAATTATAAGTATTGGCCATGTAGTTTCCGAGATTACCCGAGACATATAAATAAATAAACAAACTCACATTACCTCTTTGTAAATTAGTAGAGATGTTAAGAAATGGAGTACAACCAAATAGCAGTATTGCATTCTTAACAGATGAATGTAGATGTATTCCAATTAAAACCGTACAAAATACTAAACGCGAAATATTTCCATATCCATGGAACATTGCCTGATATAACCAATACGTGTAATAATCTAACCAATTTCGGTTTTAAATTTGGTTACCGTTTCCCAAATTTGTTTTATTGTGACGTAACTTAGGTTACAACACTATTGCATTAGTTACTTCTGGCCGTAGTCTTACAACCTGTACAGATAAGACTTAGCTGGAGGAAATGGGATTACCGCGAGGAAACGCACCGAACGACTACAAAATCAGCCAGGTGTTTGACATGCGGATATCCGGCATGCACTTGGATCACCCTGGTGGAAGGCAAGGGATCTGGCTGCTACATTATGTGTCCCCACGAACGAAAATCGAGTTACAAAACTGTTGTAAAATAAAATTACTTATTTCCGAAATACATATGACAATCTATAGTATTTAAAAGTGGTAAACGGTATATGTTCATAATTTAATACTTTTGTACATAATCTTAGATAATAATTAGACATAATATAACATTATGAAACACAAACAAACCAAGGCGACCAATAGTTCAATTTGAATTACAGTCTCTAATATCTTTGCAGTATAAATGCAGACTGGTATGTTGATCATAATCAATTCCCCATTCTGATCAAAATATCAAAATTACACATTTTAGGCAGTGTAGAGTATGTGAAAAAACATATTTAAAACTTGCTGATTTTCTATAGCATAATTATTTTAATGCGAGAGATCCATGGAGCAAATGTTTATGCTGAATAATGATCAAACGTAAATATCAATGTAAGACATCATTTTTCTTTTTCACTTTGTAGGCCTACTACCTGCCATAAAATAACATCAACCCAATTTGAATATAACATTTAGGCCTACTTCAATGTTTTAAGTGTACCACAAATTAATATTACATTTGTGAGGTGTACCGTGATTTCTTTAGCCTTTCTTATTAAGATTTATTTCTTATGACACAGTTCAGGAAGGAAGCAAATACATGCCCAAAAAATTCATGGGCAATACCCGTTGTTTCCTGTGGCTACAGTTGCTGATAACTGGAAGGGGGAGAGTTAGAAGAAATGTGGAGGTCATCGTCAAGGAACCATCGTATTGTGTGTTACTGCAGGAGGGTAAGCACTTACCTCCACTCCCTCCCCCTTCCTCCTTCTCACCGCCTTTACTCACTCGCCCCGTACTACCTGCTGGCGTCTAGTTCAATGGACGGTCCATGTTTCTTAGAAGCAAGGCACATACCTTCCATGAATGGCGATTATGTTTTGTCACCAAAACGTGTTGCTGTTGTTGTCATCTCTTGTCGAAAGGCTGAAATAACAGGAGAATGTTCAAGCTTCATCTCTGATCTCCGTCAACAGAGGCGACACTTGCCAAATCTACCTGCCGGCCGCCAAGGGAAACCAGCACCTTAAAAATATATATCTATTGATGAGTCATAGTCTTTTTAGTAATTGGTGGAAACCGGCACGCGTAAAAGTATTTATATTTTGTGTCAGCATCCATATCCTCTGGGTATAACTGTTTTCAATATTGTCAGTTTTGTTATACCTAGATAATATTATCTGTTTAATTTAATTATTTATTATTTATTTAATTTTAACATTTCAGTTCACCTTTTGTATCTACAGCAATCTATATACCAGCATGTTGTTGTTTTGAAGAAGCCGATGGCTGTGTGAGATCGGCGAAACTTGATTTGTGCTTGTGTGTGTGTGTGTGTGTATGTGTAAATAATTTCTTGGTTACATGACGTAATTTTCAAAAGACAACTATCGGTTTCATTCCCACAATTTTTAGATTTCTCTAGTGACTCTCCTGGAAGCAACTCCTTCCCATGCAGTAAACACCAGATTCTGTTGTCACCCTTTGCTCGTGGCTTGTCGCCTACTTTCACTTATGACATTATGGGTAAGGCTGCCACATTGATGGATGTTTGGAATGTGGTGCACCTTGGCAGGGTTGTGGTGAACGGGAATTGTTAACCTTCCCAGTTACGTGGTGGAGAAGAAACGACGACCGAGTCGTAATGGAGTATATGGTGGGAAAATGGCAGTACCCTGAGAAGACCCACCAACCCTCCACAAAGTCCGTCGTACTTCCTACGTGCAGAAATGTGTGACTGGGACCTGTTCATAGCCGAAGGGCAGCGAGTGAAGGCAGACCTGGGCTGTGTTGTCAGGGCTGCCAACATGCCCGGATCTGCTGCGCACCACGTTCCCTCGCAATGAGGACGTTGGCAACTTCCTGCAAGTGTCTGGCACTGTGGTCCGCATAGTCACGCCCAAGATCCTGGAGTTCCAGCGTGACTACATATGTACAAAGTGCAAGCACTCTTTCCAGATACAGGTGTGTTCAGCTCGGGGGCGAGATGTCGTATTCTTTGATCAAACACTTACAACACGGTGTGGAACATTTATTTTCACAAATAGGGGTGTCTGTCCCTATTTCTTAGTGGGTACCATGTACAATATCTTTGTTTATAGATTTTAGTTTGCGTTTAAGTAATTAGAATACAAATTTTGGTATAACTCACATACTTTTCATAATATAGGCTACTGTTGTTAAAGTCTCCGCCACTTTTTAATGTAAACACTGCAATATGACTAATGAACACAGTGTATACATTTCATCATTCTCAACAGTTAATGTCTGAGACTGCAATAAAATATATATTTATTAGGAGTTAATGCTTTTTGAGAGGGCTTTTAAAAAGTGCTAACTTTACAGTGAACAGCATATATCCCATGTAATATACTTTTTGCCTCACATTTTTCAGGTGTTCTACAGCCCTTCCTTCATATTTAAACAACCTTGGGTGTCGTACATCAAACTATTTTTTTTATGAGGAATAACCTGTCCTAGTTTGTACACATCTTTCAGAATCACACACACACACACACACACACACATGCAGACAGTGACTCGTAGACAAAACAAAATAAATTCAAATGGAGAGGATGTTCTGTGCCCATAAGCCAATTTGACTTTTTTTATAGTGGATTCCGTGTTACATAATACAGTTTACTTCACTTACTACTGGTTGGAAAGTGTACCATTCTTAGGCAAGAATACCATTGAACACTGATGAAAGTAACTTACCTACACCATCAGGCATCAGAAATTTTCCACTAGTGCCTGTTAAATGATTTGAGTTTAATTGTATCCATACTGTGACAGCATGATAGCCAAGGATACTTGTATGGTTGGATAGTGGAAGCGCTCGAAAATAAAACACATGTGAGCTTAATACTTTTCCTAATATTACTGCAGAATTATTACATTCCATGTGTACTGCAGCTGGTGTAGTCAGTATTGTTAAAACAGGGCCAGCTTGTATGAGAGGCGGCCATGTAGCCAGCTGTGATTGGTACAGTGGCCCTTACCCACTGCCTGGTTAGTGGCTGGTGTGAGAAGACGTGCAGGCAGACAAGCAACAGACCACAACGGTGGGCTAAACAGGAATACCTTGAAAAAACTCACCATCCATAACCTCTCTCAGCCGTCTCCCATGTGTTAAAATTCCATTTTGAGATTGCCTGTGGATTGGACCTGGGTCACTAAGGTGGGAAAGTGGTATGCTAAGCACACAGCAGAGTTAGCGAGTGTAAGTTGTCCACTTTACAAAGGGACAGACAAGTGATGTCTATTATGGAACTGAGCTTCCAGATGCTTTCATTGAAATCAACCATTACTTTAATAACCACCTGCCAACTGTGAACAAGGTGTGAACAATGTGTGAATGCTTCCAGGCAGATTATGAACAGTTCTACGTGATGACTCCGCCCTCGAGGTGTCCTAACCCAGACCCGTGCAAGAGTTCGAACTTCAAAGGCGTAAAGACACTAGACCAACGCAACTGCAAGGACTTCCAGGAGATCAGAATACAGGTGCCTAGTAGACTGACTGTGCTTGTTGCCTTATTTACAGTTCTTTGAGTGACCAGTGTAAGTCCGCCTAATTTAACCCCCATTTCGTTCCCGTGACAGCTGGCGTCACAAACGTTTTTGACAGCCTCTACAGAGAGCATAACCAAACTCTTGGGATGGGAGACGTATTTGGTTAAACTCACTCTAGGGTTTGGATTACCCCCTTCTGTTAAGGTCACCTACCTCAAAGGGCTTAAAACACAACATTCTAACATGGGAAGATGTGCGACCCAGCAAGGCAAACCAACTTGTAATAACTTTCCTTCACAAAGGGTACCTTGAATCTCTTATCCGAGGAGGGGATTCAACCTCCCCACCTCCTGGGATTAATTTTTGAACAGCAAAAATGTAATGTTTGATGGCCTCTTGCTTAAAATCTGAGAATATTTAAACGACACATTAATTTATGTTTACAAACAAATGTAATCCCAATAAAATGACACCAAAGAAAGGCATCTGCGACCTCCTTTGTCACTAATCAATTACAAAAACTGTAACATGGGAGACAGCTTACTTTTTGCTAAGAGAAAATTCATTTTGATCGCTTTTTGCAAAGAAAAATACTAGATATTTCAACAAAATATTAATACTACAGAAGGGTGTGTGCAGAGTGCGAGCACAATGGCAGGAACAGGTAACGTGATGCTGAAATATTCAACCACCTGGAGGGTGGAGGGTGGGAGAGATCAATAGGTACTGTGTAGCCCTGGCTGCCTAGGAGGGTGGTATCTATTTTTAGATATGCACTTGATGCACTCCTGCCTCTCCCATTCTAGACCACTCTGAATGTGGTGGGCTTATCTAGTTGGTTGAGAGTGCTGATTCCCTCCGGAGTTGATTGGCTAACCCTTCCGCAGTGTAATAATGTCTGGTCTGGGTGGAGTCTTGCCGGGTGGGTCGGGGATCTGCTCACGTTGGGAGACCGGGTGGTACACTGATTCGTCAAAGAGTTGGGAAGTGGTGAGGGGGGGAATCAAACCCCAGGGTGAGTTTGTTCGTGAAAGTCTCCCTCCCAGGGAGCTTGACCTTACTCATCGTAAAGGCTGTCAAGAGTCGTGATGCCAGCTGTCACTAATAAAAATAAAATAGAATAAAATAAAATGTTGATGGTTTAGTCATGAGATGGGGTGGATTAATACTGCTCTGGGTAGCTTCTATTCAGTTTCCCTTACGCTACCGGTGCGTTTGTATGGGGCTGGTCTGGTAGGTTTTCACACTGGGACAAAATCCGTCGAGGCTGTCATTGCCTTACGTATGCATACAGGCTTTGGGGGAATGACAATAGCAAATACCTTCTTTGCGGCGGTACGTACTTGGCATGTTGTAGAAGGTGTGTTATTATCAGGGCAAAACATCCCTAGCAACGAATCTAAATATGAGCTACAGTCGTCTGTGATGGGAGGTACTTCCTTGACCGGGTTAACAATCTTGCTATTGGTTGAGGGCAGGATGGAGTAGGTGCACTGTGTTTATTGGAGGTTGTAACAATGGCGGGCTGATTTAACTCACATTGTAGTGCCCACCGGGCGAAACGTCTTAGTTGGCTGTTGCGCCCACCTTTCTTGTGCATTGGAATAATTAATAATAATAAAAGAAACAATTATTTCAATTGGCTCGTAGCAAATGCTAATAATTGTGATGGTGCGCTCGTAACCTAGCGGCAGCGCTCAAACCCTTCTGGATTTCGTCTTCTTCAGATGCACCACGGTAATGAGCAAGTTTGAGAGACTAGCTAGAGAGGAGCATTTCTCGGACAGGCTCTGGTGCACTGAACACATCCCAGGAGTTCCCGGTCTTGTTCAGACTATAGCCTTATTCAGGTGCCAGAAGTTCCAAGAGGTTCTGCCCACACTTGTTTAATCCAGACCGCTCGCTTGATTTCTAACGAGCCACAAATTACATTTTCTCTTATTAAAGGGGAGCAAAATAATTAATATACAAGAATTCAAGTTTGCCACAAACGTGCTTATTATATCTATGTGAAAACACGGGGATGCGTGAAACTGTATACATAAAAATTAAATAATTGAAAGTTACGTTATGGCAGGTTAAGGCAATCCTGCGTTACCAAAATAAAAGACGACTCCAAATTACTAATCGCAATTTACTTGTGCGTCCTGAGGGGTGGTTATCCAGAAGAGACGACGTATAAGGCTTTCTACTATGGATTGCAGAGGATTGACTGGTAGTGAGGATTAAGGGATAAGGATGCCATGATGCCTGAAGTTTCCCCGTTGATTTTCTCCACGTGCTGCAGGCTTGAAGTTGGAGCTTCTGTTAGGTGGTAGGAGAGCCTTCTTCAGACTGATGGTGAGCCTTAGTAGGCTGGGAGAGTCTTCACAGACAGTTGGAAGGAAGTCTTCGCAGGCTGGAGAGTCTTCTGCAGACTGGAGGGAGCCCTCCGGCCTTATTCAGGTCGGCGGGTCGACGAAGACTGGCGAGAACGGTGTCGCTTCTTATATAGTGAAAATTGCAGTTTGGAGTCTGCCCCAGGGGTGCGGGGCTTGCTAGCCTTGTATCGCAGGGGTTGTTTAATACAGCAGGGGTTGTTTAATACCGCAGGGGTTTTTTAAAACATGGCATTGGGCCGCGCCACACATTTCTTATCTTCCTATTTGGAGGACGTTGACATATTTACTGCCTCTCCACAAGTCTTGGGCAGCAGTGACGTCATCGGCCGCAGGGTGCTGTTCTCTCTCAGCATCCCTGCTAACTAGCTCCTTCCTCTGCTGTGTCGGTGACTCTGTGGGTAAAACACGTATGAGTGGGCAGTACAATTTCCATATATCTTCAGCATTTCTGTAGTTGTTCATGATGCATGGCTCAACCCTGTAGCCACGAGATTCATTGCCTGCCAGCGTGTGATTTGCCCCAAATTGCTATCATCACATGATGATGGGACCAAGTCGTATGGTAGAGTGCGCATGCTCACTGCGCAGTAGAGTGGCATGTGTCACACTACGTCCAGTACAGGGTTCATCAAGAGAAATGCAAGGTGTAGCAACCAAAAAAGTGCAATAAATTTTTTTTCAGCAGTTGCTATAGGAAGACGGATGCAATAAATGGAGTCTATATAGAGAGGTTCTTTTGCATTTGCATGAATGTCCGTCCATCTGGCCTCATGCAGCTCCGCAATGTGGCCCTTAATCAAATTCCATCTCACAGGCTCTATCTTTTAACACTATCACTTTAATTTTGGTTGTACCACTAATACATATACTCTGGTGGCCATTTTTGTTGTTGCAAATTATTACAGCTCTAATTATTTTAACAACCACAATGTTATGTACATAATCCAAATTACTTTGATTGCATACTATTCCTTCAGGTTGCTTTTTTTTTCTTTTGTTATAATGCATGACACATTTCCTGACTATGCTACATATGAACGTGCCTTCACTTCAACCAAGGTGGAGTTAAAACAGTACTGGAGGCTGCTTGTGTGCGTACAGGATACGCCCTTGTCACTGGGTGCTTATTTCAGACACGTCATGCCAGCTTGTACTGTTCACCCTCAGTCAGACGTCACGTGAACCTCCCCGAAGTGAGATTGTGCCGAGCGGCCAAGACCGCCTCCCAAGGTCATGTAATTCTACAGTGCATCAAGGAATAATGCTAGCAGCACCAGCAGACAGCTTCGCAGCAGCAGCTCCCTAAAACGCGGTCAACACTCGAGCCTTTCCTTCTGGTTACGGCAATCACACTACCTCCTCTGGTAGTGATCTTCAACAGTCCTTTCTGGACAATGGTTAGAATTTGTTAGGGCCAGTTATTTTCATAGCTACCTAGCTGGATCGCCTTGTTCAGTTTAGGATCAAGTCTCCTTCACATGGATACACGTAATCTAACTTCTGTTCAACTCTGGGATGGATTGGAGGTAGTACGGGCCACTGTATTTATTATTCATAGAATATATACGTATTCTCACTTACTTCTGAGTACTTTTTTCATATGCTAACTGTGTCAGTTCTGTGTAGACACCACGTCCATCAGAGTAAACCAGGATACCGGGAACTTTACAACCACCAGTATGAACCATAGATTAGGACTGTGGGCTCCCTTCACCAGGATGCACATACGTCAAAGACACACCCATTAGACAGCCACCCATACTGTGCACCTGGTGTACAGTAAGGTAGAGCCATCACCACTTGTAAAACGTCCCTAAGGTGGCTGTCAGCCAGGTCAACCTATATTCCATCCCCCATGCTGAACTATGCCGGAGGGAGCAAGAGTTTGGTTCTGGAGGTCTGACCCCTTTTGGACCCACACCCACACGGGCAGCCTGAGGAAACCCAACACACACTATCCACCACGCTGAACTGTGCCAGATTAAGGAGCACAGGGTACGCCTCTTGCTTGTTTGGTTGCCTGTTTCGCTCTGTCGAGGCTTGTATTTGTTCCTTCCCGTATGCCATATACTCAGGAGTGGTGTTCTGCAGGTCAGAATAGCAACTAACACCTCCAAAGTTAACCAGAGTTGCAACCCAGCTCCAACTACACTCTGCAGCATAACCTCCCAGTAACGAGCTCAAACCACCCGTCAGTTGGAGAGGCCTCACCTCCCAGCTACCTCCCCATACTCGTTTCCAGTGCACGTCAAGACAGCCGGTTATCCACACCCAATTGTCACAGCCATCCACAGAGGCGAGGACATCCCTCTTGGAATCACCAACCCCTGGTTCGGGGGCAACCGGACCACCAGCAGTCATAGCCCATCCTGGGCCTCGGCCAACGTCACCAGTGCCTCAGGTCCTGGCACCACCAGCAGCAGTCTTCCACAATCGCAGTAGCTGGGTCAGAAACCACCCCAGCCCACCGTCCATCCAGGTGAACCTGTGGCAGTGTGCTAACCAATCCATCGGGCTGTGACAGCAGCACTTGACTTTTTACCAAGCAAACAGGCCACGCGCCCTGCCCTTCACACCGGCAGTGTTCCGGTCCACCGGTACTACTCACTGACGTCACATACCATCATGTCACTGACTGACACGAACGAAAACTGTGATTGACCGCGACAACCCCTCTCAGCCAATGGCAGTCTGCATCAGTTTGTGCAAGTTGTTGCAGATGAAAAAATTAAGTATCGTATACTTTTTATTTTGCTGTTATATTATTGGCATTCTAAGTAAAAAATGCTTCTGCAGAAATTTTTATAAGATGTTATGGATTCTGTTGGTTTTACTTATTTGTACTAGTGGAAAAAAATCCATGTAACTGGGTATTAATTAGAATAGTGCAGTGTATTTAATTGCTAAAAGAACAGCACTATAGCAAGTAGATAATGACCTTGACGCACCCCGTCGGTGGCGGTAAGAGGTACCCGGCCTATACCTTGATACTCCCTACCGGCACTCAGTGTCTCACTTTGTTACGGGGGCACCTCACTGGAGGTGCACCTAACATTGGGGTGGATTGTTGGGAGTGCTGATTTCCCTTCGGGTGGTGATAATGGGGCTCTTCGCGGCGTATAGGTTTCCAACTAATGTTCCTTTACCTGGTGGGTCAGGACTGGTCCCACGTTGAGGTCCTTACAGAGATACCGCGTAGTGGAAGGATTGTGTTTGAAGGGAGAGGAATCAAACTCCAGGGTAAGCTTATTTAAAAACTACTCCCTCCCAGGGAGCGCGACCTTGCTCACTGTGAAGGTTGCCAAGATACGGGGTGCCAGCTATCCAAAAGAATGATATACCGCATGTGGGGTTGGAGATGATATGGAATGGGAATGAGTACAACTTTCTTCGGATAGTTCCCACTCGGGGTCTCGTTCACTTCCTGGACGTTTGAAATGGACCGGCCTCGTAGGCTTATGAGAAGGAACGAAGTTATGCGGAGGAGAAGCTATCTGGAATTTTGGTGTAATTTTGGGAGGTATGGTGAGTTTAATTACCTTCCCAGCTGCAGTTCGGATTGTACACGTCTTTGGTGGTGCAGTGTCGCTAACTTCAGATGGGACAGGTGGCTTCGCAATTGATGCAGGGGACGGGGTTGCAGTGTCGTGAGTAGAGTCAACTGGCGGTAAGCCACCAGACAGTTAGGGCCCATCGAACTCGACGACAATTTCGTCTAAGCAGTCCTCCTCCGTTTCTGGTCATCTAAATTTATGAAATTTAACTTTACCAAACTAATGTTATATTGTAAGGGTTTTTTCTCTCTAACTGAGGCTCTTTTCATTAATTTACTGGTTGGTCTCACTCCTCCCCATAACCGCTGTAGTACAGCCCTCGTGGGGGTATCTTATTCAGTCACTCCCGAGGCATTGACAGGGAGAAATGACAGGCTAGAGTCAGAATGGTGCCGCAGGCAAGCGCATTGTACTGGACACTCCCAGGAATCTCATTATGTCTCTGTATACTAAAGCCTTTGCAGGTGCTGTGATCCTGAGGGGTTCGGCCCACTCACACGTATTCCGCAGAAGAAGGTTAGGTTTGCTGTTGAGCCCCAAATTATATTAATTAAAATTAAAATGATTAAGGATGCGTAAATGACTACCTCACCAAGGTTTAAGTTTGCCGTAGCGTTTTATTGATGTTTGAGAAAACACTGGGGATCCAGTTCTTTTATAATCTAAAACCAATAATAATTATTAATTATTACATTTTACACCAGGTGAAGGTTAACCTGGATGAATTCTCTGAAACCAATCAAACTCCAAGAATACTAAATGTCATAATTAACAGCGAGTTAGTTATCAGAAGAGTGGTTGTCCAGAGGGAATGTCACGACGGCCTGCTACCGTGGGAGTCATGGAATGATGGTGATAAGGGGTGCAGGGTTGTGGACAATGAAGTTACCTCCAGAGAGCCTTCACAGGTTGCTGAAGCTGGTGGATGAGCCTTCGCAGGCTGATGGTAGAGGAAGATTGGCCTTCAGGCTGGGAGAGATGAAGGTCTTGTCCAGATCCAGGAGAGAGAGAGGGGACCCCCTCCCCCCCAACCTTTGCGGTCGACGGGCTGTCGAACTCTGGCAAGAGCATTTTCAGGATTCCTTATGTAGTTAAAATCTTAGGTTCGCTGCTCTCACAGGGGTGCGAAGGTTTGCTAGTCTTTCACTGCAGGGGTAGATTATCTCAGGGTAGCAGGCAGCGCTACACTTTTCTTATCACCTTGAGTGGAGGCTGATGACAAGTTTACTGCCTCTTCTCGAGGCTCGGTGGCTGTGACATCACAGCGCAGGGGTACTGTGATCCTCTGGTGACTCTTTCAACTTCCTTATCGATGTTGGCTGATCCGTGGTGCGTGCGTTGGGTAAGACAATTTCTGGTCGGGGGTGGGGACCGCATGTCGAATTGTGGGTGGGCAGTGCTATTTTCATAATAAAATGCATTAATTATTTTCCATGTCTGTAGTTGTCCAACGCATGGAATCAACCCTGTAGCCACTAGAATAAATGTACGCCGCTTTAGACTTGCCCGAAGTCTCTCAGAGCTCACTGATGGGGCAAAGTCGACCAGTAGTGTGCGCAGTCATGCTGCGCAGGAGTGTGGCATGCATCAACCTCATAATGTGCAGTTCATATACTAGTAGCAGTATTATACCTAAACAAATTTGAAATCAAAGATAATGTAGCAGGTCTGTTTGTTATGATGTATCTTTTTGGATTATACCTTTTTAAAATGCTTTTCCATTCCAGACATGTTTGTTTGTTTGAAATAGTATTTTTATAGATATATTGAATTTCCAAACTGCTATATGCCACGCCATCTCATACACGTTGCTTACAACTGTGGTTTCCAGGAGCAGGTAACAAAACTCAAGGTGGGTATGATTCCAAGATCCATGGCAGTTACCCTTGAAGATGACATTGCAGATTCATGTAAACCAGGCGATGATGTTCTCGTGAGGTGAGTGCAGGCTTGCCTTGTGCTCCTTAGTGGTGCATGTTAAAATAGCAATTTTCCATCATTGTGCGTAGTTGAGATGATATTGCAATATAGTAGCTTAGTTTATCTGTTAGGGACGTTGTTCAACAATAGCAGGTAGTAAAGATGTATTGTCAATTCACAGTAACTTTCTAACTTTTGTGAAGCCCTACTAAAGTTCTTCTTACAGAATATTCTTCTGCCTCATGCAAAGAAAGCATAATCGAGTCTACAAAATTACATCGAAGAGGTAACTCACCATATTTGTGCACACTTACTAAAATAGCATTCTGCATAAGAACTATTTCATTCTAGGCGTTACCAACACACCTGTTTTCTCCCTGTTTTTATTCATGTTAATTGTGCTTGAAATATTATATAATTTATATATAATACTATATAAAATTTCATTCTAACCAAAAATAAGGTACTTTTGTGTTGACAGAAGTATAAAACACTTGTGATACGTAACGTATTTAGAGAACAACCAAACACATCATACATAGGGTGATTTTTTAAGGTTTGATTCAAAACGTGTGAAGAAAAGGTGAATAGGTTTTGGACTTTGGACAAAGGCCAGAGTGGTTGTTGAAGGTAACTAGGGGTAGAGAGGTTCTTGTATGCCCACAGGGGTTGCATGTACTAGATCTGTGTTTCTGTGCATCCTGCCCCAAACTCCAGAAGAGTAAAATGTTTGTGTGTCGAACCTCAGGCTCATAGGGTGAGAATTAATGAGGTACACACGGGGGTGATGAGTCGAGCGACGAAAGGCGTGCTCAGTTGCTCACGTCCTCTTCCATCGCTGTTTACCATACTTTGATCATGTGATCAACAAGTGCAGATTGATGACTTTGAAGACAAAAGGGTATAATGTAGATGACTTCTTCACAGTAAAGCAAATGACAAAAAAAAATTGTGATTTTCTCATGCACCTGAAGATTTGAATGCTTATCCTTCAAATGTTTCGGTAAAAATTTCTTAACCAGTCATGGAGTCTGATGGGAAGAAACAGAAAATAAGTCTTAATATTTGTCTCAAACCAACCTGGATAACTTAATACATTTGCAAGTTAGGGAAGGTTTTAAGTGCCGGTAAGGGTTAAACTCTTTCAGCTACCGACATACCCACCCAATTACCTAGCTACTCATCCACTCACCAGCTCATTCCTCACACTCACCCTCTGACTCACCACTTGCCCACTCACCATCCCACCACCCTACTGACTCACTCACCCATCTGTAAGGGTGTGCAAACTTTAAAAAATTCTAAGTTTATTAACATCTCCAAGCTGCTAAATGTTATTTCCAAACACATCACTAAATTTGGCAGAGATGCTCTTCAGTACCCAATCTAAAATATTGTGTAGGCCAAAATGGATTGCTCACCAAATGGGACCCAAAATCCCTCAATTACGATTGTCAATAATATTTATCCACGTTTCCAACACTAATTTTATTTCCATGACACATTTAGTCTAACCTGGAAGCCTAATTGCTGCTGTCACACCTCATCTGGACTCCTTGAACCACATCTACAGACGTGAGATGAATTGGACAGAGGTTGGTTTGCACCAAAGTGGCCTTAGATAACACATGCTCGACCGCCAGTTGCCGTTGAGTGGAGGTAAAAAGGAGCAGTGTGTTGCCTGTGAGCTGCGGCAATGGAAAGTGCCAGTTATTCTGTGGCCATTACCTTCTCAGCTCTTAAAAACGTACTGTAATTCTCTGCCGCTTGCAACCACTAGCCAAGTGTCCTTAAGATGAGCAGTTTTGCTGCCTCTGAGGTTTTCGGATACCCTGCTCACCATGCCATCGGCCTCATCATGACTAGATCTATGAATCACATGCCTAAAGACTGTAAGACAATTAGTAACCATTGTTAGCAGAAGTATTTTGGTGTGGCTGAGGCCACTCATTCGCACGGGTCAAACCCAACAGGGATTTTATTAAGCTTGGAGATAGAGACACTGATGGGTAGAGCTTCTCACAGTAGAGTACTTTTTATTCTGAATAAACAGTATAGCCCTTTATACCAGAGTTTCATCTTCTTTTTGGAGAGAGGACATCCGCATTCGCTAACTTGTCATTACCTGGATCCCTAACTAACCACATCCACAGGGACTTCTCTGCAGAGTAAAAGGGAACCAGGCATTCACTCTTGGACAATAACATGACAATTCCTGCAGTGGATGATTGCACCTCAAAGGTAGGGAGGGGGTGTCCGCCATCACGGTGCTATGGCTGCTCCACCTGTCTTGTTTGGACCAGAATCCTTCGGACTCGATGGTCAAGCACAGTACCGAGAAGCCAGCATTAGATCACACCAGGATTAATTCCAAGATACTGTCACCACCTCCAATGATCTATCACGCCACCACAATTTACTTCAGAGTGTTTGAATTGGAGAGTTGGTTGGAGTTGCTGGAATCCTGGCACATGCAGGAAAGGACTAGACACTGAGTGCACTCATCCACCTCTGTACATTCCACCATGATTATCTCTGGGTGCAGAGGTTTTGGAGGATGGCAAGGTGTCCACCTGATCCTGATCTTCCATGAGAGGGGAATACTTCTACACTTTTGCATTACTATTGAGAGATCCCCGTAGCACTTCCAAGCCAACCTCTACCTATGATTTTCTCCATACAATGGAGAAAAAAGAAGGGTAAAGTGATTGCAACTCACCAAACCCAAGTCGAAGCTCCAAGGACTTCGATCTTAGATGGTGTATACCAAACAAAGGGGCTCACCGTACTTGCATGGCAGCAGTAAGTTGAAGGAACCCCACAGTACCAAGCTGGGCTCTTCCAGCCATCTTCTACCAAGATATTGGGCATCCGCAGCTCATGGGCCACACTTGAACAATCTCAGCCCAGGGTATACAATTTGTCTACACAGTCCAGCGAGTTCAAGCACTCAGTGAGACCAAACACCCGTAAGAGCTCCCACCAGGCTCACACTACTAGTGCCAGACAAGGAATAGGCACAACGCCTGGAGCTTGCAAGGCACATGTTGTGTGGACTGATAGCAGTAGTGTTTGTATGTGTGGTTGCAGTGGTACAGTGATGCGGCGGTGGCGAGGGCTGAGCGCAGGCAGCCGCAGCGACATAGAGCTGGTGCTGAAGGCAAACCACGTGCAGGTGTGCAACGACCAGCGCGCAAACTTGCTGATGACGCAGGAAGTGCGTGACTTCTTCCAACAGTTCTGGGACTCGCACGCAGACAGGCCTCTTGTCGCCAGGGACTTCATACTTGCCTCCCTCTGCCCTCAGGTGAGCTACCTGCGTTCTCTCCTCCATCACATAGCAGAGACCTGCTATTCTTACCCACACTGCGGAGAATCTAAGCTGCTTGCACGAGAAAAATGGATGTAAGAATGAGTGTGTGTGTGTAAAAGAAATAGAGATGGGGGCAGTAAGACTGACAGTCATATTCAAACGGAACACCTGGTATGAGTTCTAGTTTTCTCAGGACCAAGTGTTTGTCCAAGTCATTCAGACCCGACTGTAACAATGAGGTCCTTCCTCATCGTCTGTACATTGCGGTGCATTGTAAAAACCTAACACTGATTCTTTGAGCTTTCATTTTCATGTGGGGTACATGTGTTATCACAGTTCTAATGGCATTGCAAAAGTCAAATTTTCCATAGGATTTTGCATAGTAATCCTGCAGTTTCAATGGGATTTTTTTTTTTAAGAGTAAAAATATTTTACTGCCCAAAAGTTGCAGCCATTGTTTTGGTACTCCAGCCATGCCAGAATGTGTAGGAATGCACCATTATGCCAGAACCATCCCCACTTACAAAATTTGTGGGGAGAGTGAACTTTGTCAGTCATCCCTTCCATAAAGCGTGGAGGACACAGATCATATGGTTCAGTCAATGGCAATAACATGTAGTTGAAAGTAGCTGGGAAAGGACCAATCTGTTTTTGCACACTCCTGACTAGTCTTTCGGTTCCATTACACATCTAGTTACTGGTAGGACCCTGCATGAAGGCTATCTGCCTCCCACTGGCTTGCAAGAGTGCAAGTTTATTGCATTTGTAGCCATGGATGAGAATATATTTTGTAATACTTTAAATAGGCCTGTCCAATTTTAGAATTATCTATTTCAGTCTTTAATTCTTTATTTTTAAAAAGTCAGCATTTGTCTTATTTTGCCACCTAAAAAATTTAGGTTTACTAGTAGTAAGTGATACTAAGTTGAGACAATTTGATGACTTGTCTTGCTGGCTGTATGGTGTGTCGGAGGCCAATAGCTCCTCGTCTCCCCTCCCTGCACTCCCCTGCTTCCTCTCCCCTCCTTTCCCCCCTCCCACCAGCGGACACAAAGCTTAGATGCCATGCCGCCCAGCTAATTACTCCTGATTGAGCCGACTTTCCCGTTGTGTCGCCACCTGCTACCTTCGCCGCTGATATGAAGGATTATTTGATGCCTTCACCTCTTGGGTCTTCCATCGGTGCGTTCAACCATGGGTCTGCTAGTTAATTGTACCCTGGGGCTGGTACATCATTACCTGCGTGGTTGATTTGTGTGCATTCCCGGTAAGTCACTACAGTCGTGATGGATTACCTAGTTGGTTAGAGAATTGTTTTAGTGCTAGGCGTAATTTTGAGGGCTTGATAGTGTCGTCTTACTTTTATCTAAATTTTGGATTGCCTGTAGAAATTTGGTTGGTCTATATGGCGACTTTTGGTTGATTGTTTGCGTTTGTTTTGGTTAAAGTGATTTTTAGTACAGATTGCTGTTAGCGGTAATAGAAGGTTAGTTCACAGCTGTTTTGGCACTGGACTGGGGCAGCGAGAAGTATTTTAATGGTACCAGTAATTAGGTTAAGTGGGCTTAAACCAGAATGCAAGCGAGGTTATATGCTTTAAATGTTTCATTGGCAAGAAGGAGTTTTTTGTTTAGTTTAGGATCCTATAGTCCATTCACGGTTACTTCAGCCTTTTCTGAAGCCCTGCTAAAGTTCTACTTCCAGGAGATTCCTCCGCCTCGTGCAAACTAAGCTTAACTAAGTCTGGAGAATTACACCAGAGGGACAACACACCACATACGTGCGCCCTAAGTGTAGCAGTATTTGGTATAAGGACTATTTCTTACAAGGCGCTACCAACATACCTATTTTCTCACTGTTTTTATTCTAATTATATATAAATAAAGCATTATAAAATATGAATAACATTTCAATTTAACAGAAAAAAAAGTAACATTTATGAACACAAGTATAAAACGCTTGTGATACATAGCATATGTTGGAAATAACTAAACACGTAATACATGGGGAGATTTTTCAAAGGTTGGATTCAAAAAGGCCAAAGAAACTGTGAATGGGCTATATGTCATGGTTTTTTAATATGTTCTTTTATCGGGCCGTTGCTTTAATTGGGCAGTTATTTGTCTCCCGTGGTTCCCCCTTTTTATCTGATGTTAGTTGCCTATGAGTGTAAGTGCATGTGCACAATTGTTACTTTGGTGCTTATCATTGTTCTTAAAATATTGCGTAACTTTCTATCTCAAATTATTTTTACTTGGGAATTTTCTGGGTGGAATAGGTGTGAGTAGTACGAGCAGAGTTATTCTGTACCATCACTATTTCAATATTTAGAATTGCAATTTCATATGGTGTTTATTACCAGATTATGTATTAATTGATTAATGTTTTTAAAAGGAGAGATGGTTGAGAACTCTATTTAAGCTGACGCATGCCACGTTCTTGCACAATGTGCTTGCGCACACTGCGGGCAACTTCGTGCCATCAACGAGCAAGCAAGAGCTCGGGACAAGTCACAAACAGTGGCAAACTATTTTTCACTTGCTCACTGAATAGACTCCATGTGTTGGACAACTTCAGACACTGAATTAATTAACATATTTAATTATGAATTGTACTGCCCACCTAGAATCCCGTATGTGAGCGCCACCTCGTTTAGTCAAGATTGTTTTACTTGACAGACCTTTACCCTGAAATTATCTTAGAAGGAAGTTCCACCGACACCATGGGATTGCTGCACCTCTGCTGCCCTGTGACGTTCACACCCGCCAGCCTCGGGCCGAGGTGTTAAATTTGTCATCACCTCGGAGCAGGGAGATAAGAAATGAGTGGTGCCATCACAACCCTGATAAACCAACCCCTGTGATGAAAGGCTACGCTGCCCCGCACCGCCAGAAGATAGCTCATCCAGGGATTTTCAACTATATAAGGAGGCACAAGCACGCCTCTTGCCAGAGATGCCGGGCTCGTCCGCCGCATAAGTCAGCAAGCACTCTCCTGGTCTGGCCAAGACCTCTCTCCTCTCCTGTAGCCTGCATCGGCTCCAGCCTCTCCAGAGGAAAGACATCAGAATATGTGCACTATACATTGAGTCTTCGGGAATATTATCCGGGTTCGATTAGCCCCGAAGGTCGCCCCAAAGCCTCACGTAGTTCCTTTCCCCGGAAACTACATTCCCCCAACGCCAGCCTATGCGACCACTACGTGACCTCCGGCGGGGTGATCCAACCCCATCATCATTCATTAAGCCATATCACGACTCATACCTCGGGACAGCTGGCATCCTGCATCCGGACGGGAAACGAATACGGTTCGACTCACTCTGGGGTTTGACTCACCTCCCCTCAGACTGCATCCTCCCACTAGGCGCCCCCCCCCCCCCCAATAGAACCTATCACAATCTACTGGGCTAGAGTATCAACCAAAACGCAGTGGTAGGATCGCCTACTGAACTCGGGAGGGCAGTCAGCACCCTAACCACTTACGCAAGAGTAAGGTGACGCATCAGTGCATTTATACTGAAGTCTAACTGTTAAATGGGTAAAGGTGGTTGCTATGAGCGACCCATTATACTATTTGGTAATTTGGATTGTTTAATTGCCCTTTATAGTTTATTGTGGGCAAACCGGCTTAGGCCTAGAGATTTTAAGCCTATCTTTACAGGAATACATGCTTATGTGTTGTAATACTCATCTTTATGAACCTTTTAAGGGAACTTATATAATTTAGTAAAGTAAGCAGTTGCTTCAGTGAATTTTTAATTGATTTGTATTTCCTTCCAGTTTATACACTAAGCTGTCATTATATAAATTACTTATGTGTGATGTTCCCCATAAGCATAAATTGAAATTTGTCATCATAAATTGTTCTTGGTTCTGAATTGATTGTTTATGTTTTGCAACGGTCTGTTCGTGTTTCTGTTGAAATTCATTGTAAAATGGTTCTCATTGAAAATGATGACGCATAATAAAACATCTTGGTGTTTGGTAATTTTAGCCACAGCTCAAAGTATTTTCTAACTGAACACTATAGTTCTTTAACTACAGTGCATTTCCGTTATGAAACCTAAAAATAAATTAGAAGAACATGTCTTGTGTTTATAGAATCATCTAGAGGTCTATAACTGCATTTAGAATATAATTCACTGCTTAAAATTTGAACCTAAATTGTTTTATTTAAATACTGTGACACCTGACAGCCTTCGGCAGATGGCGAGTCACAGTACAAAGGTGTTTTGTTGGGCGCTAGGCTAGTCGCACCCAGTGGGTGGGGCGGAGCTCTCTACACTTTGCGCAGCACAGGTGCTTGCCCGGTGTACAACACTGGTCGGGTCGCTTTCCAGCAAGGAACAGAGTCTGGTTCGGCAAGCACTATTATATGTTTTTGTGGGACCACTTATATTGGTACACCTGGGTGACATAAGATCGAGGCTGTGGTGGTCGCGGCTGAGGCTGCCCCTTAGGTGGGTGTGCTAGTCGGCATAGGTTAGCGAGCTTTCGCTGACGTCGAGGGATGTGGCTTACGTGGAGTTCCCTAGAACTAGAGATTGTTGATCCCAAATTACTTGTCTTGGCCATTGAGATAGGCCTGAACTACTGGGTGGTGTACCTTGGCAAGTTTGGTAGGTGGTTCAAAGAGGCATGCTCATAGGTTGGTGAGACAGGTCTTGACACAACGGAGTTCTGCGGCAAATTCCTGTGGATTGAGATACTCTAGCTCGCTGGGGAGTGGGTTAATCTCCAGTGGATATTTAGAGGTAGTTTCTGCCTGTTTTACTCTTAAGAACGCCTCTGCGATGGGAAAAGATTATGCAGAAAGATATTCTATGATCAGACCTCGTAGAAGAGGAGCAGTTGACGTGTAGGTAGTGTTAATGGTTTGCATGTTGTGGCTGTCAGCCGAGTGCCGTATCTCACTCACAAACTCTGGCACCAGGAATAACCGCTAAAGCAGGTAGTGATTTGTTGGAAATGTGTTTCTTCAGGAAGTCGCATACTCAAAAGGATCCTGTGCCTAAGGAAATTAGTGACATTGACTCTCGTGATATAATATGTTGGAAGACTTTTCTTGTTCATGAAGGGAAGGCTGATAATACTGCTATTATTAGTGTATTTGGTAATGCTTCCATGTTTTCTCGTAAGAAACTAAAGTTTGAACTTGGTGATCAGATTTGGTTGTACCGCAAGCTGGTTGACACGACTGGTGACAGTTCCAGCACGGGGGTGAGTTCCTTCTAGGGCTGGTCTCCCCAGACCAGACCCGGAGAAATGCTCCTCTCAGCACCAGAAGCACGCTGAGATGAGCAACCTCCAGACTGACAAGCCGACCCTAAGAGGGCATAGTATCTAACGTCGTGGCTTTACCGTTCACAACATTTGGTGCAGAGAACGGGTGACCTTCCAAAATTGTACTGTGATAATTGTTTTGTGTTTTAACGTTACGAATAAAACCCCGGTCACCTGCTGTCCTTTGTATATGTCCAATGTCTACGAGGTGAGGTACTAAGATTATGAGAGAGATATTCGTGATGTAAAATTGTAAAATAAACAGCGGTGGTGGTTGTACTACCCCCCCATCCACGTAAGTTTATGGAAGTTAAACACCCTACGTGAATACAGGTGAAGGTGACCTGACTGCTCCTAGGCTAACAGAGTAGTTAGTAAAAAGTGGCGATGAAAATAACTGTGACTTTCCCTAGCGCTACTACTGTTGTCGTGAAGGGATAGGTACGTGTCTCAGTTTTTTAATGAGGTAAGGCGTAGGTTCTTTGGTGAAGAAATTGATTAGTACTGTGCAAGCCAAGGAAGGAATCTTGAGGAAAGGTAGAGTCCTTGGCACCACTAGGGCACGGTGAAAACCAAGGTAAGGTAGCTGATGGACATACGTCAATTGCTTGAAGACTGGTCATGAACCTTGGTGCAACTCTCTATTTATACTCTGGTGGTGACGGCGTGCCCCTCGATCGGCTTGCATAGGGGGTTGTCTTGGAGAGTGGGTAGCAGCTGTGAAGGCGTGACATAGACCCTCTGTGTGAACGTCAGTGGCTGCCGCTAAATCCAGGCTCATGCCTCTACGATCGTACTAGTAGTGGTATCTGGCGGCGTGCTGCTGTACCCAATTGATCTCGATGCATGGCTTCTGGGTAGATAATACAATTCCTGACTCCTCATTGTTTGTGGCGGCAAATCAAACTCTGTTAACAATGCTACGGGTTCATTTTCACTGATGAGCAGAAATCAATTCAATAATATGCAGACAGACGTCACGTGTCAACTGTATTTTTGAGCACAAAAGAGGGTTTTTAATTTCAGATACATTTTCATGTTTTTGCTCCACTGGAAACTTATTTTATGTCTTTTGCATAAGAAGACAGACAAGTTGAACCTGTGTTTATGACGCAAGATATAGATCCTGCTTAAATACACGCTCAAATATTCTGTGGAGAAATACACTTTTCTAATAGTTCAAGGTACAAACATGGGAATGGTCTTATTTTCGAAGTCGTCCTGTATTCGGGAAAGTGTAATGAACCCAGCATGGTAATTTTGGAGATATCAGCAAAGTGTAATCAGTAGCCCTACATTTCTAATATGGAATATATTGTATTGTTTTTAAAACTATGAAACATTTATGGGTATTAATCTTAATGTACTAGATTGTGTACAGAGTGGTTATCTCAAAGTCATTTTACCAAAAAACTTGTTTGTTAAACAAAATATTTCAGAATTCATTGAACACCGAGCAGTTAATTTTGTTATAAACAAACATTTACTTCCGAACAAATTAAGGCTGTACATGCATTTTAAACAGCTTATGGTACAATTTTTATTAGTTGAGAATACTGCGGCAAATTTATGAAAGGATTATCATATTGAAATTCATAAGCCATTCAAACTCGGTAATGAGTAATTTTAGTCAATGCTAAATTGAATGAAATTACAACAGTGGTTTGGGTTCAAATCCTGAGAAATCCGAAGTCCAGACTTTCCTGTGAGAAAAGTGGCAGAGGTGGGTTTTGTGGAGGTACTCATGTTTCCTAATGACAGCATTCTGTGTGTTCTCTGTCAACAGGATTTTAGTTCTGTTGTGTATCTGTGTAGACAGTACTTGCATACAGGGACCCTAGTTGAGCAGGTGACACCCTGCTGTAAGGTACACTGATGCCTACCTGTTACAAGTACATCAATGTGTGTGTGCAGGTGTACGGACTGTACCTGGTGAAGCTGGCCCTGGCGGCAGTGCTGTGCGGGGGAGTGGCGCGTCAGGAGCAGTCTGGTTGTCGTCTGCGGGGAGAGGCACACCTGCTGCTGGTCGGAGACCCCGGCACTGCCAAGTCCCATCTGTTGCGCTTTGCTGCGCGCGTCTCCCCACGCTCCGTCCTCACCGCTGGCGTCGGCACCACCTCCGCTGGTCTCACCGTCACTGCTGTCAGGGTAACTGTGCTCTACCTTCTCCTCTCTGCCCAGCCACCTCATTTCAGACATCATTTTCCTTGACTAAGTTTATTTCACCATTTTGCGTTCATCAATCATCATATTTCCCTCATTGTGTTGGGTGTGACATTCTGACTTGTCATATGTATCTACTTCCCCTCTCGTCATGTGCTGTCCACGGAGTCTTTGTGCGGAGGTCACCTTCTTTTCTTGGCAGATGCACTCATCATATCAGATGTATTTGTGCAAATGTAGGCTGCTTATGTGACTATGCTACACCACTTTTTGTGACCAGAAAATACTGTATTTACTTATGTAAGTGCCTCACCCTATTTCGAAAGTATGCGAATGTAAAGGTATGAAATTATCAACAACAGTTACCCTGCGTGCAGCACATGCAGCACTCCTCTAAATGATGCAATGTTTAGAGAAATGTTAGGGTATGTGATTATCAAGGGATGTGACGCCGGCTAACAGCCAACAGCTTGTTTGGTTAAATTTCAAAATGTGCACTGCGCAAAGAATAAGGTTATTATTATTCCAGCGTAAATGCCTCCATATAAAACAATCAACGAATACAGGAAATTCACGATTTTAAAGCTTAGAATGATTATGTATGCAAATTATTTATGTGCCATTTCTTTTTGATATTAAGAGTTTTACTCGATGTGCATAGCACTTCCACTTGTGTGAACATCGTAGGCAGCAATGGTAGGTCTGCACGACCCCTGCCTGTGGGTAGTCCATCTAGGAGATGCTGTCACGTACGCACTTCAAACTTTTTGCACTGAGTTAGATTTCCATAGCACTTTTAGTGTACCGGTTAACCTTTGCCTTGCGTACATTCTGCCAGACATTCCCCAACATTATGCTTCCGCTTAAGTTAAATATTTTGTAGCCCTTGTGGATTTTTTGGAATTTAAACGAGAGAAGGAGGAGAAAATGTCGGAGAGGCCACGCGGCCCACACAACTTGTGAATCAGGCTCCATCCGCCTACACCAAAGGCTTTTCATTGTAATTTCTGCTTAATTGCTGCGTACAATATTAAGGGCTATATTTCTATGTATGTATTTCAGGGTATTTTTCATGTTTAATTGTGTTACTGCCACATTGCTCATGGCCACGCTGTCATATATCGCCAAGTCCGTATCTGCGCCATCCATGCATTTTAAGGGTATATTTTTATAATATCATGTGTGCTATAATTAATCTCAGTGTAATATGTATTGTTTTATTCAGGGTTCCGTGTATTTTCCATGATTGATGCTTTTGTATATATGACCACGCTGTCCTTTGCACATGTTGATTTTCCACCATCTGGCGTGCTACAAGTTCTTATACGTTTAAATCTTCAGGGGAATAATTTTCCCAATACTGCTACTGCTTTGTCCAGCAATTATTTACTGTTTTTACTTAAAACTACTGCAATTCCACCTGTACCACGTGGTCTGCTACGCATTGTATCCAGCGGCATCCGCACCACCTAAACATACTTTCACGCATCTGTGTGTTTCTTGTGCTCATTCATGTTGTGTCCCATATTGTATCATCCTTATTTGTGTAATTTTGTATGGTGACATTATTTCCGTCCTAGCCGGCTATGTGTAAAGACCGTTATCACACTCACCACGTGCTGGGAGACGTGTCCCGACGAGTCCGCTGTAGTGATGCCAAATAATCACATGTGTTTAATGCTCATCTTGTAATTCTCTGTGTCCTGTCTCCAGGAAAAATCTACCGTCAATCCGAACGGCTGTAGACCTCTTTCCTTGTGGGGGCTGTGTTTTCTAACACCCCAGAGAAATCATCCATCTTGGAGTGCTCTAGAGTAATTGCAAGCTAGGGGTAAGAGCCCAATGGAATTCGCTAGAAACGTCAGAGTTTTCAATCATTAACTCATTCTCTGGCACGACTTTGTAATTGGAAGTCAATAAATTGTATGTACTCAGTGTTTACTTGTAGCGTCAGAACAGAAAAACCTCCCACCTATTTTTCAGTGATAAAATGTTTACTATTGATCAGTGTTTTGTAAAGACGCTCAGGTGAGACGGACACACAGAACCCACAGCATCCCTGAGAACCCTGAGTCTCGGAAGTGCTGTGTCTGGAAAGCACTGCTGGCGCCCACTTACCATAAGTAAATAGAGTCATCGTTCATTTCATGTCACACCCAATGGCGTCAGATGTTAGTATGCAAAGAACACATGAGGTTAAGTTCAGCTTGTGGCAGAGTATGGGTCAGGTTCTAATACAGCACCAAGCAGGAGAACACATTGGTTGTCACCAGCCAGGATCACTAGGGCAAAATATCGTACAGAAGGTACCTAAAGGCATTCCCTCTCTGTCTGTAGAACAAAAATACATGAGTTGAATCTAGTTTTAATGAAAACACTGAATTTAATTTATTACTGATATTATTAAAACAGATAATTAAAATGGACAACACACGGTACAGTCTCATAGAATTCCTGTCACCATTCGACTGCAGGCAGGGTGCCTGGGGCAGCTGTACAAACGCAGCTGACAAAGATAATGGTTAAACTTATAAATAAAGCATGCAATGTAAAATCCTGGTGATGGTCGTTAAGCGACGGTACTTAACCTAAATTTAACGAGCAATATGTTACAGTAGGCAGCAAAGTGGTTTCGCACTAACAGGTGTCCAGATAGGATCAAGGTTCGATAGATGATGACTGGGCACACTGGCGGGTGTCTGGCTTGAAAACCTCTTGGGAAGCGTCAGGATCACCGGTGTCGCTCTGTCGAGTTGGCGGTGAATGGGCTTTAAGCAGATTACCAAGTCTGGGTTCTTGGCTAGAAGACCTGAGTCTAAGCACTTCTCTGGACGAGTTTGGTCCAAGGAGTGCCACAAGTTACTGGTAGAGAACTGTCTGGTGGTCAGGGGTATATATCCCAGTGTCACTTCCCTTTTGACGTTTTGGACTTCTTTCTCTGCTCTTTCCCACTCCACGGTGGAAGCGCATACCAGATGTGCGTGGGCCAGTCAGTAGGCTGTGGGTGGCGGCAGGAGGTTGCCTGCTGCACAAGTTGTATCTAGTGTGCTCTACTTAGTACATTTTGGTCGCATCTTCTGCTTCTTTAAGGTGGGAAAATTCAGTGTTTTGTTGTAGCGGGTTGGTTCTTTGCTCACTTGTTCATTTCTCTGAAGTGTTGCTTGTCCATGTGTCCCCACGTCTAGTACTGGGACATTGGATTGAGAAACAAGATTCACATTTCCCACACGTCTTTTGTTTCCTGGCTATCTGTTACCTCTGATGCAGTGTTTATGATGTATTATTTAGGAGATGTCTCAAGTTCAGTTATGGCAGGTGAGCATAAGGCCTCTGCAGGAGTATACATGTAACAAAAAATAAATACTGTTATGTTACAGCATCACATGTGAAGTTGAACTGAAGGAAAAGAGAGCATTGCTCTCAACACAGTTCACATTCAGTTATGGATTTTATCTTAAACAAACATTTTGAAAATCTATGCAGTTTGCAAAGGAAGGAATGTTCAGTGCCAACTGGGAATATAATTATCATCAAAGTTAAAATAGTTACTTAAATTATTTTGGTTTGTCAAGTATGTTGTTGCAGTATTTTATCACCTATTTTCACAATGATCGCACCACTAATTTTCAAAGAAAATGTTGGTAGGAAATGTGTGATGATTATGCAGTAAGAAACAGTATCATTCATGTTGCATGTGTGTGGCAGGAGAACGGAGAGTGGCAGCTGGAGGCCGGGGCACTGGTGCTCTCCGATGGTGGCATGTGTTGCATCGATGAGTTCAACTCGATCAGAGAGCACGACCGCACCAGCATCCATGAGGCTATGGAACAACAGACCATCAGTGTTGCCAAGGTAGCCTATCATCCATCATGTGTACCGCTTCTCACCTTCGTTTCCATCAGCGTTTCCGAGGGACTGCGTCGTGTGGGTAGTGTACTGGCCTCCCACCAAGGATATACGGGTTCATTCACTGGCAGTAACACACCTTGTTGTTTCTTGTGGAAAACATGGCATATGTTGCCATTGGCTGATTGATTTCCACAAGTTGTTCCCCCCCCCCCCCCATTCCCTAACGCATTCCTGTTTTGCGGCATCTTCTCACATCACTCCCATGGAATTTAAAGACCTCTTTGCAAAGTGCTGACAAATGTGTCAGCTCCAGTATGCCCAATCATTCAGTCAAGTGGCTAAGCACCCAACTGGCGAGCCATAACTGCAGGGTTTATTCTGTGATGTGCCTGGGGCTGGTTCCTTCTCCAGCTCTTCACTGGGTGTTGTGATGCGTCTTCAACTTGATGCTGTGCAGGGCAGTGGCAAACAATCGCACCACAATTATACCTAGTACACCTTGATGGCCTGACATGCATCAGGACCAAAAGCTTATTGGAACTTGAGTAAATAAAACTGCATGTTGTTCGTGCCTGCAGGCAGGGTTGAAAAGTGGCACACACAGCATTTTGACATAACCGGTGAAGGGATGAGGTGTGAGACAAAGTGTTAGTGGACTACGAGCTTCCAGGTCCAAAATATTCCTGTCCACCAGGACGTAGGAAACCAAGTATCCTGACACTGGGAGGCAAGAGGTGTTTCTTTCTCTCTCTCGCACATGTATATTTCTGAAATGTGCCATTGCATAGCTTTGTAATACGTTGCAGAAAATTCACAGTTTAACACTAGAACAGAAACAAACCAGTCTTAGCTGCTAAATAAACTTTGGAAAAACTGGAAGAGCATATGCCTATAAGAATTTTTAATCTAATTACCCACTTCCTCTTCCAAGAACCGAATGGAGAACAATGTTTTCTAGTGTTGTATATCTACTGTCAACTCTTAGCTTCCATAGTAATTTTTTTACTGTACGCTTACAACAATGAAGCCAAAGACATGTGATATGTGTGGTAAGCTAACTAAGATTGTCTGCATACCAGACGGTAGGTTATGTTTCAAGCTTTGCCTAAGGCATAGTTATGTGGCATTATTCTTTGTTTTGTAAGTTGCTGTAAGTAATCATGTATGCTGACTCTCCAACGATTTTCGTCACATTTAGATGTAGACTTAAATTAACTGTGAGTATTCTATTTTTGATTTTGTTTGAAGGAATGTTGAGTGCAAAAGTACTAAATTTATAAATGCACATTTTATTTTTGGAACAGAAATTTATTTAATTTTGGTTCGTAATGAATTTTAAATTGGTTTTATCCATCATTACCAAAATTCCAAATTGCATGTTTATGGGCAATGTCTTTTTGTCCTTCACAAAGCTGCTTGTTTACTGCAATTATTCGTAGACCAAGCTTTTGGAACATGCAGCTGCAAGTCTGGTTTCGTCTAGATTCAAGTAGAAAGTGATGAGTGACCGACATTAAGCCCTTATGTCTTGCCTTGCCCCTTGTGTAGGCCGGCCTTGTGTGTAAACTGAACACTCGCTGCACAGTGATCGCCGCTACCAACCCCAAGGGCCACTACGATCCCCAGCAGTCCATTTGTGCCAACATCGCCCTGGCCAGTCCATTACTGAGCCGTTTCGACCTTGTGTTAGTGCTGTTGGACTCGTGCAGCCAAGACTGGGACAAGTAAGAACTTGGGCACATTACTTTTACAATTTCCAAACTGTTCTGAACTCTGTTTCACCATCTGAAAACGTAGATTCCATAATGAATGCCCCATTTTTTCCTTCAGTCCAGTCATTTGGTGTAAACAAGAATATCTTACTCCAGGGCTGCCACTGATCTTGAAGTCTAAATCCTAAACAACACACTCAAAAATCCAATGTCAATATCCTGGAAAATCCTGAGTGCACAAATAGAAAATATGTTCATATTTAGCAAGTTAAAAACTACAAATGCTAAATGCACCAAAAATCTACTTATTTCTATTGCAAGAAAGACGAATATTGTTTGAAATGAAAATAAATTCTTGAAATATAAATTCACATAATGTTACTGCTCACTCAATCAGATGTAACAAGAAAAACTGTACTCAAAACAAATACTGTCAAGAAAAACTACACTCAAAACAAATAAGCCTAAGACACTTCTAACAGGAAATAGCATTTGCAAGTTAAATTCTCATTACAAAAAAAATACTGTTCAAGCAAAAATTTCAGCAAGATTTTTCTTGAGTAAAAATATTTGGTATTCAAGACTAGGTAATTAAAAGAGAAGTGGTTCCTAACAAAGTTTGTTTCTATGTCACTGGACCATTTAATAAAGAATTTTTTTTTTTTTTTCGAGTAGGCAAATGCAAAGATACTAATGTTTGTAAACAGTATAAACACGTGTGATCACAACTGGAAAAGTATATGTGGCAGCCGTGGAATGTTCCGTATATCTGGCAACAGTCCGACATTCTATGCTTTGTGTCAGTAGAGTAGCTTGCTCCATGGCATCAGCTGGTCAACCGCTCTGCATTCCTTGTCCCGTTAACATTGCTGTGGAGTTTAAATTTAACATGAATTTTGATCTAATCCATGGTCGTTTCGCAAGCAATTATCATATGTAAGTTGATGCCGGCTAACAGCCAACAGCACTATAGCCCATGACGGCGCTCACCACGCATGTGTCACGTTTCGTGCACATGTGCAAAGAGGCCAATATTCTGCTGAACTCTCACATAAATATTATTTTTCAGTGTAAAGTGTATTTTGTATGTGTATTTACAGGGTTTAATATGTCTTTAAATATTTCGAAGTGTTTGTTGTTATTTTAAAATTGGTTGGTTATGAAATTCAAAGTTTCCGCGGCACCGAGATTAAAAACACTGATATTCCGGCATGAACGCCGTCGTAAAGAGACACTGCATTAATATGAAAAATTCATAAGAAAACTATAAAGATGTGAAACAGTATTTAATTTACGTTTTGCCATTTTATTTCAATAATAAAATATTTTTCTCGGTATGCATAGCACTTCTGCTTATGTGAACCCTGTAAGCGGCCATGGTAGGTACGTATGATGCTTGTCTCTGGACAGTGTTGAGGAGAACTGGCGAGGTAAGATACTGTCATGTACGCACTACATTTCTTGTTTCACTGATGTAGGTTTCAATAGTCAATTTAGTTTACCGGTCAACCTTTGCTTGCGTACGTTTTGCCAGACATTTTCCCCAGTATTATGGCCTTTTTTTTCATGTATGTATTTGAAGGAATTTTCCATGTTTGAATATTTTACGGTATCATCACGTATAAACATGTGGCTAACTGACGCCAAGTATTTGTATATGCCATCATTGCATTTTGAGAGCTTATTTATGTAATATTGTATTTGCAATATTGTATTCAGGGTTCTATGTTCAATTTTGTCAGGGTTCCGTGTAAATTTCACATAAATTGATGCTTTTTGTGTTTGACCACGCGGTCACTTTCATGTTTGATTTTACCGCCATCAGGCATGCTACATGCCTGCAATTATTCAAATTGTAAAGAAAATCATTTTCTCTCAGAATAATATTTTGTCTGAATTTAATTTACCGTTTTCACAAAGAAATATTACAATTCCACCTGCACGACGTGGTCCACTTCGAACTTCATGCAGTGGCAACCCCGCCATCTAAACTTGTTTTCACACGTGTGTGTGTTTATTGTGAATACTCATCTCGTGTCCCATCTCGTTTCATTTATCTTTTGAGGGTTTATGTAATTTTGTAATTTGTGTATGGTGCAATTACTCCAATCCTAGCCAGCTGTGTGTATAGGCCATCACCACACTCCCCACGTACTGGCGGGCAAGCCCCGACGAGTATGCGTTAGTGATACCTAGTAATTTAGCGTGTTAATATGTATCATCAAAGGTTTCATTTCTAATTCATAGTGTCCTGTCTTCTGGGAAAAACTGTCAGTCTACTCTAGTGGCTGTCTGCCCTCTTCCCTTGTGAAGGCTGTGCTTTCACGCACCTGGGTGAGCTCATCCATCTAGGCGTGTGCTAGATTAATTGCGGGCTGGGGAGCACCCAAGCGGAATTGGCTAGTCATTACAAAGATAACCATAATTTTAATTTAAATTTGTTATTCACATGCGCTACGATGTGCTAGGTGGCAATGCGGCGGCGCTTACTTTCTCTCTCTGTAGGCAGCCATGTTGTGTTTACATTTTACCATGATCGTCCGCATGTGGACTGTTTGGTTATGTTTGCCCATTTCTTAAATTGACTCATGTCTGTAATCACTTTTAGTAAACAATAGCCTTATTAAGGTGCAATATGCTACAATTCCGTATATATAAGTAAATACACAGGTAACAAATATCCCTTCCCACAATAAATCTCCTTAACCAGTTTTTTTTGTGCACAAGTGAATATCCGTAAAATTTCTTTAAATTCTGTGAATCCGTTTAATGGTATAAAAGTCAGTAAATACGGACGAAATCCGCACAATCGGCAGCCCTGTCTTACTCTAAGGTTTCTGTGGAGTGGGTTGATATCCAAATTCTGTAATTCAGTAATTCTTAGGCATAATTTAGTTATTAAAGTAAAATTTGTCTTTACTACACAGTAATGAAATTTATTAATGACGTGTATATGCAAGGTCTTGTGTAACTGTGCAGAATTAAGTGTGCAGTCTTCCCAAAACAACAATCTGGAGTTGATTCCAGTGAATTGGTGTACAGTGTTTTTGTGCATGGGAAATGTGGCAGGCTTTCTGGTAGCTGATAGGTTTTATCAGGGGTATTTTTTGTTCTCCACATCAGAAATTTCAAGTCCTCCTCCATCGTACGTCTCCCGTCATGTTCTTGCTTTGACTGTTTCCTGGTTTTCTAGTGAGTGCCACCTGCACTCCAGAGTCCATTTTTAGGTTGGTTTTTCTCCCACAGAGAAAGGAAATGTATGTGGCATATTTACGGACACTATCTACTGGCTGAAGAAATTTTTACATTTTGATTAAAGCCCACATGTCTGTACGAAACTGCTCAGATGAGTATGTAAAGCCAGTAGTCTTTACAGATATTGCTCAAATGTTAGTGTGCAATTAGTACAATAAACTAAGAAAAAAAGGTTCTGAACAAGGGCGTTGTTGTTGTTGTTGAAGTAATAGTATATATAATTGTACATACTGTGATAATCTTTCAACCTTGCTGCTAAGTGATATTTGCATTGTGTTCATTCTGTTGTACAGTTTTTCCATGTTTGTGGAGTCAGCAGCATTACTAATATGAATATTTTTAGTAACTGTTTGCATGTATGTGAAAAGGGAATGGGAGATAATTCTGCGTAACATACGAAAAATTGTAAAACTAACATTTTGGAAAAGTTTTCATGGTAAAAAATAGTTGTTTTGGATAGATTTTTATGTACTTTTTTGTTGCTGTTTCATAAATACTGGAATTATTACAGAATTCTGCTGATAAAAACAATTACTCTGTACCTCACTTTATTTCACACTGTTTCGTGGTTTGTAAAAATTTTGGGGTCCTAGTTATTGTCCACAATTCTATAGTTGCAGCTTGATGCTAGTTCAATGCCTTTTGTGTTAAGATGGTTCCACCACTTATACATTTGCCACTGTTGGTCTTACCATTCAATCCTTTACCTTGACGCCTGCCCCTTATACCACTATCAAATACGATTACGACTCGTCGCTCGTCACGTCAAGTATACCCTTACTTCAACCCACGTGACGGTTGATACCGCAAACCAGTACACAGATGTTGCGTGCCTCTTAAATCTACCAGGCGGCTGAACACGTGGTTTCAAAGTTGCGCAACCAGCAAGCACGCTGCCTTTCCCCTGCCCCCATGTTGAGTGCCTGCGAGCTGTCGGTCACTTCGGGGCGTGGCCGAGCGCCGCCGAAGATCCACAAACCAAGAACGCTAGCCTCCCTGCAGGACGTCACACGCCTTCCCCGCACCCCGCTGAGGCAGTCTAGACTTCTCACTATATAAGTCCATGCACGGCGGAGCTCCAGCAGTCATTCGTATTTTTTCTCTAGAGAAAACCCCGAGCACTCTTTTTATTGCTGGGGCATCCAGCGAAACTTGAGTCTTCGGTAGCCATTGCGGCTACTCCCTGCGATGACAATAGTCTTCGACAACCATCGAACACGAATATATATTGAGTTTTCTAGTTCACTTTCCCTCTAGTCTAGGACCAGGTCTCCTACACTTGTCTAATGTAGTTTACCTTCAGTACTCTGTCTGCTTGGTAGGAGATACCACGAGTCACTGTATTTGAGTCCTCAATAAATACAGCTTTGTTCTCTATCCTAACACTTTTATTTCTAGAGTAACGTCTACATTGCCCGCTAGGAATAATTTGCACTGTGCACTGCCGACAGAAACCGGGAACATTTAAATCTGAACTTGGGACCTCTAGTCTGGTACACACCCATTAGACGGCCGCCTGTTGCTTCCTACTACCCCGAGCACCCAGGTGCTGGAGGGAAGGAACAGAGGAGCCACAACCACTAGGAATACCTTCCACCAAGGAGAGACAGCAAGTCTAGGTTATATCACCTACCAGAGCACCTAGGTGCTGGGGGGCTGTATTGGCCTGGGTATTGCAGCCTGGCCTTGGCTGGATATCACATCCAGTAGTAATATTGGTGGCCCACACGGCTCTACGTCTCTGATCAGCCTGCTAACATGGGGGATCTGTGAGGACTCTTACTGAGCTTGTGCCACGAATCAGCTACTGGACAACACTATTATAGGGAATAGTTTCTCGTCCGGAATGCACAATGTGTTTTGTTCAGTGGCGAACTAAACTCTATGACTTATAGGACAAGGCACGGACGACAACATAGGGAACAAAAGATTGCTCATCTAGCTGCCAAGCAGTGGAATACCTTAGCCCCTTCTACGCAGGAAAGACAGGCTGAATGGGACCGTGCTGCCTCTCTGAGGTTACGGGCAATCTCGACTGTCCACGTGGTACTATATATACGCGTGCGTGCGTGTGTGTGTGTGTCGCGCGCGCGCACATATACACGTGCTGTGAGAAAAAAAAATTTCCCACCGCACGTCCGAACCAGTCCCGACTACCGTCCTGTGCTGAGGGGTCTAGTATACCGGACTGAAGCTAGGTACAGACTAGCCAATGTTAACTTCTGGAGTCAAGAGTCAACAAGCTGGAACTTGGAGTACAGTGTAAGACAACTTAGTACAACCTAATCTAAACCCAAGGACTGTAGCACCAGCTACGCTCAACCATCAAACCCACGTTACCAACTGACTGAAGACCTTCAGAGTAAGTCAGGTTAACTAACAGCTCCCGTCAGCTACCGCTAACCATGCACTTGGTGTAGAACAATAAACCTCGACGATCATGCCATACAGTCAGTAACCAGGCACGCGTCAACCGTACTAGAGTAGTTCCGATACCAATACCGACACCCCGACACCAAAAACAGATACCAATTCCCTTCGCACTAAATTTTAGAAAAAGTATTACTATTAATAATACATTAAAAACATTTCTCCTAGATTCATTTAAATAAAAAAAATTATGTCTTAGAATACTGTACATAATTTATTGTAATCGAACACAAAATGCAATCTGACCTAAAACTTACAATCCCTCTGAAAATGCAAATAATATGACACTAAATGCTAGTCAAATTTTAAATGTCCCGCATGCCCTATCAGCTAAGAGTGCATGGAGAAGATATTGATCGGGCAGTGTCATGTCTGTTGATTTATGGGTGGGGGCGAGGATGACCTCTCCATGACGCTATCTGTTGGCGACACCTTGAACGCATGGCAAATCTCTGTCTTTTAAAGTATTTAATTGTATTTTACTGTAAAGAAAACTCTGTAATTTTGAGACACAAATGAAGTGATTATAATTTATTTCTTCACTGTCTTTAATAATTAATCATTAAAATCCATGTCCTCGGATTCTCCCTGTCATGAGTTACACTGCACTCGGCTCTGTGCTTACCTACCCATTATTAGATGGCAAAAGGTGTCAAATAGAGACTTACATATTATCAGTTTATTCAAAGACACGTGCCTATTGAAATAAAGTAATATAAATACTCCGATTTCCCCACAAGAAGTTACTGAAAATGGACACTTATAATACAAGTAGCTCGATTTTTAAACAATTTTTTGCGGATAAGTGGTAGAGTATATGCATTTGGGCATACAATTTTATTCGCGAAGATGCTGCCCTTCGAGTTAAATAAATATTAAGTCATGTTAATTTTACGCCAGATACAATGAAACATCAACCTTACTGGATAAAACAACCTTTAAACACAAAAGAAGACATCTTTACAAATAATAATTCCTCGTTGTAATATTTTGCATAACGTTTTCAGGAAACCATTTGCTTTGAAATACAGGTGATGTTAGGTGCAACTATTTAGAGCAACGCATACCGTATTTGTTCACATTTTCTTTTTGTTTTAATGTGCGGCGTATACAGACTGAAATACAGTAATTTTTGTGCCTAAAGAAAGTAATAACCTGACTTCATTGTGTACAACCAATATTAAAGTATCGGCCGATACCGATACTTAGTATCTGCATCAGAACAACTCTACACCTTACTACTACAAACGTTCCATTCCGTGACGCCTTTAAATTTAATTTCGTTTAGGTGCAGTTTGATGTCTGAGAATCATAGACCACATGTCAGTGTATGTACTTCCCTGTCAACAACAAACATGAAGAAGTATAAGGTAAGGGCGGACATGGGTCATGTTCGCAGGCTCGTGGGGCTGCAGTGGTGCAGTGCAGTAGATAGATCACCAGCCTTCTACAGTAGCAAACCAAGTTTCTTTTCCCTGTGGGGTCAAACCCAATTATTGTTTGTGGCTGATGGGTTTTCTCTTGGTTCTTCTGCTTAAATTATTGCATTCTGGTTGCTGCATCTCAGCTTCCCTTCCCCCCACTGATGCTGAAGACCTCTGGTGTTAATGTCATCCAGATCTCGTTCTGTTTCCCAGACTTGTGTCAGAGTTCATCTTGAAAGGCAAGAACCCGCTGCAGGAATTTGGCAAGCTGCCACAGGATAAGGACAATGCCTTGTGGACCATCGACAGGCTGCAGATGTACTTCAGCCTGATCAAGTCCGTGGTACCAATATTCACAGAGGATGCCAACCTCACGCTCCGCGCCTACTACCAGGTGCAGAGGCGCGCCGACAACAGGAATGCCGCTCGCACCACAGTGCGCCTTCTTGAGAGTCTTATCAGGTAGGGTTCATGGACATTTTTATTCAGGAAATTGCATCAAGAGATTTAAATCAAAATTTGTATATTTTATTCCTTATTTACAGTTCTTTAATTTTGTTCAGGAAGCAGAGATTTTATGAAGTTCATCACTAAGTCCTAACAACACTGATAATGAGAAGGGAAGGGTATATTGAATTAATGTGTGACATCTTTTCCAGTTATATTAAAACTACTTTTAAATATCTGTGCGTGTTGCTCAGCCCCACATTTCAACGGTGTTTGAGTGGCAGTACAACCTACGAGACATTATAACTTGTATTGTTTACCCGCTACAAAAGACGTACACTCTGTGCCAGAAAAATTGTACTGTTCACCAACTGAGCCACGAAGGCTATGCATCAAGGTCACTTAGTACTAAAATGCATTGCCAGATGACACTACTAGTATGAGCGTCGAGACATGCAGCAGCTGGATCCTGAGCCAGCTGGTGATGTCACGTGTCCAGAGGATCTAACACCTCCACCTGATCAAGGGCTAGTCAGGAAGAGTCTAAATACTGGGGTCCGGCCCTCGGAATGCCAGTCTGTCCTGTTCCTTCACAGCACTTCTGGTGCCAAAGAACCATCAGCTCCCTGGTCTTAACCGCGCTTCTGGTCCCGGAAGGAGTATTTCCCTGGGTCTGAGGAGACTGATCCTTCAGGAGAGCACACCCACGTATTGGGGCCGTCAGCCAGTTATACCTGACTCTCAGTATCCATCCCACTTCTGGTGCTGGGTACTGATGTAGGGAAGACAGCATTGGGTTGACGGAGACAGTATGTGGAAGTACACCCGAGTAAGAAACTTTGTTACCTGCTCCACCTCCAGGAGTCTGGGGTTTAGTTACTCTTTCCTCATGCCCTTCTCTCATGAAAGTGGTATCCATAAGAGGACTAAAAGGGCAGATACCATCTGTAAGTACCAGCAGGAGCTGGTACCTGCGCACTGAATTTGCGCACCTCAGTCCCCGGAAGTGAGCTCACGCAACTTGCCGCCTGGAGAGACCAGCATCGCCAGAATCAATATCAGATCTCTTCACACCACACACCAAACTCAATGGGTAAACTCACGCAGTCTTCATTGCTTACTTGAGTGGTCATGATAGATCTACGGGATAGCTAACCCACGGTTCTGGGGGATCCCGATTACTGAACCTGCCCCAGCAACTGTCAGCACCCACAAACCACTGCCCACCCAGTTCCACTTAGAGCCGGCAAGCCAACTTCCAAGGGACGGTATCCTAGTGTCGTGGCTCTACTGTTCACTGCCATTGCAGAGAATGGGTGGCCTTCCAAGGATGAGCTGGTGTATTGTGTGTGTAAGTTCGGTACAGCAAAACCCGGTCTCCTGCTGCCTCCAGCTCCGATATGACACAATGAAGGAGCCCGGAGTGAAAGTCAAGAGATCTGGTAAGATCGGTGTTTATTGACCCTAAGGAAATAAACACCGGTGGCAGAGGTGCTGTCTCCTAATTCCACACGGGCTAGGCGGAAGGTAAAACACCGTATCTTAAAACAGGGGAAGGCGCCCTTTGCAAAACTACTAGGAGAGGCAGTAGCTGGTGCGTGTAGCATAATGTTAAACCTCGGAGCGAGCTCTACTCTCAGGTTGTCCGTAAGGGACTGAACGTATCTAGGTATGAAGCTGTCGACGCGTCTGGTTCTTCCTTAGGTGGCGCTGGATAGAATCTTCGGCCCCAAGAGGTGGGTGGTGAAGTACTAAAAGAGGTTTGAACCTCTGCACCAATAACTGGAGCGATGAGAGCTCGTGAGAGGTGATCAAGTACTGAAGCAGAACTCACGATCTGGTGTCCAAGATACATCTCCTTATATACTCCTCTGCCATCCCTTCCTTCACTGGTATAGGGAGTCTGGAGACGGGGTTAGCAGGTGCTAGCCCAGCACCTAGATGCTCTGTGCGTGCAGCGTGGTGGAGAGCAGTGGTATCTAGGTGTCTACGTGTGGCGGTATCCCGCGGCACACTGCTGTACTTGCCCCAGACCTCTTGCATGGTCTCGGTGGGTAATTGGGTGAAATAATAAATTATTATTGGGACATCTGTCCTGGATCAGTAGATACAACAAACTTGTAGGCGACTGCGGTATCATGACTCATAGACAAACTGCTAGGGATGCAGTTGCACTGATGAGTAGCAGTCGTTTATTAATATTGTAGAAGACGTCATGCGAGAGTCCCTACAACACAGTTATATGTACTAATATTTACACCCTTTTTCTTCTAGGTGTAAAGAATGTCTTTGCACACGTTGATAACTGTTTGTGCCAGAGCTTTACTGTCAAATATCTTTCATTATTCTCAATCTCTTTAGGTCCAATTGCTTCATAGTACAGTAATTTGTGAAAGTAAAAAAAATAATTTATATAAAGTGTTCACAAATAATGTATGCATTTATAGAAGTGAAACACTCATCTGTATCTGTTCTTTACTGGAAGACCCTGAGCAAGGAATAAATTTATAGGAATTTAATGATTAAATCAAGTACAGTCTTGCTCAGAATGACAATAGCTGATAATAAGGGTTGGAGAAGATATACAAATGACAGCAGAAAGGTTTGGAATCCATCCTTATGTTGAAAATAATTCGCTGAATTTGTGGGACTTTAATAAAATACTCAATAGTTTGACAAATCCAGTCGCCCTCTTGGATAGCTTAGAGGTAATATTTGTGCAGATGTGCTTGATGTTTGTGTAACGTACTGTATGTGTGAGCTATCAGTGCAGTTGTTATGGATGGCAGGTTGTCACAAGCCCATGCGCGCCTCATGTTCCGGGAGCAGGTGATGGTGCAAGATGCTGTGGTCGCGATACTGCTTGTCGAGTCCTCCATGCTGGGATCCGCTCTCGTCGGCAATGCAGACATCCTGCACACTGCCTTCCCCAACGATCCTGAGGAGGAGTACCAGCGTCAAGGTAACTAACTGTATTTATCAATTCCTTCTAACTTGCTCGTACACACATCCCCATTAATGGTATTATTTTTTTACGTGTATTGCAGTTTTGCATATTTGTTTTTTAATTGGAGTTTGCTGAATTGCTCTAACATTTGATATCTTTTTTGGTGGTAATGCTGATACGTGAAACTCTTTGATAAGTAAATATAAACACGCCCTCGCCATACCTGCAAATGGAATCACTTAACCCAGGCGAGGTGTGAACATCAAACAACTTGCATCCAGTCTCTATCAGCACACCTCTAGACATGGGGGCACTCACGGACAAAGGCAGCCAAGTTAGTTTGCCTTATTATCAAACGTCATAATACCAACCCCTCTTGTGTGATAGAAGCTAGCCTAGCGCGCCAGCTAAACACCTAAGCTCACGCCGTAGATCTGACCCGCATGACAGAGATGCCTGCTTTCGCCACGGACCGAAAGATGGCACCAGAGAGCTCAGCTCCGCCCATGGGAGGAGGAGCTCACCAAGCCACCCGTGTATCTCAAGAGAGCCCGCGGGGAGGTGGAATATATGTCCGTGCACAGCTGTGCAGAACAGCAGTTCGTTCTGAACATCTAGTCTACCACTTCTAGTGTTGGAGCTATCTGCTAACACCAACATCTTTGCAATCTACCAGACGCTCTTCAAGACCTTCACCAGAAGCCCCCAAAGAAGTCAACACTCCTTTCTTTCCTTCTAGTAGTGCTACCCAAGTCCCTTCTGGACAAAAAGCATCCAGTTAGGGTTACCCAGTTTAATAGCTACTTAGCCGCCATGTCCCCTTCACCTGGTTTGTATATGTTAACGTCTTACAGTTCATAGCAAATTAGGAGTTAGTACAGACCACCGTGTTATTCCTCTCAGAATAAACATGTCTCCTATTAACTTCCGAGTACTCATTGCTAAGGGTGAGTGTAAATCCAACTAACCTAGATGTCAGCCCACCAGGGAAGAGCAGAAGACTGTGGCATTCCCAACCTATTTTCTGAAACTAGTGTAGGACTGAAGGCTCCCTTAACGTACATCAAAACAATACATATTAGACGGCCACCTATACTGTGCACCTGGTGGTGTGCAGTATGGTAGAGACCCAACCATAAGTTCACAACCACAAGGGATTAGTTATAGTTAGTCGAGTCCATTCACTCATCCACCACGCTGAACTGTCACCGGAAAGAGTGAGAGACTGGGTCTGGAGGTCTGGCCCCTTTGGTCCACGTCCACATTGTTGTCGGACTCACGGGGTAAACCCACCACTCTTAATCACTGCGCTGAACTGTCGCCGGTCAGAGTACTCTGGTACGACTCTAGTTGGCTCGGTCTTGGCTTGGCTCAACACTTAGTTAAGGTTTTGTCACTTGCTTCTCTCTTGCGTGGCTGACCATGCAACCTATCTACACATCTTACACTGGTAGGAGTGGTACCAGGTTGCGTAACAGAAATTCAGCTACCAACTCAAAGCTAACTTGGGCTGTAACCCAGCCTCAACTGCACTTTGCAGCATGACTGCCTGAGAACAAGCTCAAGCTGCTAGACAGTTGGTGAGGCTGCACCTCCAGCTCCCTCCCTCTCCTTATTGCAGTCCCCATTCAAGACCGTCGGAGAACCACATCCCGTTGTCGTCTCCCTCCGTCCAGGACTCAACGTACCACAGGGTCTCGCAAACCCATGCCAGCAGCCCTCCTCGAGCCTCTACCTGCATCACCCACTGCAGCACCTCCTTCACCCCGAGCCTGGGCATGAACTCCAACAGGAGACAACCTCAGCTGTAGCAGAGCCAGGAACTACCCTGGGCAATGCCCATCAAAGGTAAACCAGGTGCGGTGTGCAGGCTAGGAATATGTAAGGTCATTCAGCACACTCCAGACTGTACCAAGCCACCAAGCCATTTGCCTCAGGTTGTATACCGGCTGTGCTCCAGTGATCAAACCATAAGTCAATCTTGACATCCAGCAGTGTTTCTGATTTACACACCTAAAACTAGCTCTACCGTGACGTCCTCGTCAATTTCAGACGTCTTGCATCAAGAGTTTTTGTGGTGATCAACGTGGTACCACAGCTCTTAATTAACTAGTGTAATTAAGCAGAACTAGGCCAGCATGACCCTGAGATCCAGTTAAACTAGCCAGGCATCTGGGAGTCAGAAAATACCTCGTTGCACTCAATTGTAACTAGCAGAGATGTCGGAAATGGACGCTAGCATAGCCAACCAAGGAGATGCAACAAACACCATGGCTGAGGTCACTACTGAACAACCCAAAAGGGGCCATATGTCCACTTGCCCTGGCGCTGGTGTATATTATCATATGCGCACAGTGCCAACACAGCTTCCATTACCTCTGTTTGGGATGAACAAACAAGCCCAGGTATACAGATGAACTAGAGTTCAGATGTAATGACTGTCGAACCCGCCAGACTGCATATTACAGCTTGTTTACTTGCACCGGGCAAGGAATTAATATAGTGCAATGCATTGTCTGTATGCAGACTTATCAACACATATGCATAGACTGGCCAGGTGAGCGGGTGAGCGAATCACGATACCGGGCCTCATGTATAGGAGTGAGGTTTGCCGATGTGCGGAGGAATACCAACCTGATAATCATAGCATTCACCATAGCATAACAACCATCTGGGGTAGCGATGGACCTCGACTTCAGAGTTGACAGGAAGTCCACACAAAGAACCGATAACGTTTATCCTAGACTGCGAAAAGGAACTGCGCGATAACAAGGTTCCAATTAAGCAATGGGTTGGGAGGACCCAGAAGCTGTTAAGGGGAAAAGCCCTTGAATGGTGGAATAAATACGGTGAGTTTATCACTGAAGGGGGGGCAACTGTGTTCACACCTGGCCACTCAGTTTTCAGGCGAACAGCACTTAAGCACCCAATTTCATAGTCGAACCCAGGCCACTGAGGAAGAGGCAGAGATTTTCGTCAGAGGAAAAATGTAGATGCAGAAAAGAATTTTCCCCAAGGGAAATGAAAAAAGCTAGTTGCGCCACATTACACGCATGCTATTTCCCAAATTGCGGAATTTACTACAAATTTCGAAACCGCAAACATTCGATACCAGTGGAAAGGGCACATGAAACCGAAAGAAATTACACGGCACAAACCTTGCTGCACAAGACATGTGCCAATAAAAGACAGGAGACTGATAAGCAGCCCGAGCGAAGGGGGAACCCTCACCAATATGCTCCCTAAATGCTGGTTCTGTCTGGAATAGCACTTTAACCAAGATTGCCCAGTCAAAAAAGCAGGCCCGAGGGCGGGGGAGGATGGGGGAACAACAAAGGTGCCTGACCCCTGGCAGAGACATAGGTTGAAGGACCCAACCAGACTGGAAATGCCGCAGCTGGGGCGCAAAACAGGCCACCACCACTGGGAACCAGGACCCGTCTTCCTCCAAAGACTAGCTGAAGAAAGCAACCCATATGAAGCCTGGCACATTGAGGTGGAAATCAATGGACATAGGACACTCGCCCTACTAGATTCCGCTGCTCCTGGGATCTTTATAAGAAGTGACTTGCTCACCCCTGCACAACGGTTGGCACACATGTAACAACTACTGTGACAGTAGAGGTATACCGTCAAGACCACTCAACCAAATTGCTAGTATTGCCAATATTACTGAGGCGGTAATATTAGATCAGCCATGGCTACATCGACAACAGTGCATCATGGATCACGGCCAGCAACAGATCTATATGGCAATAAAAACAGGGTGACGGTCAACTGAGAACACGGCCTGGATGCGGCAATTCCTCAACCCCTCCCCGCTCAATCGCACCCAACAAAATTAACTATCAACTCACGGAACCAGAATTTGCCCAGCTTCGTCAAATAGTGAACGATCATGCTGGAGCTTTCGGCCAAGGGGGTTCGCTTCGCCAGACGCGTATCATTCAGCATGAGATTTGGCCCACTGTCAATATGCCCATCTACAACTGACCAACTGTGTGTCCGCCAGAAGGTGACACCTGATTATGGAACAGGTGAAAGCTATGAAAGAACCGGGGATTGTGGAACTATCTACTTCACTATACAATTTCCAGGTTGTTTTGGTCCCTAAAAAAGATGGGCAATTCAGATTTTGTGTCAACTACAAAGACTTGAATGATGTGACACATCCTGTAGCACCACCATCAATCAACCTTTTGTACACTCTCCAGGATATAAGGGAGACAAAAATATTCAGTACTGTAGTCATGCAATTGGGGTACTGGCAGATTTCAGTGCACCTTGACAGTCTAAAGTATACAGCTTTTACCACCCCAGAAGGCGAAACCTTACAGTTCCGGGTAATGCCCTTCGTATTGAAGAATACCCCCGCCACCTTCCAGAGGCTAACCCCATCTAGGAAAAGGATGAGGCCAGCCATACCGACGAGGCAGGGGTGCTCGAAGAGCCCCTGCCTCAGACGGCCAACCCCGCCATGTCCCCCCTGGAGGACATGGTGCCCAGCAGCATCTCGGTGCCAGATGATCCTGAGACTATAGCCGCTGACCCAACTCCCCGGGAGGAGCACAGCCACCAAGCCGATGGGGTAGGGGTGCCCGAAGAGTCCCTGCCCCAGACGGCGATACCGCCCACATCCATCAGGAAGGACATAGGCACAATCCAGACCTCAATGTCGGACGGCAGCGAGGCCGCCGCCGCATCACCTTCTGCTCGGGAGGAAGTACTCACCAGTGCCGACAGAGCAGGGATGCCCGAAGAGCGCCAGCCTCAGATGGCCACTACCACCCAGGAAGGCGAGGCTACCGAAGTGGCTTCGACGCCGGACAGCGGCAAGACTTGCATGAATTTGCCTTCAGCAAGTGAGGATGTGCCAAGCAGGGCTGAGGGGGCAGGAAATACTGAAGAATCCCTGCCTCTGATGGCGACCCAGGCCACCCCTCCAGGTGGACAGGGCCCGTGATCGTTCGCCGGTGCCTTGTGGCCTCGAGCTGGCCACTGCCGGAGGTGGGAGGTGAGAACCTCTCATCAGCATTCTTGTTAAATTCTTTTACGTGGGTGGTTAAACGGTAGTAAGAGGTTAAGGAAGTGGTAAGGGACGACATCTGCAGTGACCTCTGGTAAGCAGTTGACTGCCTTTTGGAGCGGCTGGCGGAGGCTGAAGAGTTGGTGAGCCTCTAGAGCTGCTGGAGACGTCAACAACCACAGGTTCTTCCGCAGTCACCGGTGCGGGTGGGGACTCTGCCCTTAGCTAAAAGGTTCTGTTGAGGCTCTGCCAACTCTGGTTAACTACGTATCCCACCTCCATTACTATTGGTTTAGAAACAGAAGAAACTGTTCAACCATGAGCCAGTGGTTGTCACAACATAAATGATTGACAATGCATGTCAAACATGGGTTTCCCATCACGCATGTTTCTCCAGACAGGGCGGGCGGCTGGTGCCGTAGTCGATACATCGATAAAGGGAGCAGTGCGGGCTAAGAGGCAGGTGAGTATGTTGACAGCTGCATCCTGTTGGGATTGGCGACCTTGTCAGGGTGAGTGAAGTAGCCGACTTGAAGTGAAAGGGAAGAGTGTGTAAGCAAGAGGGAGCAGAATCGGGCCAGTCATGAATGGGCTGTCAGGGGTGGAGTGTGGATAATAGGAATGTTCAGGAAGGATGAAGAGAAGAAAGGAAGAGGCTGGGGGTTATTGGTTGGAGTAACACCAGAGGATAATACCGTGGCGACTTTAGAGTATGACATGCTTAACTGCTGCTGTTTGGAGACAGCAGTTGCCATTCTCATTCCAAGAACTAACTGAAATTCTGTCACTAAAGGAAGTGGAAGGGATGTTGGGTGAAGTTACCCTGCTGTGAGATAATTATCTACTGAAAGAGGAAAGAGTGAGGGAGAGAGCGAGATGCCGAGATGCCGCTCTCACCCCACTGCCGTCTGCTGTGACAGGTGCTGATAATCATCAGTAGCCTGTGTTGCTGGTTCACGAATTACCAGCTTTGCAGGCGCATTCTCCAACTTCACCTTATCCTTTCAGTATTTAAAATCTTTCAAAAGCAGTATGAAATCTGACATTAACTACCTGATAAATGGCAGTGCTTCCATTTTACTCTCTGTAAAATAAGGGTGTGTTGAATTTAAAGAACTATACATATTAATGATTTTTAATTTTCTGAATATAAACAAAGTTGAATTTCGCTGAGAAATGTGTCATACAATATCATAGATTTAATATTTTCTATTTGATAAGTTTAATACATAAATTGTTTAAGTTGCCCTGACCTAAGATTATTACTGAAACATTTTTTGAGTACTGCTTTTATTTTCCGATTTTGAAGAATTTATGTGAAATTTAGGTACCTATTTTTTTTTCTGTATTTTTATAGTGTGATACTGACAACACAGATTTCCATTAGCTTTCCAAAATACTTCGGTGCTAGTAGAAGTTTTTCAGTTCATAACTCATACATCTAATGTATCAGTATTGTAGAAACCTGAAAAATTAGCAAACGGGATAAAGCTAAAAAATAACGCGAATTTTTACATATAATACGAAAAATTGCGATTTTTGAGAATTTCAGCTGTAATTCACGAATTGTACAAAATCCTGTAGTATTTTCGCGAATTATTATTGTTTTATGTCACATAGTTGCTTCTTAAGACGTATTTTATGTGTTGTTGGATATTCGAATACGAACGCATGCATAAGTCTGCCAGTAGATCTCTTAGATTTGACATAAATGAAAAATGTTTACTTCAATCACATGTATACAATCATAGATAACATGATCGCAATAGATGATGCGTCACTTGGTGAAAATTCTACTGCACAGCCCTTCAAAAGTTAGTTCATTTACAAAACACGCCGGTGTAGTGTTCATGTCCACCAAGCACCATGATATCTATGGAATTCACGTTACGTTTACATACGTAGTTTCGTTACGTATTAACCTACCATTCTTTATTTTTTTACAAATCGAGCGGCGCGGCGGTGAAAAATGTGTTCACATGCATTTACTTATGTAGAGTATATTTGTAAATCAATTTATCACGTATATTAAACTTGTATTCGTCCAGTTAACGGGATTTTTATCGTACTCATTATCTGTAAATATATGCAGTAAAAAAATTTACACGTTTTGAAGAAACGATAGTTTTGCCAGCTCGTGCCAAACGAAAAAATCTGTTATTGAAAGTTTCTATGGTTCAGAAACATACAGGCAGATTTCTCTTTTTTTTTTTTTTTTTTTTTTATCTTCGTACAAGGCACTTTTATTGGGGTTTTTTTTTAACAGTGCTTGTATAGTTGTGTATAAATAGTTTACATTATTCTTTTCATGAATCGGATGCCCTTGGCAGTGCATTGCGAGCGGTTTTAGTTCCAGGGGTCAGGCAGAATACAAAATCGTAAGTAAAATCTGAAATTATTGTCAACGTTGTTTGTTCGAGGAAACTAGTGTTTCTGTCTTTTAATACCATAACTGTGTATTTCTCTGATAGTGAGGAATTTTGGCAAGGAAATAACAATTGATAAAAAACACAGCTTATCAATAGGAATAACATTCCCAATTTCAGGTTTTACGAATAGTGACATTTCTCAAATTAGGTATGCCTATATAAAGAGCACATTAAAAATTCGAGCAGTTCTTATCCAGAAACCTGCAATTTTGTAGCCAGAAAATAACAGCTATTTTTGACAAAAATAACACTTTTTTTTTCGATAAAAATAACACATTTTTGAAACAAAATAAAACCTACTTTTTCAGGTCTCTAAGTATCGAATATCTGCTGTATCGGCAAGGAAGTGTCCGTTGGTACTGGTATGTATAAAAATCAGCATCGGCTCAGCACTAAAAAAATGGTATGAATTAATGTAGTGATATTTTAAAGAGTATTTTCTACAAATAACATACCTGTTTTTAGGAAATAATTTTTTTAGAGCAGTAGAATAATGACTTCTTTAGGGTGTGTGTTTTATTTAGAAGTGCTATTTAAGAAGTCCTTAGGAGAGGGTAAGTTACCACAAGATTGGAAGACTGCTATGGTGGTACCTATACACAAGCAGGGAGAGGATAGAGGGGAGGCCTGGCAGCTACAGACCGGTGAGTCTCACATCAAGTACAGGAAAAGTAATGGAGAGGCTGGTGGTGCACCATGTGGTTAGGGTTATGAACAATAGGAATTGGTTAGAGGAGTCCCAGCATGGTTTCAGGAGGGGATACTCATGTGAGACTCAGCTGGCTGGGTGATTAGAGGATCTGGTGCAGGTAGTTGATGAGGGGAAGCAGGTGGATGCCTGCTTCATAGATTTTGAGAAGGCATTCGATAAGGTGCCCCATGGGACATTGATGAGGAAAGTGGAGGCGCTGATACCGGACAGGAGGGTAGTGGAATGGATAGGGGACTTTCTCAGGGGGCGAAGGCAGAGGGTGAAAGTGGGGGAGGCAATATCGGAGGAAGAGGAGGTTACGTCAGGGGTACCACAGGGAAGCGTGCTGGGTCCTTTGTTATTTACCATAATGGTAAATGACATGGGTTTGGTGATTAGGGGAAAAATCAGATTGTTTGCAGACAATTGTGTTGTATATGCTGAGGTGAGAGAGAGGGGCGGAAATTTGCAGGCGGACATTGACAAGATATGGTTGTGGACCAGGAAAAATAAAATGAAGATAAATGCAAGAGAAACTAAGGTATTGAGGTTCACAAGGAAGAAGATGATAAGCAGGGAGATGTACAGATGGGAGGGACAAGAGATAGAAGAAGCAGAATATAAGTATCTAGGGGTTGTACTGCAGGGAGACCTCAGGTGGAAAAAACAGGTAGAGAGGGTGGTTGCAAAGGGAAGAAGGGTTCTGGGTATGCTGGGAAGGGTGCTGAATGGAGTCAGCTGTGAGGTGAAGGAGAAGGCGTATGGCACAATGGTACGGCCAATGTTAGAATATACTGCAGCAGTATGGGACCTGTATGTGGAGGTGGAGGTGCGAGAACTGGAAAAGGTGCAGAGAAAGCCAGCAAGATGGGTGAAGGGTAGGTGGAGAGGGTAGGTGGAGAAGGCAGGGGCAGGATGGTGAGGAAGAAGGGAACTATAGGCCATCAGTGATGATGGAAGAAATGGGGTGGAGCTCATTGAAGGACAGGAGGAAAGTTGAACGGTTAGTCAGGATGTACAGGGTGCTGAATGAAGAGGGAGGATGGGGATGGCTACACTGCAAGCTAAGTAAGGGGTGTTTAGAGGAAGAGGAAACAACAGTGAGAAGCTACAGGGGGTGTGGAGGAGAATGGAGCGGGGTAGGCAGTCCATGCTTGTGAGGGGGGTTGGTAAGTTCAGGAAGGGAGTGGAAAAGGAGTTGGTTGGGTGAAGGAGAGTTGAGAGAGCTCGCCACCGGGCGGTAGCCTAATTGCGATTGTATGTATATATATTAATTCTATAAACAAAAGAATTGCCATTTTCTACCACCTATATTGCTGGTAAAATCCTGTTTACTACGTAAATATTAAAGTAAATGCTAGTAAATATTATGAACACAGTTTGAAAATGCTACAAGGAGACAAAACTAATGTTATTTCCCACCACCTCTACACAAGGCATTTAAGATTTTCCCGAACCAATTCTGCAGTGTTCTTAAATACGTGGTTCGTAGTAATTTCCTACTATTGCATGGAGCTCAATAAAATTGAGTATAAAATCACCACATTAGTCCATTAATATGCATTTTTGTATTGGTGAGGGAAAAACTGGGAATGTCTGGTAAACTGACTGATGGTTGAAATTTAAACCTGGAAGACAGTTTAACATAACAGATTTTATATACAGATCTCTTTGAATCTGTTAAGACTGAATAAAAATATGTGTTAGAAGAAAAATATCCTTTCAACCATTTTTTTATCGTGTAACCACAATTTAAAAAATAATATTCCTATTTACGTAATAACAGTGTGTGTGTATTCAACTGCACTCGGAAGTTAACATCTAAGGTTAAAATAAAATATATTTATTGACTTATTCTAAATGAGACTGCTTTCAGTGTTGCTAACTTCACCATGAATAACGTGTAAACAATTGTACTACTCATACTGTAGAATGTTTTCAGAAATGTTAATAGTGTTGTGTTTAATATTAGTTTGTTTTATAAACTAAAAGTTTTTTGGGACAATTTTTTTTTTTTTTCATGATAGCTGGAGAATAGACTGGAAATTTCTATGTTGTGGTCTGGAAACCTGGAAAAATCAGGAAATTTTTATCCTGGTATCTGTAGCAACCCTGAAGCAGAATTAACTTTATTTCTTTAGTTTCAGTATCCATGCCTTCCCAATAAGTTAAGCCGAGAACGTTAACATTACAAACTAGTTTACAACCATATAAGTACTGTATACACTGTACTACTGTTTATACACACTGTTGCTCAATCAGATATGTAACAGTTTCCAGCTACAGTGTTTTTTCTCTCTCTCTCTCTCTCTCTCCTCTCTCTCTCTCTCTCCTCTCTCTCTCTCTCTCTCTCTCTCCTCTCTCTCTCTCTCTCTCTCTCTCCTCTCCTCTCTCTCTCCTCTCTCTCTCTCTCTCTCTCTCTCCTCTCTCTCTCTCTCTCTCTCTCTCCCCTCTCTCTCTCTCTCTCTCTCTCTCTCTCCTCTCTCTCTCTCTCTCTCTCTCTCTCTCTCTCTCCTCTCTCTCTCTCTCTCTCTCTCTCTCTCTCTCTCTCTCTCTCTCTCCTCTCTCTCTCCTCTCTCTCTCTCTCTCTCTCTCTCTCTCTCTCTCTCTCTCTCTCTCTCTCTTCTCTCTCTCTCTCTCTCTCTCTCTCCTCTCTCTCTCTTCTTCTCTTTTTTTTTTTTTTAATATATATATATATAATATGGTAATGGATGTATTGTGATATAAATTGCAAATATTCTTTTGAGAGAGTAATGTGTTCTTTTGTTTTTGATTTTAATAGTGAAGATAGTTCTGGGGAAGCTACAGCTGTTCTCCATCCTAGAAGATGAAATGTTAAGGCTGAAACATACAAAAATAATGACAAGTGATGAGGTAAAGAAAAATGGAACTACAAAACCTTTCGATGTTGGCACCATGTACACGCCGAAAGATTTTCCTCAGAGACTGAGTGATAGCATTACACTTTCACCAGAGCAGAGAAATAACATTCCTGAAGGCGGCATGGACCAGTCACTCACTTTGTCTTCGACGTCGGATAAGCTTAAAGACCTTCTGACCAGCATCCGCCAGAAGAGGGACAGAACTGGGTGCGAAGTAGCAGATCGTCAGCGGCCCAGTGTGAGCAAGGTGCCGGCCAAGAAGAAACAGAAGCTGCTCGACGAGACACTGAACATAACTGAGAGGACTGCGGAACAATCTGGACCAACAAACATTGTGGAAAATGGAACACTTGCTGAAAATAGTGATAGTGAAATAAAATCTGTGAAGAAGGGCAGGACATCTAAAAAAAATGAAAAATTGGGGAATTGCAATGTATCACTTTTACCAGAAACATTGCTAGCTGCCAAACACAAACGGACACCAACAAAAAAATCAAAGAAATGCAGGACAAATGAGAACAAAGCCGATACAAAAAAACAAAAGAGTGAAAGTGACAGTATTGACTCTGTAGTGGTGAATGGCAGCAGTATGGTAAACAAACATATAGCCACCTTCAGAAAGAATTTCACATTTGTAAAAGAAAGGAAAACAATAATGGAATTGAACACGTCAGGAAATGAGGAAACAATAACAGAACTGAACACATCAAGTGATAAACCAGAGGTAGAAAGCAGGACGGCTGGAAACCGCTTGGGTAACAGTGACGAACATTCCAAGACCAGCACAGTTACTCACGTTGAAGGTGACGCTATCACATCAGGGGACAGTGATACACAGAAAATAAGTGCTAAACTGTGTGTCGACACTTTATCCAAATTGCAGAGGTTTCGAATGGCCAGTAAAATACCCTCACCATCTGTTGAACAGGTAGTATCACCAAAAATTAGTGATGATAGTAGTCATGCTGTAAATAAACCACCCGGTCCGACAAAGTTGCTTCCCGGTCCTTCAAAATATGCATTCAGCTCTCAAGTGTTTAGCACAGCAGATGATGAAGATATTGATTTCAGTCTGTAAACTGTCAAATAAAACATTTATAGTTTGCAAACACTCAGTGTTGGGTACGGGAATACCCACAAACTGTGTTAATAGTTATGTGCGAGATTCTTGAAACTTTATAAAAGTTCTAACTCATTTATTATTTAAGTACTGACTACTTTAATAATATGAGAAGAAAAAGGGAGATCAACTTTTGATAGCTTTCTTCAGAAATGCTCTTTGTGGTATGTGTTTTGTACAAATATTTTTTATCAAATTTATGTCGATAGATAATAACATTACTGTTAGAGATGCTCTTTGTGGTACGTGTTTGTACAAATATGTAGTTTTTATCAAATTTTTGAGGAATGATTATAACGTGACTGTTTTGCATCAATGTCTGTTTTACCTTCATTTATTTATTTTACTTGTTTGTCTGTCACAGCAGTATGAGCATGGTTCTTTGACATGACACGTTTCACAGTTATGATGTGTCATACAGGCGACAGCAATGTGGTGATGGCCACACAAAAATGCGAGTATGGATTGTGTTGTCATAACTCTATTGTCGGGAGTAAGAGTCTATCCCACTCCCTCGCAAAAATTTCTTTACTTTTTTAAATTATGGTAAATTGCACAATATAAATAGTAAGTTATCGTAAATATTTTTATTTCACGTAATTATTTGGCTACGTTCTATAAATACAAAATTTAATTTGCTACTGTGATCAGTTTATTTATGTTTTATTAAAAGTAGGGTAAGAATTAGCATTGTCGTAATAATAATGGCAATTGTATGTGATACATTATTGTTGTTTATAATTTATGTTATTGTTAGAAAACATTTATTTCTAGAATTTCTATGTATAAAAGTAATAATATCCAAGTAACTGCACAGTGCAATCGGCTGCCTGTGGTTTTTTATTTAGGTTTTCTTTGTATTATTGCTTTTAGACAAAGAGATTCTAGAAATAAGCATTTTCTGTAAATAACATAAACTATAAACAGCAGTAATGTACCACGTAAAATAACTAAAAAAATCTTGTCACATCGAGTTTTGAACTCTAAAACCTAAATTGTACGAGCCGCGTACCCCCACACTAACCCACGGAGATACACACACAACTTGGAAGATGTGCTGTTAACAGCGTATATTACTAACACAAGTCCACAGTTTAAAGTTATGTTTATCATTTTATTATGACAGTGGGGGCGAATCGAAACGTTTCCCATTACTTTATCATTTTATTATGACAGTGGGGGCGAATCGAAACGTTTCCCATTACTTAGGCTTACATTAAGTTTCAATTTGTACATAAATACTTCTTATAGAACGCGTAATTCTTTCGTAAACGAACATATACAATTTAATATTATTGCTCGGACATGAGCCATCTTGTCTGTCGCACAAAGGGCTGCAGTCACGATGGTTAATATATGGCGCCACACGAATGATGGGCGTGCCATAGTATGATGTCCGATGACGCGCTTAAATTTGATCCATGCTCACTTTTTCTCACGAAGTGTTGCAGCAACGACATGTCATGCCTATGACGGGCCATAATTACAACCATGCTCGCCCTGAAGGTATATCTGCATTTGTTTCAGTTGATGTTAACAGAGTAATCCATATTGTATCTACTTTGTAATTTACTTGTACAGTAGAACACATTTATAACATCCCCTCTTAAAACCTTTTCTTTTTTGTATAGGAAAGTTTATTTCCCCACCTATTATTTGGATCTGTATTTTATATTTTAGTAATTTAACATTTATGGTTGTAGTGGAGCAAAATCTTGACATTGAGTTTAAAGTTACAAGTTGTATTTTGTGTGCCAATAAAATTCTTAACAGAAACTTATGGTGAAATCCTGCATAGTTTTTAATATAATCAGTTCTCGATTCTATGACTTAACACTTCCCAGGATAAGGGTTGTTATTTTTAAGAGGTTGTGATTATAATATGGTCTGATTTTAACCCACCCTCCAGCCCAATATAAAAAAATTGCATTAAAAGTTGTACTTAAAATCATTTTTGAAAAACTTTCATGACAAAATTATATTCTGTACAGTAAACTCTTGATTTTACTAGTTACCAGGGTTTTAAAAAATGATTTAGTAAAATTGTTACTGTTAAATCTAAACTAACGAAATTGGTTAGAAATTGCATTTAGTCTTTTTTTTTTTTTTTTTTTTCCAATGAAATCCATGTTTTAACATGTCTAGCGTAAAATCAATAGGAATTTTAAATTAGAATATAAATTTAATGCAATAAGCATATTTTTTTAAATAGTGATACCCCAGAAGCGTGTACCTGACCTCAAGTTCTCCCTAAAAATATTTAATACATTTGAGCACAAAGTCCATTTTCATATACGGTATTGATTGAGTTCAGTAGATACAATTTTTCTGAATAAACTGACATTCTGGAAGGGCCTAAGTGTATGACGCCCTTTTGTTAAATAATGTGCAAGTGCTGAGCCAGACCATTGCTAACTAGTGGAAGCACCAAATATTATCTAATGGGACAGAAAATCTGAGTATGTGGTTTTGAATGATTAGTTATTGAAGGTCATAAAGAAACAAATTGTAATAACTATTTATTTGCCTCTGTCAAACATTTGTGAATGAAATATAGTGAAAACACGCTATAACGAGTACGGGAAATAGCGTCACATTTGCTGCAGTAATAAGTTTTAAATGCAGCATTGTATTCTATATTAACTACTGTACAAGTTAATGTACTCATTTAAAATTAGTGTTTTATTTTTATGTACTTGCTAGCTGTATGGATACGGTTGCATTCTGTTACCTATGCAATACTCAAAATGCACAAACAAGTTGTTCCTGTTGCCTGTCTAAAGGAGCATTTGTGTACATTATGCATTATTTCACTTCTGGCCATCTTGCATATCAACTGCATGTTGTCTGGAGCACAAATGCTTTGTGTGCTGATGAACTGCCGTTCTGCAGTGGTGCAGGGACATATATCCACCTGCCCTTGGTGCCCCTGCTTGGGCACCTGTACCTCATTGGATCTGCTTGGCTGGTTAACGTCGTGCTCTGCAGTGGGTAGCTCGGGGCCACCAGGCACCGAGGCACAGCTGGTTGTCCCCTCCACCTGGAGAGGCGGCGTTGGGGTTGCCGTCAGAGGCAGGCACTGCTTTGTTTTCCCTGCTCCTTCGGCTCTGCTGGCTCACCTGTACGGAAGGTGGTGCAGCGGCTACCTCGCGTTTGTGGGTTCCAACAGGGCAAGGGTGCATCTGCCCTCAGGTTGCTTTGCTGATTCGTCCTTTGCCCAATATGCATTCTCCTGGCATCCCACAATCATGTAGGGCCCTTCCCCACTTGTCAGTGAGGCCTGCGCTGACCTGACCACGGGCCCTGCTAAGCCTATGGCTGCAAAGGAGCACGGCCTCGCCCATCCGGAAGCTTCTTACCCCGGTACTGAGCTGCTGGTATTTTCTGGTAATGTACTGGTATTGGGCATCGTGTACCCTCATGGTCTAAGCTAGGGCAGCAAGTCGGACGGCCTCAGGTTGTGGCATCTCTGTGGGAGCTTGTTCCCACTACCAGTCACCTGGGCAGTGGAGAGTTTGTTCCAGAATGAGCTAGCTGGTTCCAGTCCACGGCCTGGTTGTTTCACAGGGTGAAGAGAATATTAGGCAGGTTTTTGTCCCAATGGCGGTGGTCTTCTCCCACATTGAGATGGAAATTCTTCTTTAGCTCTTAATTTCTCTGCTCAGTGGGGTTGGCTTGCGGGTGATATGGAGGGGTCGTCCATGTCTTTACCTCTCATAAATTGCGCACTATCTACCACCTGTGGCTAGTAAATTGGATGCCATTATCTGCTAATATGGCCTGCGGGTACCACCAGTGGAGAAATATTTCTGTCTCGAATTTCCATATGATTTTCTGGGTTTCCTGACTGGGTAGCGGAAATGCTTCTACCCAGCATGAAAGCTGGTTGGTTACCACTAACAAATATCTATTACCTTTGAGGCTTCTTGTGTAAGGCCCCACTAGGTTAGCTGCCAAGTGGGTGCAAGCAGTGTGAGGTCGATGGGGTTTTCTTGTAGGCTGTGGTATGGGTTAGGTCTTGACAGCATGCCGTGCAGTTGTTTACGTACATCCTGACGTATCCCGGCTCGCGGGTGCTCATAGCTCATGGTGGTATCTGCATAGGTCATCCCTCAGGCTGTGTGGTGTACAGATCATCCATTGGACACTGGGCTGTCCGCTCTGAGACCAGACGTCGTCGTCTCCAAGTTCAAATCTCTGGGGTATGTCCTGGAGGAAATTCTGGATGTCTGGGTCCTTCTGCTGATGGTAACTGATTTGTTATCAGCTGAGTTGCAGCGGGAGGTGCTCTTTGGAGTTTCTGGTAGGAGCTGCGGGCGGGAGGGCGTCATGCTCTCCCATACTTCGTCGAGTGCCGGCTGGCGGGATAAAGCGTTGAGCAAGTCATTGGTTTTGCCTGGGCAGTGCTATACTTCTCAGTCTTAATTTGGTTAGGAACATTTCCCATCTTCCGAATTTGGCTTGGGCGTTTCCTGACTTGCATAGCCATTGGAAGGCCTTGCTGTTTGTGCGGAGTATGAAGTGTCTTCCTTCTTGATGGTATCAGTATTTTCTCACCGTCCAAATCACTGTAAGACATTCATGTTCATTAATGTGGTATCTTTTTTTGGTAGCGTTCAGACGAGTGCTGGCGTGGGCGATGGCTTGGAGTTGCCCTGTAGGGTCCTCTTTGCATGTGACTGCCCCCAGCCCGTTCTGGCAGGCATCAGTTTGCAATATGAAGAGGCTATCTCTTAGTCTGTGGAGTTGCTCAATATTCTGGTAGCTTCGCTTCAGGTTAAAAAATGAGTGATGGTGTTCTTCTCCCCACCGCCAATGTGTTTCCTTCTCTAGGAGGGGGTTGATGTGTGCCATTTGTCGGGTGATGTCTGGTATGTAGTCGTGTAACTAGTTACACAGGCCCAAGAAACGACGTAGTTGTTTCTTGTTGGTGGGTTGTTTGGCCTCTGTGGCTCATATCAAGGTGGCCTGGGAGTAGTTCCCCTCTGGTGTAACCACTTGCCCCGTGTAATCAATGTTAGTCTTTCCAAAATGGCTTTTGGAAAGCTTACAGGTTAAGCCATGCAATTTGAGTCTCTCTAGTGCTCTTCCCAGGACTTAGAGTACACAGTTATGTCGTCGAGTTAAGTGATCAAAACTGGCCTATAAACCATGCAAGGACCTTTACTGACATTAGCCTATGGAAGGTGGTGGGGGGCCTTCTTGAGCCCGAACTGCATCATTGAATTGCAGAGTTTCGCCCTCTGGAGTAGTAAAAGCTGTGTACTGACGTGTGCCGCTTACACCATTATACTATAGATGACTACAGCTCATCCTATGTGCTTATACCAACTACAGGAAACAACTACCAGATGTCTAACAGGAAGTGTTCTCGCCACAGTCATGGAAGATAGTTGGTTTCTCCCTAACTGTACCTGAACTGCCCTTCTCCATCTGCTAAGAGTGTGTAAACATGTGAAGGAACAAACCAAGCACGACGTGTTATGAATGCGTAGAGAGTGGGTTCAACTCCAAGATATTTGGAGCAGCCGCGCAACGTCCTCCTCCCGGCAGACATAGTGTCTCCACAACGCCGTAGGCAGCCGAGCGCCTGAGGCTATACTACGAGCGCGAGAGGGTAGTTCCACCCCGAGTACTCCAGGCAGACATCACAGGGGCATCTCACACCTCCCACTCCGGGCTCACCGCACACTCCGGAGGAACAGTATATAAGGAAGTGCACGGCCGAGGTCAGGAGTTATCTCCAGTAGCTCGTCTCAACACTTCTTGTGCTGGGGCTCTCTACTGACGACTAGGCACTCACTGTCCTCTCCAAAAACTTCTAGTTCTCCAGTGGCTTCTACCACCTCTTGCGAGAGGCTTCTACCACCTCTTGGCATTGACATCACCAGAAGCTGCTCTACCTGAAGACATTGAACACAACTTAACATGTTAGTTGTTGATACCTCCTGGTTCTTCAGCTGCCACAACTTGCTGGTAGTAGCTCCTCAGTTAATGTTAGGGCCTCTTCTAGGCAAACCCAGTTAGTGTTAGTTGCGACAGTTAGTTTAATTATTCCCTTGTATGTAAGTAGCCTAGTAGCGGGTTACCTTCACCCGTTATATGTGTAGGTTAAGTACTTCCGCAGCACAGACTTATTGGTAGCACATACGAATCACCTAAGTATTTATTATTGAATAAATACTTTATCATAAACGTATCCATGAGTTCTTTGTTGTATTACTATAGTCTATCTACCACCAGTATTCGACCGACATGTGGCAAGCTAGCGACATAGTCTTTAACCTAGAGTAGAATGGCAGTCGCCCTTCAGGGGTCTATAAGTTGTACACATACCTCAACTTTCGACGGCCACCCATTCTGTTCGCCTTGGTGTTCAGAACAGTAGAGCCTCCACTACTAGGACACACCCCACAGAGGCGGGACAGCCAACCCAAGTTTTATCACTGACCGGAGCGCCTAGCCAAGGTGCTGGCAGAGATAGCTGCTGGGGATTAGAGTCCCTACGTTTGTGGTTACACCCGGCAGTGGCAGGAAGGTGGTCTACGACCCACGACTCCATGTGCTTGCACTGTTAGGCAGTCGGGGAGCGCTCCGCCAGCCATTGGTGGGTTACACTCTAAGTCAGGGATTGTTGGTTGCTTGTCACCTACAGGAAATGTGGTACACTATCAGCCTATGCCTTTAAACAGCAGGCACGGAGCTCAAAGAGTAATTAAGAAGGCAGAGTTCAGTGCTACCAAGCAGGTTTGTGCAGCAAACCTAGTTACACCCGGAGTCAACACTCCTAAGGTGCAGGCCCAAGCTGTCCCGTCACACTGCAAAATCAGTATCGCTCGTCGGTATCTACGCGCTCTACTCCAACCCAGTGCGAACCGGCTACGATGTACATCCGGTGGTCCGGGCCCTAGTCAGCGGCAGCGACACCAGGTTCGTGAGGGCCAATCCACACATCGGCAGCTGGGCCAGCACATTGGAACCACCGCTGTCATGCAGATCTCTACCGCAACCTGACCTCCACCACGTCGAGCAGAACCAAGGAATCCGCATGCTCTACCAACCCCACGGCAACGCCACTAACAGAACACCATGTCTAGCTCTGGTATGTATGTATACATTGCCCCAGAAGGCCACTATTGTTAGGCGGCATGTTGCCAGACCTAGTGTCACTGACTACATACCTAGTTAGACAGCCTACCAGGCCGACACTAGTATCAAGTAAGAAAGGGAGCTGAGTTTCCCTTAGTAGCGCGACTGACCTAGCACGTGATAAAAGTCTCTTGTCAACCAGAACTTAAGCTACACGCGTCAGTACTTTCTGCTGTCGGTATGTACTGAAATCTGCCAGTACCCCAACTGCATATCTATGGTACTGAAGATTTTGGCTTCTCCTATATCCCGGAGAGTGTGGGTTAGGTTAATGGCCGGTGGTATGATGGGATGTGTAACATAATTTAGGTATTTGTAACTTACACAGAATCTTAGCTGCCTGCCGTTCTTCGGGACTAAAACTATATTAAGGAATTGTAAGGTGAGTCTGACGATTCCACAATCCCCTGCTCTTTCATTGCCCTGACTTGCTTCATAATAACATGTCGCCTCCAGGCAGATATGCGGTACGGTCTGTTATAAACAGGCATGTCAGTGGTGGGCCAGATCTCGTGCTGAATTCTACCCTTCGGGTGTAGTGATTCTGGTTCTGCTAGCTGATGGTTAATTTCTTCTGGTGCAATTGGGGGTTGGATCGCTGCATCCGGGCTGTGCGCCCAGTTGACGGTCACTCGTGCTTGTCTGCGATGTGAATTAGTGGCTGACCATGACCCATAATGCAATGTTGTTGGCACAGTCTTCGTTGCCCTAAAATTACCTCATCTGTAATATTGGAGAGTTTATGAATTCTGTTTGATTTATGCGATGGTATATCTTTTGCTGTCAGAGTAGTTCTGCCATTGACCTTAAGGGCCCGGTCGTGTTGTGCCACGTGCACTAGACGGGTTTGTGGGTGAAATGAAGCTTGTTGTGCAGGGATGAGCAGATGATTTGCTTCACACGAAAATACCCAGTAGCGGTGGAGTCTAAAAGGGGAGTGTCCAACATCCATTAATCTCGACTTCTATAAGATGGGCTTCAGGTGGGTCGAATTCTTCGGCTAGTGTTTGTATGTAGACGGGCTCGTGTTTCCCGGTGGTGGTGGCCCACTTCGCACCCCGGTTCTGGCGTTTCCTGCCTGGCTGGGTTCTTAACTTCAGTCCCTCGCTGCTGGGGTTTAGGCACACCTGGTGTTCCCCCCTTTCCCCGCTCGCCCTCGGCTTGACCGGGCAGTCCCAGTTAAAGTGTCATTCCGGACAGAACCCGCACTTAGGAAGCATCTGGGTACGGGGAGGGGGTGGGCTCCCTTTTGGCTCGGATGGCTTAGTGACATCCTGGCTCTTACTTCTGTGCGTTTTGTCTAGAATGGCTTGTGCATTGACGTTTCGTTTAGTCTCGCAAGCTCTCTCAACTAATTCGTCTATGGATTGTGGCCTGGAAAGTTGAGGAAGATCAGATAATTTTGGGAGCAGCATATGCGTAACATTGCGTACACAGCTTTCCTTGTACCCTTCGTAGAAAATCGGGCAGTACATCTGCACCTTCTTTCGAATTAAGATTTTATCCTCTTCCTCTGCTGTCGGGGTTCGGCTGTGGAACTCGGTAGTTAAGTGCGCCAGCACTTCTTCGCCACAGAACTGGATGGCTAGACGTGAAAAATGTTGCCCCCATTCAGTAATGAATTCTCCGTACTTATGCCACCAGTCTAGAGCATTTCCTTTCAATTGTATATGAGTTTTAACATCCTATTGTTTAACGGGAACTTCGTTTTAGTTAAATTCTCACTTGCATTCCTAGATAAATGTTACCGGTTCTTCAAGTGGTCTTCCCACAAACTTTGGTAATCATGGCCTGTAGCTTCCCAGGGTGTATGTCGTGCTGCGGTGAGTGCCGGGAGTACCTGGTTTGTGTTCTTCCGCACATCAGCAAACCTCATACCTGTATACCAAACCTGGTCTCGTGGTTCTTTCGTCTGGTCAGCATATGCATTAGCGATGAAATATCTGTTCATGTAAAATATATCTTACCATTATAATTCGCCGTCTAGTGCAGGTAAGCCAACTGCGGTAGGCAGTCTGGTGGGTCTGACATTCATTACAGCGGTACTCCAACACGTCAGTGCAACTGGTTTTGTCATTCCATCCCAGACATAAGTAGTGGAATTTGTTCTGGCAATGTGCACAACTAATGAAGTTAACTCTCTCTCTCGGGTATGTGGGTACCTTGAACCTCTCGGTTGGGTTGACAATGGCGTCTCTCAATATGATGGCAGTTTCACCTTGTCAGGAAGGCTCAAATTGGATTCGGACATTTCGGCTAGTTACAAATGAGCGCCATGGGGTGTTTACAGACTCCCCGAAGTCTGGTTGGTTTTTCGGTTTGTCTCCCAGCTAGTTTAACTGTTTCTCGGGGTCATGCTGGGCTAGTTTGGCAGTATTAGCGGATTAATATAGCATTGTAGCCCCATGTTGGGCACTACGAAAACTCTTGACGCGGGACATCAAGTGACTGACGACGATGTCGTGGTCGGACAAGGTTTTAGTGTCTGTCAGAGAAATGAGTAATATGACAGGGTTGACTTTATTGGCTATTAACCAGTCCCCAGTCGATATATAAGCTGGGGCGCGTGGCTTGACAGCACGGCACAAAGTCTGGTGTGGGCGTAACTCTCCTCTGCAGCATTGATTTACACAGCCACTGATTTACCTGGAGTGGGCATAGCCCCCGACTCGCCACTGTTGCTGATGGTGTCAGCTGGAACTCGTGCCCAGTCCTTGGGTGGAGGTGGTGCTGGTAGGAGCCCACGGAGGGCTGCTGATCCTGCTGCGCTTGTACCATGGGTTCGCTATACCCAGTAGTACGTCGAGTCCCTGGCGGAAGTTAACGACGACTTGATGCGACTCGCCACAGGTCTTGTAGGGTGGCTGAAATAGGGAGCATGGAGGGACTGAGACATAAGGGCTCTCTAGTTGTCAGGTGGCTTGAGCTCATTCCTGGGGGGTTAGATTGCAGCGGGCAGTTGGTGCTTGGTTACAGCTCAAGTTGGACTCGGAGGCAGTAGCTGCCTTCCTAGCTCACCACTTTGCACGACTCCTATGGTTTTATGGCATAAAGGAAGGTACTTAGGTCGGCCATGCTTGGGAAGAGCAGGCGACGATCCCTAGCTAGGTGTAAAGCCAGCTGCGGTCAAGCCAACCAGAGTCGTACCAGACTACTCCAACCGGCAACAATAGAATGCTGTGGTTAGAGCGTTGGATTTACCCTGGATGTCGACAGCGACATGAGTGTGGACCAAAGGGAGAGACCTCCAGAACCAGTTTTATCAGTCCTTTTAGTGACAGTACAAGGCGGTGGATGGAGTGAATTAGCTAGGCTGGCTGACTAGCCGCCTTGTGGATTCAGTTCCTAGTCGTTGTGACTCTTCCGTACCTGATCCACAAAATGTATGGCAGTCTAATGTGTTTGAGATGTACTTGCACCCGGTTAATGGAGTCCTCAGTCCTACTCTAGATTCGACAAATGGGTTGTAATGTTGTAATGACACAGTCTCCTGCTTTTCCTTGGGTTGAAATGTGCAGGGGATAAAATTTACAGTCACCCTATAAATAAGTAGTAGGACGTTAGATAGAAAAGCATGTTTATTCCTGTGAGGAATATACATGGTGGCCCATACTAACTCCTAACTAACAAGAAACTGTAACGGAAGTAGACTAAGATGAAACCAGATGAAGGTGACTTGGATCTAAACTAGACAAGAGCAGATGAGGCCAGGTAGCTATGATACTAAGTGACCCTAACTAACTCGATGCTGTTGTCCAAAAAGAACTTGGGTGTCACTACCAGAAGGGTAGCGAGTGTTAAAGGGGATGAAGACTTCTTCGGGGTTTGGTGGTGAAGATTTTGAAGAATGTCTGGTAGATAACTGTGGTCCTACTGGAGGACGTTTGTGTCTGCAGAGAGCTCTAGCACACAAGGTGATGGAGCGAGCTACGGAAAATGAGCTGACGTTCTGTGGCGGTGCAGGGACATATATCTACCTGCTCTTGGATGTGGCGGGGTAGCTCCTCCCTCTGTAGACAGAGCCATGCTCTGGTGCCATCTCTCAGGCTGTGGTGGAAGTAGGCTCTCAGTTGTGCGAGGTTGCATCGGCTGCGTGAGCTCAGGCGCAGCTCTGGGCCGCTTAGCTGGCTTCTATCACACATGGGGGTGAAATTATGTCTGATATTAAGGTGAAAAGTATCTTGGTTTACATGTCTGTGGGTGCCCCTTACCTAGGAGTAAGCTGGTAGGAAGTCATTAATTGTTCAAACCCCTTTGGGGGTGACGTGGCGTGTGTGTTATATATCAGTATGCGTAAATCATAAGAGTTTTCTAGCAGCTGTATTAGTGCAGAAAACAGAATATGTCCTAAATTTTCATGAGTTGAAACGGGTGTAAAAGTTTTCCTTTTTTGTCTGCAAACATGCCACAGTGAGAAATCAGAAGAATGTTAATGGCTTATTTCCCTCCGGTACAAAAAAGGAAGGTAAATAAATGATTGCCATCCATGTGTTCCCCTTCAATATGGTACTGCTTCTTTACTCATCCTCCTGTCTTTGGTTGTTCATTTTCCTGTTGCCAGACCTAGCTGCATTTATGGAAACAAAGAAGGGTAGGCTGTTCACGGTAAAGTGAACCCTTTTGACGCCCTAGGTACTTTTTATTTCAGCTGTATTTTATCCTTTAACTTTTTAAATAAATATAGGCATGTAAGTAATAAACACAGTGTGTAGATTCCACCGCACTCAAAAGTTAATGTCTACGGCTAAAATAAAAAAATATTTATTGACTATAGCTCAAAATGAAAGAGCTTTCAAAAGCGCTCACTTAACCGGGAATAGCCTATAGTGAAAAGTACTGATCACTTGAGCAGGTTGGGGAGGTAGTGAACGGGAGGGTTCCCAGACAAAAGGGAGATGGAGACAATGGTATGGAAACAGCAAGAGGAAAGTTCTTGCAAGACGAGGCAGTGGCGTGTGTTGGATAACTTTGCGACCTTGGGCGAGAAGGCAGACAGAGTCAAATGTGTGCTGTGGTGGTGTCTGTTTTTGGATCTGACCACGCTGGAAATTGAAACCCCTATTTTACACTTTTCAAGAGACTGGGGAAAAAAAGATGTAATATGCAGGAAAGTGTAAAAAAAAAAAAGGGGGGGGGGTAACTTGTGCTGTTAAAACAGACACTGGGGCCAAGAAAAAGTGTGGAAAATTAGGGGGAGTAAAACAGGGGTTTCATAGCAGTACAGTGCCCACAAAGAGAATCGCAATGTGGGAAACCCAAATTAATGCAAAAATCTTATTTTCAAAACTTTTTAACCAATTTTTTTCTGTTCACAAAAAAGGGTCTACACTTCAAAATTGTTATTATTCCCACTGTTGCAAAATAGAGAATTGACCGTAGTATGCATCGTCATGCCACAACTCGAGGGATGTGGTCTGGTTTTGTGCAGGCCCCCATTGAGCTCGGGAAAGTGTATCAACTTGTCATGGCATCCGTTCCGCAAGTGGACGAAACACCTGTGGAGAGATGTATACCTGCAGTTGATACCCAAGCCTGTTAATGGTGCAGGATCTTGGTGCAAGGATCTCCCACCACACACAGATCTTATGTCATGTCTACGGTGCCCGATTAATAGAAATTCCAGGATGCTCTCGAACCATCATACGATGACTGTGCCAACCTTTGAAACATCGTTGGAAGGTATGTGAGTGCATAAAGGATGCATGCAGTAATAGACAAACATCACAGGCAACACACATCGAACATTGTTATAGCTGATTCAATAACAGGTTGGGAACATGACGACATCATGATATTGGACCCACTTCTGTGACCCACTATATATGCTAGTCCATGACTTAGGATCTGTGTATGTTGTACGCACTTGAAAATAATAAAACCTTAGCAACCAATTTTACTGTAAAACTAGATGTGCCCATTAAAAGTTGGGACCATTTCTACATTCATACACTACTACACCACCTACTCACCTTACAACCAATACTCCATACCTCATACTATTACCACTAGCCTGATGTACTCACTACTAACATCATATTACAAACACTACAACTGCCAATTACTGAACCATATACAATTACCACATACGCACACTATTACCATCTACTATACTACACCACTACTACTACCTACCACTACTACCACTACACTACATACTACCACACCACCACTATACCACCACTACCACTACTACCACCACCACCATACTACTACCACCACTAATGCTACTACCACCACTACTGCCACCACTATACCACACCACCACTACTACCACCACTATTACCACCACCACTACACTACTACCACTACCACCACCACTATCACTACTACACACACACACTATACTACCACCAACCACTATTACCACTACTATACACTACCACCACCACCACTATACCACCACCACCACCACTACTACCACCACCTACCACACTACTACCACCACAACACTACCACCACTACTCACTACCACTATTACCACACCACCACTACTACCACCACTATACCACCACTACACACACCACTACTCACCACCACTATCACTACTCCACCACTACTTACCACTACTCACCACCACTCTACCAACACCACTACTACTACACACTACTACCACCACTATTACCACTACCACCACTACTACCACCACACTACCACTACACTACACCACTACCACCACATCACTACCACCACTATCACTACTACCACACCACTACTGCCACACCACTATTACACTACCACCACACTACTACACCACACTACACACATACACACAACAAACACCACCACACTACCACACATCGACTACCACCACTATACACTACCCATATACACACACACTGCACCATATACACACACCTACCATACCACCACTATCACTACTGCCACCACTATTACCACCACTATCACTACTACCACCACTATCACTACTACCACCACTATCACTACTACCACCACCACTACTACTACCACCATTATTACCACTACTACCACTACCACCACTATCACTACTACCACCACTACTGCCACCACCACTACTATCATCACCACTACTACCACCACTATTACCACTACTACCACCACTACTACTATCACCACTATTACCACTACCACCACTACTACTACCACTATCACTACTGCCACCACTACCACTGCCACCACTACCACCACCACTACTACCACCACTACCACTACTGCAACCACCACTACTACCACTACTGCTACCAATACTACTTCTACTACCACTGCCACCACTACCACTATCACTGCCACCACTACTATTACCACCACTACTACTACCACTATCACCACTACCACCACCACTACTACTACTACTCGAGCTAAAATATTCACCTCTAATTTCTTTGTTTGCAAAACTAAGAAAATCATCCATTTTATTTTTCAGTATGTAAATATAAAAAAGTTTTGGTTTTTTTTTTTTCCCCCAGATAAATACAATATTCATAAACTTAATTTCTTGGGAACACTTGTTTTGAGCACTGCAATTTGCTTCAAGTAATAGTGAATATGTAAAGTCACAATATTCTTAACATTTCAGAAACTATTCTCCCTCTCTCTCTTCCTCTTTCCCCACATGCACGCTTACGCTAGCACTTGCATTGAGTGATTTCTCGAGGGGGGGGGGGGATATTAGCACAGTGTACCTCGTCCTGAAAATAGCAAATTGTTCTCAAATACAGTCAACTTAATACGATGTAATAATTATCAAAAAGAAAGAATTAATAAGTTATTTCAGTACTTAAGAGTTTTTGAACATTACATAGTGTAATTTACAACGGATGCTAAATTGAAAAGAAAACGGTTTTTTTTTTCTCAGTGCCTACATATATTATCCCACCCCTCTTTACACAGCGATTGCAGTCCAGGAATTCCCCGGTTGCCATGCGTATAGTGAGTTGTGCACTGGAAGCAGGTATATCCGACACTGTGCCAGCTGTGGGAAAGCCAAGACGATGGCCGCTGGCACTGGTGGATGCACTCGTACTGATTATCACCTGTGTCTGTACGATGTTAGGAGTAGTAGAGTCTCGGTATAACACGTGCTCTTATCGTGCTTTTACTTCAAACTGTTAACCATTTTACCAAATAAGCAATCACAGTCTGTTTCTGCAGGTTTTCTAAGCAGTACAGTATTCTAGTGACAATCACTTTTGTAATCTTTCATTAATGGTTCAGTTGTAACAACTTGGTAGGGAAGAAACTAGGCTGTTACTAATTTGCTGAGGTACACTTAAAATTATCTACAAATAAAAGCAATGCAACTGTCAGTTATACATTTTATTATATATATAACATCAAAGTAGAAAAACAATATGAAAATACAAAAATCCAATACTTATAGTATAAAATGATTAACATGTACATATTTACCTAGGCGACTAGGGTACTAAGTCTCTGATGCTAGGACATGTGACAGGTACAGAATGAACCTGTCTATAGGTCATATCCTTAATTCATTGTGAATCTCATAACTTAGTATTATAGTATTACTACAAATAATGAACATAAAATATTTATTAACACACCATTCAAATTGGAATGATGCATGGTTTAACAGCAAGTGTTGGTTATGTACATCCTGTGTTCTTGATGTACTAGTACTGTCTCACTTCACATCACATCACAGTATGTTTTGTGTGTTGTAGCTAATTGAGGTCTGTAAAGCATGCACTTTTGAAATACCAGCTATGTCCATATAAGTTATTGACCATTAGGATGAGGTTATGTCGTGTTCGTAAAGCTAAAAATTTTCATGTTAGTTGAGCAGAAAATTATAAAATATGACAAAAAGATAGTGTTCCAGAACGTTTGAGAATCAAACAAAACAAAGAGGAACGATACTATTGCATAGAAACTTCAGCTAAATGAATAACAAGTATACAATATCGCCACCACCATACGTTCTGTTATGCCATGCAGGCTTAACTTTGTTTGGACATACCAGCAGTTGTGTCTTACCAATCATATTTTGAGGAGAGTTTACACACAGACTGTTGAAGAAACTCGGCTGCCGAACCAGTGGTGTTACATATCGTTGGTGTACCGTGTTGCAAAATTAACATAAAACATCATTCTAGTAATTTTAAATTGTGTGATAATTAGGTCTTAATTCTGTAAGATATACCATAATTACATGCATGTATTCATTAGCACCTCCAAGAGCAGGTTATGTTTAGCAAAGTGAAGTGTCGTAGGCAGCCGGTAGCACGGAGCCGGGGGCTAGCCGAGCAAGGGTCATGCTCAGATGTCGTGTCCCCCAAAGTTGTTGTCAGTGTGGAAACCATGCTGAGGGTGTGCGGTGTAGCTGACGATCTGCAGCTTACCGTGCTTGTTGTAGAAGCCGTAGTGACCCTTAACGTGGCCGTGTGGGTCTCGCTCCTCGTAACGGAATTGGCGGTTATGCCTGCAATAGATCCAGTAGACTTTGAGTGCACTCCTCCGAGCGGTTGCTGGTGAGTCTTTACACAGCTTGTGAAAATGGTGACAGGAATATTTCATGGAGAAGGCATGGAGGATCAAATAAATTGTGAGTGACAGTTTGTAAGATCACTATATAATTATCGTTAAATTAATTTATAACTCCTGTTTGTAGTTTTCTTTATTGATGAATAAAATAAAAAATTGTCAGTCATAATAATGTGTAATTATAAACTAAAATTAATACTATTTAAACTAAGCTTAAAATTAGTAAATAACTAGTTTAAACTGAAATAGAGTCTTAAAATACATATTTTGCCCAGCAGTTTTATGTGCATTTTGTATTGTATCAACTATAGTGACCACCGCCTTTTCAATCCAAAAACCATGTGAAGGCATCAAAAATTAGGAGCTACAGTAATTAATCTCGTAATTAGGTCAGAAATGTAATAAACAATACTGAGGTACGTGCAAGAGGGTGGTTGGGATTGATTCTGCAACTTGACTGTAATGTGAGGAAATACTCTGGGCAAGAAAATGGTTAGTTGTATATGGAGCTCTGTGATTTTCTCATCCAAGTCAAGTATTTATTCCACGTTGGGAAAGTAAATATTTTGTTCAAGTGTGCTAAATGCGTTGTCGTTTAAAATTTTGACTGGGGGAGTTATTAACTACGTACACATTTCCTGAGGAAGTACGTAACTGTCTATTGTAATACAGTATTAATGAAAATGAGCTGTTTTATTAAATAATGTGACAGAGCACATTGTAAACTGTAGAACATTAGACTAGTATTGAAGACATCAGTGCTGGAATCTGTATCGAGCACTGACGAGGTAAGCAACACTGTGCTACAGTCAACACAGTTTCGTGCTACCTCTTTATAGTACATTCAGCCGGCAGATGTGTGGTCATGCCACGACGCTGCAATTTTAACAGTTTGTATTCTACAACAAGATGTGTTGAGGATACATAGGTATGTCTCACATGTACATATTCAGATAACTTGTGTAAAGGTACAGCGATTATTTTAATTTTTGCAGAATAATCTTCGGAAGGCGGAAGTGACATGGGTGTTGAGTGTCCTCCATTGTGTTCAAAGATTTTCCCTTAAAGAAAGTTATGTGTTTGTAAATTTTAATTTGATCTGAAAGTGTATTTCAAGTATACTGTACTTACTTACCTATGTTGGAAGGTACAGTAATAGTGTTATCATAGACATAGGGCTACTTAATAAAGAAATAAACTTGAATGGGTGCATGATTTAGAAAAAAAATTTAATTCATATCACTTGATAATTATAGCATTTTGTCAGTAGGGTATTTTTTGGATGATTTTCAAAATGTATTTAAAAAAAGTGTTTTAGGTAGATGCTGTTAGGATGTAAGCTTTGCCCCATCCACAAATGTTCGTTATCCACATTGTAGTCAGTCAAACCAGTCAAAAAAATTTATGTAATTTGGCAACTCCTTTCTGATAGTTTCTTGAAGCACCCATACTTTTTGCATTCTTAGCAGCCCTTAAGTTCAAGTTCTCTGTTTTGTGCAAATGTTTGCTGGATCTTCCCCTTACCGATCACTGATATTGTCTGTTTCACTGTTAAATAAATCACAGTTACTAATTCAACTTGGTAAAAAAATTCCACATGTACGTAATGTTGGTGAAGCTTGCGATAGTGAATGGCACTGTATCTGCATACATGAAGTTATCCAGTTAAGTTTGACGCATGATGTCTTTCTGCATATAATAAATATGACTTCTACGCATCAATGCAAATGAACTGGGAGCACCTTCAACGAAATTTGAGTTGTCGCCACCAGCAACGAGACGTCAGAAATTGTTCAGAAATTGTTTTATCTGCCCAAGGCAAAGGACAGACGCTCCACGCTAGATATAAATATTCGGCGATCGAGTTGCCGAAGCCACGCATTGAGATCAACCGAGTACAGCAGCATGCCACTACTAGTACGATCCCCGAGGCATGGGCCTGGATCCAGCGCCTGCCACTGATGTCACTCGCAGAGGATCTATGTCACGCTCTTTGCAGCTGCTAACCCTTCTCCAGGACAACCCCTTATGCCAGGCGAGCAAGGGGCATGCCACCAAGGAGTATAAATAGAGGGCTGCACCAAGGTTCCTGACCAGTCTTCGAACATTTGACATCTGTCCCATTCCTTCACTGATCTTCTGATGTCGCAGGAACCATCATTTCTCCTACCTTGGTCCTCATCGTACACTAGTGGTGCCGAAGACATTTCCGCCACTTAGGACTTCACCGCACCTTCAAGGACCCGAAGATCCTTCTCTTCGCCAGTCATGTGTTGCAGCTTAGACCGAGATACGTACCGGTCCCTTCCCGAAAACAGCCGTAGCATTGCCTAAAGTTAGAGTTGTTTTGATAGCCACTTTACTGCTTACTATGTTAGTTTAGGAGCAGGTAGCCTTAACCTGTGTTCACATAGGGTGTTTAACTTCCGCAAACTCACGTGCATAGAAGGTAGTACTTCACCATCACTGTTTATTTCCGTTATAAGGAATAAACACTGTTTTACTAACTTACAAATATCGCTCTCATAGTACTTATCCTCGTAAATATCGGGCCCGTACGAGGGATAGCAGGTGACCGGGATTTTATTCTCTCCGTTCAGACATGTAACACAACAGCACAATCTTGGAAGGCTGCCCATTCTGCATTTGTGTGGTGAATGGTAGAGCTATGACATTAGGATACAGCTCCCATAGGGATTGGTCTGCCAGTCTAGGGTTTGCTCTTCTCATTGCACACTAGTGGTGCTGAGAGGAGTACTTCCTTGGGCCTGGAGGGTGCCAATTCCTCTGGGACACTCAACACAGCAAAGTTGGAAGGCCACCTGTTCTCTGCACCTAGTATAGTGAACGGTAGAGCCACAAAACAAGGTACATGCTCCTCTTAGTATCGGCTTGTCAACTTGGAGATTGCTTTACTCATCATGCACTAGCAGCGCCGAGAGTATTTCTCCGGGTTTCGGAAGACCAACTATCAGTACCTCATCTCCATGTTGGTATGGTCACCAGTGCTACGCAGCTCAACCAATCCCACACCCCTGGTACTGGAGTTGTGGGCGAAAAACGACATTGGCTGGCCGCCACTATATGCACACTTATTACACACCTCCACGTCAACTGCTCCACTTCTACGAGGCCCGATCATAGGATTCTCTCTCTCATCAGGCTCTTCAACCGCAGTGGCGGTGTTCATAAGAGGGCAAAATGAGTGAAGGCTGCCGGGTTCACATATTTCAGTCCATGAGAAGAGGCAGTTGAACTTCGCAAGCTCTCAGTACCAGTTCTGCCAGCCTATGAACCAGATACATTTGAACCACCTACCAGAATCGTCGAGGAATTTCACCCAGCAGTTCAGGCCTACCACAGTGGCCAGGATATAGTTTAGACACACGTGCCATCAGGGTGTGCCTATCCTAGTGCCCATTAAAATCATTTGGCAACATGACATGACACCTGTCAAAGTCCATCACGTGTCAAGTTTATTCATTTTCAAAAGTAGTTTCTGAATTGTGGCATAAAACGAGCATTACCTGTAAATAAAATTGTATAGACTTCCGTATCACCTGTAGAGTGTATGTGCCATTCTTCAGGTATTAAGAGAGTTGTTGCTTAAACAGTTTGTGGCAAGACTAAAATTATAGGATTATTTATTAATGCGTTAGACTGCAAACATTTCTTTCATATTTCTAACTTTACCACATTTTGCAACAATGTGAAAACCAGTAGTCAATAAGAAATACTTCACAATGTCACGTAGTACCTAAATGAATCGAGTGCGACCTTCTGGAAGGAAAATTTCTTATTCCTAGAGATAATGGAAAATTATTGTAACTATATGAAGGTAAATAAATACAAGTGTTTTTTTTTGCTACAAATCACCATCACTTCCACAGCCTGCAAATTTATACTAGGAAGCTTACATTTTTTATAATCATGTACTAGTTTATTATGGTTAATTTCAGTAAGTCAGGACAAGATACCCTGTTTTTTTTATGCATTTAAGTCTTAATATGTACATCATTTTATAAAATTTGTTTCTTAAAAAATTTAATTTATAATAACGGTATTGCCATTAAATAAATTAAAAGGGCAACATAATCATGTGTATGTGGTAAGTAAAAAGTTCCTTATGCACAATTTTTATTTCGCTATCCAGTCCTGTAATGTCATTATATCAGCTAATGTCTAAATACAGTATTATCACTCACTCTAAGGAATTTTGTAAATGATAAGTTTTGATTAAAAAGGTATACCATAGTTTTGGGTCCATGTGGGGATAATGCTATCACTATGTGTATTAAACTTAGAAGAATGGAAAATTTATTTTCAAATTAAATACAGCGCTTCTACTTGATCAAATCACTTCATTAATATTTTGTGCATGCATCCATGTGCTATGTGTGTGTGGAGTGTGCATATGCATGCACATATGCATGTGTGTGCGGGTATATAAATATTCTAGTACAGTTTCCTCTAGGGTGATGCAAATGTTCAATTTCAAAAACACAAAGTCATTTCCTGAAAAAAAAAAAAAAAAAAAAAAAAGCTCTGGTTCAATGTCAGTGCACTCCAAAATTTATAAATGCTGTAGAGTGTAAAATAAATGCTATTTTCCTCTATCTCGTTTGGGGGTGGGGGAGGGACTGAGGTCGTATAGTGATAAGACTACTCTCCTCTCATCTAGGAGAATCTGGTTCAATTCCCAGCAAAGTCGCTCCTAGAAGTTTGCATGAGGGAATCATGCTGGACGATGCTGCTGGTCAGAGGGTATTCGTGGGGATCTCTTGTTTCCCCTGCTGCTGTTATTCTGGCCCTCCTCCATACTCATCTCACTTCACCTTCATCAGATCTCACAATGCCTAACAGCAGACGTGCACACATTGTCGCTATGAAGATACAAAAAGGAACACATGCACGTCGCAGCTGACCGTGAGAGACGCACTACCCTCTCGCCTGCCGGAAGAGCGACAACACTGTGTGGATGGCGAGCAAGTGGAACACAGTAGTGATGGGAGAAAGGGTGGTGTCCTTGGAGCAATACCAGCCCTGTTTCCAAGTGTTTAACATTGAATCTCCAACATGTTGGGAATTGAACCTCGATTGTTGTGGTGAGGTCTTACTAGATAAAACAGCTCGAATTCCTGGAATTAACTAACTGTAGAAGTATTCTTACGCACCCTTTGCCAGTGTCGAAGCCAAACTTGTAGGTGTGCGGCCCCTGCTGGCCGTACATCTGGAACTCGATGCGCTCGTGGCCGGGGCCCAAACCAGCGGCAACTGCATCGTGGTGGTTGGTGAAGCCCGACTTCTCGCCCACGCTGTCCGTGTCATGGAAGAACCCGCTAGCGGCCGCAGACTGTGGACAGAATACCTGGTGTCACTTGTGCTAAGTTGCTTGTGGGTCTGACACTGTATTGTGCTCCTCCCAAATACATTGTGGCTTTTTAAATCTTGTATAGTAAATCTTTTGAAGCATGCATTTATCTGTTTTAAGCTGAAAAATATAATCTCAAGACAAAGGTTGAAGCATTCAGAAAGCAGTTTATTAAAAGAGTGCAAAAACTGTGTATTTGGAGCCCTTGTTATACAGACAGGACCACAATGAAGGCACAGAAATGGTGACACATTTTTTATTAGGGTTGGCACATATACTGTTTTAAATAACAGTTACCTCTTGGCATATTTTGTTCCATGTACTGTTAGTGTTTCAAACAGTTTGCTAATTGTGGTTTTTAGGATTAACTGCACAACGAGAGAAAAATTGGTTCTGTTATAAAAGTTTTAAATCATCATTTAAAGAAATGTTTATTCTTTTAAAGGCATATACTTTGTATTCTAAGTTAAGCTCACAAACCCAAATGAGAACGTATTATATTTGTTTCCAAGAACAAAATTTGTCATGAACATCAAATGGATAAATGAACGAAACACAGATTTCTTGAAAAATGAACTTGAACTGTAACTATTTCGTTTCCACACTAGAGGAACTTGAACTGGAATTAGTTCCTTTGTGTGATGAATTTTCCTAGCCTTGGTCTCCCTACATGTTTTGTTTTTATTTTCAAAATATTAGGCAACACTACTTTGTATTGTCTTCTGAAGTGTAAGAAATATTAGTTACATGTCTATGCGAGTCCTAGCTATTTACACTGTCGAGGCTGAAAGTCCACGAGACACTTGCCCCAACTACATGCATAACATGACTGCACAATTTTCATTACAGTCAAGAATTCTGACATGTATGCCAACACCCAGCTAACATACAGTTTGGTTTCTAGATGAAGTGCAGTTGGAGGAAAAAGTAAAACTTAAATGGGTAGTTTATGTTAATAGTTCTTTGAAATTTTAAGGGTATTTATATAAGTTGTGTAGTTAATATCTTTGGCATTGATGCAAATAAATATCTTCAATGACAATGTAATGTATCGTATTTTTAGCAAAGTACAAAGTATATGACATAATATTTTTATTTAAAACTTACAATAACTTAACTACCCTGAGAAAACCACTGATCCATCACACCTACCTGTTCAACTGAAGGCGACAGTTTTGTCACAGCGGGGGCCGACGGCTTTGCAGAAATGACTGCCTCCTTGGCGTCCTCTCTGGTGGGAGCCTGTGTTGCCAGCACTGTTTTCTTCTGGAAGCGTGCTGCTTCCTTCGTTGCTGCGATGTTGTGTGCACTCTGCTTGTGTTGTTTCACCAGAGGGTAGTCCTCCTTCAGGAACTGGGCCTTCTTGCTCGCGAGAAGTCCTCCGGCGCTCGAGGCAGAAGTCTCTGGCTTCCCGTTCCCGAGCTCCGGCTTGTACTTCTTGGGGTAGGCAGAGGCATTCTTGTACAGCTTTAGAGGCTTGAAGGTGGGTTGTGGTTCTTGGGGTGCAAAGGCCTCGTTCACCTGCGGTACCACACTTTGTTGTGGGTAGGGGTAGGTGTCGAAGGGGACTGCCTTGAGGGCTAGCTTTGGTGCGGTGAGGTAAGGGTTGGGTGCAGGCTGGGGTGACGAGTACACGGGGAGCTTGTTCCCCTGACTCTGGAATGTGGGTAATGCCGGAGAGATGTAAGGAGCAGAGGCAATGGGTTGGGCACTTCTCTGATTGTCAAACCCATATATTTTACCCGAGTAGTCGTATGCAGCAGGTGCAATGGGTTTGGCGTTTTTCTGAATTTCAAATGCAGGTATTTCTGAAGAAGCGTAAGCATAAGGAGAAATTACAGGCTGCACACTTTTTTGATTGTTGAGTGTGGATCTTGCTGGGGAAGTATAAATGGGAGAGACGAGCGGCTGCACACTTTCCTGACTGTCAAAATTGGGTGCTGCAGAAGATGCTATGGAGTGCACACTCCCGTGACCAGTGAAGTCAGCTGCTGCCGGCAAGGATTGCTCGGAAGGCACACCAGCTCGCTGGCTGTGGAACGTGGGTAAAGGCAAGAAGGTCTGTGCATCTGTGGTGGCATCCCATGAGGTGACAGCAGGTGGGGTGAGCTCGAGAGGGAGGCTGCGCAGCACCGAGTCGACACGTGCAGACTCCTCTGCTGCCTGGGAGTGCTCCGTGGCAGTAGAGTCGACAGCCACCTCCAGCTGCCTGCTTTCCGCGGCTAGCTCCGTCCCGGGACCGTCCCTCGCATGGTGCTCAAAGTACTCCTGCAGGCTGCTGAAGGGGAACACCTGCGCTGAGGTTAGCCTCGCCACCACGAGCAGCGCCACCTGTCACCAACAACACAGCCTATCTCACTGCTTTGTCCAGTAGTTCACAATCTCACATATTTATCCCCCAGTTCAACATGTCTTAAATGTCTTTGTCTGGTCAGTGTGTGCCAGAACATCAATATATTAGTTAACAAACACAATGTAAAAAAAAAAACTTTGAACGGTAATACAGCAGGAGTTTAATTTGTACCATAAAGTGAATGAAAATAGTCCTGAAAAGCTAGAACGTGGTAGTTAATGAAAAATTTGGCAAATTAGTAAGTAGAATTTATTGGTATGGTATTCAGTGTGGGGTTCCATTGTTTGTTATACTGAACATATGCTAATTTATTCTCTTAAATTCATAACAACAATTATATAGATAAACTTTTGACTGGAATGTCACAGAATCTGTATACACCAAAACATTCTCTATTGGTATCATCTTTAGTGAATTTCCAAAGACACTGTGTGACTGGCATGTGATCAGTTGCTTTCCTGAAGGAAGTGTTTGTCTTCTCAGTCATGTGTGTCGAAACACAGGCTGTACTGTGGACCTGCTGCCTATGTTCACTATTTCCAGCAAGCACAACTGTAAAAATCTGAACAACTTAATGGTCTTACTATTATGAGCTCTTGCACAGTATTTAAATGTGGGAAAATTTTGGTCACCAGAGCTTTTTAACATTGCACTGTGAAAGTACAGATAGAAAGAATTGATTTTACTATCTTGCTGCAGACTCATGTCTACCGAAGGTATCCCAGACAGTGGTTTATTTGCAGCAATATTTAAAGGCCAACTAAAATAAACTGTATTTCGAGTATCGCTTCCTTAAAATACAAGCAATTGACAGAGACACCCAGTTTAATACTTGAGGGAAACTTTTAAAATGAAACCTTTTTAATGGTAGTAAAGTATTTATTAAAAATAATTTTACAAAATATTTGTAGCCAGTTACCAATTTCAGTAGTGCATTTCCATTTTTCAATTTAAAGTAACTAACAAATATAAATGTGCATATTAAATTAAATTTTTCTATCTTAATGTTTTTGAAATCTGATATGTGGTGAAACGTCTTTGCTTGGTTCATTACAAGCTGAATATGGTATTCACATCCACAAGAAAAAACACTGGACAGATTCACTGTTGCCCAGTTTCTAGGATACCGCGACTAGTTCCCAGCACTCGTCGGGGAAAATGTTGTGCAAATACAGATGTATTTTGAGGACCAATGCAGAGAGCAACATCATTGTTGCTGTAGACTTGAACAACAACGTCTATTGAATATGCCTCCTCACTAGTCGCAAGAGTAAGAATACACTGTAGAGAATGAGGAAGGAATATTTTATATTAGTTACAGGATGTGTGGAAATGACCAGCAAACTACAGATTAGTCATCATATCAGTAGTTTAAAACCAAAGAAAAACGTACCTTCCCTCCCCTACCATCCCCTCATTTTTAATGCCCATGATTTACTGCAAACCAGCTACTGCTGTTGGGGTAAATCTGCAAATGTATGCACTGATGCCAACAGCGGCCTCCAGACCATTTTCACGCCATCAAGCAAGTTCGATGCAGCCAACATCTGACTCTACCGGGCATTAACGCACCCCGGTGTAGTTCATGCAGCGTGTTTGAACTGGAGTCGAACACAGTGCACCAGTGTGAATGTTTCAATCATAGTGATGCTTGTGAGATTGTAAGGAAAGTGCCGTGTAAGAGAGAGTAGAGTGGCCACATGGCCATATGCGCTTCACGTGCACTGATATGGTAAAGTATAACTTGTGTGCTATTATGTTAAAACACACCAAATTGCAAGGGAAATGTCACGCCAGGACACACGGGCCTACAAAATACAAGAGGGAACCCATCTTACAGCCCAGAGGGCTTTACATTAGTGTTTCAGCGTTTTTCTGTTATTTTCATTCCTATGTGTTTCATTCGCATGTTATTCACCAGAGTTTTATGTTGCATATTAAAGATGTTGTAGTGATTCATGGTATCTTTGACCTTTTCTGAAGCCCTGCTAAAGTTCTACTTCCAGGATATTCCTCCACCTCATGCAAACTAAGCTTAACTAAGTCTGGAAGCTTACACCAGAGGGTCATTGCACAGCATTCGTGCACACTGTGTTGTAAAAGTATTTCATATAAGAACTATTTCTCACTAGGCACAACCAACACACATGTTGTCTCGCTGTTTTTATTCAAATGACTTATAAATAAAGCATTATAATTTATAGATAAAATATGAACAACATTTCAATTTAACAGAAAAAAAGTATAAAATGCTTGTGATATAAATGACATATTTAGGAAACAACCAAGCACGTCATACATGGGGATATTTTACAAAGGTTTGATATAAAAAAAAGGCTGGAGAAAGTGCAAATAGACTATATGTTTCGCTGTTTTATTTATGTGTGTATCAATAATGCAAGGTGAGTGCAAGTGTAAGAAAGTAGTGCATGCGGTGTGCCTGCCTGCCAGACAAAAACCGGCTGGCATGCCACACTGCAGAGTTAGTCATTGTTTCATGTCTCAAGAGCGTAGACGCGTGGTCCGATGTGTGTGCATTTCCCGTGCGCCCAGATTGCCAGCAACTTTTTGTCTACTCTTTTAACTGCAATAACTTTTTTAATTTACCGGAATCGTTTTCATTTGCCGCCCGGAACTCTCCACCTCTCACCGTTCCCCTGGTTGGCATCGCCGGGGAAGGCATAAGTCACATGTGTTTATCTGCTTCGCTCCTTTTGTACAGTATCATCTTGGTGGGTTAAAGCTGACTGTGTACGTAAAATTGTTCTCGTAGAGGAACATTAATAAACCCACTGAATTTACATAAATGTGTGTACATCTTTCATTCGGGGTGCGGGCTCCACCTTCTGGCCAAAATGTACTTTACTAGCAAGTGTGTCATCCAAGTGTATTTGTCTGCATCCAGTGTCTTATGTTCATCGTTTACAAAGTAATTAAGGATGTGTGGAACTTTGGTCGTCTGCACATGACCCAGAGATAACAAAGTCAGATCTCCAACATCACTGTGTTGTCGCTGGACAATACTTGGTGCCCCGGGCACAGTATAATTCCTAACCGAAATTTTCCCGGCAATTCAGTTTGCAGCTCCCGAAAACCTCAGTTACTCAATCTTGCAGCACCCAGAAGCATCAAATGTCGCCCAACTTTGTGGTGTATCCTCCTGTTAAATCATCATAGCTTCAAATGATATTAGAAACTTCCTGAAAAAAATTTCCAAATTTTCTGAAAACAAATCCTTGTGAAAATTTTCCCATTCGTTTTCAACAGCTACCCGCAACGAGGGATCAGCAGAAGCATCACGTCTGGACAACAACAGTCTTGGGGACGATGTCCCAGTGCCTATAAGACACCAGGAAATTCAACATGTGGTTCAGCCTGAAAAGTGCGGGGGGAAACGAGGGCAGCCACCATTGTACAGTGCAAGGGAGAACGTGCAGAGAAGCGGCCATTTTGTAGTGCCATGACGTCAACTGCCACCTGTCACCATCGCAGGACAGGAACGGGGTAAGTCGAGCACGCCCTGTTGCGCTGTGAGGATGAGAAGGAGAAACTGAAGTGGCCAGCTCCTCCCTACACTCTAAGCCGCGCCACACCGCACAACAGCTGAGAGCGTCTAACACAGGCAAACAGGAAGGAACTCCTATGCCCCGCACTCCTCCTCCCCCTCCTCAGTACCACAATTAAAAAATTACATATATGCCCTTTCCCTAACACATCACACCTCAATACACCACTAGACGTCCAAGGGTGAACATCGATGCTGCCACTCTCCAGAAAAAAAAAAAAAAAAAAAGGACCCTTAGCACACATACCAAATATATACAATCACACTTTTTTTAAAATAGTCAATTAATGAATCAATCAAATTAATTTTATCAGATTAAGATTTGCTTAATCCAATTTTATCGGGTTAATCCGATCAATAAATTTGATATCAAATCGATAATTCAATTAATCACAAGTGGCCTAGAATTTCTACATCTCTACTACTTACATTGGGGGGAGGGTTGTCTTTTTATGCTCCACCGTCTCCCAATAGGAATTTAGGATCTTCGGGCCAAGTCTTACGTCTTAAGTGTTTAGTCTTACCTCTCGAGCGTTTAGTCTTAAGTGTTAAATCTTACGTATTAGGTATTCTCGGAAACTACACGGCCGATTCTTTAATACTTTCACTATTAGAAAATTGCATTCTTTCAGATGGGCATACACTATGCTTAGTTAAAAAATAATAATTCCTTGAGAAAATTTTAAAATTTGTTAACCAAGTCGGAAAAAAATTAACTACTTGGATGCTTTCTAAGCGTGTGCTAACAAAACCATTGTTGAAACAATGTTAGAAGAAATTGTAGAGGGGTGGGGGATTTACTCTGCACAACCTTGGAACTTTGGCCAGCGAACCTACCCCCCCCCCCCCCTTCTCCATAATTCCCGCCTACCAGCGGCGAGGATTTCCGAAAACTGGAGCTGTGTGTTTTTCGCCTTTTCGGTCTGGAAGGTGTATTTTTGAACTAATTTTCTTCGGATTTGGGGTAGGGTTGTCTTTTTACGCCCAACCCTTTCCCGATGGTAATTTATGGTGAAGTCTTAAGTGTTAAGTTCTACATCTTAAGTCTTACGACGTAAATATTACATCTTATGTTTTACATATTATTTTGTAAATCCTTATGTTCCGAATGCAACTGCAGGACGGGATGTGCAAGCGAGCACCGATAGGCGCGAGCGAGCACGTGTTGGTTCCCAGACGAAGTCGTAAGTTCGAAGACAAGTCGGGATGTGCGAGCGAGCGCTCATAGGTACGAGCGAGCACGTGTTGGTTCCCAGACGAAGTCGTAAGTTCGAAGACATGTCGGGATGTGCAAGCGAGCACCGATAGGCGCGAGCGAGCACGTGTTGGTTCCCAGACGAAGTCGTAAGTTCGAAGACAAGTCGGGATGTGCGAGCGAGCGCTCATAGGTACGAGCGAGCACGTGTTGGTTCCCAGACGAAGTCGTAAGTTCGAAGACATGTCGGGATGTGCAAGCGAGAGCTCATAGGTACGAGCGAGCACGTGTTGGTTCCCAGACGAAGTCGTAAGTTCGAAGACATGTCGGGATGTGCGAGCGAGCGCTCATAGGTACGAGCGAGCAAGTGTCGAAGTTCCCGTTGTCCCAAGTTGTCACAGGTAGTCGGACATAGTAGTCACGGGTATAGGCTGTTCACGGTAAAGTGAGCACTTTTTAAGGCCCTGCTAAATTTTTCCCTTAAATTAATTTCTACCTTTGCGCCACTTTTTAATGCAAACATTACAATATGACTAATAAACACATCGTATAAATCTCATCGCTCTCAAAATTTATGTCTTGAGACTGCAGTAAAATATATTTATTAGGTGTTAATGCGTTTTGGGAGGGCCTTGGAAAGTGCTCACTTTAACGTGAACAGCGTATAGTTGCAATTAGTCGCAGGTAGTCACGGGTAGTCGCATATATATGTATACGATGGCGGGCTGCTAGTTTAAAATAAACAGCAATCATTGGTTTAACAACTATACCTAAAAACTAGATTTGTTTAACACTAATTCAGTAAAATAATAAATAAAAGTAAATCACGTGAATACTACATCCTAATTCGTATACCTAGTACAAAAGTATGGCGAATTCAATCTGCCTCGTGATGACTGATATGAAGAGAAAGTCATAGTTAAAAGTGTTATTGAACTTTGACATGATTGCGATACATTTGCTATGATCGAAATCTGACAATATTGTTTGTAAAATTACTCTGCTTATAAAGTAGGGCATACAGTGAACTTATAAATCTGCAAAATTCAGCAATAACATAATCACTATGCTTATAGCGACTTCAAGTGAAAAACTTGTAACTATTCGAAGTATACGGTAATAGCAAGTTAAATCACTGTAAATATTGGACTTTTAGCGGAAAACTTTACGCATGTGCACCGTATGCATATCATCAATTATTGTGTCAACAGATTTGAGAGATTAGTGACTAATAGTAGAAACAAATGTAAAAAGAATGCTTCTCCAAATGAGGTGATATTTACATATTTTTTGGAATAAATGCAAAATTGAGGCTGAAATGTTTTCTTCCACTGAATCAGATTTGAAAACCAGATCATATGTAATCAAAATGTATGTCAAGAACATTGGAAAATAATTTACTGGGGCGAATATTAAGATTGTAATAGCGCGACACAACAAAAATGAAAATTTGATCCGGACTAAAATACCAAGAACGTAAATAAAAGTAGCAATAAATGTGTGTCAGCGCAGAAAAATAGCATATTCAGACTGATTAAAATTATGCATATAAGCTAAAGGCTGTTCACGATAAAGTGAGCACTTTTGAAATCAACCTTAGAAAAATGTCACTGCTCCTGCCTGGCATACATTTTAACGAGTGCTCTGTGGACATGCGCGCAGTAAAGTTGGTGACGATGGATAGAAAGTAGTTCCATTTCTTAACGTTGAATAAAATATGTTAGGTAACCATCTGTGATAACTTAAATTATTTCTTTCGCTTTCTTCGTTTTAATACATCTAAGTGTAAGAATGAGCAGATTTGTAAATAATAAACTTTTCATAAGGCGGAAGATTACATGACGGGCATGCAAGTAGATCTTAAGCAGGGCTTTCAAAAGTGCTCATTTTAGCGTGAACAGCCTATAGCTGATATGCCTAAACAAGACGGTATAATGAAGCAGAGAGATTGAGATACAATTTATAATATTTTGGACTAAGTATTGTAAGTTAGGTATTTTTATGATCGTATCACGATAAATGAATAAATTAACGTATGTTTAAATTCTACAAATTCTCTATCTTCTCCTACTTACATTTTACAATTAATAAATGTAACCACAATAGAATTCGTAATGCGCTTAATAAATATAAATGCTCTCGTACTATTAAAAAGACGTTTAGTTTAATTTTATTTTCTGTCTGGCAGATAGTGTGTTTGAAGCAGTATGAGCTGCCGAGCAACACTGCAGTATGACTTGCAGAGTGCAGTCGCAATCACATGGTTGCCAGATTGGGCGATTTTGTCACCGTTTGGGGTCTATCAAAGCCAAATTTGCGACCAAAATATCCCAAAATTGGACTCTCGCAATTTGGGCGATTTTTGGGCTATTTGGAATAATTTATTATGTAGTATTCATATATATTTTTACGATTGTAAGCAAAATAATCAATTGTCATAAGTAAGGTTAGTTCTTGGTAACGATGATCACTGTGGATGCATTCTGTTCAATCCCATCCTGACTGCAGGATCGGGCAGACAATATACATGTTCCGTTTGCTAGTACAAGCGACTTTGCCTGTGCAATAAGAATGGGTGGCTTTTATAAAACTCGATAACTCACAAGAGTACAAGACTTTACAATCGGGAGAGTAATTATGTTTATAAGCCGTTCATGATAAAGTGAGAACTTTTTGAGTCAACCTTAGAAAAATGTCACTGCCCCTACCTGCAAATATTTTATCGGGCGCCCTTAGTGACATGCACCCAGTAAAGTTGGTAACGATGGATGGGAAGTAATTCCGTATCTTAACGTCGAACAAAAAAGTGTTAGGTAACCATTTCCGATCGTTTAAATTATTTCTTTCGCTTTCTGTTTATTCTTAAATGCATCCGAGTATAAAAAATAGCAGATTTATAAAATATTTACTTTTTCAATAATTTCACAATTTCACTTGATCGACGCATGAATAAAGTGACGAGGCCCATGGCAATGTTAATCTTACATTAAGGCAAAAGAATACACAACGTGTATTCAAGTAGATCTTAAGCAGGGCTTTCAAAAGTGCTCGTTTTATCTTGAATAGTCTGCCTATATATGAAAATAATACCGCTTGATTTTATGCTTTTTAACATACAGGACGTTGCAATATTGCATGTCAATACTTCGGGGAACATTCCCCACATCTGGAGGATGGAAACATGTTATATGAACATATGTCCGCAAACGCTTCGTTTCTTCACTACAACCTCAAACACATAACGTACGGTGTATGGCCCGCGAGCTGGATCATGTTACTGTGGAATGCCATCGCTGCGTTCGTTTGCATGATATACGACACCTAACACTAATGCACTACACCTAGAACAGTAGGAACTGCACATCTGTGAAGGTTTATCGTCGGCACTAAAGGAAATGTTCAAAATGCCCTCCATCAGCACGAACTCGTGCATCAACCCGCCGTTGTATGTACACACGGATGTGTTGATGAATGCCTGGAAAATTCCTGATTGTTTCGTAGCTCGCCACAATGTGGTTACGGATGTTGCTCACGGCCACTGGGGTTGCATACACACGTGCCTTTAAATTTCCCCACAAATAACAGTCTAGTGGATTTAAATCAGGGCTACTCAGGGGCTGGTTTGGGGCTGCCAATTACAGCTGCGATGGCATTCCACAGTAACATGATCCAGTCCTCGGGCCATACACTGTGCGTTATGTATCACGGGCTGTAGCGAAGAAACGAAGCGTTTGCGGACCTATGTTCATATAACATGTTTTTATCCTCCAGATGTGAGGAATGTTCCCCGAAGTATTGACATGCAATATTGCAACATTCTATATATATATATATATATATATATATATATATATATATATTAAACTGCGTGTACATTTTTTTTTTAATTTAAAGCAATTGGTTTTTAAAGTATATAAAATTTTACATGAAAAATTTATATTCTTTTATAACAATGCGATTATTATAACGTGTATTAAACTGGGCGGCAAAATATTGGCTATTTAGGTGACTTCATCAAAAACGATCTGGCAACCCTTCACGATATAGACAATGAAATCCCTTAGTTCCAGTCACTCTGCTTCCATTTCGGGCTATCAAGTAGCACGGGAGCAGAGCCGAATAGTCCCAGAATACCAAGACAGAATCCCGTTCGGCAAAACATCACTCGACAAGATGCTCGCATGCGACTGGAAACTCCAGCGTAGGAAAAATCAACTCAAAACCACAATTTCACATTTTAATGCATTCTTAAGCAAAATTGCTAATATTTGATAAATTGGAATTTTGTGAAAGGGAACACTCGTGATTCAAATGGTATACAGGTCTATTACGTTCCTCGCCATCCAACCCTTTGATATTTGAGATATCACGTCTTAAAATGAAAACCATTATTGGACATGCCAACGCGAGTACAACATGCACCCTGCTATAAAAAAAAACATAAAACTTAATACTGAATCACATATTTAATTTCAACTAACTTTGATTTTATAATTTAGTGGTTTATTTTTACTACCGTTTACTCCTTGCACGTAACACAGCATACATATTGACGTACTGTAATGTGATTAGATGCGAAAAAAAGTGGTGTGATTTTACAGCTGAACCCCAAAGATTTAAAAACTATACAGTTTATGTTTTTACTTTACTAGTTTTGTACGAGATGCTCGTATTACAGTTTTACCTATGGTTTTAATCGATTTTGATACTTGGTCATCATACTGTGTTGCGTCATAGTTGGGTGGAATTGGATCGGGCGCCCGTTAAGGTGGTTTCACAGCTGTGGGTGGATATATTTGGACGGCTCTAAAAAATCGAGATCTTGAGAGCCGATGAGGGTAAAACGAGATGACTGCGGAGCTGCGTAGGAGCGTTAGAAAGGGTGGGGGGGGGGGAAGTGGACGGGAGACAAACGGCATCGTCCGGCACGATTCCCACGTACAAAATCCGGGGGGAAACCCCACCGGGAATCGAACCCGGTTCGCCTCGGTAGGAGGCGAGTAGTTCAACCACTACACCACCGCGGCCCTTGCGCAGTTGTTACCTGAGGCTTGTTGACAGGTAGGTGTAGGCTATTCGCGGTAAAATGAGCACTTTTGAAAGTCCTGCTTGAAATCTACTTGTATGCAAGTTGTGTACTCTTCCGCCTTATGTAAGATTAACATTGTCGTGTGCCTTATCACTTTATTCATGAGTCGGTCAAGTGAAACTGTGAAATTATTTTAAAAGTAAATATCTAACTAAGCTGCTTATTTTTACACTCCGGTGCATTAAAAAATGTTTAAAGCAAAAGAAATAATTTAAGTTATCACTAATGGTTACTTAACACTTATTATTTGATGTTAAGATGTAGAACTACTTTACCTCCGTCACTACCAACGTTGCTGGGCGCATGTCACTCAGTGCGCCTGTTAAAATACGTGCAGGTAGGAGCAGTGACCTTTTTCTAGGGTTCATTTCAAAAGTGCTCACTTTATCGTGAACAGTCTTTAATGCTGAGGGTGTCACTTTGGGTAAAGGCACAGAAATATCAGCTACGTCTGACTTTGTCGAGCAGCGTTGGTTGTTGTAGCCACAGGTTATGTTTGTGAGTGCTTAATAGAAATTTGAATTTCATCCCGTCACATATGGAATTAACATTTCAATGGACCCGATCATTGTCTCCACGCGTTAGTCAAAAAATACCGGAGTTCATAGGAACATTAATATGCTATGCATAGGTCAATACTTACATATGCTTACGTGTATGACGCAGATGTAAAGTGAATTTAATTAATTAATCTTAAATTTAAAAATTATATCAAACTGCTTTTCCTCCATCATGTTACCTGTACCGGAAGCAAGTCAGCATGTTCGTCCTTTAACATGTACAGAATTAAAGAGCGGGAAATTTGTCAAGGAATAATTTCTCAAGAGTTGACCACGGACCAGCTATGGCCGAGCACTCTTGATCAACTCAACCTTTGAAATGTGAAATCTGTTATAGGCCGTTCACGGTAAAGTGAGCACTTTTTGAAGCTGTTTCATTAGATATAATAACCAATAAATACATTTCATTGTGGCCTCGGACTTTTGGTTTGGGTATGGTGAATGTATACACTGTGTTTATTACTCACCTGGCAGTGTTTACATTAACAAGTTGTGGAAGGATATAAATTGGTTAAAAGAAAAAAGTAACTAGGGCTTCAAAAGTGCTCACTTCATCTTGAACGGCCTATACTATAGTCACATGTGCTTTAATATGTTGGCTGGCATGCTGCCAGCTTGTCTTAATGTTGTATTAAAAATGTGACATTTAAATTTGTAAGTTAGTCGCTGAATATATTTAGTTGGATTTCTGTTGTATGTGTCTGCACATTAAAGGCTGTTCATGATCAAGTGAGCAGTTTTGAAATCAGCCTTATAAAAAGGCACTGACCACTCTCGTATATACTTCAACGGGCGTACTGAGTGACATGCGCCCAGTAAAGTTGGTAACGATGGCTGGAAAGTAGTCCCATTTAACGTCAAATAAAAAGTATTAGGTAACCATCTGTGATCATTTAAACGATTTCCTTCGAATTTTTAATGCACCGAAGTGTAAAAATTAGCAGATTCGTAAAATATTTACCATTCTAATAACTACAGTTTTACTTGACCGACGCACGAATTAAGTGCTGAGGTCCATGCCAATGTTAATTTTACATAAGGCGGAAGAATACGCAACGTGCATACAAGTAGATCTTAAGCAGGGCTGATTTTACCGTGAACAGTCTATAACAATTTGCATATTGCTAACAGCTCCACATTTGCTCTTGATTGCCGCATAAATATAGTTATATGTGCGGTAGAATGATACAAGAAGGGTGGTAAATGATATCCTAAGCAAGTATTTCAAAAGTGCTCAGTGATCGTGAACCAACTGTATGTATGTATTGTACAACCATGATGGAGCAGAACCTGCAGCGTGGCGGCAATGTGTTGAACCTGCGGAGCAAGGAGGGACATTCTGGTGTATGTCATTCTGGGTGAAATGCACTCTCAAAACAACACTAAACTGGTATCAAACACTAAACGTGGTATCAAACACACTTGTAATATATTTTCAAGTGTAATGTCCTTCCTTCCCCCATCGAATGTTCTATGACACTGGCATCGGTGGAGGCCAAGAAAGAATCGCTAATTAATTTTGAAACAGGTTTGACTTTGCCTGAATTTTCTTATTATAGGCTATTCACGGTAAAATGAGAACTTTGGAAAGCCCAGCTTAAGATATACACGCTGTGTATTCTTCCGCCTGATGTAACATTAGCATTGCCACGGGCCTCATCACTTTACTAATGCGTCGGTCAAATGAAACTGTGAAATTATTAAGCACTTTACAAATCTGCTCATTTTTACACTTCGATGCATTAAAAAACATAAAGCGAAATAAATAAGGTTAGGTTATCATAAAAGGTTACCTAACACTTTTTATTCGACGTTAAGATAAGGAACTGCTTTCCCTCCATCGTTACCAACTTTATTGGGCGAATGTCAAATATATGCATGCTGGAGCAGTGACATTTTTCTAAAATTAATTTCTAAAGTGCTCACTTTATCGTGAACAGCCTCTAACTGTTTGTAGTTGGACTGTGGCCTTGTGAACACGCCCTTGATGATGAGCAATGAAAGGAACGCCAAATAACGTACAAACGAGTGAAACGAAAAACTGAACTTCTCACTGCAGATAGTGAGTGACTGTGAACAACAGAGCAGCTAAAGTTCTCAAGATGAGTTTGTGGGCTTGGAAAAAACTTGGAGTTATTTCACCGAGATATAATTCCGCCATATACTTACTCCCCAGTCCTGAGTCACTGAAATATATTTTCATTATCCATGGTTTAATATTCTTTTGATTTTATTAGTAATATTGCCTTTAAAATGTAGTCAGGAATTTTCTTCTGGTCACTTAATAAATTGTCTTTGGAAAGGGCTTATTAACGTCCCACTGTATTATACCTGAAGGCTTATCAGGCCCCACATTACAAACTAACTTATGAACTAACTTAAACTAACACCCATACCTTACCTAGGATTCGAACCCAGGACCTCCCCCAGCACAGACCCGTGGCGCACCGACTAACTGCACCACGGGAAGTCGACTTGCTTTATAAAAATTGGGTTTGGTTGTGTTGAGGACACGGCCATTTGTTTTGCGTAAATACGTCTACATTGACGCGCTCGGACGCCTTGATGAATTTTTCACGTTCCCGGCATTGCTTCACTCGATCATATGGGGTTTTATGGGTATTACTGGATTGCTTTTGAGATGCTCTTTCCAGCCGTATACGATTTCTGTATTTCGACTTGGCTTTTTGACGCGTATAGGACGAAATTTCAAGTTTTCTTGATTTTTTCTTTACAATAAACTCATACAATTTCACAATAACCACGCCACACAAATGTTTTTATACACGCAATCGATTGATCTTGACGCGGGCTGTCGATTGATACCTAAACGACCGTCGTAGCTTCTGCTAGTCAAACGTTATACTACGCGGAAGTTATGAGACGTGGCGAAACGAACTCAGAATTGCGACGCCTCCCCCCACCTGCCCCTCTCTCCGCGGTCAGCCATGATGCTTCACAGTCCTCGCTCAACGTAACATATTCTTTGATCCTTTGGCAATCTAATGGTGTAATTGAATTTCGAATGTAGACTATAGATTCGGAACTGCAATGCCAAACGGTGACCCCCGATTTTGGTATCGTCGGATTTTCCGGATTGCCTCCCACTATGGTCGCAAATTTAAAGATGTAATCACGTCAAATCAGTATCGGTGAGGTTCCAGCCTTGACCCCTTGACCCCCTGGAAGTGCCTTGTGTAGTATGTGTTGCAGATCATCAACCTCAGGATATTCGTCTTGCTTGCAGACATCGGAATTTGCACCGAGCCGAGCTTTACTGTGTGCAGTTCCGAGGTGTGTGTTAGCTTCGCAAGCTCACACCAGCAACTTTAAATATCCCCCCCCTTGAAGCAGATCAGGCCAGTGGGAGGTCTGAGAAAGCTTGCGAGGGTATCAAACCCGGGTACCCCAAGGTGTAGGCCTACTACAGATCAGGGTGCATCAGTTTTCCCCGACGGTTGGAGATCGTCCACGGGAAAATTTTTAGAACCTAACCTCTAAGTAACACATTTTAAGCCATCCAGGTGAAATAAGTATCAATTATAAGGGGAATATTACCGTAACAGCCAATGTAATGTAGCCAGTAGTGAGCAGTGGGAGCCACTGAGTATATGAGTATACCCACTGACACTAGCCTCGTTTCTACCTGCGCTATCCCAACCTGTGTCTTAAGACAAGGATGTGCTGATTGGTGGACGTAACTCTCTGACGTCATGGCGCTGTCCCAAGTCAACCTGTGTCCCAAGTTGAGACATTCAGAAAACTGAACTTTTGTCCCAAGTTGTGTCCTAAGCTGATAGAAAAGGAAGAAGACTTCTAATAATTTCGCGCACATTCATAGAATGTTCACGTTTTTAATGTAAACAATGGATGTGTAAGGTTTGCTTTCTCAAAACAAACGTGCAGAAATGCTAATAAATAATTAGTGATGTCTTCGTTCGATCTAACTATTTAATAAGAAGGGCAAAACTTTCAAAACGTAAAGTTTAAAAAATAAAATTTGGATGTCAGTTGGCGAACTTATTTAAAATAAAACATTTAAGGCGTGCCTATATTATAAATAAATATTCAAGTCACTCATCTCGTAAACATTAAATAATCGAAAATTCAGCAGATTAAAAAATGACTATGCAACAACAAATAATGTACTGAATTCACTGCGATCCATATATTTGGACTGCGTCAATGTGACGTCACTTGACGCCGAGTTACGTCCACGTCCACAGGAACGGCCGATTGTAGACAGACAGGCTGTTAAGTTGGGTTTACGATTAAAGATTGAAAACTTAAGAATTGTACTTAATGATTCGGTATTTACACGGAACGTGAATAATAATAAGATTTGCAGTTTATGATTGAACTAGCTTTAACCCGCAGCTTCGCGCGCGTGTTTACAGAGATAAATAATAAAGTTTTGTTACACTAAGCCACTATTGGGTTCTCTAGCCCCTGAGCTTCTGTGGCATCCTTATTGGGTGCTCTAGCCACTGAGATACTGCGGCCCCACTTGATATGATATACTTCTATCCGCTGGGTCACTGCGGCCCCACTTGGAATAACTCTAGCCACTGGGCCACTACGGCTTTTTGGAAGGAAATGTTTACAGCCCATAGACCAAAAATAAAGGAGAAATGACAAAATAATATTCTAACAATGCTTTTTTTTATGCAGTAATCAATCCTAAGAAAAGCTGAATCCAGTACCTATTTTCAATAAGAATTTTCCTGAAGGTATGAAATATTTTCCTGGAATAAAAAGTAGTCGATGTCACTCTCCGACCCTTCAACTATATCTGTGCAAAAAATCACGTCGATCCGTTGCTCCGTTTTGACGTGAAAGAAGGACAAACAATTAGCATACGATTTCACAATACTACATAACCTAGATCCACGCCAATAACAGATGTCGCTATGCTCTGGTTGGCTACTTCGTCTTGACTTGCACTTAAGATATAAAATATAACGATATGTTAAGTCACGCCAAGAACGCACACGACCCGTCAAGACGCGCACAAGACAGCCATAAACTAATACCCTTGAATACATTGATTCATATCTTAAGCACACTGCGGACTTATTCTGTCAAGTGAATCGTAAACCCACCTTTAGGGTGATCGCCCCCACGTAGCGACACCACTGTTCTGTTCCGACAGAGAGCGAGAGAGAGAGAGAGAGAGAGAAGCAGATTGCTGTGCTTTCTCCTGTCCAATGACCGCGTGACGTCCAGCCGGTAAGCCACTTCACTTCTTTGTAATTTCTCGCGCAGTAACAGCTCCGCTCCTACACTTTCCATTGTTGAACGTCCCCTGTGGCGAAGGTGCCAGGGTGTTTTTCTCGCCTTCTCCTCGACCCGCGGGGGCAGGGGGGGCGAATCGTGTCCACGACTGGATTACTTTTTGTTACGAACCGCCTGGGGTCTTGCTTTCATAAGCGGAGCTCGACTACGAGAGGTTTTTTCCCCCGCAGTACGCCACGCTCGCCGCGGGCGAATGTTGCCGACACTGTAGCCAGAAACAAACAGACAGCTTGTTTACTGTAAGCTTATTAATAGCGTAATCCAATGACTGTTCTGGACTGCACTCGGTGCTCGCGCACTGGCCGAGTTCCGCGTACTCCAATTGAGAGTTGCACTGAACGAGTGCGCACCAAGAGCAATTTTTTCCGCACCGAGTCTGGCGTCAGTTCTGCTTTTCAGAGCAATATGACGGCGACCTGTGGTTGTGAAAACAACACGAAAATTATTGCAATGTTGGAAATTCTACAATATCTAACATTTCCGCAGCTAAATAATACATAACAGTTAATTGGAAGAAATATGCTCTTGGTATATTGACGATATCGTTTATAATTACAGCGGCGATGAGGTTAATTTCACCCAATGACTCGTGCATACATTTATCGACGAGTTAAAGTGAAATTGGAGAAAGTTATCTGTACGGAATTTCATAAATTCAAATTTAAATCCTTTGATCAAAATCGTATTTAAAGCATTTTCTCCAAAAGATGATAAATTGCCGCAAATGTTTTGCACTGTTCTCGCGGCGTATTCCAATTTCAATGCATAAATAATATTCACTCGTTTCTGGCAATCACGCGACACATGCACTTTTTCAGTTTTCAGAGCGCACCCACAGCAGTCTATTGGAATGCGCCATAAGAGATATATGTACCTGCACGTATTTTCTGAAATAGTTGTTTGCGCGAATACGTGTATCTCGGTAAATACAACTTTATGTCAGAAAAAAATATATATATAAAAAAACTATTATGTATGTCCCTATTATTTTACTTTTGTCATATTTAGTATACTCTTGAAGAAAAAAATTCGTGAAGATGGTCAATTATACCGTGCAGTTTCCTTAAGCGACAAGAGAAAAGTACAAAGATTGGGTCGTGGTTTAATCTGTGGGTTTTCGTCGCGTGTAATAAAACCCCCACTATTACAGATCTGAGTTGCACAGTACGGCGTTAGAACGGAAACACTGCTAGCACGCCTTGCGCGTAGGAGCGATGAGGCGCTAGGCGTGCGTGTTAGTGTCGCCCGTATCGCTCCCTCGCTTCTTGACCTTGGACGCGCAGCTCCAACTAACTATTAAGGTCGAAGTAAAGCAACTGCCTATAGAGCACAGCACCTGACTGTACAACGTGAAGAACCCATAATAGAGTAGTACAGACACCATGGAAATTGTCAGAAAAAAATCTATTTACGCTGCATATGAAAAGAGAATGTATATATTCTGCAACATTATAAAATATTTTTCTAAAATATAATAATTAAATGCAAGAAATCAATCGGTCGTTCAGATTCCCCATTTTTAACCAAATTTAAGCGCATTTCCGTTTCGGATGCTTCGGAAAGCAGAATTTACAAGAAAATCTTCTTCGTGAAAGATAGTCATAATATTTACTGTGATCATATGTAATAAAATCGTAGCAATAATGTATTATATCAAATTGATAGCTAACTTTATTTTGATCAGTTTCAGCCATAACTGTTTGTGACGAATGGACGCAAGTAAAATCAATTATAAAAATTATTTCCTACAGTATTATTACAATTTTCTTACATACAATCATAGTTAGACACATGACAATAAGTATTCCATGACGCAGATTTTCTTGCAAATTCTGCTTTCTGAAGTATCCAGAATGGAAATATTCTTAAATTTTGTTAAAAATACAAACTCTTTTAATGAATTATTTTTTACATTGATAAAGCATATTTCAGTAAAATATTTTATAATGATGAAAAGTGTATACTTTTTTTTAAATATACAGCACAAATCGCACTTTTCTGACAATTTCCATGGTATGTGTACTACTATTTTATGAGTGCTTCACATTGTACAGTCAAGTGAAGTGCTCCATAGGCAGTTGCTTTACGTCAACCCTAATGTATGCTACATGCTGTTCAAAGTAAGCGTTAAAGATGTCCGCCATCATTGCCTGTACAGTGGGCATAGCAGCATACCATACACGCATGTGTGGCCCAAGTGCCAGGCCCTGCATCGCTGCAGCCTAAGTTTTGGGTGCGTTTTATTATACACTAAAACCCGTGGGTCCCAGGCAGTTGCTACCAGAGGACCATTTTTTTAAAATTAGGACATACTCCTGAGTAAACCAACGTCAAATGTTCATTATTCCTGACGGTAAAAAAGTCGCCTGCAAAAAGATTGTGGCCACTCTTGTCATTTTCATTACTAAGGAAGGTATTAATGAGAATTTTTCTCTTAGGTTGAAGATTTAGATAACTTAAAATGATTTTAGGAGAATTTAGTTTAATTTCACTTGGCATCCTATATTCCGCAAAAATACAGTTTAAAAAGTTTTTTTTTTCAAGGGTTTTTATTTTCCTTAATATTCATTTCAGGTATAAAGCGTTCTGTAAATTTCCAACTTTATTCTGCATTAGGAATCACCTCACGAAGTTTGTCGCTCAAGTTACACCTTGCCATATACAGAATGTTGCAATATAGCACGCCAATATTTCGGGAGCAGATTCCTCACATCTGGAGGATGAAAAAATGTTATGTGAACATTGGTCCGCAAATGGTTTATTTCTACTACAGCCCATAATGCATAACGTACAGTGCATGGCCCGCGGGCTGGATCACGGAGCTGTGAAATACCATTACAACGTTCGTTTGTATGATACACGACTCCTCACACTACGACCAAAACCCAGAACAGTAGGAACTGCACAGAAATTAGTTCGTGCGAAAGCTTACTGTCGGCACGAAAGAAAATGTTCAAAATGTCACACATGCATCAACCCACCGTTGTATGTACACCCGGATGTGTTGATGAATGCCTGGAAAATTCCTGATTGTTTCGTAGCTCGCCACATTGTGGTTACAGAGGGTGCCCACATCGTCCACTGGGGTTGCATACACAAGAGCCTTCAAATGTCCCCACAAATAACAGTCTAGTGGATTTAAATCAGGGCTACTCAGGGGCTGGCAAGCGGATGTCAATTACAGCTGCAATGACATTCCACAGTAACATGATCCAGCCCGCGGGCCATACACTGTACGTTATGTATTATAGGCTGTGGTACGGAAATAAAGCATATCATTTTTTCATCCTCCAGATGTGAGGAATGTGTCCCCGAAGTACTGACATGCAATATTGCAACACTCTGTATGTAGACATAGGGTGAGTCTGAAGAACTCTGCCTGCATATTCCTTATGAGAAATTACGTCGAGTACACATATGCGACATGTATGGTCTACGCTGCTTCGTAATGGTGGTACGTGCACTTAAAAGTTGAAAGTGGAGCAGGAACACTTGTTTTTGTAATTTTTGCACATAGTATTCGAGGTGAAACAATGGCATCCAGGAGATTGTGTAGTTGAACGAATATCGGCTACCGTAACAAACCCAGTCACTGCCATTAAATCATGCCTTAGAGAAATTGAAAGCTGTGTCCGAATTCGCCTGAAGTACATACTTATGCGTACCTGTCCCCGGAAGTGACGTCGTAAGTGCAGTCCGAATTGCAAGTGAAGTATGCTAGTGTACAAGTAAACGAATATTTATACTTCTCGCGTTCTTGTGGAATATGTGGCGCCATTCTGAGAAGCTATTTGTAGGTCACAAATTGAATTCCGGCCTAATTATTTTATTCCAAGTTTAATAGGGCAACATTACTACTTCGTAGACAGAATTTTTAACTGAATAAATAATTATCGCAACGTTAACCTTAAATAAAAGTCTAAACAATAAACTCGTATTAGGCATGTGTTCCTAACCTACAGAAGCTAAGATAAAAAAGTAATCAAAATTGCACTTCCTGAAATACTATCTAGTACTTGATTTAGCCTCTTAAACTTCCTGCAATCATCAAATTCTTAGTCGCAACCCACGTACATTAATAGTGGTTAACTGGCTAATAACGGTTACCGAAACCAACAAGGCTGCCTGTCCGAATTCGTCTAGTTTAGTGCCGAGGATAAGTGAAGATTGCAAGGATGTAAGTACGCAAGTATTTACCTGAATTCGGACACTGCCCAAGTGTTGCACCCTTGTTGTCGCATAAAATGTGATGCGAAAGCCTAATATGGTTTCCAAAGTAGCACGTTAGAAGTAACAAAAATGGTCGCCTTGGGTTATTAAGCGGAACCCCGCCATGTTTGCGGGAAGTCGTGCACGCAGATCGCAACGATTGTGTTACAGCGCCTGGCACACACGCAACAAGCTACACACAAAATGCGATCGTGTGTGGCATGACATGACACATGTTGCTGATTTCTCCAACTATTTTGAACCGGCACGGTTAGCTATGGTGGCTGAGACGTGGGGGGGGGGGCAGGGAGACACTGTCCCTCCCCTATAATAACGGGGAGGGACAATATAGGCATTTGTCCCCACCCTAAGTATGACATTTACATCCAGTAATAAAGCAGTTAATTTTCTCTCAAACCACGGAAACCAAATTATTGAAATGAACGAGAGATGTATTTCTGAATTTTACCATCAACTGAAGAGGACACATAATTTTACTAACTAGTATACAAATCACAGGCAAATATTAATTTTTAAAAGCAAAACAATTATATATTGGTTCGTATTCCAAGATGCAGGCAACACAGAAATTCTAATTCACATGTAGTGCTTACTGCTTAGTATTTGGTCAGAAATAATTGCTGAACTTAACACAGTAACACACACGTCTGTGTAACAAAAATAAAACTTAATATGATCGGTATTCAGACATTGTCCGAATGCTAGAATGTAAGAGTGTGTGTTTTTTTATGAACTGGTGCGTTTGTGTGTGCAATAAGTATGGACATGTGTTTTTCAATGCTCCTCATATATGACTTCAGAATCATACTCAAAACTGTATGAATCTTAAAGCTAAAAATCTATTATCGTAATTAAAATTTGCAAAATATAAAATTGTGAAATCGCAACAGATATAGCGAATATTATTATTTTTATTCAGAAGTTTCATTTGATTGATTTAAACCGTTACAGCGCAAGTCAGAAATACTGGTTTGTCCTCTATGCCATAACGCACATTGCAAAATACAAAGTTATGATAAGTACAAGGCAACTAATAAAGTTGCCCTCCCCTTGCGAGAAAACCTTCCGCCGCCACTGGGTTTGTGTGACACTAACATAGGTTCTATTCGCAATCTACAAATTGCCACAACGTCGCTATAATAATGTGCTCGAATACCACACGCCAACGCCATTCCTCAGTGCAGGCGTAGCATAATCACTTCCCTGGCGTGTTGGGATGTGTGTGTTCCGATCATGGAACCTACACCGACAAGATTAGTATGGTTGGTAGGGTGTGTCGATGGAAGCTACTGTCACACGATAGTAGGTGAACACACGTGCATCTTTTATAACATATGGACAAGTACAGTATGTGTAATTACGGAAGACTTAAGTGCCGGACACCAATTTCAGTGCAGTGTCGCTGTGGCGACATGACAGTGCCCTGTCATGTGGCGGATGGCGTAAAATGCATTTGCGATTCTCGCCAGCATGTTATCTTCACTGTGGACGGGCGAACGTGCGGGCAAGGCAATGGGTCCACCTCCACCAATCCGGTGGTTAGGATCTGCCCTATCCAGATACGCTCGCACATGCTGGGGGCGCCGTCCTGCTTTAAACTCGAGCGGGGAATGAACCCAGGGCGAGGCAACACTCGCCAAGCGACGGACTTTCCAGCTGGGACCCATAGGTGTCCGTCTTCCCCGGGCATGACACTAAATGAGACCCTAGGATGAAGAGGCGCTGGAATGCAAGGGGGGGGGACGGGAGTGCCCCGAGAAAACCAGCCGGCAAGCGGCATCGTCCAGCACGATTCCTACAATCCGGAAGTGAACCCGCATCGCCTTGGTGGTAGGCGAGTGCCCTAGCCACAGCACTACCGCTGCCCTGCCGTCATGCTGAAACCACAATTGCATTCGAAAGTCAAGTGACATTCTCCAGGAGCTGCCGTAGTGTGTAGTCGACGAACCAAGGGGCGCCGAACAGCAGCGTGAAGACGTGGAGAGCGACGGAATGGCCCAATGAGATGGCCAGGAACAACACCCGCCTACGTGTTCGCAGAACACTGCTGATGTAGGCTTCGTGTGTGCGTGTGTGTGCGTGCGCGCGCGTGTGAATGTGTGTGCGGGTGGGGTGGGGGGGGGGGTCCTTCCACCCACGTCAGGCTATTTCTGGTATAGGCTGTTCACGGTAAAATGAGCTCTTTTGAAAGCACTCTCATTTGAACTGATAGTCAATAAATATATTTGATTGTGGCCTTAGACGTTAACTTCAGAGTGCGGTGGAATATATACACTGTGTTTATTACATTCATGGTAATACTTATTTAAAAATGCGGCGTGGCTGTGTTGGTGGCACAGCTGTTTGTTGTGTGAATAAGTATACGTTGACGCGCTCGGACGCCTTGATGTTTATTTTACGTTCCCGGCACCGCTTCACTCGATCATGTGGGGTTTTATGGGTATCACTGGATTGTTTTTCAGGTTCTCTTCCCAACCATATACGATTTCTGTACTTCAACTTGGCTTTTTGACGAGTATAGGCCGAAATTGTGTTAGGTTTCCTTAATTTTTTTTTTACACTAAACACATACAATTTCGCCATAACCACGCCACACAAATGTTTTTATACACGCAATCGATTGATCTTGACGAGAGCTGTCGATTGAAACTTAAACTAGCGTCGTAGCTTCTCCTCGTCAAACGTTATACTACGCGGAATTTATGAGACGCGGCGAAACGAACTCAAAATGGCGCCCCTTCCCCCACTGCACGTGATGCTTCGCAGTTATCACTAAAAGTAACATATTCTTTGATCCTTTGACAATCGAGTGGTGTAATTGAATTTTGAATGTAGAGATAAATTCGGAGCTGCAATACCAAACTGTATCCCCCGATTTTGTTATCATCGGATTCTCTGGAGTGCCTCTCACTATGGCTGAAAATTTAAAGACGAATTCACGTCAAAAGATTGTTAGAGGATAAAAAAAAATGATTGAAAAGGAAAAGCAACTAGGGCCTCAAAAGTGCTCACTTTACCGTGAATAGCCTGTAACTAGAGCTCCGAGTATTTCGCGGATTGAGTTGGCAGCGAGATAGTCTGGACAGCTGAGACATTATCGTCAGCTTATTGGTTGCTGTGATCAAGTGAGTCCTCTGTACAGCACTGTCAAACACTCTCTCACACTACTGCTTCCTGCTTATGACTGGCTCGCGGTTAAACGGGGCGTGTCTAAACAACTGTCGTCCAATCACAGCTGTAGGAGTAAAGAACAAGTGTTTGGAGTCTACCTCACCTCTGAATAAATTCGCGAAATACTCGTGGCTCTACCTATAGCAGTCTCGATAGAGTAGTACAGCTTGCTGTGGCCTGTGTCAGCGCCTAGCGAGTGCGTGCTGTAGCAGTCAAATGGGCACACTCGCAGTTTTACTACCTTGGCATGAACAGAGGTAAAGCGACTGCTGCCTTGTATTCGGATTGGCCTTTTTTCTAAACTACGTTATTCTAAGTGTTAAGTATAAGTCCGAAGGTAGGGTCGAGTTCTAATTGCGTCTCAGGGCTGCGCCTCTTACGCCTAAAGGAGAGGGAATTTCATGCAAAGGAGGCGAGCATCGCGGCCGAGAAGGATGGGGGGTGGCCATGCCTACCTCCCTAAGTGTAGTGTAGTTAAAGCTACATTAAGAAGGGGTATGGTAAAACCCGCATAGACACAGTAAAACCCATACAGACAGTAAAGGAGTTAAACTCGTGGGAATACTGGTGAAAATGCTAAAGGAGATAGCAGATGTGGAGTCCATGCTGTTTAATATGGGAGTGAATAATCTAGTAGAGAGGTGGCGGGGCTTTGGGCCAGTATGTTAGACGCACATGCACCCTTGAGGTGGGACTGCCATCCATGTTCCTGCGCGGGCTGCTGGGAAGGCTAGTAGCGTCTGCTGGGAAGGCTAGTTGCGTCTGCTGGGAAGGCTAGTCGCGTCTGCCGGGAAGGCTAGTCGCGTCTGCCGGGAAGGCTAGTAGCGTCTGCTGGGAAGGCTAGAAGTGTCTGCTGGGATGGCAAAAGTGTCCGCAGGGAAGGCAAGAAGTGTCACGACCCTGAATCTCACGTGCTGAGCTCCCAAAGAATTTGGCCGAAGCTTGGTGCGAGGCGAAATATTCCGATCTGAGGAACGAAATGAATGAGCATGAGTGAAGAGATTTGGGCGGTTCATAACATCGAGGTCTTGAGGTGAGCCTGACTACCCGCCCAGTAACATAGCCTCGGGTTGCTCTACTGGCAGGCGTGGCTAAACAACGTGTGTTGCGTGTTGCATGCGTGTCAGGTGCAGTAACGCAATCCGCGTTTTCGGAAAGTCACCAATAGCTCCATCAGTGATGAATGTTCTTGTGTGCACCGGCGTAGGCTGGTTGAGAGAATTCCCGAACATCAGGTCGTCTATTTAATATGTTTCTTACGGTTGTAAATGAATAAATACATAAATGCAAAATAACTTTATAATAAAGGAAACCCATATTAAACACCGTGATAACGTATTTTTATAATAAACATGCTCTTTCTTTATAAAATACTAATTAAGTACGTCTAACATCTTTCTGCGATGTTTGTGCACATTTAAAGGCACATATATATTTTCCGTCGCATTAAAATGTGGCCATTCGCCTTTCTTTGACTTTGACTTTACCGGTTCACAGGTGCTTATTTATTTACGTACATGTTTGCGAGGCTGTGTTCGAAAATTCATGGGTTGGTGTTCCGATGTACATCCACCAGATCCACCAAGTTTCAACCAAAATATTAGCTTCCGAACGTCCGGTGTACATTGGTGGATGCACCGGCGAATTTGCGAAAAACGCGGAATGGTTGCGACCTGTATGCGCCAAGTCCTCGCAAACGGCGGGATTTAGCATGATAACTCAAGAGGGCATTTCTAGTTAATTATTTATGTGTTATTTGATAATCCGTCATTGGAAACCCGATCAGGCTTCGGCATCACATATTTATATGCGCGCAACAGGGTCGCAACCCTTAATTTCTGTATGGCAAGTTAATGGCAGCGACCGGTTCAACTGGGGTTACGGATATATTCGTTCAGCTACGCATTATCCTGGACGCCATTGTTTCAGTTCGAATACTTTTTGTAAAACTTACAATAAACTCGTATTTAATCTCCACCTTCAAGGGCGCGTACCACTCTTACAAAGCATTTTTGATACTGAATATAAATAGTACTGATCATTCTTGACTCTACGTAGTACTGATCATCCTAGACTCTAAGTAGTACTGATCATCCTTGACTCTAAGTAGTACTGATCATCCTCGACTAAGTAGTACTGATCATCCTCGACTCTAAGTAGTACTGATCATCCTCGACTCTAAGTAGTGCTGATCATCCTCGACTCTACGTAGTGCCGATCACCCTTGACTCTACGTAGTGCCGATCACCCTTGACTCTAAGTAGTGCCGATCATCCTTGACTCTAAGTAGTGCCGATCATCCTTGACTCTAAGTAGTGCCGATCATCCTTGACTCTAAGTAGTGCTGATCATCCTTGACTCTACGTAGTGCTGATCATCCTTGACTCTACGTAGTGCTGATCATCCTTGACTCTACGTAGTACTGATCATCCTTGACTAAGTAGTACTGATTATCCTTGACTAAGTAGTACTGATTATCCTTGACTAAGTAGTACTGATTATCCTTGACTAAGTAGTACTGATCATTCTTGACTAAGTAGTACTGATCATCCTCGACTAAGTAGTACTGATCATCCTCGACTCTACGTAGAGCTGATCATCCTTGACTCTACGTAGTGCCGATCATCCTTGACTCTAAGTAGTACCGATCATCCTTGACTAAGTAGTGCCGATCATCCTTGACTCTAAGTAGTACTGATCATCCTTGACTCTAAGTAGTACTGATTATCCTCCTACGGTGACGGAAAGATGATATATTCTCGACGTCATTTCTCATGACGAATATACAGGCGGAGTTTATCGATATTTTTCAGACTCTTCCTGTATGTATGCGCGTGCTTGTGTGTGTGTATATATAAACACATCCACTCACCTATCCGGATATGTAGCCGGCAGTATCATCAGTGTGTATGTGTGTGTAGGTGTGTGTATGTGTGTGTGTATTAAATGCGCCGCACGGTGCCTGGTGGTATGCAACCAACAGCATGAGAGAGCTATGTTGGTTGCATACATTGCAGGCAATCATGGATTAGCGTACATTGCACGACTTCATATTCGGAAGTAACGAACGGTAGCGACTACGACATGGCTTCACGCAGAGTCCGAATGTTGTCCTGTAGTGTGTGTATGTGTGTGTGTATATCACAGACTAAAGATGAGGTAGACCGCTTATTCGTCTTCTGCGCATGTACCCAACATTGACCTACCCCAATCCTACACAACTGTCAAAGTCACATGGTCAACAGTGATGAACGTTTTGTTTACATCTTAATTTTAAATGACAAGCATTATTATATTAATAAAATAGTTTTACCAGTTTTAATATAGTTAAACTGCATTACAAATTGGTTAGAGGAAATATACATTCATCTGAAAGCATTTGTTTACAAATCAGTTTTATAACCTAAAATCCAAACCACGCCATTTTTGCTAGACGTGTAGGCAGAAAAGCAATTCGATGTAGGGACACGGAGATTGGTTGTGCGCAGCCAGCGAGATCGCTCTACCTCAACGTTAGTGTATGGTGTGCATCCCGCCAAGTGCCGGCGAATGGTGTGCGTGTTGCGGATACCCGTGCAGGAGGACGGCACAGGATGTGTGTGGTGCGTGGAGCTGAGATTCTCGTCAACAGCGAGGTTACTCTACAGACGGAGCAAGTTGCCCGGGGATCTTGTTACCAACATGAGCGAGGTGAGTCGGCAAGTTTGGGTGGCTCTTAATATCGAGGTTTTTAACGCGAATGAGTGAGCACGGAGCAGCGCCGGAGTGCAAGGGCTGTGGAAACGGGAGATCTCCGAGAAAACCCGCTGACCTAGCGGGGTCGCTCCCGGAACGATTCCCATTCCGGGAGCGACCCCGCCTTGAATCGACCACGGTTCGCTTTGGTGGGGAGGCGAGCACTCTAGCCACTGCACCGCCGTAGCCCCACAAGCGACAATGTTTAATTTCCTTATCTATGGCGGAAGAATACAAAATATTCATACAGGTATATCTTAAGAAAGGTTTTAAAAATTTCTCAGTTTACCGCGAACAGCGTTTAACAAAATAACGGCGCAATGTGTCTGTATTTCACTTGATGAAGTACTCCGAGTGACCACTGTCATTATTGCCCACCCAAGCGTCATTCGTTCTCTTCGACACCTTCAGAACAGAATGTAAGATATGACGTCAGTTCGTCGCTTGTCGAATGCAGCCCGGAGAACTGAAGCAGAGTAGAGAAACAACTTCAGTTACGGAGAAGATAAATTTGCCTTCAGCCGCCGTCGATATCGCGCTCACAGATGCTAGCAAGAAGTACTTATTTATTTGATTTTTTAATCCATTTATTTGCCGCAACCAGCAACTCGCCATGTGGCGTTTTGTACAACTACTTGGTTCGCACGTTTTATAAAAAAAAATCCGTATTGCTAGACTGTTGCTGCTAGTAATGCTAAGCGACTGCTGCTAGTATTGCGAGCGATTGCGCAGTATTGCTAGCTGCTGCTAGTATTACTAGGCTGTGCTGATAGTATTGCCAGGCGATGCTGTAGTATTGCTAGGCTGCTGTGTTGCTAGTATCATTTCTGTAACTGCCCGCAAGGAAAAATTACTTATCTGTTGCCAGCAGTCCCTTGTACAAATTAATAAACGCTGTAATAATTTAACAAAGCTTATTTATGCTTCATTGTAAGAAAAATTTTGCTACGCATTTTTAAATCGAATTTATGGCGAAAAATGTATAAATTTAACAAGGATGGGACTTATCTCCCTTAACGTACCACAGGGAAGGATTTCTAAGCAAAAATACTGGTAGAGAGCAAATATTGTGGTATGACAATTTAACATTAGTGTGAAATTGGTCTCTGAACAGTTTTCTTGAACGAAAGCTGGAGTAACCACTACCTAATATTTTGTTAGAATTCGCAGCTTCATAAACAATTTGAAGTGCATGCAAACAAACATATGCAGAAAACATTTACTGAGGGACGTACATGAAGCAGGGATTGTTTCACTACTAACACATAGATCGTGTACGTCATCAGGGATTGTCGTTACGAAACTAACCATCTAATTTAAAATTTGGTGACTGACTGGTTCCGGACTTGGTAGAAAAATCTGTTTTACATCGAGTAATTCCATTGAAATAGATAATCCGAATACGAAATATTTCTTTAAGCACGATTTAATATGCATGTAGAACTTACGTGCATAACGGTGGCTTGTACAGATTTGCGTAGATAGAAAAATCCTGCAGTTGTTAAGAAAACTAGACAACTTATAGTCGTAAAGTTCTTGGATTACCTTCATACTTGTACGGCCTGTAAACGGATTCATTAGCTTGAGAAAAAATATATATATTTGGATGGCTGTTAACAGCTAGGTGTTCAGAGTCCGGGAGGGGGGTTGGAGCGGCGCTGAGGTAAGCGAAGCGTGTTGCGCGGCCTATAAATCATGTAAGGACTAGTTAGAGGAAGAAGCTTAACTGGTGAATTGTCACGTTGAGGTGTGTGGTAAGTTGATCTTCTAATGTACATGGCAGCTCACTGTTGCGACGGATATACCTTGCAGTACGATTGTTGCATGCCAGGCCTTTACCAGATCTGATTCCGAGACTAGCATCGAAGTTCAATATTGTTGCACACGTTAACCTGTAAAACTCCCTCGAAATGTTTAACATACTGTTTTGTAACCTTCTTGCAGGACTTCCTAAATGTTCATAGGATTGAACACACTAACCATGACTGGCAGTTTATTACCTTATACCTTCTTCTATATAGGTTTGAATTATGACGTCACTGCTTCTTATTGGCTACTTAGACGTGGATGTTCCACCAATCTATAAAGCCTGCTATTCTGATAGTCACTTAACAAGAATAGGAAGGGTTTTATAACCACGTGTAAAATACAGTAACAGTACTGGCAAAATAATTCAATTCTTTCACGTATAACAAACAAATGTAGAGTGTACAGCAGCGGCAGTGACTATGACTGGGATAAGAATTCGGCAGTTGACAAAACGTTTTCCTTCAGAAGAGGAGTTGAGGTCCGAGGAATACTTGGCAGAGGCACTTTGAAACGGCGAGTAAATGTTGTGACGCAAATTCGTATTTAAAATGAGACCGGCTGACGCGCGCGGCGTAAGGTTATCCTTCCCAACACTACGGCTTTGCGAATAAAAACAAGATTGAAATGAACGTGCTGTAGTTGGAGTGGCGGGGACATGTGACCACACACGGTGCGAGTATACTCCGCACTTACGCGTGCGCGAAGTGTGGGCCCACGGCGACTGCCTTGCCAGCGTGTCTCGCTCGACCCTTGTCCGCTCGTTGCCCAGATCTGTCCATCGAAGCCCTAACAATCAGGTATCCATTTCGTTATTTTAATTTCATTTACCCGCTAACGCATATGCAGTCTTCTCACGTATAAAACACACACACGCACGTGTCTTATACACAGCCAAGCCCCGAATTTTGCTTGACAGTAGCCCGTAACACTTTCACCTCTCACTCTTTTAAGTAGTACAGTCATTTGTGGTAAATTAGTGACAATTCAGAGTAACTTTGTATCACTTAACTTCATTTAAAATTAAGTTTCTGGCCCTTTGCATGACGTCATATTAGGCAGGTCGTACACTCCCTGCAAGGTCGGAGAACTCGAGACTTCGCAGTAGAGCTGCAGTATGATCAAAGCAAGTCACCTCGCTGCGATGTTGGCGATATGCGAGATTTGTGGTGTCAATATGACCTATATTTGTGACGTCTATAAGCTGAAAGCGATATTTGCGATATATCGTCATCGGTTTCCAACACTCTACGGGCGATATATCGCACCGATAAATATATAGTCAGCATGTATAAAAACTGTATTGAAAAGTTGATGTCGTACAGCTCTAGTATTGACCTTCATATCGGCTGTTTTGAAAAAATCGTTAAACATATTTTTAGCGCATTTCCGATTACGCGGGAGCCTTTGAGGGCCCTCCTCGCTGTCTCACTGTATTTCAACCAAGTAGAAATATTTTGCTTCCTTAAACGGCGTAAAGATGTGGCCTACGTGAAGTATGATCCCTGTGCCGTATTTTACAATTGTGTAGGATAATAACACGGTTCTCCTCGTGTTTGTTCAGTAGAGAGTCAAATACGTTGTAACGAACTTACTGTCACGCTGCATAAGAGTGATGCTCCTAGTTTCTACATGTGCATCCTGAAATACGGCAGGTTCCCCGTGATATGCAGGTGCATATTAACAACATCCATCTGAGTTTGCTCACACGGCAACGATACACACAAACCAGACGCGTATGTGACGTATTTTGAAAGGAAGTGTCGTTGCTTGCCGCAGCAAGTGGTCAGCAGCTGCGGAGCCGCGGCTTACAACATCCACCTGACAATACATAATACATGTCATCAATGAAAATATATTTGTATACAGACATTGTAGTGTAGAGCGGGGGCAAGGTACCGCTGTAAGAGGGTGACAGGGGGAATGCCTGAGCCGGGGGGGGGGGGGAGTGCCTAGACCCAATAGCGTCACTTCTCCCACCAGAGAGGCGCCCAAACACCTCTCTGGTTACTGCCAGCATCAAGTTAAGAATAAAAAAATCTCCCGCCCCCTCTCCACTAGTCTTTCCTACTCTATTAACTAAGAGCATGTTTTCCAAACACCCTGTCTCCTGTAGCATTCTATTTAATTTAATACATGATTAATTTTTTAAATTTTTTACTTCTCTGTCGCAAGGGTTTTTACGTCTCTCTTGGCGGTTTTTCCCTTGCTCTTCCTAGTTAAGACTAGCTCTAAGTACACTTAGGGAGGTAGTCATGGCCCTAAAGTGCAGGCCGCGGCTGCCCAATCCCTCTTTGCCGCGATGTATGTCTCCTTGCATGATTTTCCTTCCTAGTAGGCGTAAGGGGTTAGCCCTGAGACGTAATAAAATCCCGCTCTACCTTCGGGTCTTAACTGCACATAACACTTAGAATAAGGTAGTTTAGAGAGAGAAAAAAAAGGGAGTGCCTCGAGGAAACCCCGCGTCGCTCATTGGCGACGTTCGCCATATTTCTCACACGTGACAATTCTGTAACACCGCGCATTTCCCCCTCCACCAGGTTGGAATACCCCTCTCACGGGGCCGCAGTGGCTGAGCGGTTAGTCTGCTCGCCTCCCACCAAGGCGATCCGGGTTCAATCCCCGGCCGGGTCGCTCCGGATTTTCGCATGCGCGATTCGTGCTGGACGATGCCGTTGGTCGGCGGGTTTTCTCGGGGATATCCCGTCTACCATGCCTCTTCATTCGGGCGCTGCTCCGTACTCACCTCAATCACCCTTATCGGCTCTTAAGACCTCGATGATAAGAGCCACCCAAATCTGTCCACTTTCTATTCATTTATCTATTCATGTGGGCATTGCTGACATGATATATTTAAAACTGCACTGCCAAATTTAAGTGGTGCTTCATCATGCATGTGTTATGCAAGGTGGCTAAGACTGGTACTAGTGGGGAAAATCTTTTGGATAACATTTAAATAAAAATCGACAGACTGATGCATTTCTCATTGTTCTAGGCGAATGAAAGTGCCTAACTGATCTTTCGGAAATATTTTCCTCCAAACTACATGAGGAGTTTCTTCACCTCGTGCGTGGATACTGTGGAAGTTCCTCCCTCAGTTCGGGGTAAACGTTGATTGAACTGGGAATAGCTTGGCGCAGGGCAGTTCTGGCCCTGAACACACGTGTAAGAATCAAGTATGAAACTACTTCCCTGAGTGGAAAGTTAGTTTCACCAAGACCTTGCACTTTCTGAAATGGCACGGATAAAGGAATTGGCCTTGTAGGACTTTCCACACAGTCACGTGACTCACATTCTCAGCAACACCAGTATATATCCACAGCGCGTGAAAAAATTCGCTTTCCAACTCACGGGTTACATTCCTTGTACGCACACTGAAGGCGGGGTAGGCCTCCGCCAGCTTTGCGGCCAAGAACGTTGCGAGATTTTGAACTAATCATTTTTCATCCTCCTGTTGTCTGTTGTGCGGATAGCCTTGCTGTCAACAGTCAGAAAAGTTAGCTATGCAAACTGGTGTCATTAGTGCGTCACCTGTCATTGGAATCATCTATAGGCTGTTCACAGTCAAATGAGCACTTTTGAGAATCCTGCTTAAGATATACTTTCATATATTTTGTGTATTATTCCGCCTCATGTAAAATTTACATTACCATGGGCCTCATCACTTTATTCGTGCGTCGGAAAAATGAAACTGAAATTATTAAAAACAGAAAGCGAAAGAAATAACTTTAAGTTATAACATATGGTTACCTAACACTTTTTATTCGACGGTAAGATATGGAACTACTTTTCATCTATCGTTACCAAACTTAACTAGGCGAATTTCACTCAGTGCGCCCATTAAAATATATGCATGCAGGGGCAGTGACTTTTTTCTAATGTTCATTTCTAAAGAGCTCACGTTATCGTGAACAGCGAGGTCTTGAGAGCCGATGAGGCTGAGTGAGGTGAGTATGGTATGGAAGTGGGGGGGACGGGATAGCCCTGAGAAAACCCGCCGACCAGCGGTGGCATCGGCCGGCCCGACTCCCACATGCGAAAATCCGAGAGTGACGCGGCCGGGGATTGGACCCCGTTCGCCTCGGCGGGAGGCGAGCAGGCTAACCGCTCGGCCACCATGGCCCCTAATGCGCAAAGTGTTGGTAAATATACAGGATGGAACAGAACTCTATCAATAAACTTAGGAACGTGGTTCCTCATCAAAAAGAAGTATAAAATATGTATACGACGTATAGCCTAATAGTACAAGAGCCAGTGAGAGATCGACTTACACCCATCTGATAACCAGATGAGACATATTTTTTTGAAATTTTATTAATTAATGAACATACCTATGATAGCTTGCCTATTGCAAAGCTATCATTACTATTTTTAATTAAATCAATTTTAATTACTTTTTTATCATCACCTTCTCTCTATTAATAACCAACCAAATTTAGTCCCAAATGTTAATTTTCTATGTGGAGAATATGCCAAGGTAGGCTTGCTTACTTATTTCCGGTCATAGCTACCTGGCAAGCAGGTATGAACAGGTAAATCAATATAGGTAACTACAACGAGCTGATAACCAATCGAAATTGGTATCAAAATAAAGATTATTTAATAACAAATATAATGGTACAGGCTTGCCTGCGAAAAATCGGTCATAGAATATTATTGCCGTGTGTTAAAGTTTTAAAATCGGAGCAATTAAATATGTGCGAGAGAGAGAGAGAGAGAGTAGAGCGCACGAAGTCTGTGCGATAGAAGAGGATACAACATAGCAGCTGTGCGAGACGTGTCCGTTGAATGTGCGCATGCTCTTTTACATGCGATTAAGGGAGACAACGTTTATTTACTGTCAAAAATGAATTTGGAGTCGCGAATAATAAACTTTATTTCGAATATAATCATCACATTAATATAAAATAAATTTATTGATAGGTATATAATAATCATTAATACAGCAATTAACAGACATCAGACAAATTTAAAAAAAATTTAATAAAAAAATTATTGTGAGAAATTTTTTTTAGAAATTTTGTCACATTTCGAAATTTCAAGAGGATACAAGCATAATTTTTCTAAAACATGTTTAGGTTATAATTTATTTTTCATATTAATCCAAAATATTCCGTTTTTTACGAAAAGCCAATTTTAGTGAGCACACTTCGAAAGACTGATCGTCAAAATCAAGAACTTATTTTTTTGAATCACACAAAAAACACTTTTTACTCATGTTTTTTACAGCACAATTAACAATAACATGGAACACGTGTTGTCTCAAGATGATTTTCGACAGTAAATAAACGTTGTATCCCTTAATCGCATGTAAAAGAGCATGCGCACTCGGGTACATTCAACGGACATGTCTCGCACAGCTGCTATGTTGTATCCTCTTCTATCGCACAGACTTCGGGCGCTCTACTCTCTCTCTCTCGCACATATTTAATTGCTTCGATTTTAAAACTTTAACGCACGACAATAATATTCTATGACCGATTTTTCGCAGGCAAGCCTATACCATTATATTTGTTATTAAATAATCTTTATTTTGATACCAATTTCGATTGGTTATCAGCTCGGTGTAGTTACCTATATTGATTTACCTGTTCATACCTGCTTGCCAGGTAGCTATGACCGGAAATAAGTAAGCAAGCCTACCTTGGCATATTCTCCATACAGAAAATTAACATTCGGGACTAAATTTGGTTGGTTATCAATATAGAGAAGGTGATGAAAAAAAGTAATTAAAATTAATTTAATTAAAAATAGTAATGACAGCTTTGCAATATGCAAGCTATCATAGGTGTGTTCATTAAATAATAAAATTTCAAAAAAAAAAAAATGTCTTATCTGGTTATCAGGTGGGTGTAAGTCGATCTCTCACCGGCTCTTAGACTATAGGTCTATTCCGAAGGGGTGAAAACCGCCCTTGAAAGTGTAGTTGAAGCAGGCCATTCTTGCTAGTAACACAGCCAGAATGAACTATATATGTCTGAGTTTCTGAATACTGCATTATTAAACGACCGAGTACAAAGCACAACACTATGGAATCCAATATCAACCCCCATCAACGAAAACTAAGGGGTTGTCACTTTGTTTGTTGTTGACTATGGATATGTAATCTACTGTACATTGTAAACAAACATCAAGTCTTGTGTTTTGAAGCTTAATGCCGTCTTTTACGAGAAATTAATTCTTAATATTCCCAATTTGAAGCTCAACATCTGGCACATAGAAACACATTTGTTGTTGGTGCATGATAATGTTTTTTGTTTAAATGACACCATGCAATATTGGAACAAGACGTGTTTCATGTGTTATCCGTACCTAAAGTCTGTTCACGATAAAGTGAGCACTTTTGAAATCAACCTTAGAAAAAAGTCACTGCGCTGCTTGCATATCTTTTAACGGGCGCACTGAGTGACGTGCGCCCAGTAAAGTTGGTAACGATGGAGGGAAAGTAGTTCCATATCTTAACATCAAATAAAAAGTATTAGCTAAACAGTTGTGATAAGTTAAATTATTTCTTTCGCGTTCTGTTCTTTTGTAAGCATTAAGTGTAAAATTAAACGGATTTTAAAATATTTTGTTCTTAATAATTTCACAGTTTCACTTGACCAAGGCCAGAATAAAGTGATGTGGCCCACTGGAATGTTAATTTTACATAAGGCGGAAGAATACACAACGTGCATACAAGTAGATCTTAAGCAGGGTTTTTAAAAATGCTCATTTTACCGTGAACAGGCTATACCTCAACACACTATCGCTGAAGATCATGTCGGGCCCGTGGTGGCGCAGTGGTCAGACTGCTTGCCTCCCACCACGGCGAGTCGGGATCGATTCCCGGCGCAGGTCAATACAAATATTCGTAGCTGGAAGACGTGGCAAACGTTACCATTGGCCAGTGGGTTTTTTTTCGGGGCGTACCCATTTCACCACCATGTAATTTCACTAAGTTTCCATCTCCATCCCACGTGACCTCCATCGGTATAAATTAATTTCACGGAAACGGCGGCGTTTATTTTAGAAACAAAAGACGAAATATTTGTTCACCATGTACGGTAGATTACAAATCCACAAGAAATAACAAACAAAGTGATATATTCACATTTGTATATGCACAAATGTGTTGCTAACCGTTCACTTTTCATGGATGGGGTTGATATTGGAGCCCATATTTTTGTGCTTTGTACTTTGTCGTTTAATAATGCAGTGTCCAGAAACCCAGACATTTATCGTTCATTCTGGCTGTGTTACTAACAAAAATCATCTGCTTCAACTACACTTTCAAGGGCGGTTTTCACCCCTTCGGAATAAACATAGGCTATACGTCGTGTGATTATTTTAGACCTATTTTTTGATGGAGAATTACCTGTCGAAGTTTGCCGGTTGAGTTCAGTTCCATCCTGCATATATAAATTAAAATGAGATACCAATAATGTTTAACATATACCTTACGTTCAAATAAGTCACTTCTGAAGAGAGCATCAGTATATGAAAATACTTAAGACATCTAAATTACTTTGCGTTATGAAAGGCCTGTTTAAGGGAATTATATATATATATGTTTCAGATAGTTTTGGCATCTGGTGTGACTCCTAACCCCCGCCCATCCCTCTCTTTATGTGGTATATATATTATATGTATATATATTATATGTATATATATTATTATATATATATACAAATGTATATATGATTATATAATCATATATATATATACATACATATATTTACATATATATTTATATCCATATATACACACACATATATATATACATATATTCATATATTTATGTATTCATATATTTATTTTTTTATATATTTATATATTTTATTTTCATATATACATTCATTAATATATTCATATATACATTCGTTAATATATTTAGATATGCATTCATTAATATATTCAGATATGCATTCATTAATATATTCATATATACATTCATATATATATTCATATATATTCATATATATATTCATATATATGCATATACATATATATTGTGGTGAATTAGGGCTATTTAATGTATGTGAAAACAAATGGAGAGATATTTCTATATGTAGTTATTATCCAACATGTAGGCAGGGTTTGCAAATAAACAACTGAATGTGTAGGTTACAGAACACACACTGCAAAATACTAAAAATCACCGCAACAACATTAACAGACTTAAATCGTACCAGCATGTTTCCTTGTATCCAGGCCTTCTCCGCCTCCACACAGCTATACACATGTCACACTTTAAATATTTGCTGGGAAATAATAAGGAAACAAACTACTAGCATATCAATCAAAGAAGTCTAAAGGTGAAGTGGAGTTTAATGCAAACAAGATATTTTCTCAATTTAAAGAATGTTTCCAATTTTATATTATAACCACAGAATATTTACAAATACCGCGCAGCAGCTGACTAGAATATTAAATTTAAAACTCTGTATGTCTGTCAAAAATAGCAATATGGCGTGTGTGCTTGACAACCATAATTAAAGTCTCTGCAGTTTTTAAAAATCCGTAACAAATTAAAAATGTTTTGGTGAGCAGAAAGTTTGGTTAATGTTCGAATAGTAATCACACTCACACATTACATTATACAAGAAATCTGCCTATGTGTCTACACTGAATAAAATGCTCCAGGCTAGCAATGTCAAAAGTAGGTAGAGTAAAATACGAGTTCTTATTTTTAGGTACTGTGAAATCAGCAAGAAAGTATTGTATTAAATGTGCAGTTAACAGCAAACGTCTTTAGCACTCAACCGCTGGACCAACGGTCACTTAGAATGGCGGTGATAAGATACCTTATATTTCTGCGTCATACTTAAAGTCGCAAAGCTCCTAAGCCCTCTTCAGACAGTTTTAAAACACTATGTCGGCTTTTTACGTAAAACGAAGCATATTTGTCGGGGTCAAACTCACTTTTAAATTATAATTTTCCGCTGTTCAGATGGAGCTCAGGTCTACCCGACCTGCTACGTTAGTGACCCATTTCAAACAAGATGGAGACCAGAACAATATTCCAACAACTCAATTCGGCGTCGGTTACCTGATTTGAATTTACCTAAGTGACATAGGGCTTATATCAGGGTGCATTACTTATGATTACAATCAATACGTTGTTATCAACCATTACCAACTTACACAAATTAACATGTACCTCAAAACTTAACAAAATGAAAATAAATACGTATCATTGAATATATGAATAATAACCTCTCAACTGCTACATGTACGATAGTAAATATGTAAAATAAAATCAAAATCAAAATAAAAATACTTAATAATAAACGTATATGTAGAACACGTCACAACAATAGCATTTCTATAAAATAAACATGTGTTTACGCGTATACTAGATTTCCATACCACTGTAAGGCTTAACAATACTAATTAGATGCTCTACATAATGAGATGTTACAATATAAATATATATATGAATAAATATTCATATATATACATATATATATTATATATTCATATATACATATATATTAATATACATTCATACATATATTTATATTTATATATATATTCATATATATATATTTATTCATATATTTATGTTATATGTATTTTCTATTCAGAGAGAGAAGTAATTTTTTTTAATTACCTCGAGAGTTATTTAAGCTATTTAAAAAAAAGGCAACACTGTATGCAAACACAATAACAGACGAAACCACAACAGTTCTGCGTTTCACAGTACTAAAATACACTGACTGTAATTTCTACTCCTATATTATCAGTCATGGTATATCATGGGAACAGAATCTTGGTGTTTATAACCATGTATTTTTTTCTCCGATGTAATAAAATAATTTCTAGCAAGCAGCATTTCGTCAGCTGGCATCACGGGCTGAGGGATTGTTCCAGATGGCACATTTCGTCAACTGGCATCACGGGCTGAGGGATTGTTCCAGATGGCACATTTCGTCAACTGGCATCACGGGCTGAGGGATTGTTCCAGATGGCACATTTCGTCAGCTGGCATCACGGGCTGAGGGATTGTTCCAGATGGCACATTTCGTCAGCTGGCATCACGGGCTGAGGGATTGTTCCAGATGGCACATTTTGTCAACAAATGTTCAAGTGATCCGACTTCGTCGACAAAATCGATGACGCGTTTTTGTAATCTGCGTTTTGCATTTTGTCAACTACGAAGCTGACAAATTAAGAACGACAAAATACAGAATCACTGATATAGCGTATTCGCAGTTTCTTTGCAGTTTTTAAATCAAACATTTGGACAACCATCCTATGTATGACGTGTTCGGTTGTTTCCTAATTATGTTATGCATCACAAGCATTTTATACTTGTGTTAACAAAAATAACACAAAAGTGCCTTATTGTTGGTCACATGGAAATTTAATTTATATTTTATCTATAAATTATATATATTTCTTATATAGATACTATGAGTAAAAATAGAGAGAAAATAGGTATGTTGATAATGTGTAGTAAGAAACAGTTCCTATGGAAAATATTATTACACTGAGTGTACATGAATGTGGTGCTTTGTCTCCAGACTCGGTTAAGCTTTGTTTGCATGAGTCGGAGGAATATCCTGGAAGTGTAACTTTAGCAGGGCTTCAGGAGAGTTGGAAGTAACCGATAATGGACTAAGATACGAGTCTTGCTTGTTTGAAATGTTTAAATACACATACAGGTGAGATTATTGAAATAAACTAATGTGTTTTTTACGCATAGTAATTACTTCATACGGGAGGTTGAAATATTATTGAAATATGTATTTTCATCATGCTACTCTTTTTGTTTAGTAACAATTTCAGTCCACAGTTAATCTATACCATTATTATTAAGAGGTAATGTGAGTTTGTGTATGTGTCTCGGGTAATCTCGAAAACTACACGGCCGATTCTTGTAATTATTTCACTATTAGAAAACCACATTCTCCCAGAAGGACATAGGCATATCAAGCGGTGCCACAGAGGCTCAGTGGGTAGAGCGATCACAAGTGGGGCCGCAGTTCTTGTTCCGGTTTTTCTCGTTTCCTTTTTCTTCTGTTTCAGCAAAACAACGACGCCCCGTAACATGTTGAAGGAGGATTGGTCAAATTATGAGGAAAAGATGTGATGTGTGTACGTGTAGTCCGTCATATATATATATATATATATATATATATATATGTGTGTGTGTGTGTGTGTGTGTGTGTGTGTGTGTGTGTGTGTGTGTGTGTGTTTACTATGTCCAGTGTGTAAACTTTGTATACTGTAATTTGACTTGTCCAATATCTTTGTACAGCTATGTATTGAAAAAAGATCTTACGGATGCAATAAACCAAAACAAAAAGGCAGTGACTAAAAGGATAGAGAGATCTCAAGTGGGGCCGCAGTGGCTCAGTGGATAGAGAGATCTCAAGTGGGGCCTCAGTGGTTAGATCACTCTCAAGTGAGGCCGCAGTGGCTCAGTGGATAGAGAGATCTCAAGTGGGGCCTCAGTGGTTAGATCACTCTCAAGTGAGGCCGCAGTGGCTCAGTGGATAGAGAGATCTCAAGTGAGGCCGCAGTGGCTCAGTGGATAGAGAGATCTCAAGTGGGGCCACAGTGGCTCAGTGGATAGAGAGATCTCAAGTGGGGCCTCAGTGGTTAGATCACTCTCAAGTGAGGCCGCAGTGGCTCAGTGGATAGAGAGATCTCAAGTGGGGCCTCAGTGGTTAGATCACTCTCAAGTGAGGCCGCAGTGGCTCAGTGGATAGAGAGATCTCAAGTGGGGCCTCAGTGGTTAGATCACTCTCAAGTGAGGCCGCAGTGGCTCAGTGGATAGAGAGATCTCAAGTGAGGCCGCAGTGGCTCAGTGGATAGAGAGATCTCAAGTGGGGCCACAGTGGCTCAGTGGATAGAGAGATCTCAAGTGGGGCCTCAGTGGTTAGATCACTCTCAAGTGAGGCCGCAGTGGCTCAGTGGATAGAGAGATCTCAAGTGGGGCCTCAGTGGTTAGATCACTCTCAAGTGAGGCCGCAGTGGCTCAGTGGATAGAGAGATCTCAAGTGGGGCCATAGTTGCTCAGTGGATCCTCCTATTATCGTAATATTATAAATTCGCAAGTTGTCGCAGGTAGTAGCAAGTAGTCGCAGGTAGTCACGGGTAGTCGCTAATATAAAGGTATGTATTTTAATAACTCCATAAAACCTGAGTGAATCGATGCCGGGCTGCTAGTTTATTTATAACTTGAAACTTTCCTCTAACAAATTTCGGGAATAATAAATTACAGTATTTTAAGACTTCGTGGAATTTTAATTTTGGAATCGGGAGAAAACAGAATAACAGTATCACGATATGCTAGACAGTTGAATATCGTGACGTTCCAACTGAAGTCTTACAAAATGCTAAAAACGAATAAAAAAAAAAGAAACGAAACTCAAGACTAATTGCAGCGGAAGGACGGCGCCGGCGTGGAGAAGGCAGCTGCGCAACGCTAGACTACGCGTGCGGCTGAGTGAGCTAGTGTTTGTGCAAGTTAGCCGCGTCAATGTGGTCGGCTGACCAGTGGCTGCGACTGTTCACGCAAGACGAGAAAGTGACGGCCGACTGCGCTCTACCGTGTACCAGCCAAGTGCAGGTGTCAGAACCAACTAGGCTGTCGGCGAGCTGACGTCACGCAGCCAGTCAGATGGTCCGCAGTGACCCCTCCACATTTCCTCACTTTACTGATGGTTTAAGAGTCTATTTGTCGTTCCTTCGCACTTTTTGACGTGAATACGTCTTTAAATTTGCGACCATGCTGGGAGGCAATCCAGAAAATCCGATGATAATAAAACCGAGGGATAGAGTTAGGCATTGCAGCTCAGAATCTATCGTCTACATTCGAAGTTCAATTACACCACTCGATTTTCAAATAATCGATCGATTGTGTGTGCAAAAATATTTGTGTGGCATGGTTATGTTGAAATTGTATGTGTTTAGTGTAAAAAAAAAAAAATTACGACAACTTAACACAATTTCAGCCTGTACTCGTCAAAAAGCCAAGTCGAAATACAGAAATCGTATACGGTTGGAAAGAGCATCTCAAGCAATCCAGTGATACCCGTAGAACCCCATATGATCGAGTGAAGCGGTGCAGGGAACGTGAAATAAACATCAAGGTGTCAGAGCGCGTCAACGTAGACGTATTTGCGCAGAACAAACGGCCGTGTCTCCAACACAGCCACAACCAATTTTTTTTTTCAAACCAAGGAAGCAGCGTAGACTTCATGTTTATTATAAAAATGGAGCCGCACATCGAGTTTTGTTTGTTTGAAGGTGGGGTTTTCTCGGGGTACTCTTGTTTTCCCCACCACTTCATTCCATTCACAGTTGTGTTGCACAACTTGCACGTGACGTCACCAGCAACGCCCAATCGTCGACCTCCTGGGTGCCCTAGCGAACAGGGTTGCCAGATTGTTTTTGATTAAGTCGCCCAAATAGCCTATCTTTTGGTCCCCAAATGTCACCCATTTTGATTGCACTTTATATTAATTGCATTTAAAAAAATATATTGTAAGTTTTTGATGTAATATTTTATATGTACGAAACGCGATTTATTTTAAAATTTAAAAATCATATAGGTCTACACGAAATTAAAAAAATAGGCAAACGCATAAACAATCGCGCGATATTCAATTCAGACATGAAAAATTCGCGAGTTCAGTTACCTGCGTACTGGATTCTACAGTCTTATGTACAAATTTGTCGATGTCATCTGTGCATTAGTTATCTGCTGTCACATTGGAATTTGACGATTGGGCCAGCGTTCTCCAGGAGGTGTCAAACACCGTGTGAACCAATCGCCAATGTTACGTAAACACACATGTTTTGAACTCCAACTTGTCCCAAAATGAATACGCGAATTATTCATGCTACTCGTTGTCCATAGCGAGTAACAAAGTCTGAACAAGAAACCCTCTTCAATTGTATCCGCAGTGGTTGCCTTTTAAAAACCTGATTTTTCTTATGAGAATTAATTGTCTTGTGTTCACAATAAAAAAAAAAGTATACCAATACAAAGTAAATAATTCCTAGTAGCTGAAACATTGCAAACACGTCACAAAAATCGCCCAAAATGCGGTAGTTACATTTTCGTAATTTTTGGTCGCAAAGTTTGCCTTGAAGTAGCCCAAAAGGTGACAAATCGCCCAATCTGGCAACCCTGCTAACGAGTGTCTGCAGTGATACGGCGGCGATAGTCAGTAGAGTGACGGTTGCCGAAGCGATGCTGTTTTCACGTTTGAGGCCGAGATGCGCGGGAGCAACAAGAGCGAGAATGCACATACTTCTAAAGCCACATCGCCCCTACGCACAAGTCTCTCAACTGGCGTGCAGTGGCTACATCGTGCTGCGTGTACCTATGGCTGTCTGGATTCTCATATTTATACGGAAATCCCTTCCCTACTGCAACTTTCGTAAAGACTGTTCACGATAAAATGAGCATTTTTGAAATGAACCTTATAAAAATATCACTGCCCCTGCTTGCGTATATTTTGATGGGCGCACTGAGTGATATCTACCCAGGAAAGTTGGTAACGACGGAGAGGAAGTAGTTCCAGATCTTAATGTCGAATAAAAACGGGCTAGGTAAACATTTATAATAACGTTAATTATTTCCTTCACTTTCTGTTCTTTTTTTTCCTAATTCATCAAAGTGTAAAGATAAGTAGATTTTTGAAATTTTTTATTATTAATAATTATACAGTTTCACTTGACCGACGCATGAATAAAGTGACGAGTCCCATGACAACGTTAATTTTACGTAAAGCGAAAGAATAAATCAAGTGCATACAAGTAGATCTTAAGCAGGGCTTTCAAAAGTGCTCACTTTACCGTGAACAGCCTATACCGTCTATGAAAACAGCAGTTTAGTTCAGTTTACATTATTTACCTCTACTCGAATATCAAACATATTTTAAGGTACGCATTGATAAAAAAAAATATTAATTACTTCCTAGGGTTATCTGAAGTTGTAATAAAAGTACACGCGGTTTAACATGAAAGATATTTTGGAATATTAATAATATTATATTGTATCCTAACAATGTAATTGAATTAATTAAAAACTAAGGTCTTCGTCGCTTTCTAATGAGCGTGGCCGTAGAAGACGAGAAAGCGTAAATAATAAAGCTTCTTTCAAAGATTGACTTTCACTGGAGAAGCATGCTTTGTATGCCCTTGCCTGTGGCATTATCATAACCGTCTCTAAAATATAATTAAATGATTGTCTATGCTCTAGGAAAGACACATTTTCCAATATTAATCTCAAACACAATTTTGTTGCAACAAATATATAAACCCAAATTGGTGTCCAACTGTCTTTTTTAAGGATGTTCTAGTGCCAAAACTGATTTGCTATATTTTTAGGGTATTTTATAATGTTGTTTAATTACTTCAAATACCATTTTTTATTTAAGTATAAAAATTAATAATAAAAATTAATGAAGGAAAATACATTAATTTCTTATTTATATGTAATAGCATACAGATTTAAAAATTTCGCTTGATTGTCATGTTTAGCTACAGTTCAAATTAATTGTTAATGCCGTTAGAAGAAGATGAAGTAATTTCATGGACTTCCTTCTAGTCGTTCGGCCATAATTTTATTTTCAGCTTTACATTAAAATGAAATCCAAAATAGCCAGAAGGGAAACCCTGATCGCAGGCAAACAAAATGCCGCCACACTACAAAGAAATTTCTTCGTGGTGTTCCTAATACTTCTAAAAACACTTTAGCTGAAATCGAACACTGTGCACGGATAATTTTTATGGAATTTATTCGGCACAAATTGTAAGTTTAAAATGCTGATAATTCTACTGAAAAAGTATGCGAGAGTTATTTTTTAAAATGATCTGGCATTTGCATTAAATAGTTATCGATATTGTATTGCACGACCACAAAATATAGTAAAAACGCAGAAGAAATATTGTAGGTATTTGAACAGCCTTCTCCTGGAGTGACTCTGGGAAAGTTGAGTGAACGAGGCGAGGTGGGCTGGACTGGGACCAGGGTGTTACCTAAGTTCTGCTGACGTAATTGGTCCGCAGTAGATTGCGAGGTGTCGCGACTCGCCGGGTCAGTGGTAGAAAGAACGAGAAACAAATGGAGCGTGACCTGCAGTCGCAAATGGCTCCGCGTCCAGGCACAGCCAGTGAACTAGCGACCGCAGGGGCATTGCCCATGATCTGCAGGACAGAATTACGGCTGCTGCCTGCCTCACACTTGAAGTGCATTGCATTGCAGCATATTTGAAATACGAGTTTGTGGACGAGACTATTAAACATGCTACCACTACGTTTGACTACTAAAAGAAAACACATTGCAGACGACAACGTAATGATACACTCATTTGGAAAACAATATGGTAAGAAATAATTCTCATGCAAAAATATTACTAAATCTGTGTGCGCACGAATACGGCTAGTTGTTCCTTTGGTGTTATTTTCTAGACTTGGTTGAGCTTTTCTGCCATGCGGCGATGGATGAATATCCTGATAGAGGCTGTTCACTGTAAAATGAGCATTTTTGAGAGCCCTGCTCAAGATCTACTTGTATGCACGTTGTGTATTCTTCCGCCTTATGTAAGATTAACGTTGTCATGGGCCTCACCACTTCATTCATGGGTCGGACAAGCGAAACTGTGAAACTATTGGAAGAGCAAACATTAACAAACCTTCTCATTTTTACACTTCGGTGCATTGGGAAAAAAAAAAAAAAAAAAAAAAAAAAAAAAAAAACCAAGGAAGCGGAAGAAATAATTTAAGTTATCACAAATTGTTACCTAACACTTTTTATTCGACGGTAAGATACGGAACTACTTCTCATCCATCTTTACCAAGTTTGCTGGGCGCATGTCACTCAGTGCGCCCGTTAAAATATATGCAGGCAGGGGCAGTGGCATTTTTCTAAGGTTGGCTTCAAAAGTGCTCACTTTACCGTGAACGGCCTTTACGAGCAGCAACAGGCATGCTAGTCTGATTGTGGGAGCACAACCATATTGCGAAGAAGTGGAGTGAAGCCTTGAGGTCTTCTAAGCAAACTCCGCCAGGCAGGCCGAGTGCGCCGAATACAACGGCTGGAAACGCGGCGAACGAGGTCTTTGTCGTCGTGACACTGCGCCAGCAAGACGTCCAGAGTTGGGGGGGGGGAGGGGTGCCGTCCGCTGACACGCGTCTGTAGTCCATTCCCGATTGGAAGCGACTTATGAAAATCAACCTTTAAAAAAACACTCTAAGCATAACATGTCAACTTGTTTTTTCAACGACCTGTATTCCACAAATATGTAACACTGTGGTTAACTTTAGAGTACTGTATTATTGAATAAATGAAACTTTACCTTAATATATTCTATAACTTGTAATATTTATTTATTTTTAAATATGAATTAACAATAGCGAGAGCAGCGACGTGTTGGCAACGACTGGTGAGAAATAGTTCACAGTAAAAATATTATTTTAACCTAGTTTTTTATAATATATTTGTAAATTAAACGGTGCCTATTGAAATATTAGGTAGCCCCGGTGGCAACATATATCATTTTTACAGTTTAAAATAACAGCGGAAAATATCGTGAGTAGGCCGTAATGGTACGTTGTTCTATCGAGCGAGAAAGCATCTGTAAAACTGTCTGCTGGGTGAGGATTGTCGCTCTCTCTCTCTCTCTCTCTTTTTTCGTCTCTTTCAAACTTGGGAAATTTCAATTTGCTAGTAAGCAATGAAATTATGCATGTTTTCAATTGTAGCATATTTCGTACTTATTACAGCAAAATAATGATTTTTTAATTTACAACTGAAAAGAGATTTTAATGTTTGAATACGTATTTTGATAGATTTAGATATTATGGCGGGGCAGTTACATAGTGAAGTTGGCAGACGTGGCGAGCCATGACATGGCGTGTTCCTTTTTGTCAAACGAAACGTAAATTATTCTTATACCGAAAAATACTTCAAATTAATACATCACGTTTGTAAACGTGCTTTTTAATCCTACCTAAGCAAGTTACGATGTTGTGATAAATCTGTGTTTCCACGACAGTAATAAATATACTGTGACGTGTGTTTCGTTAATCATTGCGTCTTTGCAATGGCGTGCCTTTGTGCATCGTGGTCGATACGCTGGCTCTGTGTGTGCACGATTTAAAATATTTTATTAGCACTATTTATACGTTTTAAATGTGAACTGTTTTTATGATGAAGTTATTTATTTACATCTATGTCTGTTTATTTATCACACCATTGTACCTTTGCCCTAAGGGGTTTGAAACACAGTCGTGTAACATAATTTGCCACAATCCCAGAAGAAAAATACCGATACCGATAAATATCAATAAACCTAATAAACAGTAAGTAGCAATACATATAAATAAGAGCGGAATAAAAGTTATCGTAGGCTTATGTGTGTGCATGTTCACCTCTATCTTTTAAAGTCTGTATGACAAAAATGAGCAACATGAGATGCGTGCTTGAATTTAATGTGCCTTTTTCACTGGTTGTTCCTTTGTTTTAATATTTATTCCAACTGAGGCCGTCATTTTAGAGAAATGACCCAACACATATCAATAACAAAAGAATAATTACAATCACTACAACACTGAACCTCGCAGTTGTAACAGTGTTAAACACAGTCGCGGCAAAATTCTAACGTACATTACATGTTTTGAGCTATGTTGTGGAAAACAAATATGTTAATGTAAAATAACCGTAAAAACTGTCGCCAATTCAGGCATTTTTAAAACGTCATAAAGCTGACCTAAATAATGTTAGAGGCCTAAACTGTGAATATTTGTACGGAATGGTTTTTGGAATATGACAGAATTCTTAGAAAAGCGGTAAACAGTAAGCAATACATTTGATAGGTATAAAAGTAGAAGTCACATTTCAATGTTTATTTTTAGTTGTAGCGAAAGTATGCGAACATATGTACACTCACAATGGAATGTAAACATTGATTTTGACAGATGCTACATGGCAGTCACATGGCAATGTTTGTTTACATTTGGCGGAAGGATACGAAACGGGCCTGCAAGTAGATATTTAGCAGGGCTCCAAGAAAGTTTCTTCCAATGGGTAATGGTCTATAGTCTTCAGCCAGGGCCTGTTATCCTTATAGGGATTATGTTGACCGCCAATTTAGCTCATGACCAACCACAGTTTCATTTCAGGTGATATTGTTGTTTATTTACTTCTGACCACTTCCGCCCTTGTAGTTTTTTTTTAAATTGTGTTTCAGATTAATGACGGTCATTCCTAGTATGTGTTTAGGGCCTACCGACAACGCGTATAAGTATAAATAATAAATAAAAGTACGTGATGTGATCTGCAGGATGACGAAAGTGCTTTGTTCCAGGTTGCAAGGACGAATCGGGAAATCAAACACACGTTTCCTGAGCTTTATTATGCACCTCAGTTCGAATTATGGAAGCGGTTATTAGCCTCACCAAAACTTAAGGAATTGAGTAATGACGATATTTACAAGAAATTAAAGATTTGTATTTGGCATTTCGGGAAAGAGTGTTTCAGCCCTGGTACTGAATTCTAATTCCGTGCCTAACCTGGATTCACTAGGTAAGAATTATTATTGGTGCAGGACAGAATTTGTGTGTACTTTTTGGGCTTCGTTATGTCACGTGTACGTTGATTGTATACAGTATTTGTCGCTAATTTTATAATCATCCATAACCTGGACTTGTAATATGATACATGGGTAGCGTAGTGAATATATCCAAAGTATCTTTGGTGGGAACTGTGTGTATATCTACAGCATCACCTACTAAGTACATGTAAGGTCATAAAATCTGCAAAAAATTATTTTTTCTGTAACCTCATTAAGAATTCTCAAAACAAAATAAAAACTACATGGAATATTGTAAAAAAAAAAAAATAACAACAGAGCAATGTCCAGTTGTAAACCTAAAAGTAAATGACTGCATATCCTCAGACCCTAAATTAGTCTCAGATACATTTAATTCATACTACTTAAATGATGTACAGAATACCCTGCTATATCTTTTACAAATACAATTCCAAAAGAAGTGGAGAAAACACTCAATTGTTTGCAACCAAAATTATCTAGCGGTTATGATGGCATTAACTGTAGGTTATTAAAGCAATTCGCTTTTGAATTCAGTGTTCCATTAAGCAATATATGTAATGATATCTTCAATACAGGATTGTTTCCGGACAGACTCAAATGGGCTATGGTAACACCATTGTTCAAGAAAGGAGACACGGCCGAAGTAAACAATTATAGACTCATCTCACTTCTTACATCCTTTGCAAAAGTAATTGAAAAACTATTTACAGGAGGTTGTTGCAACATTTTGAGAATCACAAAATTTTATCATATTCCCAGTTTGGCTTTAGGAAAATAAGTCAACAAATGATGCAATTTTCAAACTGACAAATAGCATTCTTAATGCACTTTATAAAAACATGCCATCTAATGGAATATTTTGTGACCTCACTAAAGCATTTGACTGTGTAAATCAACAACATACTTATATAAAAATTAAAGTTTTATGGAGTCTCAGGTAGACCAAATAGACTAGTAAGATCATGCCTTTCAAATAGACAATAACAAGTGCGGATCAAAGGAAAAACCACTTCATTCTACTCTCAACCAGGAAAAATAAAGCATGGGGTCCCACAAGGATCAATATTAGGCCCACTACTCTTCCTAGTTTATATAAATGACCTTCCATGTGCCTTAACCCCAGAAACTACTCACATTTTATTTGCAGATGATACTAACATCTTAGTCTCTGGAGACACATTGAATGATCTTACACAAAAAACGGACACAACATTTACTGAGCTAAATGTGTGGTTTACTGCAAACAAATTAAATCTCAACCTAGATAAAACATATCTTATGAATTTCCTCACAAAGAACAGAAAAAACATTAATTCATATGTTAGCAGTAACAGAGACAAAATTAATGAAACTGCAGCGATTATGCTTCTGGACTTACAAGTAGACAATTTATTTAACTGGAAATCACGAATTGCATATATTTTACCTAAACTAAGTTCAGCATGTTTCGCCCTGCGGAATGTTGCAGAGGTCTTGAACAAAAATACAGCAAAAATGGTATATTTTGCATATCTTCATTCCATTATGTGTTATGATGTAACTTTTTGGGGTAGTTCCACTGACAGCAAAAAAGTGTTTCACATGCAAAAGAGAGCTACAAGAATAAACAATGGATAAAGAAAGTCAGACTCATGTAGACCTCTTTTCAAGGGCTCAGAGATTTTAACATTTGCATGTGAGTACATGTTTTCAGTACTTATATTCATGTCCAAAAACAGTCATTTATTTCAGAAAAATGAGTCCTTTCATAGGTATGACACTAGAATAAAAAAAACACACATGGCTTCAGTTAACTTTAAACTTGTCCAGAAAGGGCCATCCTACCTTGATAGCCAACTTTTCGATAAGTTGCCACTACAACCTTCAAGAAATTGGCTTCTCTAACAAAAAAACTCTTTTAAATACATCTGAAAGAATTTTTTTCTAAGCTAACATTTTATAGTGTAGATGAATATCTAAACTACAAAAATTAAGAAATTACTGTATAACATGTCTTTGTGCACATTTCTTGTTCCGGTTTTTCTTCTGTTTCAGCAAAACGACGACGCCCCGTAACATGTTGGAGGAGGATTGGTCAAATTATGAGGAAAAGATGTGATGTGTGTACGTGTAGTCTGTCATATATATGTGTGTGTGTGTTTACTATGTCCAGTGTATAAACTTTGTATACTGCAATTTGACTTGTCCAATATCTTTGTACAGATAGGTATTAAAAAAGACCTCACTGATGCAATAAAACAAAACAAAAAATATATAGATACTTTGGATATATTGCCTCTCTCAGCATTTAAAGAAAACCAAATTGCTCCTAGAAAATTAATTTTATTGTATAGTATAGATATGTACTTTTTATGGTGTGTATGTGTCTAGAAATTTTTAAGATTTTGTACTTGTATTCTACTTACATATGTAGGCCTATGTTAAATTTGCCACTTGTTTGAGTAGACTTGAGTGGTTCGGTTTCTGGCATTTTGTATTTTGTTTTATTCTTTCCATATTACAAGTCCAAAGGATGATTACAAAATTGGCGTCAAATGCTATATACAACGATCCTACACATAACATAAGCAAGCACAAAAGATACACATAAATTCTGTACCAGTACTAATTCAAGTAATGTTTCACCCAATTGCAGACAATTATTTTGTGAAGACGATACAGAAATCTCGGGTACGACGGATTTTCTGAATAGAAATAACTTCTAATTACGTTGCGGGTATGACAATCGTCAATAAACAAGTAAATTATATATAAAATGTTTTTATGTATACTTAATTTATATAAATATATATCTTTATACAAATATATTTATATACACAGATACATATTTATTTCTGTCGGGATTCCATTCATGTGTGTGTGTGTGTGTGTGTGTGTGTGTATATATATATATATATATATATATATATACATATATATATTCAAATTCCCCACCATTAAACTGTATTTGAATTCCCCGCAGCCGGCCGTCATCTTGATATTTAGTTCATGACCAGTCGCAAGGCGCTACGATTGCAGTGCGTCCTCGGTCAAAGATATTAACATAGGAGATACCAATGTAGCAACACCTTATTTATCTATGTCTTCAGCCTACGGCATCGTGGACAAGGTGAAGTCGGACCATAGTAAACTAGTCAGAGTGGCCATTTATATAAACAAGTAATTTAATTAGGAATCTCATTAATATCTAACACAATGTAACCAAGTAAGATTAACGAGAGCTCCTCCGATTTAACGAGTAACTAACATTCTGTAACGAGTTGTAAAACATTGTAATTATATATATTCATATGTTATAGATAATTATATGTATATGTTCCTGTGACTTTGGTTTTTCTCAGAGTGCTCTTATGATTTTTCTGCGAAATTAAAATGTTGGTACAAATAATGTTTCTTTTTATTTCATATAGCAGATTTTGATCATAAGGTTAAGATCCTATGATATCGTCCCATGATATCAACCAAGGAAAAGCTGAACACTTTTCATTATTATAAAACGTTTTCTGTAATTGTCAGGTTGTTCGAGAGGTTTAAGATGCCAGATTTAAGCTCTGGTTCCCCGTAAGGGAGCATGGGTTCGAGAGGAGGAGCAAAGTGAGCAGGAAGAGGAGGAGTAGACTGCGGTGCTAACTTTGGTGCTAATTGTGGAGCTAATTTCGGAGCTAAGTGCGGAGCTAACTGTATAGCTAAGTACAGAGCTAGGTGTGGAGCTAACTGTGGAGCTAATTGTGGAGCTAAATGTAGGGCTAATTGTGGAGCTAAGTGTGGAGGTAAGTGCTGTTTGTGGTGATGGCTTAGGATGTGATGCTATTTGTGGTGCTGTCTCAGGATGTGGTGGTTTCAGGATGTGGTGCTAAATGTGGTGGTGTTTGTGGTGCTGTCTCATTATGTGGTGTTGAGTGTGGTGCTGTTCGTGTTGCTAATACGGTGTTAGGTTAATCTTATGGCACTATGAATTGAATTTGACTTATCGCGACATGCGTCAGTGTTATCTAAGTGAGCCAGAACGGACACACCCTTCCAGGTTAATCTTATGGGACTACGATTGAGCATTTGGTATCCCTCTACTCCAGCACCAGGGATATTGGTAGCTAGTATCCCTCTACTCCAGCACCAGGTATATCGGTAGCTAGTATACCTCACTCCATATATGGGCAGTCAGTGCCAGTTTGGTAACCTCCAGTCCGAAACCCCTTCCTAGGTTAATCTTATGGCACTATGTCTCCCATTGACCAAAGTGTTACAGAAGATTAGTAAAAATTGTTAAAGATTTGTGAAGACTGATGGTAAACCAGAATGTCTTGCATTACAATTTTTAAACTATTGTGGTTCAAAACCTTTGTTAAACTGTTTGTAACTTTTTATGTAAGGTCTTCTGTTCTGAACTTAAATTAATTATATTTACTTATCAAACATTACACGAATCGTGCATTATTCTGTGAAAGAATGTTATAGTATTATGTAATGTCTATTACGTATTGTCTATTATGTTTGAAAACTTAGAAGGGAAAGTTTATATCATCCCTGCCTTACCCAGGATTCAAACCCAGAACCTCTGAACTGAAAACCAATGCATAAACAAAATGTGATATGGAGGTCGGTGACATGAATGAATGCTTTTGTACAATTATAGTGTGTTGGAAATTATCATTATTTAAAATATGAATAATATGTTTTTCAACAGAAATCTTTTCTGTATACAGTCTGCTAATATTTCACTAAAGTAACTAGCTTTAGTAGTTTTCAACCAGTATTTTGACAAACGGATAAGCTTGTGCTGATAGTATCGTACACATTAGCTTTTCAGTTATTTTTAATATCGTGTAGTGTAGTGAGGTTTTCAAGTTGTTAAGTATTAGTCTTAATTTGGATTTGAGAGCTTACTTCTTGATTCTAGTGATTTTTAATTGTTTTTGCGTTGTTTGAGGCTTGAGGACCTAAAGTTTGTTGTGGCCTTCAGTTACCTCCCAATACATTTTAATATTACATTTTGGCACTACTTAGTGAGTTTATCTTATATTGTTTCTAGTCTCATACTTGGTATTTGTGTTCCTGAGTTGAGGGATTCTCCGTTCAACTGTTTAATGTCTCGTGAAGGTTAGCGATGTGTCCTGTCCGCGAGCGCATCTTGCAATAAAAAGTGAACAGCAAGGTTCACTCTGAAACCTCGAATGCAAAGTGCTATAAATTGTTTTAACTTGTCTTGTTAGGGCGTTATGTTAAAGTCCTTTCCACACTATCCTGTAGAACTGATGTACAGTGCTTGAGAATTATTATTAAGGATAGCATTGACACTTTTAAAACCGCTATTAGTTCAGGCATGAATGCATCTTAGTATTTTTGCTGATATTACGGTCGAGTATATTTTATTCCTACCTGTTTAAGACACAAGTCTGTGTTGGTAATGAAGTGTTTTCTAGTCAAGAACTATCTGTTCAGTGTTTACTCTCATAGTTATTATTATAGTTTATATGATTCATTGTGTTAATCATTATAATTCTGTATGTGATTTTTAACACTGACAGTTGTTTTTTCTATATCGTATGTTCCTAAGTGAGAACATTTATTCAAATGCTGTGTCTATTTCTTAATGTAGTAATATTCTTAAGAAACAACTCTTGTCAGAATTACATTCTTTAAATCACTTTTTATACAATAAAGGTGTCAAAACTGTATTTTTGTGCGCATTATTTTTAATTGCTAGCTTTAAGAACCTGTTAGGTTTGTTAATTTTAGTAAGTGTTCACCAATTGCATCTTTCTTGGTGCAAGCCGTGAGAATGCTCTCCTCAAAATGTTTCATATGATACTGGATTTTTCATTATAACAGTCTTTCATGTTACTGAAACCTGTTTAATGTTAGTAACATACTGCTTGTTATAAAAACCAAAAACTTTAAAATTTATACACCATTAGTGATTTGCAACATAATTTAGAAACTTTAAGACTCTCTCTCTCTCTCTCTCTATATATATATATATATATATATATATATATATATATATATATATATATATATATATATATATATATATATATATATCTGTTGAGATATGTTACTAAACCAGTTAATACTTTTTTCCTCTCTTAAGGAAATAATGCATTCACAGTTTGAAAAATGGATTTGATAAATAAAATTAGAAAACACTTTACAACATATTTATTGACAAAATAAGGAAACTACATGTTGTCTTTAAACATAGCAAATATTTTAACAAAGACTAGTATAGGGGTTTTCAAAAACATAGATACCAGATATTTTAACACACAATGTTTCAAAATATATACACCATTCTAAGAAGCAAACATGAGTTACACAAGCTGCTTCAAAAATCATAGCACAAGCAAGGATGTTTAACAATGTAGTACATATCAAAAATGTTAATACTTGTTATACATTATAGGCTGTTTGACAGTGCCTTATTCCTCAAAATAATTCCTCATTCCACAAAAAACCTAATTTATTCCTCAAAAATAATTTCTCATTCCTCAAAAGTCGTTTCTCATTCCTCAAAACCATTCCTGACAAAAACCTAATTTTATTCCTTAAAGGACATAAATCAATAACATTCCTTTCCCATTAGACAGTTTAACCAAATTCAAACGACTTAATCCATACATAATACTTCAAATTGAAACATGTTCATATCACGCAATGTTTACTTGAAATAATTACTTTTTTCGGTCAAGTAGTAGGGTTAACTAAATTTATTATCATACTTTATTTAATATATGCTGTCTTCATACATCTCAGATATTTGCAGATAATACTTCATTCGATGTATCCATGTTCTTAAAGAATAGCAATAATCGAAAACATTTCTTTCACGTTCGAGTATTTCCTTTGTTCAAGCAAATATCTAAACCTCTTTACAAGTTCGTTGGAATCTTCGGAAAATTTATAGTCATTATTAAGAGCACTTGTTGAAGGGAAGTCTTCAATACTATCACTGACCTCGTCAATGCTTTCTTCACTTTCTGTTTTATCATGGATATCGATTTTACTTTGATTTGAAGGTGTAAATATCGTTTGATCCGATTCTATGTCATACAGATTATTTCTTGTAATAACATTAGTATCCTTTGCTTCTGTGATATTATGTGGTGTAGACAGTACATTTCGTTTCTTCAAACATTCACTCTTCTAGTGTCTACGAGCATTGTCGGCGAACATGTATATTTGCCGCAGTATTTGCAGTGGATTTGATTCGGTGATACATCTGCCTCCATTGACATTAAGGTAGATTGTGACATTACTCTTCGGGTTAGAATGACAACTAAATAGTTTCTGTATAAATGTAATGTTTTAAACAGTAGCGGGTTTAATTAATGACAAGAAAATGTTTTCAACTCTAATATTTGTATGTTCCTTGCATAATTATGAAGATTAATTTTCCCTGTGATTAAATCAAGTATATTAGACGGAATAAGTTACCTAGTATCTGGAATAGGATAATCGGTACATATTTACTTGGTATTCTATTAAAAATGAATAAAGAATAATTTAATTTAGAAATGTAAAAGGGAGAGCTGGGTATGGAAGTATTTTGTAGCAAATATTAAAAGACTGTTTTTTTTTTTTTTTAACGATCATGTTAGTCGAAAGGTAGTCTGTTCAGTAACCCTTTGGATATGGCCTTGTCTTAACGATGTTTTAAATATATTCTGTTTGAAACGTATGTATGTAATACGAATTTCGTTTTTTCCAGTAAATTTTGTTTGATAATTCGTTATGTCAATTGCATAATTTATGTGGAATAATGTAATTTGTTTCGGCTATCTCTTTACAATGTAAATAATTTGTTGGAAGTCGGAATTTATTATTCTACTTATAGAATATTCAAATCACAAATGGCTACCACTTTCCTTTTATTTTGCTTAAAATAGGGCATTTTCCCAAATATAGTTAAATTTGGCATTTTACAAGTCTGATAAAGTTCATTTGAGGCTGGAATCGTAGCCTTTCATTAATATTATGTCAAAATGTAGTATTTTGAAATAAAATAGCTTTATATTTGTCTGGGTATACACATTTCTGGTAGGTGGTATAGCCGAAAATCTGGCATGGAAACTTTATTTTCACATATATGAAACTTTGGTTGCAGCAAATATAACTAACATTTCGTCTCATAGAGAAATCTACACGCAAAATGTACAAGAAGTATTTTATTTTCTCAGATACATAAAACATATTTGACAGTTGGAGTATGTACGCATGTTTTTAACATATGTTTTCCATTGTGTTGGTCAAAACCTTTGACTTATGTATTGTGAACATTTATTTGTTATTTAATCGAATTATACGTGTTTGAAAACTGTGTTCTTTGAATATTTAAAAAAATGAATTATGTAAGAATTCTTTGAATTATATAAAATTTATTTAGTGAAAATATCTCTTGTATTTGTCTTCTATGCAATTATTCTTTGTTGTAGTTTCCTGGAATTCGTTTTTCGGATTATATTTCTATGAGATTTCATGTTTTTATCATTAATAACTATACTGGAAAACGATATATATTTTAAACTTAAAATTTCTTGAAATTTTTTGAATTAAAAAATGTTTGGAATGTAATTCTTCGTGATTAAGAGAACATTTTTCAGTGTGATTTCCTGTATATTTATTTGTTAAATTATATTCGCTGGAAGCAAATGTTCAGACACTTGAGACGAGATGTGAAAATTTTTCAAATATCTTTTGGCACAAAGGCTGGAGGGGGATGACCTGCTCCAGGCTTGGGGAACAGGGGATAGGGTGTGTGGGGGGGGGGGTGCAGGGGAGGTAGGTAAGGTGCTTCATGCCTTGTTCCCACCACCACCATATTTAGTTTCTCGACAACCCTTGACTTGAACGCAAGGCAGAGCTCCAGAGATCGAAAATGGAAAATATTATTTTTTTCATATCCTATCTTTCGTATTATTAAATGCGATAGGAGCCACAATATTATTTATGCTTGTTAATAAAATAATTTTGGTTAGCATTGATTATTAGAAAATTTTTTGAGTCCGACATATGTCTGGATACTTACACCGAGCTGGTGTTGTGAGAGTTTGTGTTAATAGCTATTCCATAAAGACATTAATGTGCATATATTATTTTTTAAATAATGTGTGCGATTTTTCATTCGGTTAGGATTTGTAAATGTGAATTTCCGAAACTGGTCTTGCGAGACTTAAATGGAAGTTGTGTTAAGAATAATTTATTTTAAGTATTTATTCTCATGGTAGGAAACAATGTTTGTGGATACGTTGTTTTTAATGCAAGTTGTTAATTTATTTATTTATTTTTCCCCAAGGGAAGTGAAATTGTGTTTTTATCATTTAAAATGTGGTATTGGGTTAAGTTTTTCTCTGCGATACAGTGCTTGTTTGCATGGTTAAAATTTCATTTCAAACATTTCATTGTAGATCTAAGAGAGGATCTGGGTGGCGTCTGTGTATGTCTAGAACACTATTGTGATTGGTTAAAATTTAATTTGTTTTTATTACTTTGTTAGTAAGTTTGAACGTGTAAGCACTGCGAGAGGTTTTTGACGGAAGTTGCAATAAAATTATTCGGACCGATAAATTGCGTTTGTTGCGATTCCATTAAGATATTTAATGTATGTTATTTATTTTTAAATGTAATTTATTATTGATTTTAAATTATCTTATAGTTTTTCCAGAGCTGCATGCGAATATTCATTCAAGTTGTTAGTTTGGTATTCGTACATTTATTAATTTTGTGATATTTTAAAAATATTCTACGCTTGGATAAAGTGTTGCAGTTTTAAGTCCTTCACGCGATGCGAGTTTCGCTAAGTTTCGTCGGAAGATATGTTAAAATATCATTTATTTTAAAACTTGGAAATATGGTAAGTGTTTTTCTGTGCGAATGAGTACTTGCTTCCATTTTTTAAATTTCATTTGAAACATTCAACGTTGAGGGAGACATGATTAAATTGATCGCGAATAAAAATAAATCATTAAAACTAGATTGGTAGGGAAATAGGATATGTTTTTTACTTCCTTGTAGGTATAATTCAGAATACATATGAATAGTGTGACTTGCGAGCTTCTTTTCAGTTTGGAAATCTTTATTTACTTTATTTGTCCTTGTTAACTGGAAGTTTTTAAGTGCTAAATCGTTTATTAAATTAAAAGGTATGTGTCTAGTATGCTATTGTGGTTAGCTTCCATTGGAAACATAAACCAGTGAATTTGTAAACAGGAATAAATTTTTTTTTTATTTGTGACGTAATGTTTAGTTATTTTAATGTCGAGGAGTTTCTCTTATTTCCGCCATAACGTTAGTCGACGTCTGCCGAAGCAAACTGTTTGCTACCAACACCTCGCTCAGCATATAATTCGTCGCAAGTGATACACTGGTCTCATCCTTGCAGCGACCTCCCGACCGAACAGAAGTGTTTTAAAATCATTTTACATTGTAAGGTACGTGTATATTCTAAACAGTTGTATTTTGAATTCGCCATTATTGTGTTGTAGGACTAGTGCAGTTTAATTCAAGTAGCGAAATTTATATATTGATATGGAATTTTAATTAACTTGTTGCATTCTTTATAACACCGGGATAGCTGGCCCAGTCATTGATGTGGATATAGGTTTTGTAATTCGTTTGCGATTAATTAGTATTGGATTCATGTAATTTATTTGTAGGGAAATAGTTGTTCATTTTTTTTAAAGTTCGTCGTTTCATCTAGTAAGTGCATCGTAAACATAATTTTGATCGATTTGTAATAGTCATGTAGTTGTGCTCGTTTTAATTGGATTTGTAAACAGTTGTGTATTTGGGCATCAATCGCATTCTTTTCATTTTAGACACTTAATATCTTCTGTTTGTCATTACTTATGTACAGGACAGGTTAGTAAAATCATGTTGTGGACGTAAATCGTATTTACCTCTCTTTTCGTTTAATTGTTTTTTCAACAAAATAATCGATATTTACGAACTCCGCCATAACCTCATTCTATAATCAGATATCGCTACACGTTTCTTATCCCTCAGTCGCCTGCGAAACGAAATACTCAATAACATAAAAAAAATAATATTACACATATTACCTATGCACACCCCTTCCCCAACACATCATACCTCAGTACAATGCCAGAGCTCCAAGGGCGAGGAGCTACCATGCCGCTCCCACCCAAAAAATAACAAAATAAATAAATATCCATAGCACACTATTGCACCAAACTATACATTTATCAATTCACACAAAATTCAAAAATAAAATAGAAATATTTTGATTGATTCAATCAAATTAATTGGATAAATCAATCAAATTTCATCCCATTTTTTTATCGAATTAATATTAGTGGATTAATTTGTTACCGGATTAAGATCGGATTGAGGATTAATCCGATAAATCGATTTGATATCAAAATGATCAGATTAATCAAAAGTGCAATAGAATCGGCACGCCCCTACTACTCCCCTAGTATAACTGGAAGGGGGAACGCCCCCCTTGTCATTCCATTTGATGCCTGTGGAGAGTTCTACGAGGGTTTGGGCACTTAATTCCCGGCGCACCGCTGAACTAGCTCAACTCTCTCTCTCTCTCTCTCTCGCATTAGAATGCAGGCGTAGTGTAAATTGTCGGAGGGAAGAAAGAGCCATAGTAGCGCCTGCTTTCTTGTGAGCGCATAGTTGTCCTGGTGATTCGAGCGTGACTGGTACGAAACCCTTGCAGGCGCAGCCGAGAGACAGGCGGACTGGCAAAAACTGACTACTAGCTGTGAGAACCACACAGTCACGACCAGCGATACTCTCTTACTTTCTCCGCAGCTACGCCACTTTCACTGACGTTCAACTATTTGGCGCTGTTCAATCAAAGTTAAATCCTGATTCCGTTCGTGCTACAAGTGGTATATGTGGTGGGAAGGGGGGGGGGGGGATGAATACTGTACGAATAAAACTTTAGTGGCACTACGAGTTACCTCCTTGACTGTTAACATTGTGCGAGTAATAAGATACTGTTAACTTTGATACAGGCTGTTCACGGTAAATTTAGCACTTTCGAAAGCCCTGCTAAAGAACTACTTGTGTGAACATTTGGTATTGTAAAATTAACATGGTCGTGGGCTTGAGCACTTAATCCGTGCGTCGGTCAAGGGTAACTGTGGGATTATTAGATTAATAAACCTTTTACTAATTTGCTCATTCTTAACACTATATGTAAATAAAAAATAAAAGTAATTATTTCAGTATTCGCTAATGTTTGCCTGACACTTTTAATTCAACGTTAAGACATGGAACTACTTCCCCCCCCCCCCCTCCGTTGCCAACCTAACTTGGTGTTTGGAAGTCAGTGCGTCCGTTGAAATACACGTAAGTGACATTTTTCAGTCTTTAGTAAAGTTTGATAAAATTCAAATTGGTGAAAGTATTTTATTCATATGATAGTGCTTGTCATTTAAAAATTAATATATAAAAAAAACACGTTCATCAGTGTTGACAATGTGACTTTGACAGTTGTGTAGTATTGGGTATTTTGGTAGGCCAATGTTGGGTACATGCACAGAAGACGAATAAGCGGTCTACTTCATCTTTAGTCTATGTGTCCTACCGATTTGCAATGGAATTTGAATGGTTGGGGAAAGGAGTGGAAGTAAATATCGTACTGTAGTATTACCAACCACGCCACCCCATACAAAAAATAGCACTACGTTCATTTAAATATTATGCATTTCTTTTTGTACTCGAAAATTGATCTCGTAGATCAGCTTCATGCTTATTTGCCAAACTGCATCGCTTTTAATTTCTTTTGAGTTTTTTTCCTTATTTAAATACGAAAAAAAAAAAAAACTGTTGGTTTTTTTCTGCAGGGCGGCACCTACTATTGTGCCAGGCTTTCGGTTTTAGAAACATGTAAATAAGTCGTTTATTATATATCACATTGTATCGTTTGCAAAAAAGTGTCAACATTAAGAACACCCAGCATCTTACATTTCTGTTCTGTCTTTTTTACTCGTGTTTTCAAAATTTATACGAAGCACGCGCGCACAGAAGAACAACATACATGCTCGTGTTAGTGAGTCGCGTGCACTTAAAAAAGGAATCTCAAATTCACTAATACATGCGCAAATAGTGAATTGATCGAAAAATCAAATGTGATACGAAAACAGTTTGTTAAAATAAGTATAATGATTAAGATTGATATTATATAAACGAATAATTAACATTGAGATATGTCTCGTATGGCAAATTAAAACGTTCGGCAAAGGCTGTTCACGATAAAGTGAGCACTTTTGAAATCAACCTTAGAAATAAGTCACTGCCCATGTCCGCATATACTTCAACGGGCGCACTGAGTGACATGCGCCCGGGAAAGTTGGTAACGATAGATGGAAAGTAGTTCCATATTTTAAAGTCGAATAAAAAGTGTTAGGTAAACATGTGTGATAATTTTAGTCATTTATTTCGCTTTCTGTGTTTTTAATGCACGAGTGCGTAAAAATTAGCAGATTTATAAAATGTTTACGTTTCTAATAATTTCTCAGTTTCACTTTACCGACGCGTGAATATAAAGTGACGAGGCTCATGGCAATGCTAATTTTACATAAGGTGGAAGAATACACAACGTGCATACAAGTATATCTTAAGCAGGGCTTTCAAAAGTGCTCATTTTACCGTGAACAGCTTATAGAGTTATGTCCATGTTATATATATATAGTGAGTACGATATTTTCAATAACACCAGCGTAGAACATGTTGAGTGTCGCTCTTGTGGCGAGAGCTTTCTTGTAGGTGGCCGCAGTGGAATGTTGGTGTCAGTGAAGCGCTTCATCCCCCACCCTCATTCACCCCTACTTTCAGCTTGCAGAGTGAATTATGCTTACATAGTAATCGAAGTAGAAACAGGAATTAATGAGACTCGTTCACTCCTCTCTTCAAGTGACACGATGCGAAGAGAAAATTCTCTGTTGTTTGCTCCTGGAGTTCGCGGGTCTGAAGATGAGTTCGCAGGAAACGGGATAGGTGCCGCGGTGGTGCGGTGGCTAGACTACTCGAATCCCGGCGGTGTCTCTCCCGGATTTTCGCGTGTGGGAATCGTGCCGGACGGTGCAGCTGGTAGACGGGTTTTCTCGGGGATCTCCCGTCCCCCCCCCGCCTTCGCATTCCGGCGCTGGCCCATACTCACCTCGCTTCACCCTCATCGGCTCTCAATACCTCGACGTTAAGAGCCGCCCAGATCTATCCAATCCGCTCTAGGAAACGGAACGTGAAGATGACTATCTAAAAAAGCCTTTAATATCAGTTGTTAAAAAAAAAACATTCCAAGTTTATTACGATATCGAAATGTACAACATAAACACCCGCAGGGTAATCACTAAAAATGTTTGTCATACGTAGGAGTTTAAGTTCGTCACCACGACAGTAAAACAAAGAATGAATCAATATTGACGATGTTTCCAGTGACAATGGTAATTACATATTTTATGGTTTACTGAGACTCGGGAAGCGTCGACTTCTATGGTTTACTGAGACTCGGGAAGCTTCGACTTCTATGGTTTACTGAGACTCGGGAAGCGTCGACTTCTATGGTTCACTGAGACTCGGGAAGCGTCGACTTCTATGGTTCACTGAGACTCGGGAAGCGTCGACTTCTATGGTTCACTGAGACTCGGGAAGCGTCGACTTCTATGGTTCACTGAGACTCGGGAAGCGTCGACTTCTATGGTTCACTGAGACTCGGGAAGCGTCGACTTCTATGGTTCACTGAGACTCGGGAAGCGTCGACTTCTATGGTTCACTGAGACTCGGGAAGCGTCGACTTCTATGGTTTACTGAGACTCGGGAAGCGTCGACTTCTATGGTTCACTGAGACTCGGGAAGCGTCGACTTCTATGGTTCACTGAGACTCGGGAAGCGTCGACTTCTATGGTTTACTGAGACTCGGGAAGCGTCGACTTCTAGATGGCTAGGCAGGATGAAACTGGTATGGTTTGCCACTGCCTTCCGCATTACGAACAAGAGTCATATCCACCAGCCACTTAACAAATTTCAAGAGTAGGTGCAGGGAATGAAAAACTAACTGTGTTCCAAAATGCGAGTTGAAAAGGGCAATTTTTTCCACTGGCTTCGATCAAGGACCTACGAAATAAAACATAGATCGCAATTGGAGCGAATTAGACATAGAAGAGCTTGTAGTACTTGCCACAGAATTGGAAAATACACTGCAGGAATGTAGACGAGATTATAAGAAAATTGACACAGTAAGTAAATAGCAGAATTTGTGATTAAGAAAGAAGTTCTGAAGAGCTATTAATTAATCCCAGCCACCTGAAGTTTATTACTTTTTCGATACAATTTCTGTTTCAGGTTTTGTACCCAAATTTTAACACTAAGGGGCTTCTTATGTTGCTAGAGTTTAACTGTAATAAATTGTTTATAATTTTGAAAGCAAGGAAGAAGTATCTGATATAGGCTATTCACGGTAAAATGAGCACTTTTGAAACCCCTGCTTAAGATCTACTTAAATGTACGTTGTGTCTTCTTCCGCCTTCTGGAAAAGTAACGTTACAATGGGCCTCGTCACTTTATTCATGCGTCCGTCAAGTGAAAATTAGAAATTATTACAAAAGTAAATATTCAGCAAATCTCATTTTTACACTTCCATAGATAAAAAAAATAAAGTGAAAGGAATAATTTAAGTTATTACAAATGGTTACGTCACACTCTTTATTCGATGTTAAGATATAAAATTACTTTATATTCATTGTTGCCAACTTTACTGGACGCAGTAACTCAGTTCGTTTCCTCCCCATCGCGATATCAATGCCAAACGCAAAACAGTCACCAAATTTGGTTTGCATCCGTAAAAACGGCAATTCGCGGCAAAGATTCTTTTCAATAATGGCCTTGGCCTTTGCATGTGATCATACAGCCAGGAACAGAAATATGTAGATATTTGTATACTCGCGCCAGTGAATAATTGAGCAAAATATCTTGCACGTACACTATTGAAGCACTGGCGTATGTCCAAAATATTTCGCTTTATTATCCAACTCCATTTTAAGAATCTTTCAAACAAATGCATCAGTGAAACTGACACACATTGCTGTAGGCGCTTGTGTCGCCATTTTGAGCAAACCCCAATAAAAAAATCTAAAGTTTGGATTTCGATTTTTCTAGTGTGTTGACAATCCGTAAAAACGGATAAAATCCGTTAAAACGGCAGGCCTTCATTAACCCCATGAGATATAGTTACATTCTTTGCCCCCAAAGGTTGCCTCCATAAATAGGTATAAATTAATTTCTGTTTTTTTTTTTTCTTTTTTAAATTTACCTCTTAGGAGGATGAGAAGGGGTAGAATGTATTTTTACTGCCCAATAAGGGCCAATTTCACCAACAAAGATTAACTTTTCGCGATATAGAGATAATTTTATCCAGATGAGAGGTTTAACTTCGATTTTAATATCGATAATATTGAGCGTGTTTCACCACGTTTTGTCCGCCTGCAAAAATGTATCGTTAAATTTATCTCGATATTCTGACTTAATCGCAATTTTCTCTTGGTAAACATTAGAGATTTTGCTTTGAGCTTGTACGGAGAAGTCATTTTGAGAAAGTATGGCAAGTCGTCAAGGTATTGTGGTCGTAAGGAAACAGCGAAGCAGAAATTTCTCATCCCATGAAAAACACATTTTGTTAGAGTTAGTAACAGAACATTTAAATGGCATTGAAAATAAAAGAACTGATTCTGTGATACAACAAAATAAAGCGGAACAATGGCAAACGATTGTGAATAGTTTCAATTGCATATCTCGTGATCACTAAAGGACAGCAGACGACTTGAAGGCGGTGTGGAATAACCTAAAAAAAAAAAACATACGCGGAAAACCTATGTAGATGAACTAAGGGGTGTAGTGTGTTCCGCCCTCCAGATAGCCACCCACGATCACTGTATACTGCCACCAGTAAAGCCAGCGGAATGTCATTTCAGTAGAGACTCGTCAGTTGTCATAAACACAGCTCAGATGAGTAACCCTGCAAATACTTCAGATACATATGCCTCGACTGCGTTGGAGGACAGTCTCTGCCAGCCATGTGAGGAACGGCATGACATCATCTCCCTGGACTAGTAATCGACGACCAGAAATGCACTCAAAAAAAAAAAGTTGAAGTAAGTGCCCAGCATAGAGCAAAAATTGAGTTAATTGAGTTAGCAAGAAAGTTTAGAATTGAAGTAAACGAGGCAATGAAAGAGTTTCGTCAACATAAGTCATAATAGGAACAATAAATAACTAAACGTGAGAAGATTCAAACAGAGATCTTAACTTTGCAGATCCTAAAACTAAAGGCAGAACTAAGGAACTAATGCGTTATCTGTTGTTGTTTAGTTCAGAACATCTGTTTTTTGAGTATATTCAAAGACTTTTTCAATTAAAACACTACTGGTGTTAGATGAGGCCTATGGAGAAGTGCCCGAATGCAAGGGCGGGGGAAACGGGAGAACCTCGAGAAAACCCGCCGAACAGCGGTATCGTCCGACACTATTTCCACATACGAAAATCAGGGGCCGAGTCCGCCGGCAATGGAATTCGGTCCGTCTCGGCAGGAGTCGAGTTGTAAACGCCACAGTAGATACTGCGGAAGAGTGACACATACCATACAGGTAAGTAATTAATACTAGCGAACAAACATAACGCAAGTGAATAAATGTATAGGCTGTTGGCATTTATTTGAGCACTTTTGAAACCAACCTTTGAAAACTTGCTTGTATTTCAAACTGCACTCTTGACTGGCGTGCGCCCAGTTAAGTTAGTAACGACGACGGGGATATAGTACTTCCATGTCTTTAAGTTGAACTGAAAGTGTTAGATAAACATTTGGGGATTAAGAAATGATTTTTCTTGCTTTTTGTTATTTTTAATGCGTTTAAGTGTAAGGATTAACAAATATGCAAAATATTTACTTTTTTAATAATCTGACAGTTTCACTTGACTGACGCATGAATTAAGTGATCAGGTCCGTGGATATGTTAATTTTACATATGGCGGAAGAATACACAATGAGCATACACGTACATTTTAAGCAGGGCTTTCCAAAGTGCTCGGTTGACCGTAACAACCCTTATAAACGAATTTAATATTAATCACACGTTTTGGAATGTAATGCATTTGATTATAAACGTAATAAAAATATATTGTCAACATGATCACTTTTGTATAACTTTATATACAGCGTGAGTCGTTAATGTATGCTAACCCGGCATGAGCGTAATCCTTAGGACATATAAATAGCGGTTGGCTCCCTCAAATTGCTTAGAACATTGTAACCCTGCGCTTGAAGCAAATTAACATTACACTTTAGTAATTAGCATTTAAAAAGCAATAAAAAAGGCCGCCTTGGTAGTATCCTCTAATCTCTACTGTTTTCTGACAAATCGCATGTTTAGTTGGAAAGAAGATTAATTGTCGCCTGGGTGGTATGCAGCCTGTGACACTGTAATGCAATGCGTGTGGACTAACGCCCTGGATAATGTCCCTCTCTCTTGGCGACAGGTAAGCTTTTGGACGGCTAAGTTACTACGGCCCTATTGCATTGGTTCCTGCTGTCGTGCCAAATGGCAAATAAGTAGCATGCCTGCTAGCACTGCGTTGGTAGATTACACAGGAGACAGTTCTTCACGATGTGTGCGATGGAGTGTTGTAATGAGAAACTAACGGACATGCATCTCGCAGAGAGAAAATAAGTGTGTTGATAATGCCTAGTAATAAATTGTTCTAATGTGGAATATTATAAAATTGAGCGCGTACGAATTTCGTGCGTTGCACTTTTGGCGCAATTCCCTAGACTTGGTTAAGATTTGTTTGCATGAGCTGGAAAAATATCATGGAAGTAGAACTTTAGACGGGCTTCAGCAAATAAGGTTGAAGTAATCGTGAATGTACTGCAGCAATTTTCACTATAAAAAAAATTATCCTTGAAGTTGAACTGAGCAGTTGAAACTTGTATTTGGGCACGAAATATTTATTAAAAGCTTTCCCGTTTTAGCGCCACTGCAGAATGCCCCGTCGTTCTTGTATCTGGTGTTTCTACCAAGAAGCCTGTGCAAATCCCTTCATGTAGCGGTGGCGTACGCTGGCATTTTTTTTTTCGGAGAAAACTATTCAATGAGAAGAGGAAATTTTATGCGGCGGGGAACTGCTACCAAAATGAGACACTTGCTAATGGCCACCTGTAATGTGGAGGGGCTCCAGGGGTATCTTCCACTGGGAAACCATATTTAATCTCAGAGATTAATATAATTTTACGACAAGATCATGTGTGTTCCAATGGCACTGATCAGGCCCCCCAATGCGTGATGGAGGAGGGAGGGGGGGGGGACAAACCGGGCAGTGCCCGACTCGTAAATGTTTATTTATAAAACGAAGTATTACGTCAAAATTTAATTTCGACCCTCAACATTTACTAACTATTTTTGCATGGATGACGACTATTTATGTTATTGTAAAGGGTCGATTTTTGGAGGGGGTGGGTTACAAGGGGGGGGGGGGAGGCACACGCATTGCTCAGGGGCCCGGAATTTCTCTTGGTGGGCCTCGCCCTGATTTATTTTTAAACCGAAATGTGCAAATAAGTGTATCAATACGATCGAAAAACTTCAAAATTTGGTTTAGCTGGCACAACGTTAATGTATCAAAATTAAAAACACGTATTTGGAAGATTTTACTCTCTTATGGCCAGCGAGGCAGTGAAGTTGCTTTCCAATCTGACAATATCAAACAGCGAAAACTGTCATAAAAACACGTATTTGGAAGATTTTACTCTCTTATGGCCAGCGAGGCAGTGAAGTTGCTTTCCAATCTGACAATATCAAACAGCGAAAACTGTCATAAAAACACGTATTTGCAAGATTTTACTCTCTTATGCCCAGCGAGGCAGTGAAGTTGCTTTCCAATCTGACAATATCAAACAGCGAAAACTGTCATACAAACACGTATTTGCAAGATTTTACTCTCTTATGGCCAGCGAGGCAGTGAAGTTGCTTTCCAATCTGACAATATCAAACAGCGAAAACTGTCATAAAAACACGTATTTGCAAGATTTTACTCTCTTATGGCCAGCGAGGCAGTGAAGTTGCTTTCCAATCTGACAATATCAAACAGCGAAAACTGTCATAAAAACTGGACTCTTGGGGAAAGACCCGCCTTGCGTTGTACACCCCTGTGTGCCAGCCAGAGCCACGATGCGCGAGCAATGCCGGAACCACATAGCCCCGACGACGACAGCACGACACCACAAAAACTGCAACCACGACCATTTTTCAATGCGCCTGCTCGAATTTACAGCCCGACAGTTTACTGGCGCGACACAACGAGTAGAATTTTTCGGATCCATTTAGAAGGCGCTGATTAACTACGCTAGTTTCAAAGGCGGTGTGCAGACGGGAAATTTGGAATACATGATGGTGACAAAGTTTAATAGCTAATGAATACAGAGGTAAAAATGATTATTTATAAGAGTTAAATACAATAATTTTCATTATTTGTTTTCTTTTAAGCTACGTATTTTCCATTGTAGGGAAAACTTATCACACAATTTCATTTTGCATGGTTGTACACTCTGTGCGTCATGCCGCACGTCACGACCAAGAATAAAATTAATTCATTATGCCGGAATCACATAGCCCGACCAACACAGCACGACACGACTAAGAGCGCAACCACGACACATTTCAATGCGACTACTTTAATTTACAGCACGACCGACACCATGCTCTCGGCATTTAACCTAACTATTTAGAATGCACTGATAGTCTACGTTAGTCTGAAAAGCGGTGAACAAGAGGGAAATTTGTAATACATGATGATGACAGATTGGCATTGCTGATGCATACAAAGGGAAAATTATTATTTTTAAGAGTTAGATACAGTAGTTTTTAATTAGTTTTTCTTTTATGCTGCGTATTTACCATTGTATGGAAAACTTGAAATACAATTTCGTTTTGCAAGGTTGTACATTCTGTGCGCCGTGCTGCACGACACGACGAAGAATAGAAAAAATTATTTCTAATCCAAAATTGCTGGTCGTACAACAGAATCGGTCGGGCTTACGACGAACTATCTTGTATTTCATTGGCTGTTGGCCGTTGTGTCGTGCGCGTCGGGGCTACGTGATTCCGGCATTGTCCAGAACTGCTGGTCGTAAGATAGAATTGTCGGGCTTACGTGAGAGCTATCTTGTATTTAATTGGTTGTTTAGTTTTAAGTGTCGTGTCGTGCTTGCGGTGTCATGCTGGTCAGGTTTATGTGATTCCAGTATTAACGTTAAAGCCACTGTAACTTCTATGTATAGGCTGTGCACGGTAAAATGAGTACTTTTGAAAACCCTGCTTAAGATCTATTTGTATGCACGTTGTGTATTCTTCCGCCTTATGGAAAGTTAACATTGCCATGGGCCTCATCAATTGATTAATGTGTCCGTCAAATGAAACTCTGAAATTATTAGAAATGTAAATATTGTAAAAATCTGCTTATTTTTACAATTAATTGAATAAAAATAACAGAAAGTGAAAGATATAATTAAATTATCGCACTTGGACACCTAACACTTTTTATTTGACTTTAAAATATGGAACTATTTTCCATCTATCGTTACCAACTTTTCTGGGTGCATTTTACTCAGCGAGCCCGTTATATGCAGGCAGGGACAGCGACATTGTCAGGTTCATTTCAAAAGTGCTCATATTACTGTGAACAGCCTTTGATGAAGTTTACTATTGGTAAAAGTATTTAAAAAATCTTTGTTGGAAATGTTGATAAAGGCTGTACACGATAAAGTGAGCACTTTTGAAATCAACCTTAGAAACATGTCACTGCCCATACATGCATATATTTTAACAGGCACCCTGAGTGACATATGCGTTGTAAAGTTGGTAACGATGGATGGGAAGTAATCCCTTATCTTAACGTAGAATAAAAAGTTCTAGGTAACCATTTCTGATAACTTAAATTATTCTTTTCGCTTTATGATTTTTTTTTACATGTATAGAAGTGTAAAATTAGCAGATTTGTTAAATACTTACTTTTCTAACAATTTCACAGTTTCACTTGACCGACGCATGAATAATGTTACGTGGCCCATAACAACGTTAATTTTACATAAGGTGGAAGAATACACAACGTGCATACAAATAGATCGTAAGCAGGACTTTCGAAAGTGCTCATTTGACCGTGAACAGCCATTAATACAGTTTACTATTGTTAACAGTATTTTAAGGTTCATCTTTGTTGGAGATGTTGATGCCAACAAGTACGTTGGCTAGTGTTTCCCACGTGACTGTGACAGCGTGGGGTAGGTGAGTGTCAGGTGCATGCGCAGTCTACTACAAGAGGAGCGTGTACGTCACTCACCAGCGTGATGTGCGCGGCCATGTCGGAGTCTTGTTACTACGGTGTGCCGGGTCTGGTCTGGTCTGGTCCGGTTAGCTGGCGGCTGGGCACTGGAGAGAGCCTGCTTCACCAGCTGTGACTAATGTTTCGTCAACCGTGCGGTCGTGCTACTCTTTATAAGATTTGTCCGGCGCTCTCTCCCCGCTCCGCTCCGCGCCACAACGGTAAGGCGTCGTTCCCACGTCACCTCCACCGCGAGGATCTAGCTCCGCCCGGCGAGCCGCGAGCCGGACCTGCCTCTCTCATCAGCGGTACAGGATCTAGGGCGTCCTCTTTCTCCTGTGATTCTCGCCGCTGTGGCTTTGAGTGAGGGTGAGGGGACATCAAGACGTACTCCCCTGAGCGCGAAATGCAAATTAAATACTTTAAAATAAAATCATTACAACTTTCAATTTTTCGCCAATTTCCCCAAGGAAAGAAAGACATCAGTTCACTTTCCTGTTTGTGTGTGTAGGCTGTTCACGTCAAAATGAGCACTTTTGAGCCCCTAGTTACTTTTTCCTTTCAGCAATCTTTTTTCCTTTAACCATCTTTTTAAATAAATATAATAAATATTGCCATTTAAGTAGTAAACACAGTGTGTACATTCTTCACCCGTAAGTTAACAACCACCGCAAAAATAAAATATATTTACTAACTATTATTTCAAATGAAAGGGCTTTCAAAAGTGCTCACTTTACCGTGAATAGCCTATGTGTGTATGTATTTCTGCTCGTTCCCCCCCCCCTCCGAATTTCACCAAGCTTGGTGCACATATAAAACTTAGTAAGTATACCCGACTTTTATAGTTTTCGATCACTTCGGGCACTTACTTTCAAAGTGGAAGCTATTAAGAATTTTTGCGTCATATGTCATATCTCAGGAACCATTCCAACCGATTAAATCAGATTTTGTATGCTCGCAGACCATTGTGTTAGCACTAAATTTAAAGATGCGTATAGTTGTTGGTCCACCATTTTATAAGATAGCACTAATTGAAAAAATAAAAACTTACATTATATCTCGAAAACTATTCAATCGATTCTCGCCCAATTTGGCATGTGAGTAATACTATGGTAGACCATGTAATCGTAAATGATTTAACTTAATTAATTACTTATTTTCAAAATGGTGACTATACAAATGTTTTAAGTTTATTTAGTCCTATATCTGCCATATCATTTAAACCAATTTCGACCAAACTTTGTTTACTAGAAGTATCTGTTTGAAGCATCATATATACCAACAAATAACCACTTTCGTCGACCACTTTGGAAGATAGCGCCTTACGAATAAATAAAGTTATACGTCATAACTCAGGAAACAATTAACCGATTCCTACCAAATTTACAAACAAGTGGCACTGATGCAGAATGTGTTAAGTGATATATTTTAAGTATGACAGACACTTATTTTCAAAATCGCGGCCATATAGCCATTTAAAATTAGTATCATATATCGTCGAAACCATGTAATTAATTTCAACTATACGCTCTTCACGGTAAATTGAGCACTTTTGAATGTCCTGCTCAAGTTCTACTTATATACACGTTGCGTATTCCTCCGACTTATGTAAAATTAACATTGCTGTGAACTTCATCACTTTATTCATGCGTTGGTAAAATGAAATTGTGAAATTATTAAGAAATTAAATGCTTTACAAATCTGCTCATGTTTACATTCCGACGCATTAAAAAAAAAACATAAAGCGAAATAATTAGTTTAAAGTTATCAGAAATGGTCACCTAACACTTTTTATTCGACGTTAAGTTATGGAACTACTTTCCCTCCTTCGTTACCAACTATACTGTGCAAGTGGTGCTCAGTTCGTTCATTAAAATATATGCATGCAGGAGCAGTGACTTTTATCTAAGGTTCATTTGTAAAGTGCTCACTTTATCGTGGGCAGCCTTTCAACTTTGTATACTGGCAGTATATATTACAACGATCACTGTAAGTAGAGCATTTTTTGTCGGCCACTAAAGTGCAATGCGAATGAATAAAGTTATTTGGTCATATCTCGGGAAACAATTGACAGATATCTTCCAAATTTGGCAAACAAATAGTACTGCAGCAGGTGGTATAAACTCGTATGTTTTATGTAGGTCGGGTACTTTTTTTTTTTCAAAATGGTGTCTATATAAGGAATTTAGCTCAGTATGTTTTACTAACGTAGCAAATTTCAACTGAACTTTGTACGCTGGCAGTATACAATCATAGAAATTGCTACTGCAATACTTTTTTTTGTCGTCCATTTATTAAGATCGCCACATGAAAATGATGGAGGATTTATGCCATGTCTCGAGAATCAATCAACCAATTCCGATCCAATGTTTCACTGGAACGTGTACCTACGTGGGAATGATTTGCCTCGTCGTGCAATATTACTCTTCAGGGCGACGTTCCAAATAGTTACTCCAGGAGTAAAGTAGCACAGAGTAACAGCTCAGGAAAGCAAGAGTAAAGTAAGTAAACGTGGTTTCGGAACGGGCATGATGTAAATAGCATTTTGTGTTTACAAATATGTACTGATTAATTCCACAAGAATGGGCTGTATTAGATGATTCTTGGAATTGTATGTGTGACCCTCGCTCGTCTACAGTAAATTGGACATGAGTTAAGACTCACGCCTACCTGGAACTATTTTCAGCGTTTAAGGCCGAGAATCATGCACGAAAGCAAAAAGGGTTACCCTGCCACGCGTATTAAGTGCGCAATCGCCTCTAAGAGCGAGGCTCTGAACTGACGTGCATTGTTCTCAGCATGCTGCCTGCACCTACGGGATTTTCAGCGGCAATCATGTTATTTTATTGGAGGAAAGTCTGTGGAATGGTTCAATGCAGGATCCTCCAGTACTCTGTTCACGATAAAGTGAGCCCTTTTGAATTCAACCATATAACGAAAGGCACTGACCCTACTGCATATATTTTAACGGGCGCGCTGAGTGACCTGCGCCCAGTAAAGTTGGTAACGATAGAGGGGAAAGTAGTTCCATATATTAACGTCGAATAAAAATTGTTGCGTAACCATTTGTGATAACTTAAATTATTTCATTCGTTTTCTGTTTTTTTTTTTTTTTTTTAATCAATCGAAGTGTAAAAATTAATATATTTGTAAAATATTAACTTTTCTAATAATTTCACAATATTACTTGACCGACTCATGAATAAAGTGATGAGGCCCATGGCGATGTTAATTTTACATATGGTGTAGGAATACGCAACGTGCATACGAGTAGATCTCAAGCAGGGCTTACGAAAGTGCTCATTTTACCGTGAACAGCCTACATGTATCTTGCACGCAGGAATATTTTGAGATACAACACTTTGAGCGAGTGAACCGAGTGAAGAGATTTGGCTGGCTCTTAATATCGAGGTCTTGAGAACCGATGAGAGTGAAGCGACGTGAGTATGGAGCAGCGCCGTGTAACACTTCAATATTTATGACTTTATGATGATTATTAATTTCTCTAAATTTGATTCGAATGTCAAACTGTAATGCATTGTATAAGATGATTAACGTATGTTCATTGTGATATGTGTATAATGATTTATTTTGACAGTTGTGTTGTGTATACTATGTAAGTTTAATAATTATATGTGGATTCTTTGCATGGTTATTTGTCTATGTAATGAGCATTACTTATGTTTTTCTCAAAAGAATCAGGCCACATCAGCCGGCATATCATAATTTATTGATTTTCGAACAATAGTCTTTTAAACAAAAACTTATTCATTCTAATTTGGAATCAGTTAGCGGCCAGCACGAAAAAGAGGGCAGTCCTGAGTATGGATATTAATGTATCATATTTAATTAGTAGAAGTTCAATATGTACGACGGCGATCCAGAGATATTCGCGCACTACTGAAATCCTGAGCCTATACAAATCTAAAAGAAGAAGTACGCCGACATAAGCTGTATGATGAGCCCAGACGGAAGGACGGTCCAGTAAAGGAGGACTTCTTGGATGCGGTGGCTGGTGTTCGGAGAACCAATCCTGCGAGAGGAGGGCTACTGGCTGCGAATCCTGGCGAGGTTCTGGTTCTACGTCCACCTCCGCTGTTCCGGCCCTCAGAGGACGAGTTCCCTGAGGACTACCTGGAGATGTGCTGTCCGTGGTGAGCGGGAGAGCTGTTCCTGGGTTCTACACCAGTGAAGGATGACTCCACGACATCAGCAGAGTTGTGGTTATTTCCCACTATCGACACAGTCGCATTTTCCCCAGACAAAAGTAAACATATGTGTGTATCCAGGACCAGTAAATCTTAATATTGGTAGATATCTTCATGTGCAACGTGCAGACTGGTGTTGTCTGAAATGTTGAAAAATTAGAATCGTATCATATTTCACAACTAAAGTTATGCAAAAATAATATACAGATTAGATTTGATTTAATTCTGCTTGTTTCGTGTTGAATTCACCAGTATTAAAATAGCAATAATTGTATTTGTTTCTATTGATTTACTCGAATTAAGACTTATCTGTTTGCTTATTAGAGTTAATTGTTCAATTGTTTCAAAATTCAGAGATAACTCAAATCTGAAAGAATATACTAATTTTTGCGGGGTAGCATAGAGTTAAGCCGAGGCATACCATGGATATAATTAATCAGAATTACTCCTCGCATATACAACTATATATATATTTTTTAATTTCACTACACCTTCATATTTTATATTACATATCTCAGCAATAATATTTTATAGCCAATGAGATTGACCGTAATATTGCAACACATATCAATAGTGCTACAGTATTAATTTGTACGCCAATACGCGTGGCAAACTACACAACTGTTACAGCCGGAATGCAAGTGCGGGGGAAACGGGAGATCCCCTAGAAAATCCGCTGACCAGCGGCATCGTCCGGTGCGATTCCTGCGCGTGAAAATGCGGGAGCGATCCCGCCGGGAATCGAACCCGGGTTGCCTGTATGTGAGGCGAGCAGTCTAACCACTACACCACCGCAGTCCCTACAGTACTTTGAGAAAGCCTTTTTTTTTTTTTTTAATAGCAATGTTGGTTCTCGATGTGAAATGGTGTTTCTAATGTGCGTGAGTATGTTCAATAGTTCCGTGGAAATACGCGTATTTCAAAGACGCTGCAACGCAGATCAGCGCCATCTCAGATGGCGCTCGTCACTGAAATATCATCGCTCGGTTGTGAAACATTAAGTATAGCTCGCCGCCACTATCGCATCGCAGCGCATCATAGCGCATCGCTATATTGTGGAACCAGCTATAGGCGTTTCAAATTTTCTCACTGTTTTTAATTCGTATTTAATACGAAATAAATATTACAAGTTATAGGGGACACTAAGTTAAAATTTCATTTATTTAGGAATATAATACTTTAAAGTTAATCATAGTGTTATATACTTATGGTACACAAGTTATTAAAAAAAACTGGTTGACTTGTTACTACTAGGGTGATTTCAAAGGTTAGTTTCAAAACATCCGAATAAACCGTGAATAGACTATGCTAGGGATTGCCGTTAAGGGCGCTCAAGTAGCTTAATCTATTTTCAAAATGTTTAGCTTATTACATTCTTTTTCGATGTGGTGTGAAATAATAGTATGAAAAAAAGTACGTGAGTGGAGGAAAATTACTTTTCAAATACAGATTAAATGAGTTATGGGAATTTTTAAGTTTGTCTTATGTTTACAAATCTCGGTACGTGAACATTTATATACCAAGCTGTAGCACAGAACAATGTTATTAGATTGTCATGAAGAATGTTTCTTAGAGACTTGGTTTACTGTTCGCACGCACCTGCTATTTCAGTTTTAATAACTGAAACAAAATTTGAAGCTAAAATAGCTAAAAGTTAAACACTTCCCCCAAAGTGAACCAAGTACTGACTACAGTGCCCTAGTGCTGACCATAGGGCCCTAGTGCTGACTATGCTCCCCTAGTACTGACTATAATACCTTAATGTTGACTATAATGCCCTAGTGCTGACTATACTCACCTAGTGCTGACTATAATGCTCACATGACAATCCGTAGCCAGTGCTAAGTTGATGTGCAAAGACAAAAAACCAGTGTAACTCATCTTCATTCTAGGTTTATTTGACTCGCCGCCAACATGTTTTCCCTTACCATCTCAGGTGAAACACGACACGGTACACTGCGTCCAGGCGCTGCCCTGCTGTAGCTTGAGGCCGTGAATGCGGAGCAATATGGACTACACTGTCAAGTGCACCGAGTGCGTCATTGCCACTAAGCGCCGCAATGCTCTGTAGTGTTCACACGTTGTGCTACGTCTACCTACGTGTGGCACTTAGCGGTGACCTTATTGGTGTAAGTTGTTTGGCAATATTCAGTGCAGGACCCTTAAGTATTCTTGTATGTATGCTACGTGTTTGTAGTTCTATGAGATAGCGTTACTAACGTGTGCGACGTCTTGGGAGCACTCGGTGGCCTCGCCTCAAGTGTGTTGTTTTTGTAGAACGCGCAATCTCCATATGTATAGACGGCAGCCTCGGCACAGAGGTATCGAGGGTGAAGTGAGGTGAGCGTGGAACATCGCCGGCATGCTAGAGCAGGGGGGTACGGGAGATCCCCGAGAAAACCCACCGACCAACGGCGACGTCCGGCATGATGGCCACGAGCGCCAATGGAACCTGGCTCGCCAAGGTGGGAGGCTAGTAGTCTGTCCACCACACCACCGCGGCCCCCCGGCTGTTGTGGGGAGATGACTACGTGAGATAATTTCCGTGAGAGTCTGAATCACCCCGATGTACGAGGTGAACCGAGCAATTCTGAAGGTCCTGCTCTCTGATATATGTGCTTGTAGTTGTATTCACGTTGTGTGTTCTTAAGCCCCTGTCACACTGTCAAATTTCTCCGTCAAACTGCTTCCAATAAGTTTGGTTAAATAAACTTGGACCGTTATGACGTCATCGAAGCGTCATAAGCGCCGCCATATTTGTTTGAGAAAGTTGGATGGCAAAGGCTGTTCACGTTAAAGTGAGCACTTTAGAAATGAACCAAAAAAAAATCACTGTCCCTGCATGCATATATTTTAATAGGCGCACTGAGTGATATTCGCCCAGTATAGTTGGTAACGATAGAATGGAAAGTAGCTCCATATCTTAACGTGAAATAAAAATCGTTGAGCAATCACTTGTGATAACTTAATTTTTTTTTTTTTCCATTTTCGGTGATGAGGCCCATGACAGTGTTAACTTTACATAAGGCGGAGGAATACACAAAATGGATACAAATAGATAACAAGCAGGGCTTTCAAAAGTGCCCATTTTACCGTGAACAGCATATATCTAAGTTTCCATCAAACATTTAAAGATTGAACCGGTTCTAAAATTGATTTGATGTTTGACAGTCTCAGCCAATCAGAATCGTGCACGACAAAAATGGACGTCAAGAAACTTCAAAATAACGAACAATTGCTGGAAACGAAGTAGGTTATGAAGATAATTTTTTATGTAGAAGCTTTATGGACATGATTGCTATTTTTAACAAATATTGCACATAATATTACGAACTCGGAGGCATTAAATTTTCTTGTGCATGACTCAGCTCTGATAAATAAAACTTTACGTTAGTAAAGAGGTGAAAATAAATTATAAGATTTCTTACATTTCTTCCTGTAATGGGCCGCACGAAAAAACAAAAGAAATATCTCACTATGAAAATTATTTTTTAATAATAATTCAAATTATATTCTCCCAGTAAAAAAAAAAATTGACAGTGTGACACATTTTCAAACACATTCGAGATTATTTGATAAAATTTGTTGGAAAGAAAAACTTTATGGCCGTATTTTGTCTTCTAATTTTGTTGAAGGCAAACATTCGACAGTGTGAGAGGGGCTTCACGCCATACATACATGTTTACAATGAACGTTGCCATGGGCCAGGTCGCTTCGCTCGTGTGTCGGTCACGTGGAACTGTGCAATTATTTGGAAATTACATGTTTTCCAAATTGGCTAATTCTTACGCCCACATGCACTAAAAAGCAGACAGCAATATACAAGGGCGCCGACTTGTAATAATTTTAGGTCGTGCTCAAAAATAAAAGTTTGGAGATTGTTGGTTGGTTAATGCGGACGAAAAATAAAAAAGGAGAGGGGTGGGGGTTAAAAGCGTGAAATTTTAAAAGCGGTGTGGTTTGAGGCCAGAATTGAGGTATACGGGACAGGTGCTGTTACTACACTAGAAAACACTCGCAGTTCAAGCCTCTATCCAAAATATAACTAACGACGTAATGTTGAGGGTTTAAAAGGCAGTCGACTCCTATGACTTCACAAATAATTTCAGAATACAGGATGTACCTAAATTCGACAGACAAACTTCGGGCGTAGGTTAAGAGTGGGATGGACCCCCGTTGGAATCCCGCGTCCGAGGTCAACAAACAAAGGAACGATAAGGACGACTCTAACACGCACGCCTATTGCCTAATCGCTCCTACGGGCAAGGTGTGCAGTGTTTCCGTTGAGGACCTGCACTGTGCAAATTACATCTGTAACAATGGGGGTTTATTACACGGGATGAAAGCCCACAGATTAAACTACGCCCGTATCGTCGAACTTTTCTCTTGCGGCTTAAGGAAACTGCATAGGCAAGCTTAAAAAATACGATATTTGACCATTTTCACGAATGACAAACAGGTATAGGATGCATGATCTAAAATTAATTCACAGGGAGAAGTGCCTCTCTCTGGAATCATCCTCTCCCTTCAATAGCAGCAACATTTTGATATTGGGTATTGTGCGTGCTCCATCTGCCAGGTATTGGAAACACTAATTACTCGAGAACGGTGAGGTTTAGGATATTTGCATCAGGTGATGTTTTTATTAATTGTGACACGAGTATTAATAATCCATCTTTTAAATCCCGAATATGCTACCGCGGCATGAATGTTAGTTCGAAATAGTGGCAGCAACAGTGATTATTGACATGAAATAATTCGATGACAGCGACAATTGTTGTGGTGTTCGAAGATCTTTGTTCTTCAGTTAACCATTATCCAGACAATGAGTGTTCCGTCTTAAATATTATCTCCAATATTTGCAATAAACAAGTGTTCCAGGTCCAACTTCAGTGATTTAGTATTCACTTTAGACCATATGTCGTACATATGTTTTCAACTTATTTTTTCGTGATTAACCTGCAGCCGAAGTTAGTCGGTTACCAGTTTTACTATGTGCGTGTCAGACATTGTGCCTGTTAGCATACATGCAGGTAGAGGCGGTGGCCCTTTATTATAAGATCGATTTGAAAAGCGGTCACGCTGCGCGGCTGGAACAAACGCAGCTCCGCAAGCAGCTGTGCCTGCGCGCGGGAAGCGAAACTCCTTCAGTTCAATGAGAGCTGTCACACTGTGCGGTACTGCCGGAGCGTTTATGGTGTTCTCGAGTTGTCAAATACATATTCGTAATTTGTACTTATGTTTCATATAGATAAATTTATTGAACACATACACGAGAAGCCAGATTGCGTGACAAGAGTGCGAAAAAAAAGAGTGTGTAGGTGTTATATAAGTGCCGAGAAAACGCGTGGATCGAAATTGGGGGAAATATGTACGAGGATTGGCTGCCCCCGCCTTATGTACACACGCCATATTCAATTTCGACAGCATTACTACACGACGCCATCAACTGCTCGAGGCCACCTGAATAGTCATTGTCCCGCTATGCGTTTTGACGGGAACAGTGTGATACCCTGAGGTCATCCCGTCAAATTGCATCCCGTAGCGGCAAAAACGCATAATGCGACCTCGACCTTAACCGCTGCCGCATGTAAGAGTCGAACACTTGGCTGTCTGCAGTCTAGTACCTTCACGCTTTGTCAATCAAACCTTTGACAAAATAGGCCGTGTATCACTAGTGTTTTATCCTTCTATCAACATTAAGGTGATTTCATTTTATTTTTGGTTAAAATGGACGCCTGATCACATTTTATCTACATATAATTGTGTTCCACCAGTTCGAATAAAAGCAGACGCGAAATAAGTGTGTGGATGGTGCGTGGTAAGAAATATGTAGTTCTTAGGCCAAATATTATTGCAGTGAGCGTGAACAAATGCAGACTTATTGAAGCTTGGTTTGCATGAAACTGAAGTAGTAGAACTTCAGCAGGGCTTCGGAAAAGTTGGAAGTGAACACGAATGGCCTACGATCACGTTACGTAAACTTACAATCTTTGTGTTCGTTGTAAGCGTGGTGTTCGTTGTAAAAGAAAACACAGCAGGTGATTCTGAGATTTGTTGGACGAGTACTTGGAAGACATGGGCGGTAGGTAGCCTAGCCATCGTCCACCTCGCTATGGCCGGCCATACTCGCGAGACAATGATTGACGACGCTCTCGATGCAGTTAAACTAGTTCGTGACGTCACACTCTATAATCATACTTGTGAATTACAAGTAACGTACAACTGATGAATGAATAGCATACCACAGTTTGATTCAGGACACTGTGGAATTATAATAAATATTTCCATTCTTCCTGTGAATATTTTACTAGAACAGCAAATAATATTAAACGCTTTTCACGATAAAGTGAGCACTGCAGAAATCAACCTTAGGAAAAAATCGCTGCCCTTGCTTGCACATATTTCAACGGACGCAGCTAGTGGCATGCGCCCAGTAACGTTGGTAATGATGGATGTAAAATATAGTTACACATCTTAAACGCGAGTAAAAAGTGTTACGTAACCATTTGTAATGTCTTCAATTATTTCTTTCTCTTTCTGTTTTTTTTTAAACTACGGATTTGTAACAATAACCCGACTTGTATAATAATTACGTTTCTAATAATTTCACAGTTTCACTTGGCCGACGCATGATTAAAGTGATAAGGCCCGTGGCAATGTTAACTTTACGTAAGGCGGAAGAATACACAATACGGATACAAGAAGATCTTAAGTAGGGCGTCCAAAAGTGCTCATTTTACCATGAACAGCTTATACAATACTTCACTCTGAATGAAACTTGACGCGGCTGTGATGTGCGAGCGTGACCAGCCGAGTGAAAGGACAGCGTTTCACATATTTAAATAAGACCCGCCACATTTCACAGTGTCGCTCCCCGAATAATAGACGCTTTTTGCATCTTTGCCTCGGTCAAATTTCTACAAAAAGTTTTATGCCAGAATTTTAACACCCTGAAAATCACGGTTAAATTAAGTTTTATATACTCAACCAAAAAAAAAAAAAAAATCTCTTATTAAGTTACTCTCTTGTAGCAAGGTTTTTCTCTTGGAAATGCACGAAGTGTTATAGTTTTTAAACGATATTGTGAAAGGTACCAGCTGATACATGCCTATTGGTTGTTCACTGTAAACTGAGCACTTTGGAAAGCCGTACCCAAGAATCTACTTGTATCCTCTTCGTGTATTCTTTTAACAACACCGCGGCCATCATCACTTTATTCGAATGCCAGTCAAGTGCAACTGTGAAATTATTAGAAAAGTAAATATTTTAAGAATTTTATCATTCCTACACTTATATGTATTATAAATAATAGAAAAGATGGGGTTTGGCTGTGCTGGGGACACGGCCATTTGTTTTGCGTGAATAAGTCTACGTAGACGCGCTCGGACGCCTTGATGTTTATTCTACGTTCCCATATCACTGGGTATCACGGGATTGCATTTGATATGCTCTTTCTAACCGTATATGATATCTGTATTTCATCTTGGCTTTTTGACGAGTATAGAGGCCAACATTGTATAAGTTTTCTTAATTTTTAAAATTAAAATCATACAATTTCATTATAATCACGCCACCTAAATGTTTATATACACGCAATCGATTGATTTTGACGAGAGCTGTCGATTGAAACTTAAACGAGCGTCGTAGCTTCTCCTAGTCAAAAGTTATACTACGCGGAAGTTATGAGACGCAGCTATATGAACTCAAAATTGCGCCCCCCCCCCCCGGTCACGGGTCATTCAGCCACCACGCTATGCTTCGCAGTACCCACTTGACGTAACATATTCTTAGATTCTTTGGCAATCGAGTGGTCTAATTTAATCTCGACTGTAGACGGTAGATTCGGAGCTGCAATGCCAAACTGTATCCACTGATTTTGTCATCGGATTTTCTGAATTGCCGACCACTTTGGTCGGAAATTTAAAGACGCATTCTCGTCAAAAGGGTTAGGTAACCATTTCTGATAACTTAAACGTACTTCTTTCACTATTTACGGTTCCGATAATTTCACAGTTTCACTTGACCGACGCATGAATAAAGTGATGCGGCCCATGACAAATCAAGGCATGTCTACAATCGGCCGTTCCTGTGGACGTAAACGTGCCCGAAACTCGGTTTCAAGTGACGTCACATTGACGCGGTCCGAATATGGTCTACTAGTGCGTTGTCCGAAGTGAGATTCCAGGATCTGACGCTAGATCGCAGCAAATTCGGCACATTGAATGTTGTTACGATGTGATGTTTAAATTTGCTGATTCATTGATTATTTACTGTTTACGAAATGGGTGATTTGAATATTCTTTTATGATAAATGCCTTAACGGTTTTTATTTTAAATAAGTTCGCAACTGACATCCAAATTTAATTTCTTAAACTTACGTTTTAAAAGTCTTAGCCTTCAAATAAAATTACTCAGATCGAACTAAGAAATAACAAATTATTTATTAACATTTCATCTTTTTTTTTTTTTTGAGTAAGCCCACCTAGCAGATTCGTTGTTTACATTAATAACGTAAACGTTTCACGAATTCGCGCGAAAGTATTTGAAGTCTTCTTCTTTTTCTATCAGTTTAGGACACAACTTGGGACAAAAGTTCAGTTTTCCGAATTCTTCAACTGGGATAATGCCGTGACGTCAGAGGATCACGTGCACCAATCAGCGCACCTTTGTCCTAAGGGGCAGGTTGGGATAACGCAGTTGTAGACATGCCTTTAACCATTAGATGGGTTTACGATTGAATACTGAATAATTAAGAATTGTACTTAATGACTCGGTAAGCACACGGAAAATGAACAATAAGAATATTTGCAGTTTACGTATGAATTAGCTACTATCAAATCTAGCCAATCAGAATAGTTGGAGGCAAAAGCAACCGACATAACCTGAAAATATGGGCTAGAGTATAGATTTACATATGTTTAATTATTTGTGGTTACAACTTTTGTAATCGTTTTGAAAAACTCGTGATATCTTATAGAAGTGAACGTCGATGCCAAAATTGGGCATTTACGTAAATAAATCTGAAAAGGTTAACTAAAGCGAATTCAATAACCTCTTCCAAGAAAGAAAACATGACCATGAAAAGTTCTTTAAATTAAGAGGACACTACCTCTCGATTAAAATAGTTACTTTCATACGATTTCTCAAAACGACATAACCTAAATACAAGATGTAAATACAATTTTCCACCAAAAACAAATGTCACTGGTCTGTGATTGGCTACATAGTCTTGACTTGCACTTAAGATATCAAATATAACGATCTCTTAAGTCACGCCAGGATTGCACACGACCCGTCAAGACCCGCATACGACAGTCTATCCTTGAATACAATGAATTATATCTTAAGCACACGGAGCACTTATTCTGTTAAGTCAATCGTAAACCCACTTTAACATAAGGCGGAAGAATACACAACGTGCATATGAGTAGATATTAAGCAGGGCTTTCAAAATGGCTCATTTTCCCGTGAGCAACCTACAGCATGTAAAATCCCTGCCTTCCTGCTTGACCAGTCTCGCGCTGGCGGCGCCCTGAATGCACACAGCTTAGGCTATTCACAATAAAATGAGCACTTTTAAAAGCCCTGCTTAAGATCTACTTGTATGCACGTTATGCATTCTTCCGCTTTATGTAAAATTAACATTGTCATGGGCCTTATCACTTATTCATGCGTCGGGCAAGTGAAACTGAAATTATTATAAAAGTAAACACTTCACAAATCTGCTCAATTTTTACACTTCGCTGAATTAAAAAAAAAAAAAAAAAAAAAAAAAAAAAAAAAAAAAAAAAAAAAAAAAATCGAAATAAACAATGTAAGTTATCAGATATGGTCACCTAACACTTTTTGTTATACGTTAAGATACGGAACTACTTCCTATCCATCGTTGCCAACTTTACTAGCCGCATGTCACTCAGGACGTCCGTTAAAATATATGCAGGCAGGGACAGGTACTTTTTTCTAAGGTTGATTTCAAAAGTGCTCACTTTATCGTGAACAGCCTTTATTTTTCCTTACTCAAGAGTTTGAACTGAATACGTGCAGCTCAGAGAATTATTTGTAAATGTCCATACCGAATGCGTTCAGTTTGCTGCGAAACAGCTTGTACAAGAAAATGAAATTTACGTAATTTATTACATTTTTATTTTCTCCTCGAATCTCGACGAAGAACTGGTGAGAGTTACAGCATGGAAAGGGAGGTAATTACTTCTGTGTCACGCTACAAGCAGGGGAAATTTCTTTTCTCCAGATAAAAAAAAAAAAAAAAAAGAAGTTTTTATTTGCGAGGAATGTGTCGGTCGACTGACAGCATTTCCTCGCGATCTCTTAGCTTTTTACTTCAGCTCCACAGTCTGGGCAACATTCTAACCGGCGAATGGAAACTGGGAATTATATGGCTCTCACTAGTTCACTTATAGGTCTCGTTATAAGCAATTCTGCCTATACTTAATACTATAAGAGGTAATGTGAGTTTATTTGTTTATGTCTCGGGCAAGCGCGGAAACTACACGGCTGATTCTTATAATTATTTCACTATTAGAAAGCTACATTCTTCCAAATTGACATAGTTTATGTTTAATTTAAAAAAGAAAATCCTTGAGAAACTTCAAAATATGTAAACCGACTCGGAGAAAAAAAAAAGAGCTACCTTGCTGCTTTCTAAGCATGCGCTAACATGCTCAGCATCGCCTCTTTTTGAAGAAATTTATCATTTTTCATTCATAATTTCAGTTCCAAAAGTATTATTGAAAATCGTTGTTTTATAAAATTCGCTATTTACAAGTTTTAATACGTTTGTAGATCATTCTCACTATGCGTTATTTCTTGCTTGCAAAAAGGCAGGAACTTATTGATGAAATATAAATATATTTTCGACTTTTTTTACAATAAGCACATAACACACAATTAAAATTACGCAGAAAAATATTGAAACAACTCGTAAAATGTAAAATTATATTCAAAATAGTGTTTTTTTCCCCACACTGTTAACTGCTCCCTGGTGATTAAAGGTTGTTCACGATAAGTGAGCACTTTTGAGGTCCTACTTACATTTTATTTTCAACCGTCTCTTATCCTTCAACCACCTTTTAAAATAACGCGACGATAAAAATATTTCCGATAATAAACTAACAATCTTTCAAACCAATTATGTAGGTATGTAATTCAATAACTCCATATAACCTGAGCGAAGCGATTATTTTAATTTTAAACATAAAACCGGAGCGAAGTGATGGTTGGACTGTGATTTAATAACTCCATAAAACCTAAGCGAAGCGAAATTTCTATTTTAAACATATGTAAGCAAATAGCGAAGTCGCGGATACAGCTAGTTAAAAATGAGAAGAAAAAATCCCCTTTTTCGCGTGTAAAGACGTGACTCAGTCGTCGTAGTTGGCAGCAAGTGTCGTTCTCGGCAGTCGAACCACCCCACAGCAACGCTACTGATAAGCGATCCTTGAGCGTGATATCGAGAGGTCGCTTCGTCCCGCTTCAGTCGCTCCCTGTGCGCCCCTTTTGTACAACATCTTTTCGTTTCGCGTCATAACTTAAAGATACATAGTAATTACCGACAATGTACGATTATAGAAAATATATATTTTACGAGTTAATTAATATTCTTGTGCGTCATTTTAATTGTGTGTTATCGACTTGTTGTAGAAATACGAGAACTTATTAATAAAATATACATATGCTCTCGGCATTTTACAGCAAGCAGATTACACACAATTGAAATTACGCACAAAAATATGAATTGACTCGTAAAATATAAATTTTCTATAATCGTACATCGTCAGTAATTACCACGGTTCCGAAATTACGATGCGAAAACGAAGAATTTAGTCAAAAAGGGCGCGGCCGAACCTTAAGGTCCCCGCCTACCTGCAGAAGCTTTATACCGCGTTTCAGGTCGAGAAGCGCAGACGCAGTAAGGGAGACACTACTCTGAAGTGGCGTTTCTAATGAGCATGGCATCCTGAAAGCACTCGACAGCCATCGTCTGTATCGTGTGTTCTCGCAGACCTGCCACATTGGACGTATATTTAATAGTTCATGGGAAAATGTGTATTTCAAACACTCTGCGACGCGATTCAAGCGAGCGGCGGGTAGGCAGGAGACTTAAGGGGCACGCCTCGCTGATGCACGAAGTGTGGTGTAGAGGTTCAACAATAGGTTTTTTTTTTCTACAGAAACGGTTCTACAGAAGACAATGAATTTGGTATATAAAAGAGACTAAGGTACCGTGCACAAATGCCAGGTACTTTCATCTCTCTCTGCTTTGTAGGTAATTAGAAAGTACTTGCCCAATATAGCCAAATAGCAAATTTTCTAGGGGTTACTGCACTCGTAGTTTTCAGTTTTGTTACGCAAAACTACTTGCGGATAGTGTATCAATCCCTCATCTTTCATCTGGTATACAATTTGCACTAGGTCACAACAGGAAATGTCGAGGAAAAGCGTGTTCTTCTATGGTGTGTATTGCAGGAATGGCTGGCCGGCTAGTGGAGCTACCACGATGGCGCGACCCTCGACGGACAGAGCACAACCTCCCTCGCGTTTAGCAGGAGTTCTCCCCTTCTTCGTGTCCTTTTTAGTTGCTTCTTCAGAGCCGATGAGGGTAATTGAAGTGAATATGGAGCGGCGCCGGAATTAAGGGGCGGGGGAAATGGGAGATCTCCGAGAAAACCCGCCAGAACAAAGGCATCGCCCGGCACGATTCCCACTTGCGAAAATCCGGTGACCCGGCCGGGGATTGAACCCGGTTCGCCTTGGTGGGAGGCGAGCGTGCTAATCGCTCACCTGACATCAACAGATCGGAGGTGACGGATAGCCCAGTTGACGACCAATCACTGCCTGAGGTGCCGGACCGGCCGCTTCATACTGGATTTTACATTCGAGCGACAGTTATGATTTTCTCGGAACTGCCGCTGACGTTGGCGATGGCTGGTCACGCGCTCTGAAGTTTCGCAGCTTAAAGGAAGCCTGTCATGAAAATTAGAAGCTCGATTATTCGAACCAACTTAATCCACTAATTTCAGATGATCCAAGGATGAAACTCTTATGTGCAGACAATATACAGGATGCTGATATGGAATTAAACACAGGTATTGGTGATACTCCCCGAACAATATTAAAGAAGACACCAGAGAGGTAAGCAAAGAATGTAAAAGGAAACACGTATTTTATTGGGATGACAGATAGGCTATCTTTTTACATGTGTCACGTTTCAAAATGGAAAAAACGTACTTCAGTTAGCCTAAACATAAATTCTCGTACATATTCACGCAGCAGAAATACGTATTGCCAGTAAGAAAGCTATAGTCATTGACTGGCTGGCCGCTTCACAGTATGATTGCGACAGGAAATAGATCCAACAGTTTTTTTGTAATATTTTAGGTTAAACTTCGTAATTTTACATTACTAGTTGAGGCATACTATGCTCTATTTTTATGCTGAGTGTGAAGAGTTCGCACTTCCCTAAATTACACATATGTTAATGAAATAAATATTGCTTTTGAAATGTGAGACGAAATGAGGTATAATTCTAACAAGCTAGCTGATTGGCTGACACATGTGTTGGTGGCCGGCAACATAATCAATACCTTCAAAGTGCGCGAACAGGCGGAGTAATATGAACTGCCACCTTGGAATGGATGCAGTATAGATGCTCACGACGTCTGCGTGGCTTAGTACACCAGCCTCCCACCAAAGTGATCTGGGTTAGATTCTCTATTGGGTCGCAATCAGATTTTTGCGTGATAGAAACGTGACTTGTATGGCACTGGACGGTGTGTTTTCTCGTGGTACTCCCGTATACGCCAACATTGTATTCCGTCGTCGCTCCATCCTAGCCGCAACTTGCTAGTTTTTATACAACCCCTCTCCCTCCTCCTGGTCTACGCCTTGGATACACCCTACATACCAATTATTATGATAATTTAAGTCTGACGTATTTCCTCAACCAAATAAATCATTTCAGAAATTAACACTCGACACAAAGTAATACTGCCAAAATGTTTTCCTATTTCATGAGAAGTGGCGTAGAATATAAATATGTTATGATAATCGATACAAGTGGTTAGCATTCTGAGTCACGGGAATTTATTGGGAGGTGGCTTTCGGACTTTTTTTGTAAAAATAAAAATCTTTCTTTCGTCTGCGACTATCTCAAATGAAAACAATGTTATTCCATGTGTATGGATGATCCCAAAATATCCCAACATTTATACGTAAGGTTGTGTTTTCTTTTATGTATGCTAACAGCTGCAAAGTGTGCAGTTCATAGTTAACTAAAAAAAGCAGTCTGATCTTGTACAGGTATTGTCATATAGTGGTGCTTCTCTAGAAGATTAATTATTTAGTATGTATTTGCTCCGGAAACCCGTGACGTTGGTAGCTCAATTATCACAATTTTTGACGACTATCATTTCGAAGTTTTGTATTTCCATTATTTGGATTTTTGTGCAGTGTGTTTCCATTTCCTTTCTTTCCCCCCCCCTTTTTTCGATGATGTAATTAGTTTTTACATACTGCACTGAACAAACAGAATGACTATTTTAAAACAATGATGTTATACTTTTTTTTTTTTTTATAAATTTGTATGTTAATTTTTACCCATATCTTTTCGAAACATATGGTCTCATGGAAAGCATTATTTTCGATTACTCTGACAAACATTTTATTTCCATTCAGAACTCAACTTGTAGACATCCAATTTTTTGGGACTTTCAGGGCACGGGCGGATCCAACTACTTCTTAAAATGATTGATAAGAAAAGAGGGCTGGGAGAGTGGGCCATGGCCATCGAAAGTTGACTCTGTGCAGTTAATTTTTTATATATTCTCAATAATCAAAATATCTAGAAAAGTGCGGAAGCAAAATTTTTTTAGGAAATATTTTTGTCTTGATTTTTAGTTCCACTCAAATTCCCACTTAAATTGCCCGCTTGGGCACTATTTGTTGAAGATTAGACGAAGAGAACATTTCGATGACCGTTTTTCAATATGATGGAAGATGTAAAACTCGGAGGCTCGAGGAATTTCAATATGTTTTCAGGCAGCATTGACAGGTTAGATTAGCTGCAAATTTTGTAACTTACGAGCTGTGTACCTTTCTCATTCAATATTACATTCCGTACGATAAATTTTCAGCGAGATAACTCCTCAAAAGGAAGGATAGGGCTCCCCCTTCGAACTCATTTCTGGATCCGCCCCTGATTCAAGATAAGTTGTGTATTAGTAATGTTGTATTGTTTTTACAATCTGAATTTCTTTTGCAATTCCTGTACCGGTATTCTCCTAAAATTTGCACACAGCTACAGCCAATGCACATAGATGAAAATGTTTTACCAAAATCAATTCACGTAATTATTTCGACTGATGTAGGCCTACAACTGATTTACCTGCAGAAGAGTCTGACTGGAATTATTAACACCAACTTACGATCGTACATCTTCAGTAAAGAAACAGTAAATGCCAGCCCCAGAAACAACAAGTTTTACGATACAGCTAATGATCCTAATCTTCTCTGAACTAGTCTATACAAATCACTTCTATAAAGTGCTTAAACACCTAGACCGTAGAATTTTATTTTTAGCAGAACAAATGTTACACATTGTTTTTCGACAATTGTCATGGCTATGAGATCGAAACCTTATCTTCTAAAGACTTTTCAAACACGGCACGCTGAAGAAATTTTTTAATTGTGTATTTAACGACAATGATGACTACTTCTGATGTACAAAGTTGGTTTCTAAATGGGTTTAGCGATTCCTCGGATACAATACTGCTGAGATAAAAAAATATTTAACATATTTTTATATTTCTGAGTTCAGGTGACTTGTAACTACCATCTCTATGCTATATTTGAGTTTGGTTTCAGTAACTACAGTACAAATTTTAGATTATGTTTATTTTTCAAAATGGCTAACGGAATATACCAGGCATTAGCCTGTTCAGTACTTCAAACTAGTACTTTTAGCGTACCAAATGTGGTTTAAATATGTCTAATTGTGAGGAATACTTTGTATGGTAACCAATAACTATCTAACAACCTAAACAACAATATCTAACCTACTATCATATAAACTCATAAGTTTAACAGCCTTTGAACCGAATGACAATGAAACGTCAGACATGCCTTAGTTTACAGCTAGAAAACTGGATCAAACCTAGCACTGTGTTTATGATGCTAAGTAGTATTAGAAAATATCTACAAGCAGCAACACTATTTTATATTTCTTTCGTTTATGATTTCTGGTTCATGTTTTGTTGATTTTTTAAAAAACAATTCAACGGAAGATACGTTTCGTAGCAATACAGGGGCAGTACTCTGTGCCTAGATCGCCAGAGAACAGTGTGTACAGTTTGCATTTCAAAATGTGCATCGCTGGGAAGACGAGAACTTCCGCAGAAGCGAGCGACCACCAGCTACCGCCTCTCTTAATCTCTCCTTTTCCTCCACAGGGAGCAGAGGGCGAGTGTAGGATAATGGGAATAGCCGAAGACCGTCGAAGGAGGGGGGGGGGGGGGGTGAATGCGAGCGCAGCCAGCTCACACTCCCCCCCCCCCCCACTGCAAATACATTCCCCTAGTAAATCCCTTGGCGCGGAGGGGGAGTAGGCGCATTGTGTTTCTCGGACCGCATTTGGAGGGAAAACTTATCTATTTGGCTGGAAGGATGATTAGACTAGAGAGGCGGGCCCCTTAGGGGACTATGTAGCTGCTCGTTCAAGGTCAAGAAGGTAGGGAGCGATATGGGCTACATTAACACGCATTCCTAGCACCTCATCGCTCCTACGCGCAGGGCGTGCAGTGTTTCCATCGTAACGCTCTACTGTGCAAATTAGAGCTCTAACAGTGGAACCTCATTACACGCGATGAAAGTACACAGATAAAACTACGTGCGTATAATCGTACTTTTCTCTTGCCGCTTAAGCCAACTGCACAGACAAGCTTTAAAAATGCGATATTTGACCCCTTTCACGATTCCCCCCCCCCCCCATTAATATACTTAATATGATAAAAGTAAAAAGATGGAGATATAGACAATAGCTTTCTTTTTAAATCCTTTCTGGCAAAAAGTTGTGTTTCCAGAACTTTTATTTGCTGATATACGAGTTTATGTGCAAACGACGATCTCACAGGCACGTACGTTCTATTTGGCAGACATTAAACAAACTAACTTTGGAAATACAGATTATTATTTAGTTGTTTGGTTTTTGAAGGCTTTGTGAAAAAACAATATACAATTCCGAAACATTGGCCAAACAAAACATATTTTCGTTTCGTTTGCTGATGACTTTATCTTACTAGTTATAGTTAAAAGAATAAATTTATCATTTTATCGGATATTCTTATTACTTAAGAGTTCAGCCGTACGTATATATATGTACATAGGAGTTGATGGTTGAGCTATACTCTGCCTCTCTTTACTACGTATGCATGCTAAGTGTGAATATTAATGGATGCATGTATATATGCGGCTTTCAACTTTTGTTAATACGTACGCATATACGCTACTTGGAGGTTGGGAAATCATCTACACAGTTCAACACGGTAGGTATCTGCCGGCGTCAGGTAATCTTGACGTAACGATACCAACACATGACCCCTGAGCAAGCTGTAACCGGCATCCCGCTATGCAGACCCGTGAAAATAGTGGCGGAACCAAGGCGCTGCAAATTCTTTCTTCGCTTATCATTGCGTTACCGGCATCACAGGTGAAAAATGTTAAACATGGATTCACAGCCTTCAAGAAGAGTACATACGTAATGAAATATATACTGTTTAAAAGACACTCTACTGCAGATAGCTGGCTAATGGGGTGATTATTTATGCCCCAAGTAAGGATGCCAAATATGAAATATATAATGCTACTCTTGCTGGTTGCTTTGAAAGAGATAATAGTAAGGGGTAGCCGGCCAATAGGGCGATTATGCACCACGTAGGCAGTGATAAACACACAACTGAATAGGAGAGTGTGGAGTACGAAATGTGTGAAATTATGTTTAAAATTGTCTTATTAGGCCACATGTAATAACTATGAAAACTGGGTAGTATAGGCCTCATACATAATTAGCTCTGCTGCAAAGCTAACTAGCATACAAAACTCGCACTGCAATATGCTGAAATCACCAGCACACAAATAGACCTGCAGATTACCTGTATGTCCCCTCAATATTCAAGCTTAGTACATCTGCAACAAGGCTATACATATGTTACACCTCAAATAAACATGGTGACGTGTGAATTTTAATGTAAAAATATGTATATATATATTTTTCAATTTAAATAAGACTTCTACCCTTGTATTGTAGTACAAGAGCATGCGAAGATTAGCACGCAGCAGCTGGACGGGATAGCGTGTTTATTCCTGTTAAAATAGCAATTATGCGTGTAGCGTCTGGCAACCATAACAGAAGTCTTTGCTGTGCCTTAAAGATAACACACAATTTTAAAGGTTTTGCAGTGTAGAAGGTTGAGTTCAAGTTAAATCGTAATCACTCTCACACTTAATAGTTGCAATTATCTGGCTGTAAGTTTGCACTTTCTAACTATCCCTGGCTAGCAATATTAAATCAGGTAGAGCAAATGAGAGAAGTTATTGTTCTCGGGTACTGTTTGACAAGCTAGAAAGTGTTTAAAAACACGTGCAGTTAATAACTAACGTGCCTAGCACTTCACTACTGGACCAACGGTCACGGAGGATGGCTCAGGAAAGTACCTTACACATATGCAGAATTATTCTTGTTGACATGCTCTCTCGCCCTCTTCTAATGGTTTACTAATACGCCGTCGACTAACAACACGAAACTGACCATGTTGGTTGGGGTCAACTTCACATTAATTATAATTATTACACCTTTTTAGGCGGGGCTCAGGTCTACCTGACCTGTCACCTTTAAGACCAATGTAAAGCAAGATGGGGACCAGAACATTCTCTCGACACCTATTGTTGGCGTCGGTTACCAGATTTAAATTAACATGTGTAACATAGGGCTTCTCTCAGGGTGTATTCCTTATAATTACAACTAAAACTGTGTTAACAGACATTGCAAAACTCCACCAAATTAGCATGTCACTCAAAACTTAATGCAAAAATGAATACATAACATTGAATGCATGGTTAATTACCTCTCAACTGCTGCATGTACCTTAATAAACATGTTGAATAAAATAAAATAACTGAATAACAATCTTACATGTGGAACATGTAACAACAATGACATTTTTTATAATATAAACATAGTGTGTACTCATATCTCAGATATGCATATTATTGTAAGGCTTAATAAATGCAATTAGATGCGCCACATAACCAGACGTTACACCGTATCACGTGCTTTGTAGATGTGACATCATGCTTGTTTACGAAGTGCTTTTGTAAGAAGCTGCGGTGTCAATTAGTGTGTGACATGATCTTCCATTGATGAATACAAGAATACGGATGAACTGTGACATATTACCACTTGCGCTTGCTAGGGCGTGAGTTCTGTGTGATTTGTCGGAACCGGGGCATCAGAAGACGCCGGAACTTCTTACCCCCGCTTCCCGTTTCCCTGCTGATCGGATGCTGCTCCCTTGTATCCGTCAAGGTGGGGATTGTTAGGGCACTGACTGAGCCAGTGGTATGCCTCCACCGGCCTGCAGAAGAGGCAGGGATGCTGCTGCTTCTTGAACTTATCCCACTTGACGTTTCTATTAACATGAGCTTGATTCGCACTGTCGCTTTTTCTTTATTCGCTTTGCCGTGCACTGTTTTCACCTGAATTTGCACTTTTGAATTTTCCCGGTGTTGGTCCGAAATGTTGTTCCGAATACAATTTAGACTGCCTACTGTTTTCTGCACCGTCTTCGTTGCGGCCCGTGCCGCCATCATGTGACATTGAATTTCCATTGTGGTTGACATGGGTTCCGTTCTAGAATGATGGCTGCCCTTATCATCTCTTCTTCTATTTTGCTGTTTAGTAACGGAACTACTGCTGCTCTGTATTCAGGCAGAACAGTTTCTGCCACAACCTCCATGATTTCTCGTTCCGGCAGCTGAGAATGAAAGCGCCTTATCAAATGCACTTTGTGGGTTATGAAGGTGGCGAGTGCTTCGTCTGGTTGTTGGGCCTGGAGTGTCAGTTTACTCGGGTTTGCAATGACGTGAACACACCTCCAAATCTCCACTACAATGCACGCACAGACTCTTCTCGCGCTAAACTGTAGTGGTCTAGCGAATTCCACCACACTTTCGCATCTCCTTGCAGCTGGATACCCACACATCCTGTCCATTCCTCTTACCAGACTCTGTACCTCTTCAATCGGTCGGTGCAGTCCTTGAGGAACGCAGTGGGTCTTCTGTTGTTGTTCCCGCAAAAGTTGGCAGTATTTCAAAACGTGTCAGTGTTTGTTTTTTCTCACTATCTTGCTGCAACATTTTGCTGTTCAGTTGCGTTACTGTTTGTGGTGTACTGTTTTGCCTCCAGCTGTTCTCTGTTGTAACCCCTGCATTGCATATTGGAAACAGTGTCACTGGTTTTGCAGTAGGAAATGGAGTAACAATGGGTGGCATGATCGATTGGCCATTGTGTGGAAAAGTTATGGTTGGATAGTAGATCGGTAGCAGCTGGTGTAGGTGGAATGAGTGGAAGAGGTGCTGTGGTTAGTGTTGGCACTGGTTGTGTTAACTGAACCTCCTGAGTCTATGTGCTGCCAGCTGCCACGTGCATGCTGTTGACGTGTGACAGTTGCTCCATGCTCTCCTTTGCTGTGCAGTTACGATACAAAAACTGCCCTCCCTGCACCGACAGTTTCTCCTGCGCAGTTTGGCACCGCTCGTGTGCCGTTGTGTTGCAACTACGACACTCGTTTCTCACACTCCCATTTTCTGCTGTGCAGTTTGCCTTTAAACGTGCGGTGAAATGCGGTTTGAATTACACAAAGAATTCGTCCCAATAGAAAGGTACACTTTGTGATTGGTTCAAACAGTGATTACATTTCTTACACACGTAACTGTTGCCCATTGCGCTCTCGACTTCTGCTCCGTCAAGACTTTCTCGATGACACTGTGTTTAGCATTGTGTACACATGTGGGTTTGCTTACCCTGCCCTGCACACAACAGGTTATTGAACCAATTTGCTTTTTAAATTTCTGTAGTATTTTCATGAGTGCCATTATCCGAAAATAATTTATACCCGTACTGTCAATTGGTTCAGTTTCCCATTTAACTGCAGTTTCGCGGTTGTCCATGGAGCGGTTGCTCGTTGGGCTGGACTGGCATTTGCATCGATAGTAGTTTTGTCAAACTCATACTTAGATATAAAATATTGAGGTATCAAACACAGACAGTGTGGACACACCAGCACCGGTGCACTATCTTTCATCCGGCCATCCGTGGTTTGTTTTGTAAACAAACCCATGTACGCAGTGTGGCAGTGTGAGTCGTGGGAGCTTGTCGCGGAGGTGGAGGAGAAGTCTCGCCTTCCCCTCACGGAGTTGTCCCCTCAGTGTGCTCGTTAAGGGGCATTGACCGATGCGGCTCAGGAGAAGGGAGTGGGGAGGCAGGGCGCTGCCGGGTATTGCTCAGTTGTCCTAGTGTGGTGTCTGTAGTGGGGGATAGCACTGGTGTGCTCTCCTTCCATCCCCTTTGTCAGACATGTCGGGTAGGTGGCGTAAAAATCCAGCGCAAAAATGAAAACATGAAAAAAAACGGAACTTAATGTAAAACATGATAAGTAAAATTGATGTTGTACATAATTAAGATTGCTAAACTAAAACACATTGGTGAAATACTCATGAATGCCGGAGCCCCAGATATGGCTAAGAAATTGACATCACAAGAATGTCACCGCACTTGAAGCGTAATATTAAATGAAATAATGCCTCAGGTGTCTGATTCTCGATAGATGATTACATGTACACTATTATAATTAACATTTTAGAATTGATGTGTGTCGTTATGTAATTAATTTCAGGAATGTGTAGGGATATGACGACACACGGATTTAGTAACTAAGGGCGGAGCTACTCCCTGTTTTCTAAGGAATATTATCGACTCTCTATGCTGGAGTGGGCAGGTTCCCTAGTGAGTTATGGTGGAATCACCGTGAATTATTCTTAAAAATGATCCTATTAATTAATGCTGCTAGGGAACCGCTCGCCACTTCACTCTTCCTGTGGGAATTTGATTCCCCATCTTTTCAAACAACTCAGAGCCACGTCGCACTCCAGATTCGGCCACGGGGCCCGTCGACATCGCACACATCGGAAAGTCGTGGGAATAAGCGATGCCGCTTACCCCAGTGTTCCCTCCAATGGCTGTTGCATCTAACGACCATGGCTTCATGGGACACATTCGTTTAGGTCACATATCCATTCATCACGAGAGTTACATCTTGTGGTGAATCTTAAATACTATGACCCGTTGGCCACGAGTTACAAGATGGCAAGAAAAGTGAAATGCCGTTCTTGTCGACCTGCACTGATCGAGACCGCGACCTAATGTCGATCGGTCGAGTGTTGCTGTGAGGTTGATGCGTCTGCGATGGGACAAATGGGCACAAGGGATACGTGGACGCCAGCAACAAGCCAATGTGTGTGATCCGACGAAAGTAGAATGACATTGGAGGTGCACTGATGCACATATGAGAAGAAATAGGAACAACTTCGTTGTGCGTATTTCACATTGTGAAGGTAACAGAAGACTGCCTTGATTTTTTTTTTTTTTTTTTTCATTCCATTTAGCTCACATTGAACCCAAGCCAGAGGGCTATAGAACAACTCAAGATAATTATAATGATACATATTCAGAATATCAAATATATTCTTTAAATAACACATAAACAACTTCTAATATATATATATATATATATATATATATATATATATATATATATATATATATATATATAATAAAAAAACAAGTACAATAATCTCAAAAAATAGTTAAAAAGGGCCACACATTACGATATTATGTAAAATCACATCTTGGTCCATAAATTCCTACGCTGTAAAATGGGTTGATGCTATATGTTTGGATCTTCGTGGAATGCTAGATGAGACATTGGGCATCTAGCTGGTGGACCATCGAGGTGAGAGGGTATGTGGGCTAGGATGAACAAGGTATTATTTTGATGATTTCCGGGTGGGCGCCAGTGTTCTCAGCGGAGAGCACGATGATTAAGTGGCCCCCTCGATGACAGACGTCTTAACTGAAGAGTACTGTAGAGTTGTAGAGAGTGTGGAATCAATTCTTACCAAACCAGATGAACCTGGGCTAGTGAAGGTTATTGGAGCTACCTTCATATGCTCATGCTCACTCTCAGGGCTGTTATTGGCTGTTGTATGCCTTAAAGCTTATGTGAGTACATTGATATCGGTTAAGCTATTAGGAGGCAGTCGAGTAAATAAAATGTCAAGTTCCTTTATGACACAGTTTATTTAGTTACTTCCCATAGCGGGTACATACATTACGGTTCGCCGTTATATTGGGCGAGCGCTAACACTGATAAATGGCACTAGGCCTATATACTTACAGTAACTTACACCCCGGTCATCTACAATATGACCGGGTACAGGGTGGCTCACTCCCCAGATAATGAAACAATAAAAGGTTCTGGTTACATAATATTGAAAACTATTGATATACTAAATGATTCGACAAGAAAGATGAAAAGTCCCAGGAAGACGACACACGCGACTCTACTGAAGCTTCCTTGGCGCAGAACCCTCAATTGGTCGGATCTCCTCAACAAGTCACATGACTTGTTGTAGACATGTAAACATTTATGTTATAAAATGAAAGGAATGATGAAGCTGATGAACAGATGAGACAGAAAAACCTTTAACTAGTTTATTAATAACACTTTAACTAATTACTCAATAACACTCATAAAATATAAAATAAATATATATCTGCCAGTGGCAGAATTGCAACACAATTCCTAACCTTACTTTTAGTTGTGATGGTTTTCTGAGCTGAAGCCTCTTAATAAAAATACAACATGCTGATATTACACAATAAATACTCTTACATTAAAGTACCTACATTTGCAAGTTAGCCGGCCACATGCTCGCCACGTTGTCGGGTGCGGTGACTCGTCGCCAGTGCACCATATCACTATTCTGGCACTTCCAGTATTTACTGCCATGAGTTTTTATGCTTTATGTTTCTCTAACAACTCAAATTTGTAAGGAGTGTGCAAATAATGCTAGGAATAGAAATTAACAGACCTAGATAGTCCTCACATTCATCTGTGTGACTTTGTTTACATTACGTTACGCCCCTAGCAGACAGACAAGATACTACACATACACTATTTTAATATCAAACAAAATATTAATCTAACACAGGGCAGACTTTGTCATCCTGATGCAAAGGGTTGCTGAACTAATACTGGTAAACATACATGGCAGTTTCCCTCAAAATGGACATACAAAAATCTGAAATATATATTCCTTGACAGCTGCCGACAGGAAAATGTAAACAATAGAACATCGTCTCCCCTGGACTACATGACAAAAACTTCATACGAACTACAACTGTCAGCACTTGGCAAACACTCAAGAAAATACATAACACAAAACAGTTGCCCTTTGTTAAAACTAACAAATTTGTTTCGATGCGGCACTTTAGTGCCCAGTGAGGACACATAGTACACAAACATATATATTACACAACTGATGTAGATTGGCTGGACGATATGGGGTTGACTGGGTTGACAAAGGCGGTGAACATAATTTGGAAGAGGCGATAGGAATTGTATACCCGGTAGGCACCAAACATAGCTGTTTGCGGCATCACTGATACTGTTGTGGTAGAGCTGAGTCCTCGTAAACTCGGTGTTCTGTGGGCCAATCATCCGGACCACATTCCCGCGTAGATCTTGCAGTAGTTAGCATGATGTGGAGGACTCGTGTTCCCTAAACGAGGGGTTCTTCGGGCGGCCTAATCACCGCTTGGTATTGCAAATTAGTATGACGTTGACGTGATCAAAACAGAACTTCCTATGCGTGAAATGTCAGGGCCAAACCACACGCCCATAATTGCTACTCGCAGTACTTTAGTTAGGTTGCAGCGTACATACAAATCTATTTGCCATTAAAAATTCACAGACACTTGTTTCAGGAATTGGCTGGTTTTAAGGGGCCCGTACCCTGAAACGCCTTGCGGCAATCGGATACACGCATTCATCAGTTCATGCGGTTTCTTGTGAACTTAAACATTCGTTTCAGAAGAATAGCTGATACACTTGCTCGCTTTGAACCTGCGGCGAAGACTATAAAGTACAAAAGAAAGCCTTAGGCTTACATAAAGGTTACATGTGCTGATTACGTTAAAAACTCCCCAGGTGATGCAATTCCTGGGGTGGCGAGGGGGAGTGTCCCGGATGATTAAAATGAAAAAAAAAAAGGTCCTTGATAATTAACTATTGGTTGCAAAGATGATCGGTGATTAAAGTTGATGCTGTCCGGATAGGAAAAGCGCGAACGCGGTTTCACACGTGCCTCCCCCTCTGGGTGCGATTTGCTGACTGACTTCCCACAGTAGCGCGAGGGCTGGCAGTAGTGGGCCCGTGCGCTTTGGAGGGAACTACTTGCACATATGAATACACAAATATACAGTCACATGTTATCATATGTGTTAATAGTGCACAAAATGCAAATCAATAATTATTCTACAGGTTACTTTGCAGTTGAAATGACTTGGGGTGAACGTAACATTAGTGGTGATAAACATAAACATATGTGAAATAAAAAAATAAACCTTTTAAAAATAATAAAATTGTGTGTAAAGGCTGTGTAAATATATTTCACTCATTTGCGGGCCATGTGTCTTTATTACATGACCAGAAATGTACTTGTGGAAATGCTACGGCCCTTTTTACGATAAATACGTGGCTGTGGTGGCTGTGTATTCTTCCGCCCGCTCTGCTGGGCTGGTTGGCGCACGTGGCGCTACACTCTCTGCACTACACTGCACTACACTGCTCTTGCCCACTCCAGCAGCCACACTACACTACACTGCTCGCCGACGATCAGTCTTCGAGAGTATGTGTGTTCTGTGCTTGGGAGCAGCCGGCATGACAAACGGCCTAGGATCGAGGGTGACACACGTCAAACGCCCCCTTTTTTCTGTGGCCATTTGTGGTCCGATGCCGCTACCTGCAGCACTTAGGTGTCCTCGGGGTCCTCCGAGGGCACAGGTAATAGGCTCTTCCTTACTGGGCCATACCTCGTCCCACTGCTCCAGTTTGTCTGCGGCGAACTGTGCCGCGCGTGGCGAAGTTCACTCACACTGGTGGCACTGCTGCGGCGGGCGAATCCGATGTGACATCCTGTGGAGGCAGAACGAGGCAATGGACCCACTGCTCTCACTCCTGCAGTCGCTGATACTACTGATGTCCCATCGTCTGCTCCTGCCGTTCTTCCTCTTCTCGCTGCATCCTCCTCCTGCTCTTGTATTTTCTTCTCCTCTTGCGTTTTCCCCTCCTCATGTGTTTTCTTCCCCTCTTACTATGTGCTGCCGTTCACGGGCGCGACCCGGATGGACTCCTTCCTCCTGTTCGCGTGTGTCGTTTATACTCCTTGCCCTGCTTGCTATGTACATGTGGCATTTTCTACTCAGATGCCATGACGTAGATTCTCCTCCTTCCACTTGCTTGCTAAATTCTCCTCCTTCTTTTGCTGGTTCGTGCTAGTTTGTTTAAGAGAAAAATGATGATGTACATACTGTTGTTTTGAGTGGCGTGACAATCCCTGCTCACTATATTGCAACATTCGGTGTGGATGAGTGATGTGGGGCCCGAACCTTGCCCCTGGGTGAATTGAACTTCGTGGTTGATGAGTGACCAGGGCAGTGTTAGGGGGGGGGGTGACTTGTCGTTTGCATCCTGCCACGTGGCCGACTGGTGAGTGGGCCGAACGTCAACAAACACTTGGGCGAGCGATGCTTACAGTGTCAACTCAGAGCAAACAGGCATGAATAACTTTGAAATTACTGACTTTGCCGAGATTAGAAACATCTAGCATGGAATAAATGTCACAATATTACACTCGCAACAAAAAAAAATGTTTACACTCGCAACCTTACTTTGCTTTAGGTGGCCCCGATAGCCAAAACATTTGCTTAATTTTCACACACAGACAAATGCGCTGCTGCGGCGTAAGGTTGCATGAACAGTGTTTGCAAATGAGGAATGTTTCACTTAGCTCGCAAACTGCCGCCATAATTTGTTGTACAAGGACTCACAATCGTCTGTCTGTCCTTTGCTTGCTACTGTGTGCTGAATGTTTACTTCTTTAATGGCGTGATGGTGATCTAGAACATTGTCCGCTCTCTGTCACTGAACGATGCATCAGTTTTACTGGCACTGTTCTCCACACCCGATGCGGTAATGGTGTGACACGTGGTAGGTGGTGGGGTGACTGGCGCTTGACAACGCAACACTTGGTCCGCAAGGACCGAACACACAGGAATTTCCTCCGTCACTTTTTCACTCACCTGTGTAACTGTGTCCTTAGTGATTTCGATGGTCTATCGAACTGCTTTCGGCCAGTTACGGCATCCACTGTACCAGTGGTACAGCATGGTTATACAGTCCCTGCACGGATGGGGTGGGCGTGACGTTTTGGCCGCCACCCTGTAGTCCGCTGCAGTAATGTGCTGTGCAGTGCGAATTGGGCCACTGTTGCGCTCAGCACCTCCGCTGCAGCCGGTATCGATCTAGCCATCTGGACACGTGGTGCTGTGTTTACAGCTTCCGAGATGAGCGTGGCAGAGAGTTGCGGCACGCTGACCCATGACAGCCTGCTCCCTCTCTTCAAGTGGTCTGCGGCTGCCATATCACAGTCCAATGGTTGTGTCGGATCCTGCTCAGCTTCTTATGGTGGGCGGCGCACTGGTGACTGTGCTCGTTGTGGAAATGACTGATTATTGTTTGCCGTAAAAATCTGCCTTGACTTGCTTTTATTGCTGCACTCGTAACATTTAAATATCTGTCCACAAACTGTTGCTGCTTAAGCTCTGTTTAGGCACATTGGGTGATATGCCTGTCGACATATGTAACACTGAAGTTGTGGTACACCGAGGCCTGTACATCATAGTTTGCTGCACGTAATTTGTTGTCTGTAACTTGGTTCATGAAAATTTTGAGAAATTTGTGTTTCGATTTTTATTGAGCCTGAAATGTTCACTGTTTGTGGGACTCGCACTGTCACTTTTGGATTGCACTGATGCTGTTCGCGAATTTTTCCCATGAAACAACTGTTTCCACTGCGCTTCGTTGCTCGCAGGTGGATGCGATGCGACTATTTGTCATTGAGTTCGGTCGGCGGTCGCATCGACAACACTGCGTACCTCGCTCGAATTTGTCGACAATGACCACTGGAAGTGCTTTGAGACACAGCAAGCACAATGGTGTTGCTGTCGCATTGGATGTGGTGTAGCTGGCCACATTGACAGTTCAGTCATGTGCACGGCACGGATGGTCATGATGTGGCAATCCGCTCGAGTTCATGCACATGGGCACAGAGGTCAACGAACTGGTTACCGCTCAGCTGCCCACCAGCATGCGGTGCGAGCGATGAACTCAGGTGAGGAGGGGAACTTCTCCACTCTCCTGTCCTGCTGGGCACTGGTACTGGCAGCGGAGGGTGTGGCACGGGCGTGCGCTCCCTCCCCTTCCTTTGTCCAGTGTCCTGCCTGGGCGTTTGTTCTAAGTTTCTGGGGAAATCTATCGGCAGATCTAGATGTCGATCACGACAATTAGCTTCCTGCCGATCGAGAAAAGCAGTTTGAAACGATCGAGAGCAAAATGTGTCCAAATAGTTCATCTAAGTGCACTATCTGTTCGAGACCTCCCTACCTCGGCAATCCTTGAGTTTTACCGGCCCCCCACCACAACTCGCTTCCCCTCCCTGCTGGTGTTCAGGCAGGCAACGTAACGAATGCAAACACACTCTGTGCCTGCAATAATGCATGATTAAAGTAAAGGTATTCTTATAAACTGTCCATTTTAAGTGGTTAGTTAACACATAAAAGTGCACATCCATATATATTATTAAAACATTGTCTTCTTTAAAAGAAATACTACTCCATTTATTAAAGCGTAATGCGGTATATTCAGAGCGAAATTTCTCGATATGGCAACAATCTCATCGTAGACGTAGACGCTTGGCTGAGGCTAATGGCGACACGGTCAATGGTTATTTGTTATACACACAGGCTGGTTGTTGAAAATATTACTCGTTTTAGGAACATACTGTTTCAAGTGTAAAAACGACTTTTAAAAGATGAGCTAATTCGTTACATAGTATTCCCTCTTCCCTCTAACAGTCCTTTCAAGTAACATTATTTGTGATGTATGTATATAGTGTTCATGGTAAAGTGAGCACTTTTCAAGTCCTATCTGTCTAAGGAGGAGTCATGGACGGCATCAAATGCCCCCACCTACATTTTTGGAGACAGTTTGCCGCCTTTCCGTCACACACAACAGTAATACATCGGTCGCTGCTGTCTTCTTAGATGCAGCATGTATGGGCTCTTCTGCTACCTTACATGTCTCATAGACTGTGGCTGCTGCTGTAGTCGTCGGGGTCTGCTAGGGCGTCGGGGCGTCGGGATGTCCCCACATGCTCCACATGCCGCCGCTGGCCTGATCCGCCTCCCCATCCGGCGCAGTTCCAGTGAGCCCGCCGACTCACTGTACTCGGCACTTGCATCTCTGCTGGAACTTGCACTTATTTCCTGGTGACTGCAGTCGAGCTGCCGTCGGGCGCGACACGGATAGGCGTGTACTGTGGGTGGGTGATCCTCTGTGTGTGTTCCCACAGCCAGTTACAACACCCGTGCTCTCCCGTGTCTTCAATGGACATTGTTGGCGTCACAACGACGGGTGTAGTGGCTTCCGCTGGCAGCTGCTTGTGTGGAGGTTCTGGTATTTATTCCATTGCCCGTGGTCGAATGGCGGCGCTCACCAGCCCTGCGCCGTTGAACACTACGGAGGCTGCCTTCGGACGCACCCCCTCAGGCAACAAGGTGTCGGGTGATGTCGGAATTCTTCCTCCATATGCAGACCACTGCATCCGAGGTGCTGATGCACCCTTTTCGCTGGTGATTTGCCTGACTACCTCGTTAGGGGCTTCCCCGTCATGGGTCATTCGGCTCGATATCTCCAACTCTTGCACTCCTGATGTCTCTTCACTTGCTTACTGTGGATTAGTGTCCCCATCCGGACTGGAACCGCTGACCACATCGGACTGCTCATCACCCTGGCCCCTGGTGAAAAAATCGGTGTTTGGCACTAAAATGCCTGGTCCCCCAGGTGGTGCTCCATCTGCTGGAAGTGCGGGCCCACCTTCTCCTGTTGAATTGGCAGTTTCAATTTTGGCAGGTGGATTGCCTAGGGAGTCATCGGGGACATCTCCCGGCAACAACTAGATGTCATCGCGATGAGTTTATACCTGCTTCCTCCCTATTCGGACCACTTAGGTTGTGGGTGCAAGGCTCTTCACTACCTCTTGATTACTCACATGCTATTTACATATAGGCCCTCTTCTTGCTAGTTTCCTACACTATCTCCTGCTTACTCACTTGCTATATACATGTAAGCCCTCTACTTGCTTGTTTAATGATGTGAATAATGACTTGCTGTAGGTAAACACTTGTGATGATCTCAGCTATCTGTTTCGCAACATTGCACACCACAACTGAGTGAATCATGGGCGAAGGGGGGACTTGACATCCACCAAATATGTCTACACACCCTGAAAATGGCACTGTGTGCGGATGGGAGTTACGAGCACACCGATTAACTCTTCTTGCATGAGGGTGGCAGTGCGACAAGTCAGAAGCGCAATATTCCCAAGCAACAATGTGATGAACGATAAATACTTGGTGAAGTTAAACAATGAAATTTGGAATGAACTTGCATAATAGTTGTGGTGATGATGTTTGTTATGCGTTGGTACATTGTCTATACACTTAGGCCGGTAGTTGCCAACTACAGGAAACTTTCTTCTTGTGTGCAAAAGAAAAATAAATTAATTTTTTGGTGAGTGTTCAGCTTCTGTACACATGTCGCATCAGTACATTAGTCCTGAAAGAGTTACAATTTCTGTTGCGTCTAAACACTCGTGGTGCTTCCGCACATGACACTTCATGCATGTGAAAATTGTGGCGCACCTATTGGGTCGGTTGTGAACTGAGAAATTGTGTATCTGTTGGCCGGAATGTTGTTTTGTTTCGTGAATCTCGAGTTTCAATAACTGTAGTTCATGTTCATCTCATGGTTGTCCGTGGTGCTGCTGATTGTTGACTTAACTCACATGAATAATCACACAACTGATCATTTCCTTCCGGCTTCACACCTGTACCAAGTTGCATGGGTCGTAAGCATATAGGACACCATTGTGCCGTTTCACTAGTGGGTGACTGGCCAGCCATGGTAGGTTTTGTTTGCAACTTCGTGAGTGCAGAAGCGAATCACGGAAGCATGGCTGTCCTGCACAGCACGGGCAGGGGTCAGCGGCCATCGGGCACTCAGCTGACCCCAACCTGCACAGAGCAGCTGGCATGGAAGGGAGAAGATGCTGGTGTTTCTCCCTCCTACCATTTGTTCCTCCTTCCCTCCTCAGCACAGGGCTGGCAGAAGGGGAGGACAGTCTGTGTGCAGCCCCTTTGTCCTCCTTGCGTGTAAGGCTGATGGAGCTGAAATCACATCATGCAAAATATGGCTTTCTTTCTCCGCTTTTTCTCCCTTGCTCTGTCCCTTGTCCGCAATGGCAGCTACTCCCTTGGTTTGGCACACTTTCTGACTGTTGCCATGTGGTTGTTGTTGAGCCCTTCTGTGTTGCTGTCCTGACGTTCGCAAGTTGTTGGTACCAGGATAGAAGTTAGGAAAACTTGTGGAATTTTATTAAATTTGGAATTTTGAGGCTAGGGAAAATTCTGTGGCGCCATTTTGACACCAGGTGGGATACCTCCATGGCATGGAGAAATGAAAAGGAGCTTCTCAGTGGAAAATGTGGTAAATAGATTAGGTATTGCCCGATGCCAGGCATCACCAGAGCTCCGGGTCATGCCGCTGATGACCAATGCCTTCCTTTCCTGCTCCTTGTAGATTGATTAATAAAATCATTACAGTAATTTTTGCGGACTCTTAGGGTGGACCACACACCACCTGGATTAAATACTTTGACCAGAAAACATTGCAAACCGAACACTCTTGGAATTTACATGTAAAATAAAAACTTCGTAAATGGTGGGAAAGGAGGGTCCCATGACCTTATGCACCCGAAGGCATAGACGGAATTAAACACGAACAGTTACAGTGACGTTATTTATTCGTCACGACTCTACACACTTTCCATGAAAGTAACAACATTTGGCTTCGAACTTCACTGGCCAGTAGTGGTAGAACAAAGAAAAGCCACATGGGCTACACAATGATTACGTGAAAAGTAAGCTCCTAGTGGCAATGCTAAACAAACCAGGAGAATAAGGGCGAAGTTCCGGGTTGTTAAACGTAAAACGGTTCTGTAATATTAAAATATATTGCAGTTAGTATGATTGGTACCAAAGATTGAATACCACCCAGGCACGTGACACGACATAACGACTCACCCCTCCAGTTGCCAAACTCTAACTGACTTGGCACAAGAGCTGGAATTGGGAGAAAACCTGCGCACTACATGGCACTACTTTCTGATACACAATACCATAACACTTACTTTGGGTCAAACCCAGGTGTAGGGAGCACACAATACTTTCAAATAAACCATAATAAATATAATAACCCTTAATACATGTTAATGGATGAGGTGAAGGTGATACATGTAAAATGTAAACAAACAAACAGAGAAAACACTAATGACCATGGGTAAGCTTTAAGACTGGCTTTAATCTTCATCTCCTTCTCATCTCGCAAAAAGCTTGAGTGTTGCCGAACCCTTAAATAATTATATTACGATTTCCACACAATTTGGTGTTACTTACATATCACTCCGCCACATGGAGTGGGTGGCTAGCTGAACAGATACACACACACTCGTTACCCTTAACTGCCCCCCTGCTACACCTGGCTGGCCCTACTGCACCCTGCACTGCCCTACACTACTTGGCACACATCAGCAACATTGCACGCTGAGGCGCTCTGCATAGAGCGCATGGCTTGTCGGCACGGGTCCCTCGCTGTAGCGGGCAAATGGTCCATGTAGGAGCCATGGATGGCATCAGTATATAAAATTTACTTTATAGGATATAAAACATTGAGCGAAGACAAACAATTCACAATGTAAAATTTTAAAAACTCTCAGTAAAATAAGTGCTCGTTCATTTTAACCAAAATGTACTAAACACTATCACAGCAAATATATACTCAATAGAGAAAATACAATTGCAGTAGTGGATTCTGAATAATTAAGATTAAATTTTGAAACTATACTGTCATTCTCGTATTAATACTGAAATTCATCACTGACATTCACTAGAGCACAGTGACTGGCTTCCTAAGTCTAGTGAATATTAAAAATTTTATTTGACAAGCACAATTAAAAAACGCGTATAAAAAACCAACGAACTATCCTCGGTTCGTACCATTTAGAAATATTTCACACAGTTAGCCTATTATATCACCATGTTGTGCAAGTCGGTGCAGACCTATTCAACAAGCCTTCACATTGCAGGTGGCTGGCAAAATATAATTATCCAAAACTACTTTCAACCATAATTAAAGTGCAATGCTATGCACAACATATAATTCTACGGACCACATGAAACTAATAAGTAAAGCCAAAACCAGAATTTAAACACTATGGGCACAAAATGAATTTAGAATAAAAGCTACATGCGCAGATCTAGAATTCCTTGTCTAGCTCACACAAAAAACTTAATTCAAAATTCAATACATTACACGGCATACACACTTATGTTTCTCGTCATCAGCCAAATTATTGAATGAATATCAATCTGGGCCAGGAACAGAAATTAAAGCGAAGATACTCAAATATTTGCTGGCGTAGAAGTGGACGAGCCACCAACATGAGCAGAAGGCCCAAACTTAAAACTGTAACCAGTGACTTATGAGAGTGAAGCTCGCCGGCCATGCGGGAAAAGAGGGGATCCATAGTTATGGGTAGATTTGCAAGTTAGCCCAGACGCCGAGCGGCCGAGCACAGAAAATTCGTAAATGTTTGGAGCGTAATCTATACTGTGCATCATTGCGGAATTATTTTGATTCTGTTAATATCAGTCGCGGTTCTTACACTATGTGGCGGTATGACAGTACGTTTATTATCATATAGGTATGACACGAAAGTATTGACATCATATTTATGGTCATATAATAAAACATTGGAACAAAATAGGTTTACGTACTGACACGTTTACGTCCTAGTGCCCCAAAAATATCACCATTTTGCCAAAACGATATAAATGTAGGGCCTATCAATGTAATTACAGAAAACTTGTCGTTTATGTCCCTTTTGAAGTAAAATACCTAAAGTGTGTGTAAACATGACTTATCGCAGCAGTTACTAAAGGAACTGACATGATTACAACTGTTATGTTGGACAATATCACCATTACCCTGATATTTGTTTACTATGTATACATTTTTGTATTCTTTGCTCGAGAATTTATTTAGCAGACTTATATAAAGACTATTTTAGCATGCACATTCGGGTAAAATTAAAATCAGCACTTTGGCAACATTGCGAACAACAATCCTCGTATGATCATTTTATCAACGTATGCATGTGGTTTCGTATCAGGAAGTGATATTTTCTTCCCGCTATGGCTGAAAATTCCTCGGAGAAGTTGTCAAAGAAGTAAGGTTTTTTGCATGCAAAGAATAAAATAAATATGACTTAAAGTAGCTGATTTAGTTTTGGGTAAATATTGTCTCGTAATGCACTAGGAAATGATTATGTTAGGTTAAGGCGTGTCCGTGATGCAATGGTTCAGTATGTTGTGGTTAGATTATATAGAATTGAAGAAAATAATTATGACACTATTTACCAATGATTTCGACCAAATTCAAATGCTGTTGCGTTAAATCTGGTTACTCATGTGATACTCAGCTCGCTGGGTTATTAGAGGATCTGGTGCAGGTAGTTGATGAGGGGAAGCAGGTGGATGCCTGCTTCATAGATTTTGAGAAGGCATTTGATAACGTGCCCCATGGGACATTGATGAGGAAAGTGGAGGTGCTGATACCAGACAGGAGGGTAGTGGAATGGATAGGGGACTTTCTCAGGGGGCGAAGGCAGAGGGTGAAAGTGGGGGAGGCAATATCAGAGGAAGAGGAGGTTACATCAGGGGTACCACAGGGATGCGTGCTGGCCCTTTGTTATTTACCATAATGTTAAATGACATGGGTTTGGGAATTAGGGGAAAAATCAGATTGTGTGGTATATGCTGAGATGGGAGAGGGGGACGGAAATCTGCAGGCGGACATTGATAAGATATGGGAACTCGTGCGCACCCATAAACTGTGTATTTCTTGTGCAGCATTGGAGTGGGCAGTTAAGCTAAAGGGGGTGATGTTCCGACCTGCCTAGTTAATGTTGGTGGCAAAGGTTGTTCTCATTCATGTGGGGGGAAATGACCTGGCTCATAGGGAGGTGGGGCAGGAGGTAGAGCGGGACCTCAGGGGATTGCTGAGGAAAGTGCGGGAGAAGTTCCCTGGAGCTAGGGCAGTAACCAGTGGTGTGCTGGTTAGGAAACGAGTATCCTATAGGAAGGCAGTGGCTGCGAGTGAGGTATATGAGAGGGTGTGTAGGGATTTGGGGGCTACATTTATAGATAGTAGGAAATGGGTAGGCTGGGAAAGTGTAGAGAGGAACCAGGTTCACCTGACAGAACAGGGAAAGAGTATTCTACGTGATCTAGGGGTGGAGATAGGAGGTAAACAATGTAGGATGGTAAAGCAGAGTACTAGTATAAAGATAATGTTGGTGAACTGTAGGAGTGTGTACAACAAGCTGGAGGGCTTCTAGGGAAAGGTTGAAGGATATGGGGCGGATATAGTGGTAGCTGTGGAGACTTGGCTGACTGAGGAAGTACTGGACATAGAGTGTAGGCAGGATGAGTTCACCATCTTCAGAAGAGACAGGGATGGAGGAGGAATAATGGCGTGTGTAAGGAAAGGGCTAAAAGGGGCTGTAGAATGGGTTAGTGAGGATGTCGAGGTAATGGAAATTAAATTGAGTGGTAGTAGTAATAGGAGTATTACTTTGCTGGCAGCGTATAGACCACCAGGACAGGGATGGCAGGCAATTGAGATGATCAAGGAGAGAGTAGATAGACTAAAGGAAAGGCAGTGGGTTGTTGTAGCAGGGGATTTGAATATGGCAGGGTGACATGGGTAGAGGGTGCAGAAGGAATGGGTGGCATGATGCAGAGAATGGCAGCACAGTTAGTCAACAGAGGATTAGTCCAGGTAGTAGAAACACCTACGAGATGGAATGAGGAGGGTGTTGGGTCAGTGCTGGATGTGGTGTTGGTCAGACCTAGGAATGCTGTAGTTGGTGCAATAGTATTGGATGGTATAAGCGACCATCATATCCTGGTTGTGGAAATTGGTATTGGCAGGATGAGGGAAGTGCAAATGGCAGAAAGGTTGGTGTGGCAGTATGGGAGAGGAGACAAGAAGGGGGCAGAAATATTCCTGAGAGACAGGTTTAAAAAATGTTCTATGGAGGAGGGTGTAGAGGGACATTTTATCTACACTAGCAATGTCCAAAATGGCCAATTTGGGGAATTAGTGTTTAAGAATTTAGGGTGGATGGTTTCAAACGGTTTGTAAGAATGCCACATGCGACACAGTTGGATACTACCTACAGGTTTGTGGAATTTCGACGTTATTTTGTTTTTCACTATCAATAAATAACTTACTCCCAAGCATTTTTACGTAGCCTTGTTGTCTTGTGAATAACTGATCATATTTCTTTCTAGCTGATATGAACCTTCTTGTTATTTCTTCGCTCCCTGCAGTTAACAATCCATTTCAAACAACTACTTTCTTTCTTTCTCTTTCTTCAATACAAAATACAAAGTTTTTTTTTTTCAAAATAACTTCATGTAGATGCCTGATTTTCCTTTTTTTTCACGTGCATGTATTTGTGCAGCGTTTTGAGATCAATAAATACTGACTTCTCCACCGCAACATGGAATATAAAATGTAAACAACCAACAGCAGACAATTTTTCGGACCTATTTGGGGATTTAGTGTGCTACTTCACCTCAGTAAATTTCAACCGTAAATCCCAAATATTTAGAGCCTAAATTTGGTCACGTGCTTGATTTAGTAACCTAAATACCTAATGATCTCGTAGCCGTTTTGGACATGGCTACTATAAAATGCACATTCAATAAAAATTTCTTTCAGCAGTTTTTTTGGTTAGAGAAGCAAATTTCTTGAAGGTGCTGTGGTAATTTATTGAAAAGTTGGCTACCAAGGTAGGACAGCCTTTTTTAGACTAGTTTTAAGTTGACTGAAGCCTACGCCATCAGGTTAGACACAAAACGAACAATGACACAATTTACTTACAGTAGGTGGGTGCCAGCGGTGCTTCCCAGACACCGCACTTCAAGATTCAGGGTTCTCAGGGATGCTGTGGGTTCTGTGTGTCTGTCTCGCCAGAGCATCTTTACAAAACACTGGTCATTACTAAACATTTCATCACTGAAAAATAGGCGGGAGGTTTGCTGTTCTGACCCTACAATAAACTCACATATTTGCACTGAATACCTGCCATTTATAGCTCTCCATTTACACAGTCGTGCCAGAAAAATGAATTAATGATTACAAACTCGGATGTGTCTAGCGAATTCCATTGGGCTCTTACCCCCAGCTCGCAATTACTCTAGCACACTCCTAGGTGGATTACTTCTCCGGGAAAGAGGTCTACAGCTGCTAGGGTGGACTGTAGGTTTTTCCTGAAGACAGGACACGGAGAATTACTCTTCTGATCAGCAGTTCTTCGGGGTGCTGGGGTATGTTTATCAGGGCGCTGGAACACCGCTCATTTATCTCCCCGCTTGGAGACGACAAATTAAAACACTTCGTCCTGAGGCTGGCGGGTTGCGATGTCACAAGGCCACAGGGGTGCTGCCATCTCTGGGGTTGATAGGAACTTCTTCCGGGGGTTAAGCGAAGGGTAATGGAATCTCAACAATATTAATTTTATTCACGGAGGTGACTCTTGCATGCAGGATTTCGGGCGGGCAATGCATATTGCAATTACGTGGATAAATTACAATTACGTAATCAGCTGTCCAATACTTTGCGTCTTCTTTTTGCATGATATGTTTATTTTATTTTGCCACTGTTATGACTTGCCCCTGAGCTTGGGTCGCTCGTAGATGGGGCAAAGTCACCCGTAGAGTGCACATTTACACAGCATAGCATGTTGGCATGTGTCAATATAGATATGTTATTTTTATAAAACTTACATATTCAAAATATTTTTCTAATTACCAATAAAAATTCTGTTTCACAGCCAAAATACATCCACAGTATAACTCAAAATTATTTTTATATGCTCATTGTAAAAATTTTCCCTATTTAACGTTTCATTAAACATTCCATAAATAAGTATCTTATATCTTTGCGTGTTATCTTCGTGATTTTCATTTATATTTGGTTTTACCTTTAATTGTGTCTGTTGTATGCACATTTCAATTTTATTGCATTGCACATCTACTCAATATCATGGAGCTAAGTAAACTCAGTATCAACATTAACGAAAGCTATACAAAAGAAATATAATACTACAATGTCAAGAAAATCTCTACGGCTGTAAATAAGATAGTCATAAATACCAGTGTTAAAGAAATTTTTTTTTTTTTTCCACAATATCTAATGGACGTATAGGAAGTGGTACAAACAGCTATCTACTACAAGATATCCAAGGATATCCATAGGATATTCACTTTTGGACTTGGATAAATCTGACATATTGTGGTCATAATTATATTCAGTGGATATTTAGTACAATAGTAAAATATTGTATGTTTCAACATACATCCCTAACTTGTAAGTCTTCAGCCTCACCATGCAATTTACGAAGTAACATCACGTGTGAAAATTGGTTTTGTTTCAAACAGCCAATGTCAGTACCAACTTGAACACCAATTGCAAGTGAGACATTTCATTTATCTTCTTTTTGCAAGACACATTGCAAAAAGTGACTTTAACATTACTTCAAGATAGATTCCATAAATCTAAAGGCTATTTACGATAAAGTGAGCTCTTTTGAAATCAACCTTTAAAATATTTCACTGCCCCCTGCCTGCTTATATTTTAACATGAGCAGTAAAGTTGGTAATGATGGATGGAAAATTAGTTCCATATCTTAACGTTGAATAAAAATTAAGGTAACCATTTGTGATAACTTAAAAATAATTTCTTCCACTTTCTGTTTTTTTAATGCATCGAAGTGTAAAAATGAGCAGGTTTGCAAGATATTTACGTTTTGAATAACTACACAGTTTCACTTGACCGGTGCATGAATAAAGTGATGGGAGCCATGACAACGTTAATTCTACCTGAGGAGGCAGAAGAATATACAACATGCACACAAGTAGATCTTAAGCAGGGCTTTCAAAAGTGCTCATTTTACAGTGAACAACCTATAATGGGAAAAACTGTGTAGTGTGGACACAGCAAAATTGCAAAATTTTTATTTGCATAGTTTTGCATGCGCAGCGATAACGCAGTACAAAACCGTGCGTGTGGATCAACCTTAGTAATATGTAAGCGAGTGCAGCTGTATGGTCGTGTATGGTGTGTTCTTATTTATTATCTTGTAGTTTAAAAAATAGGTTTTTATTTTCGTAGTTAGAATTTGACATTTGTGAACTTATTTCACGTAATTAGAGAGTTGAGGGACTGATTGTTTTGCAACTTATTCCTACAGTGCTAAGGTGTAGTACATGCTGCAGTAAATTGTTAATATTATTTCTTGTTTGGGGCTGAACATTTTTGTGGTGTTGGGAATTGTTTCAGATTTGGTTGTACATCAGCTAAACATAATACATTCACCTTCTTTATGTTTATTTTTGCGAATGAGGAGTCATCAGTGATCAAGGAAATTTTGTGAGAAATGTGGGAGTCCTACTTCCTTACAGCAGTTTTTTTCTAAATAGTCTATGCAAATTTATTATAAATATATCTATAAGTCAGTAATGATGGCCCTTCAGCCCTTTAATCAATACTGTTGATCAAACCTGTGTGGTCTAACCAAGGAGTTTTTAGTAACTCTCGGATGTCCAAAATAAACCTAGACTCTTCTGTGTGACAAAACCTAGTTTTCAGTAGTGGCTTGTGGGAGTCGTTGTTCAAAAATCAGGTTTTGATTAGTGATCGGGTAGTGTGAAGGAAAGGGCCTTTGTGGGAAGCTGTAAAAATGCTGTACTGAAACGTTACACTGCGTCTTATTTTATTACTTACGACAGGTAGCATAAGGGGCTGTTGTGGAGGGGGGGGGGGAATGCTGCTTAGCAAGTTCAGTTACTGTTAACACCACGATTTACTAACCTAAAAGACAAGGCCAAACATAGTTATAACTCAAAAAATGGGATATGTTAGCACTCATATCTACAAATTCTCTCTCAACTCCAGACACACCCAAACTATTTCACAAAGTGGAATTTAAAGAAATCCACAAATTCATGCACTGCTGTCTGCACTCCCCAAAATCTGCATGTAAACTATTAAAATATATTTAAATGGCGGTTTTAACCTACATATTTTGTTTTGCTTTTATTCTCTTGGGTTTGCCATCATAATACAAGTATAACTCGTCTCAACGCTTGCTACAGTATCCATTTTCAAACACAAATCATGGAATGTATTATAGGGCACCGCATATATTCTTAACATTGAAAACTTTGCAAAAGCAAACTATGTAACTTCCATATGTCTTGAAATCACTTGTACTTGGTTTGGTTAGTGGGAACATCCTGTTGTCCAACCTGTTCTGGCGACTGAAAGGTTTGTCATTTTGTGTGGATATTCAACACGTAGTTAAAAAATAAAAAAGAGGAAAGGAGCATGTGTAGAGTTTTCACAGGACAGTTGCCCTCCCAACCTTGTTATGAGAAATGAATCCTGGGTTTGGAATGAGAAGCGCGTGCGCACGGCACACAAAAGAAATTCTCAACAGCTGTTGAAAGATGTAAAATTAAATATCAAGTTATAAGTGTTGATATTAAAAAGGTGTCAAATATATGTAATGCAAAAGAAAATATAGGTGGAAACAGGAAACTTTGGAATGAAAACCTACCAGGATTGCTAGTTGGATAAAAAAAAAAAATTTAGTCGTGAGGAAAAAAGATATTGTGGCAGGCAGAGGAGAATATGGGACTGTGACAGGTGCTAAACATACTAACATGGTCAGGTAAGAAATCTGGGGGTAAGTGATGATTCTTAGGAAGTGAGACATACTGTAAAGTCGCCTTCTCCAAACCATAAAGAAATATTTACGTGTGGTCTGTACCTCACCTCAGCACTTGGTTGCAGCACATGCAGCCCATGAGAGTGGTTTTATTTCTCTGTTTCGTGTTAACTACTGGTTCTGTTTAGTTATTTTCATTACAGATTTTAAAAAGTAGCAAAGACAGTGAGATGTGTCAGTATGCTACTTTCTAGTATACTTCGCAGAACATTCCAAAAATTCTCCCCTGAATTGCAAAGCAGGTCATGGTTAGTGTTGGGACAAGTTAGCGCCAGTGGATCTCCTCGACCGAGTAGGTGTGTTCATTCGAACAAGTGTTTATTACTTTGGACCTACAAGCATTGTTACTGGTATCATGTAAACATAATATTTTCCGTAGCGAGCTGAAGCGACGGCTGAAAGCGGAGCAGAAAGCTAAAGAGAAGTTGGAGAAGGAGAGGGCGGTGGTGCAGGAGACGCACGCTCCCAATAAGAAGTCTGTGAGCGAGGCTGAAGAAGTCAGCCCAAATGTAAGTGACCTGGCAGTGTGGGTAGATATGTCCATTCATCGGTTGTAGCAAATTATAATTGTTCATATTTTAGTAATAATCTTCTTAAATTTGAATTTTTTTTTAGATTGTGTATTTAATAAAAAACATGAAAAATTTTTTATGACTTTAAGCGTAAATGATTAAAAATAATACCAGAATGTCGTATTTCTGCATGTATAGGTTGCACATTTTTACAAAAAAAATTACTACAAAAAATGGGGTGCTACTTATATATGAGATATTGGCTTGAAAAATTTGTTTTCAAATTTTATTCTCTAAAACGTGTTTAGAAATTTGTCACCATACAGTAAATATTAATGTTTTAACTCTTCAAGGAAGGAATGAAGGAATGGAAAGGAAGGAGGGAGAAAAAGAACCCACTCATTTTACGCTCATTCAGTTATTTGTTCACTCGCGTTCATAAACAAAATATCCTTCATCCTGCATGTGTAAAATGTTAACATGTTGAGGCGCTCTGCCATATATGTCGTACATGAAAAAATAATTTCTCTGCTGTATAAGAGAAATATAACTTAAGTAGCTTGTACGCCCGCCGCGGCTCTACAAGCGCACATTGATGAAATGCCATTTTTTGTAACATGTTGCCGTGGTTTTGCTTTCTCAAGTCACATTACCATCTGTGGAATAGTAATTGCGCAATGTAAATTCGTAAACATTGCAACAACACAAATTTTCTGTCATAAATGTTTTGTAGGAGAGAAATTAAGTCGGAATTTATTGTGTTTGTATGGAAGTGTGACTCAACAATATTTACAGAAATAAAAAAATTTTGTGCGGCCTATACTTGAAATATTAATTATCCCTAATTTTTCATCAAAAACTTATGGTGCGGCCTATACATGCCGAAATACAGTATGTTAGGTTTTCAGGATTTAAATTTACATTATCAATTTTAATACGATGTGTTGAATATGGTTTTCAGGTTTATATTTGTATTTGTAGTATTTAAAAATTATTTTTTATTTGTTGAATAGGATTTTAAATTTTACTGTCCCTTCCCACCATATTTTATCTATTTTTTGATGCCTTGTCCACCTTTCAGTTTTTGCATAGTTTGTTGTTTGCTTCCAGTGCATAGTTCACTTAAATTCCAAAGTATATTTGTAGAAATGGTTAATTGGCTAGTGTAGGGAATTTTTTGAAAAACAGGAAGAAGTTTTTCAAAATTGTATTTTTTTGGTTTCAAGTAAGGTGCCTACTAACTTCTTCATGGATGTGGTTTTTTATTCAGCTTCTATTCTAAAAAAACTTCATAGTTATGAATGAAGGTTGTAAAGATCAAGAACATAGCAGGAAAAACTTACCGTCTCCACTTGACGCATGACGTCCTGTTAAATTAAAAACTTAGGTGCAATGAGACTGGTTTTTGTGCAGATGCAGTGTCGGACGCCCCCTAATGTGCCGGTGTCCTTGCATGGAACTAAGTCCTGGCGAGATGCTGGGGCACGCCCGTTGTACAGCACTGCTCTGGTAGCTTTGCGGCAGGGCGCTAAGTCTGATTCTTACGTTGAGGATTCCCTGCCTTCAAGGGTATACCTGGGTGACTGACGTGATTGTTGGATGGGCCGGTAGTGGGTGCGTTGGCAACAGGTGTTGATGTGAAGGGTTGATTTGCTGTGGACTGTGGAGCTGATGCAAGTACAGCTGGGATTATGAAGGCAATGGCTTCGGTAGGGCATTGGTCTGGCTGGTTGAGGTAGGCAGCAAGCCACGGGTGCACTTCTGAGCTGACTCGTACTAGTTAAGGAAGTAATTCCTGAGGCACCTCTGGTACGATGGGGTCTTGCAAGTGACGTAGTGCCTGAGCTTGTTCCTTTGGATTGAGTTTAGCAATTGAAGCTACTAAGGCAGGGGTTAGCTCATGCAGATACCCAGATGTCAGCAAGGTCTATTTCACGCACTCCACGCACGCCAGCAAGATACATGGGACCATGCGCAGACCCCAGTTGTTGGCGTGGCGCACACAGCTGAGACGTGATCTGCGCTAGGGGAAGTGGAGGGGATCAGTTACGAGCTCCACTCGAGTGTGTGAGGTTTGCTTCCGCACCTCATGTCGGGACCTACGTTACACGATGCAAGTGAGCCTAACCCATCAACCTCTGGAATGAAGTCCAACCTTATTCCGGGATGACCGTTACGGGGACAGGTATGTGAAATTGTTTACAACGTTGCGACACATCTAAAAGAAAATAATTTGTTGTACGGCTTAAAATACAACGTTTCTGAAGTGACAAGTGCTGTAACGGGTGTGTCTCAATCAACAGTAAAGTGGATTTTGGCCGAGGGGAAAGTAAAAAAGTAGAATTGGTCTGAAGTTTTCAACACCACAGGCAAAAAAGTATTGAATTTGACAACTTTACGTGTGGTGCAGTACGGAGAAAAGAATGCGACATTTACACTGTCAGGAAAACTGTTCCAAAGTTAAATAAATTAAATAAGGCTTTGCGAGATGATAGGGTTTTGGACTGCAGGAAAGAGTTTTTAAGAAAATTGTTAAAGAGACTGGGATTTCATTGGAAGAAGTGCCAGTCAAGGAGAAAGATTTTGATTGAGAAGCCTGGTATTGCAGCTTGGAGGTGGCGCTTTCTACAAGAAATGCGAAAGTTTCGAAATGCTGGTCGAACAATCGTGTATGTAGGTGAAACGTACATCCATGCTACCCACAGCGTTAGTTCTCGTCAGTTGGACAATGAGCTGGGTATAACTGACCCAATCGGCAAAGGCCAGCGTTTGATAATTGTGCATGCAGGAGGAGAAGAAGGCTTTATACTGAACGTATTGTTGATGTTCCGATCAAAACAAAAAACTGACAATTATCATAATGACATGAATTTTGATAACTTTTCAGAATGGGTAAACGAGAAACTAGTCTCTAATTTATCTGGCAACTCTGTAATTGTTCTCGACAACGCAAGTTATCACAATGTTCAGATAAATAAGAAACCCACATCTGCTAGCACTGAAAAAGATATTAAGTAGTAGTTAAAAGTGAACAAGGTGTCTTTCTCATCAGACTTAACAAAAGCCAACCTACTGTTACTGGCTAAACAAGTGCCCTCTTCCAAAACTTTCAAAATTGACGAAATCATAAACATGAACGGTCACGAAGTAATCAGGCTGCCTCCCTATCATCCTGATCGCAACCCGATTGAGTTAGTATGGAGATACATCAAAGGAAAAGTTAGTGAAGAAATACCATCTTCACTCGAAGACAAGAAAAAAATCATGTGAACTGTTTAGTAGGTACTCTGTAGAACAATGGAAAGAATGTTGCTGAAATGTGAAAAACATTGAGAAAGAATACTGGAATAATGATAGGATGTTAGATGCTGAAATTTATAAAATTATTGTTAACCATGAAGATTCTTATGACGAAGATTCCTAGACTGACATGGAAAATGAGAGCGTCACTTCGGACTCAAAATAGGTAAATAACTTATTATATGGACTATTGAATTATTACAGTAGCTTCCATCTGCTAAAAAGCTATGTATATGTAATTTTCATGCATTTTTGCATTGAATAGATACAAATTATCTGTCTTTTATATTTTAGAGAATGCCATTTTGACAAGACCATTAATATATTCGTAATTTTAAATCCTATTATAACATTCAAAGAAAGTTAAATTTAATTTGGAGAGAATTTTTGTTTCGAATCATGTTTTCACACTGAGGTTTTCAAATTATGATGCTGCTGTTCTATAAACTTTATTTATTTGTGTTGTGAACATATGTATGTAGTTGAGTAATTTGAACATGGGTTAGCGAGGTGGTGTGTTTTCTAGTTGCGATTACATTATGTCATCCATGCAGTATTGTACCACGTTCGTGTAAGTCGGGCTGACATTCCATCGCCTTGGTTTGAAGGGTGGTGATTGCACGGTCATGCCTTCCCCTCTGGGCTCTGTTGCTGCGCCGGAGGGGGCGGAAAGAGGAGGGAGAACCATGCACACGGGGAAAATGGAGCAGGTTCACTTGTAGCTTGCCACCCTATAACTACACTGTGCCGGTAGAAGTGACCGGTGCTGAACTAACAATGAGGATAGAGTAGGCTAGCATTGTGATAACTTGTATCTAGCTATCACTGCATCAGATTGTAGCCCAGATGGGGCCCCTGTGTCTTAGTGGGTAGACGATGGAATGGCCAGCCTAACTGGCACAGTGCTAGGTTGACTAAGCAGGATGTGACAGGAGAACCCTTGGGTATGGCGTACAGGAACTGGAGTTTCCTTTAGGTAAGCAAGGAAAAACTAGAATGACCCTGGTGGCTAGTGCGGTGGGTGTAATCAAAGCTAAGTTAGCAGAGGGTTAAGGTGCATTCTGGTCAGTGTCTGAGCAATATGGGTGCTAGACTACTGAAGACTGGTCTGGAAGGGAAGATGCGTCTCCCTTTTTATACTAAATCCTGGCCGCTACTCGGCGCTGGTTGACTGGCGTCTTGTAGACGAGGGGTGGTCGCAGAGCGGGGGGTGGCGAAAAGCATAGCTCTCTGCCGTGACTTCACTGGCCAGCTGGAAGGAGACAAGCAAGCAATGAAACAATATACCAGTATTGCTATCTAGTGGCTGACGAAAGAGTAATTGTTTCTCTAGATGCATAGTTACGGTGGGCCAGTGAATAAAACATTCTACCCTCTCTAGACAGTCCATTCTAAATGATAAACAGTACAAACTCATGTGGCAGGGTTAATGGCAATTCAAACTTCTAGAACTCAAAAAGAAAGGCTATGCATAAGGCTGAGTTGAAGTCGTTAAACCACCAGTGTTGAAAAAGTGTCGTGCATAAATTTAGTAATTGAAGTCTAGTGTCGTTCCTTTGCTCATCTGCTCATTTACGAGTCAAATTTAGAGAAATTTAAACTATCACAATAATTGGTTGAACTTTATTATTTGAGACAAGCTTTCAATATAATTTTCTTCATGGAAGAATGTTGACTTGATATTAGATGAATAATAATTTCATTTTCTAAGAAACACTCATGCTAAAGTGGAATGTAGCGGTTTGTTTTTATTATATCAAAGTTTAATTTTCAATCATAAAATACATTGCAAAGAGCTGCCACTGTTATCCTGTCGCGTAGTTTTTGAAGTGGCTAGAGGGTTGTTTTGGTTTTCCAGTCTTTCCATATGCTAATTTTCAGCATTTTTACCAGCTTGTGGTGAGTTTCCTGACTTGTGTGGTAAGTGTAAGGAGGGGTTAAGTGTAGTTCGTAATATACCAAGAGCTAGCTGAGGCAAGAAAACAACACTTTATTAAGTGGAGCCTTTTAGTTTCTGGGTGTTCTAAAGTGCATTTCAAAATAAGTTAGTTTTTTGTTGATTTAACGTGGAATGACCCATCATACACGTTATACAATTGTGGCATCTACCAGCAGTTATTCTACATCCTGCCAACTGAACTAACTTGTGCAACTTAAAAGTGGTATTGCAACGAATTTCCTCCAGCTTGCGGCAGAAATGCGGGACATTTCGGTTGCAAGAACAACTATTTGCTTCAAAGATCACATTGAATGCTTCCAATAAAGATAGTTAAAAACATAAAAAAATGCTCTTAAAGTTTATTGCTGTGTAAGCCACTATACATTGGCACATAGCTCACATCCACAACAGACTGTTTCAACTGCAAGTGGGGGCCGACAACGTTATGTAGTGGGCTAGTACACATATGCCAGAGCCATGGGAACAGAGACTGCTGTTGGTACATGGCACACGTGCATGTCACATCTGACTGCCATCAAGTGATTTCGAAAGGAACCTTGGGAAAGAACTACACATAACAGCTTGTAAAAATGTATACGTGCATCATAAGAATATTCCTTTTTTTGCAGGGCACGAAATTTCAAGTCTGAACGTACTAGTCAGACTAAATTATTTTGTCGCCACTATTTTATATTCACGATTCTGAAAATGTCTCATCTGCCGCCAAGCATGCTAATGTGCTTAAATAGGAAGGCATAGTCTCTGGTTATGGATGTTGAAAATAATAGACAACATTTTATGCTACCCAGATTTTATATATATATATATATATATAAACAATGAATGTGTCTTTACACTTTTTTTTTCATTCTTTACTTTTACAACCTAGCAATTGTATGCATTTCACTTAGCAACACCAGACGACTGGCAACGACACATGGGCCTTTCTGCTTGTAGTCTGTTAAATTACGGGTTTATTGTATTTTATAATCACCAGTCTCAAATATTTAGTCGCCAACGGCAACCTGGTGACCATAAATTTCAAGCCATGCAATATTATATGTAAAATAAGTTTGTTGAAACGTGAACTAATTTCATATAAGTTGTACAATTTGAAGGTTAACCAGTCTTAAGACAATTATGTGTCTGATTTTTTATTGCAGGAATAAAATTAGAGTTAAAGGAATATATTTCTTGTTATTTTTTAGTATCTGTTGAATTTAAAACACTATTGTGTGAAGGTGAAAACTTGTTTATAAAAAATCTCTCTTGAATAATTCATTGACAAGACAATTAATTTCAGTTTTAGGTATGATACTTGTTGCTTGGAGACTACGTGTTTGAGTGACATGCGCTATCCAAGTGTGTGTCTGGATGTTGAAATGTTAGTGAGAAACTGATCCTGAAAATGGAAAGGTGAGTGCGTGTTCACGCAAGCCAAATATTTTTGACAGCCAGTCATTCTGGTGTGATTGTAGGAGTTCTTCAGACTGAGGACACAGGCCATCTCTCAACTGAAGCAGAGCGACGAACATCCGTATCCACACAAGTTCCACGTGTCTACATCGCTAGAAGAGTTCATCGAGAAGTACAACAATATTAAAGATGGAGAAATCATTGCTTCAGTGGAGCACAGCGTGGCAGGTACGTGCAAATCTACTTCCAGGTGAGACGAGCAAACTTTCTGCCGTGTTTACGGAAAACATGCATGATAGTCCTTATCTTACCTTTGACAAAAGCTGTAAACAACAACTCATCTCTGGCAACTGTTAGTGAAATGATGAAATTTGTAGTGCTGAGCCGTTACCAATATCTTATGTCAAATATCGGCCCGCCTGAACCAATAACCAGTTTTATTTTTAGCAGATATTGAGACCCCAATATTTTTCCATTAAACCAGAGGATGATAGGGTGGCAATTTGGAGTAAGGGGGGCTCAAATGCTGCCGTTTTTAGTCAGCAGTTGCCATTCGTAGTCCAAGTATTAAACTGTCAGATTCTCGCTCCATGATGACACAAAGGGGGGAAGGGACATGCCTCCCTGCTGTGAGATAATTATCTACAGGAAGAGGAAAGAGTGAAGAAGAGAGAGAGAGAAATGCCGCTGCCACCCCCACTGTGGCTGCCTGCTGTGACTTATAGGACCTATAGCTTGTATTGCAGGTCTAAATTATCAGCTTTGCAGATGCCTGGCAATCTCAGTAAAATAAGGGAGTCCTGAATTTAAAAACTATACATATTAATAATATTTAATTGTCTGAATATGAACAAAGTTGAATTATACTGAGAACTGTTATGCATTACCTAGTAGATTTAATCTTTTTAATTTTATTTTTTTTAGAATATGCTCAAATTGCCAAGACCTAATTTTTAAAATAAATTACTTAAGTATATTTCAAGTGCTGCTTTTAACCTCTGATTTTGAAGAGTTAATGTGAAATTAATTATCCTAATGTTTTGTATGTTAACTTATAGCATCTAATAATAATATATTGTGTGATACTGACTTTAACAAAAATTTTCATCAGCTTCCCGAAATACTTTTAGTGCTAGTATAAGTCTTTCAGTCCATTATACTCATATGTCCATTGTATCGGATATTGGTTGTATTGGCAGGAAGTATCAGTTCGTACTGTTATTGGCTAAAACCTGTATCGGCTCAGCACTAGAAATTTCCAAATTGCTTGCCGTGCAGTATTGATGGTATATTTAGGGGGGTATATAAGTCACAATTCCATACAAACGTTATAAATTCTCATTTTCCTCCTCCCCACAGCAACCAAAAATTTAATTTAATACTGCGATGTTTACAAAAACATGTCGCGCCATAGCTATTCCACAGATGGTAACTTGACTTAAAATGACAAAACCACGGAAAATTGTTGCACAAAATGGCATTTATTAGTAAGTGCTTGTAGCATGGCAGGCATGCAAATTACGCACTCTCTCTTTCCTCACGTAAGGCATTTATGGTCCAGTCGGAGCATGTTTCACTACACACGTGCCTAAAGGTTATGTTGGTTTTTGAATGGGAAAAATTTATTGCATCACTAGCATGCCTTATTTGATTTGATGTACTATAAAAATTGGTAGAGCTGAGTAAAATAATAATTTGTGGTGGCATGGTGGTTATGTTATTTTTGAATGGAAATTGATTTTAAAATTCTGTCCTAAAACCATATAATATGTCTGTTTTCAGATAGGTCTATTTTATTTGAAACCGTATGAAAGATTAAATGTGATATGGAAATGATGGTAAAAGGTCAGAAGTGATGAAATTAGTGGTGCACTGAATGTTTTTGGAAGACTGGCCTGTAGAATGACGTTTATTAAAATTTGAAAATAAATAGAGAAATACATTTCATAGAACAGTTTTCATTGGATGATTGTGTCTTATTTTCAAATAAAATAGGTAATAAATTAATTGTTAGTAGCATAGCTAAAATGTCATAAACTTTTACTTCTTTTAAAATGTCTTGTGTGGGTGCTTCACTGTTAACGTTTCCTGTCCCTTCAAGTACGTTATTCAGTTAAGTTTTACTGTGGTTTGTAAGGTTGTGTGAATATTCGGTATACCGAAATGAAAATGAAAAAATGAATACTTTGATTTTCGTTTCTGTAAGAAATTTGGTTGCCTAAATTTGAAACAAAACAAAAATTCTCGATTTTGATGAATTTTCAGGAGTTTAATAAATGTTCATTTAGTGCACTATTAAAAAAAACATTTTTGTTTGTAACTCATATTGTTTGTTTTCGTTATTTTATAACCGAAATAACTACATAGGATAAAAAATTGTAATGTTGGCAAGACCCACTGTGCAAAATACTCCCTATTGTAAATTTTTTGGGTTGATTTTACAACAAATTTGTTATAATGAATATCTTGCTAAAATGTTATGAAATTCAATAATCTTTTGTTAAGGCTGAGCTCTAATTACATTATTGATCATTTTAATTTCAGTTTTTTCATATTTTTTGTTTTCACTTTGTGTTAAAAGTAGTCACATTCGCACAACGCTAGTAGTTTGGCACTGAATAATTAGGATGTGTCTTCTACAAGTACTCTTATTTGTTTTCCATTTTCATTTTACTGCTTGTCCATCAACATTTCTTCTTACAGTATGTGTTCTCTAGGCCAGCCAAGGGTGATACATGTCGACTCCAAGGTAGGCAGTTTGCTCCACTGAATCAGTTTTCAGACCTCTCTCATGTCCATGCTGACTTGCCTCAACGACGGGAATAGTGTGTGGATGTTCTTTTATATATTATGAAGGCAGAAATTTTGTGGCTTTCATGAATGGCATTTCTCAGTTGTAGACACTCCTGTGCCATATATGTAATCTTATTGAGTAGCGTTTGTTTGTGTGTGCAGGGAGGGTGCATGCAATACGAGAGTCGGGCGCCAAGCTGATATTCTACGACTTGCGCGGGGAGGGGGTGAAGATCCAGGTGATGGCCAATGCCAAGCTGTACTCATCGGAGGAGGCCTTCACGATGGATACGGACAAGCTGAGGCGTGGCGACATCATTGGGTGTGTTGGCAACCCTGGAAAGACGAAGAAGGGGGAGCTGTCAATTGTCCCCAAGAAAATCAAGCTGCTCTCGCCTTGCCTGCATATGTTGCCGCACCTCCACTTCGGGTTGAAGGACAAGGTTCGAGCTGCTCCTTCCAGCTGAAGTTGTTGACCATATCAAGCTGTTCCCAAGTATGTTTCCTCCAGTTCCCCCACTGCTAGGTGCCACATTAAAGGCAACGTACCATTTACAATTTTTCTAGCAATGGGTCGAATCCAAATTTTATCAATTTTGATTTAAACCCAATTTTGTCAAAGTACTCCTCTATTCTCATTCGATTCTTGATTCTATTTTAAAATTCTAATTATGTTCATAGTTGCGGGAAATGGATAAAATAGGCAATTAGGGGTGGGTCGAATTTGAATCCATAGTCGGAACCTGAAAATAACTTTGAATCTCAAATCCGAATCCATGTAAAAAAATTGTGACTTTAAAGTAATTTTTCTTAAGTGGGAATAAATTGCTGCACAGTTACAAATAATGCTAATAGTGAATGGACAGACTTACACAACAATATCATTAAACTAGTTAAATGGTAGCAACATTCAGAACAAAAAAAAATGATATTGAACTACCCACAGTAGTAGGCACTGAAAATGTTATTGCATAATACAGTACCCTGCAAGTATCAAAGAAGCCTCAGAAAAAAAAAATAAAAAAAAAAACAAACAGTGGGAAGATATTACTAACCTTGTGTTAACTGAATTTTATGGCCAGAAAAATTGGACATGCATTTATAAAACAACATACTTTATTAAAAGTCGTGAAACCACAAATCTAAATCATAACTATAGACTTTCACGTACAATAACTGTCATGAAACCACAAATTTAAAGTTGAACTATAGACGCACGGAAGAACACTTTAAAGCTAAATTTAAAAAAATGAAATGTTACTTTAAACGCACTAAAAGATGAACAGCAAAAAAAAAAAAAACTTTCGGTCCGGTTACTTCTAGTAGAAGTAAACTTACTTTCAGTAATGATTGCCAAGTGGCACTGCAGTGGGAGGTAGATCGGTAAAATAAATAAATATGATTGAAAAAGCATTTGCGTGTTATTAATATAAAAACAGAACCTTAACTAATATATTACTTGGTCAAAACAAAAATAAAATGCTACCAGATACAAGTCATCCTTACACAACATTAATAACTTTAAAAACATGTTTACATAAAATGTAACCGGAAAAAAAATTGGGAATACCATAGATATACAAATCTATGGACCATACTGTGTGCCTTCACTGAATAAATGTGCAGCCAGCACCTAGTGGCAACGGAAAATTTTGTTACCATTCTTTATGTAAGTGTTCCGTAATTTTCCTATTTATCACATTTGTATACTACCAACGAAATTACATTAATTATGCGACAAAGAGTGAAAAAGGATGAAATGCAAACAAAATTAGTTTATTTTAGAAAGTCACAGAGATCATTTTAGTTCCAAAACATAGCGATATCCAGTAGGAGTAGATGCTCATTTGCTATATCGCTTTGGCGGTGTACATTCGCTACATTGATGTGTCGGGTTTCCGATCCTGACTACATATTGAAACAATTTGTGGAATTAGCATCGTAAACATGAGGATTTACAACCGAAATGTATTTTTTGTGTGTGTGTTGTTGTTTTTTGTGAGGTATGTCATTTTTTTGTGAGAAACTGTGTATTTCACATTTATTTCGCGATTTCACGTGCTGCGAAAAACAGGTGTGTGTAGTCATGGCTGACTTGATGTTTTAAAATGCTGCTTTTGTGTCCAGATAATTACACTGTGAATATACATTTCTTGCCATGCTGTAAATACCAAGTTATTAGTCAATTTTTCAGTGAAATTTTGTGAAACTTTATTGTTTTTTTTAATCTGCAGTGATGAAGAGCGGGCAATTCCAATAAATTGTTTAAAGGCAAGTTAACCTCGATAGCTATGTCAAATCCTGTCTCGGATCCTCGAATTCCATGGCTTGAAGGGATTCTACTGCCCAATCTCTAGTTTAAATGCAATAATAAAAACATATTTTTAGATAAATGGAAACACCTATATAATTAAGTAGTGATTTTACTTATTCGCATTCAAAACCCTATTGTATTAATGCACCATTTGTATTTTCTATAACTTTTTGCAATGTGCAGTTACTAATAAAAATTTTTCTACCTTATCCCTTGAAACTTTTCTGTTGTATTGTTTTTTATGGCATCAATTAATGCGAAAATGATGCCATACATCAGACGTCTTTTCTAGAGCACCAATTACTATTTAACTTATGCCACTTCAAATTTAATTCCCTTGATAGGTTCGCTATTTCATCCCTTTATATTAGGGTTTCACTGTAATTAGAATGTGCTGGTAGAATACCTCAACCTGTTATGTTGAATCTTACTCAAATCCTGCCTCGAATACTCGGATCCTTGAATCCAGTGGACTCAGGGAATTTGATGAATCTGGAATTTGACTGTCCCATCCCTACCTGTTTCCCATAAACTTGAAAGTATTACTGATCACTCGTGCACATTTGTTCTTTTAACTATGATTGTTCTAGCTTGTTTGTTTTGTCACGGCAGCAGTTACATATGAACATTCCTGTTGAACTGGAAGTAATTATAAGCAGTGATAGTATAACTACGTTTGAAACAAATTTTGGGCCGTATTCACTATTTCATTGATGAAATACCAAAAATAAAGAAAATATTATCCAGAAGATGGATACTTAAAAACTTTTCGTGAAAAACAAAACACGTTTACAAAGATTTGCATATTTAATAAAACAGCACCCATTCACAAATAATGGCTAATCAGATGAGAGCATTAATAATTTAATATTTAATTTTTTACCTATTTACTTTTCATTTTGTCTGTTGTGATAAACATAACAGGAGAAGCATGGTGATACTAAGCACACAAATAAAACATTGTTGTTTCAACATTTTTTAACAATCTGTAAGACTTATAATAATTCCTCATGTCTTATGCCCGAGCTTTCAAAATTGACACCAATTGTAAAATTTACTTTATCTCAATGTGTGAATGAAATGGAATCCATACTATTGATGAATTAAAGAACTGAATTGACCAATTCCTAAATTTTTCACTTAATTTAACTTCTTTATGGAGACTATATTTATAGACAAAAAAAGAAGAAAATATATAGGTACATATCTTTTAACTGATAAGAAAAAAGCTATACTATTGGCACACTGGGTTAGTACAAAACATACACTTGTTTTAAATGAGTATATTAAATACAGTACATGATGGTGCATATAAAAAAAAAGGTTGCTATTAATGTTTTATTACAGTGCCATTCTTCTGTACTGTATTTGAAGTGAAACCCTTTGTACATCAAAATACTGCTGCCAGATATTAATTAAAAAATAAATAAAATCAATAGGTTATTTTGGTATTATTCCTGACACACTTGCTTATTCTACTGTGCATATGCTGACCGTGATGTTTATATTTGTATCAGGAAACAAGGTTCCGGCAGCGGTATTTGGACTTGATCCTGAACGAGAAAGTGCGGCAGAAATTCCACGTACGGGCACAAATTATCTCGTATGTGCGGAGGTTCCTAGACGATCTGGGATTCCTTGAGGTGGAGACACCAATGATGAACATGGTTGCTGGTGGAGCGACGGCCAAGCCGTTTGTCACCTACCACAACGACCTCAACATGAACCTGTACATGAGGATAGCTCCGGAGCTTTACCACAAGGTGAGCTGTCATTACTGTCTCATGCGCCGGGGAAAATTAAACATGCAAATGCAGGATTCTAGTGCGAGGGAAGTTCAGGAATCATGTGGAAATTTTAAGATGGTAGAGAAATATTTTTCTGTTTGTGATCATGTAAGCAGACACCATAATATTTAGCAACAACTTTTCAAAAAAATATTTTTTTTCCTTGTTGTAACTGCACCTACAATTTATGGTGTCCTGTTGAGTAAATATATTAGAAATTTTTCTGTCTTTACTTTTGAATGTGGTGATTGTGATTATTAATTAGACTAAATAAAAAAGTCAAAATATTCTGGAGTGCTGTTCCATCATGAAAACATGAAGGCCATTTAAAGAAGAATGCCATTAGCTGGGGTGGACAGCCCCTATCTTTTACTGACTGGCTTGCATGTTGGAATGCGACACTCCCCTCCTCCCAGGAAAAAGTGGTGTCGTCCCTTTCCTCCTTGTCTCTCTTCCCACTAATGATTGACTTTCCTCTGCTGTAGGAACAAATAAAACAGGAACTTGGAGGAGTATTATTTGGCAACTACAGTCCTAGGGATGGGAAATGTAAACACGTGAGAAATCACTGCCAGACTTTTCCGCTACAATTTGATGTGCCACCGGTAACATCCCATTGAGCCTCCGCCTCGGCTGCGTTCCCACACATGCTAAGCCGCACCACTGCCATTTCCAGCATCGTCAGCTCCATCACTTAACATACAGGTACATCTACCAGCGAGTAGGTTTGCTGTCGCCTTGTTGCAGGCAACCAGTGCTGTACATGTGCCTGCCGTAGAGGTGTGGTTGCTTCCTGCCCCTTTCAAGGGCTCTCCAGGCAGGGGTACTGAACGTATAACCGGATCACGCAGCAGGGATGGCAAGCTCCAGTCTGTACATCACTCTTCCCCCTTCTCTTGCTCCTGGCTGGATGGATATAAATTCATATTGTGCAGGACCTTTGGACTGCCCAGTCTCCAGGTTGTCCAGCTGACTGCCTACCAGCTTCTGTCCACTAGCTTCAACAACCAGATTGTCTGACATACTTCGTGCATTAGTTATTCTCCTGAGAAGTTACAGTGTGTACTAATAGGGAGTCAGTGCTGTACTGGTACACCCACGCCAGTTGCCAAGCTGTTGCTATTCAGGGGTCGTCCTTGCCTCACAGTTCCCTACTGACGTCTGTAGTGCACTATCCTGGCAGTTAGGTTACCTCGCCCTTCAGGCATGCTGGCATGGACAAGGATATATGCAGTTTATCAATAAACCCATATAGTCTGTCACAATTCTTTTACCTCTTAGCTTACTCTTGTTCCTTCCCAACAGTCTGCAATCTTCTTAGGCTAAGGCACAATTCTAATCCTTAATCAGGGAGTGGAGCTTGACACCATCTAGTGGTAAGTGTTCAGATCCCTGTGCGCCAGTGCCAGAGAAAGGTTCAGGCTCTCTCTCTGCTCACAGTTAACCCCACCTTGCTCTTGTACATGGCCAGTTCAAAGTCTGAACACTTACCTTGTAGCAAGATTACGAGAAATGGGTAGAAAAGGATGCCAAAGCTCAAAAGTATAATTGTAACATGCATTGAAGATCGTGTTCTTCAAAAAATTATATAGTGTAAAACAGCTTGTGATATCTGAAATAAACTTCATACAGTTTATGAACAAAAAGCTGAATTGTCTGTGCATTTAGCACAGCAAAATTTTTTTAAATTAAAATACAAGAAAAACTAAACAATGTCTGAGTACCTCGGGAGAGTTGATGCAATCTTGGACAACCCAAAGTCTCTTGGTGCTGATGTCAACTAGAGCATGGCAGTCACTAAAATCATCTCGAGTCTTCCAGGGCAGTATCAGCATTTCATATCGACTTGGAAATCCATGCCAGCGGAGCGGAGGAAGATGGACGAGCTGATATCTTGGTTGCTGGTTGAGGAGCAGTGATTCAAGGCAAGGGTAGAAGAAGAGGGATCAACGAGTTCCACAGCATACCAGGTAGTAAAGACAGGAAGAAAGTGCTTTACTTGTGGTCAAGTTGGACTCTACTAACGAGAATGTAAGTCTAATATAAAAGAAAAGTGAAAATACTATCAACAGTGCAAAAAGTCAGGTCATAATTGAAATGAATGTTGGTTTAGAAATAAATCAAGTAGGCCTATCACTAGTAATGCATTTCAGATCTATGTAATGCCTGCAATAAACAGTGAGTGTGCCAGTGATGAATGGGTAATGGATGTGGTGCATCAGAGCACATGTCACATGATAAACATATCTTTATTAATTGTAAAGAATTAAAGTGCTCAAAAGAGATCAAAATTATTCAAGCTGTTGGTATTGGTGATCTAATGTTACAAGTCCCTAATGGGCATGAATGGTTAGGTGCTACTTTGTACAATGTTTTGTATGTGCCAAATATAAAAGTAATTCTTTTCTCAGTTAGCACTGCCACAGATAAAGGTTACCAGATACAAATTAATAGAGAGTCATCAAGGTTCCTAAAACAAGGAAGCAGTCTGATTTATGCTACTGCTTATCGCAGAGATGAACTATATATAATGAACTTTATACCCATGCTTGTGGTGGTAAAGTAAATACAAATTTAATTGAGTGGCATGAAAAGTAAGGATGTCAGAACATAGAGCAGGTAAAGTTGATTCTATAAAGAAGTCAAATAGAATGTACACTAGGTGGTGAACAGTCAACATGTGTTCCTTGTGTGAAAGGGAAGTTGCACAAACAGCCATTTCCCTTAAGCGAAGCAAGGGGTGAAAAATCAGGTCAAGAATTACATATGGATTTGTGTGGTAAATATGGGGATTGATTACTTATGAGGTGCTCGTTATTACTTGATAATTAAGGACGACTACATGTGTTTTAATAAATTTTATTTTTGAAGAACAAGGCTGAGACTGTATACAAAGTACAGATTTTTCTGAACTATGCTATTAAAAATTTGGGTCCTAAAGTGCAAATTATTAGGTCAGACAATGAGACTGAATTTATCAACAAAGAGTTTCAGGCACTAATGGATAGATTGGGAATAATACACCAGAAAAGTGTAGCATACACACCGGAAGAACGGTAGAGCGGAACAAGAAATACGTACCGTAAACGAGTTGGCTAGAACGATGTTATTGTCCAGCAGTTTAATAAGAATCTGTGGGTTGAAGCTGTTACTCCAGTTTATATCTTAAATAGGACAGGTACAAGTAGCAGTGAAAATAAAACACCATTTGAATTGTGGGCAAACGAAGGACTATTTGACATAAATAAGTTGAGAATTTTCGGGTCAAAAGTAGGGGTGGGCAAAGCTTCAAAAATTCGAATTCAAATAGAATATGTTCAATATTCTGCTTCATATTTGAAATCAAATTTTTGCTTTGAACTTAGAACTCGAGTACTCCGTCATTTAGAGAGACCAGTCACTTCAACCCCCGTACCAGCTATTTTTGAGCCACCTACCAAGACCAACGGAGAGATCCACCCAATCATCCAGGCCTTCCTCAAGTGTGAGGAAGTCACATTCAGCATCACCAATCTCTGGATCCGAGGACACCAACTCACTGAAACCACCAAGGCGGACGTTGACCTACACTTGCGCACCAGGTCTCGGTGCTAGCCAGAGCGCATCTACGTCAGAACCGCAGAAGGCCTAGCAGCCTCCCCAGGCCATTAGTCGCCCAGGTATACAAATGAGAGTGGTTCCACCCAAACATAAGATGGTACTTACCATCCCAAACTGTGTCTCCAGCCGGAAAGCCACACCACCAGTCCTCTATAATGATCAGGCTCCTGCTCCACGCTGCAATTACCCCGGGATGTCTGCCCTCACACTCACCAAAACACTTCGTGCCTCCTTTGCCAATAGGATGTCACATGTCTCAACCACAAATTGTCACAGTCACCAAGTATTTTGTACACAAAGACTATGAATAGAAAAGAGGTTCTGTTTTTTCAGAAAAGTGTGTACTGTTAAGTTTTTTGATTCGGCTTGTGTAATTTTTTAAAATGTTTAATGTATTTGTAGAGAAAGAAATATTATTTTGAATTAAAATATGTAATAAGCAAATTCGGCACCATAATTTGAAAACTGTACTTAAGCACAATTAAAAGTGTAGTGGACTGATATATGTGAATTTTGAAATGTTGGTGGTGTGGTATAAGGGAATTGTATGGGAATCTTGTCAAGCTACTATGCTAGACACGTTGTTTACCCTTGGTAACATAACAAATTTTGAATAATGACTAAAAAAAATCAAGCTTGTATGTTTACAAATTCTAACAATTGTTTTTTTAGATTCTGGTTGTAGGTGGCATCGACAGGGTTTATGAAATTGGCAGGCAGTTTCGTAATGAAGGCATCGACTTGACTCACAACCCAGAGTTCACGACATGCGAGTTCTACATGGCGTATGCTGACTACAATGATCTGATGCTAATAACAGAGAAAATGTTATCAGGTAAGTTACACATGTACTGCCTGAACTTTTAAAATGTTTTTCAATTGTTTGTTTTACCTGTATAATTTTATGTCGGTGCACCAATGTGATGGTTGTTATGTAGGAATGGTGAAGAGCATTCACGGGACATACAAAGTGGTGTACCATCCTGGAGGCCCGGAGGAGGATGGTGTGGAAATAGACTTCACCCCGCCCTTCAAGCGCATATCAATGTTTCCTGCACTGGAGGAAGTGCTGAAGGTGAAACTCCCTGCGCCGAGCAGCCTGGGCTCGCCAGAGGCCGCTGCATTCCTCAGCGACCTGTGCGAGAAGCACCAGGTGGAGTGTCCTATGCCCAGAACTGCGTCACGTCTCCTTGACAAGGTGTGTGCTCTGCAGCAGGCATGTGCATGTGTAGAGTTAGTTCTGTGTTCTTGCACTACACCAGATTTAGACTATTACAGTCTACTCTCGGTGTATCGTTATCGCATGTATTGATAAATCACATCCACCAACAATTTTTTTTGCGGTCCCGGTGAAATCCCTATGTAAATAATGTTAACATAATCCGTTTGTATCATTTACCTCATGGAGCATCGATCTAAGTGTATTTTGGGTCCCTTTTCCTTATATTTCCCTTAACTATTGTTTTTAAGCTGGTTGTTTATGCAAACGTCTTGTAACTGGATGTGAAATACATCATGCGTGCTGTAGTTTATAACTGTTCTACGGCGCGGACTGCACTTCGTCTAGTGTCTTCCCAACACGTCTTGTCAGACACTGCGGCGTGATGTGATATGCGAGTCTGGCTTGCTACTTCCCCAGCATGCCTATGAGCGGCGTTATTACAAAGTAGCCAGATTTTGGTCCTTTCAGGTTTTTATTAATGAGTTTCCACTGTATTATTGTTTATTTCTAGGCATTAATGTGAAAATATTTGGTAACTAAATTTTCTTTTGTACACTGTCTGTGTACTGTCTACATTACTTATATTTTTCATGTGAAAGCATGACAGAGCACTCCAGTATCATAACCTTTCTATAAAGAAAAACACTTCCACATAGGAACTATTTCCCACCTTCCTCTTATGTGACATCCTCATGTTGTGACAAGAGTTGCTTAGGGGATTTAAGTTGGCTTCGTTGGATGTAAAATAACAACCAGAGTTTACCCACTTCCTAAAGGGCTCAAACATCTCACTCCACAGGAATGTGTCGCAGAACTCCGTCGTCTGACAAGACCTGTCTCACCAACCTACGAGCCTGCCTCTTTGAACCACCAACCAAACTCGCCAAGGGACACCACCCAGTAGTTCAGGCCTACCTTAGTGGCCAAGAAGTCACTTGAGCTTAATAATCTCTGGCTCTAGGGGACTCCACGTAAGCCACGTACCTCATCAGCCAAAGCTCGCTAACCCAGGCCGACCAGCACACCCACCTCAGGGGCAGCCCCTAGTGAGTCATGAGGGAGCCTCAGCTGGCACCGCCAGAGCCTCAGGTCTTATGCTGCCCAGGTATACCAATACAAGTGGTTCCACCAAATCAGAATAGTGCTTGCTGAACCAGACTTTGTTCCTTGCCGGAAAGCGACCCAACTTGCGTTGTATACCGGCTGAGCACCAGTGCCGTGCAAAGAGTAGAGTGCTCCGTCTTTCCTCCCTTCCCCAGGGTGCGACTAGCCTGGCGTCCAACAGAACACCTTTGTACCGTGACTCACCATCTGCCGAAGGCCGTCACGCATCAAGTTGAGTGATTTTTTATATTGGGCAGGGCATTGTAGTATCACTTCTTTATACCAATGCATGCTGTTTATATACAACTAATCTAATACAATTACGACTCATCGTCAAGAGTACCTCTTCCATCACTATAGACGTGAGTGACACGTTGCCTACCCTACAGGCAGCAGGAACTGATGAACGCATTCTCTTCGCCTGGAGGATAAGCAACCTGGCAGTCATGCTGCCCCTCCTATCCTGCATTGGGAGCCTACAAGCTGACCAAATCTCGGGCTAGGCCGAGCGCCAACGACGAGGCACGAAGCAGAAAAACTGACCAAAGTTTTCCCATGCTAACCAGGGCAGAAGGACGTCATCCCTTCCCCGCACCCCGCACCGGCAGTCTACAAGCTTCCACTATATAAGTCAGGATGCTGCCGGGCTCGGGAGTTATTCTTTTTCTTCTCACGACTTCCCACAGCACTGCTCAGTTCTGGGAACTCCAGAGAACATCAAAGCTTTGAGTATGCCCCCTGCGGGTACTTCACTGTCGACGATCACTCAACCAGCGAACATGTTCACTAACACGTTTTAAATTCACTTTGTCTCTTCATGACACCTTTCTTAGAACTGTGTAGAAGTATAATATCTTTTCTCGTTTAGATATTTCTTTCCTGCTTTTCCATTAGAACCAGGTCGCCTACACCTGGCCAGCATAGTAACCTTCAACACTCAATTGCCTGGTAGGAGGTAGCACGCGTCGCATGTTTATTGAACCATCAATAAACATACTTTTGTTTCCTGTCTTACAGCTGTTATTTCTTAGAGTATCTGTCTGTTGTCTGCTATACACAGGTTGCTATGTATACCACTGACAAGAACTGGGTAATTGATATAACCGATTTAACTTCAACAACTGCCACAGCACTGTACCAGTGCCGGCGGAGAGGAACAGACATGCCACAACCACTAGTAACACCTTCACCCAGGGAGAAGCAACTCGAGTTATTGCCTTACCCCACAGCATTGTTAGTGCTGGGATATCTGTAGCTGGAGACCTGCCGCCCATCTCTGTGTGGACGCACATTCTGGTGCTGCATTGGTGAGCCCAACAGCTCCCCGTCTCTGAACATCCCGCATAGCATGAGGGATCAGCGGAGACTTAACAGAGCCTGGTCAGTGTATTTAGTTTGTTCCCGTCAGGGTGTACTTAACATACAGTGAGTAGAGACTCGATTCCTTACGACCATAGGCACGGCCGTAAACGTAGGGAACGAAACGCAGCGTTCCTTACCGCCAGACAGTTGAGTGCACTTCCTCAACCTAAACCGGAGTGACAGGCAGAACGGGACCGCGCCGCCCAACTCAGGCACGAGTCAGTATCGACTGCTCCTGTAACTATCTTATTTGTATCTCCGTGTCTACAAATTCATCCCTCGTGTCATCCCATGGTGAAAGGATTGTTAACCGGCACTGCTACTGGATTCGGCTGGGATAATATCCACTTCTGGACCAACAATGTTCACCTGTGGAATTGCCAGTTTGGTGTGGGCCAAGCTCGCTATGTCTGGGTAAAACCCACCACAACCATGGCACCCAAGAAGTAGTAGTAAATACGCACTAACCAACACCTCTCGTGTCTCGCGGTCTATTTAACCTATACCACCCTGCATTTGGTCTAGCGGACAAAATCCTCGACCATCGTGCCTAGTAGCCTATCCGGGCACGCGTCAATACCTTCTCAGTTAAACAGTATAATTGTTTTTTATATAAATTTATAATTTATAAGTTTATTTCTTATTTCTCTAGATTACTGTATTGATAAGTCAGATTTTATTGTCCGAGGAAATGCAGAAAGTTGTAGCCAGTACTTTAACTAGGTCATTGTTAAATTACAATTAGTATTGTATATTATTTGTGTACTAAGGATATTTTTGTGTGATATTTCAACTCTTTTGGTGCAGTACTCCTGTATCGTATGTAGTAAATTAGTATTGTCTGGATCTTTAGCTATAGACTGTTATAGTGTAGATTCTAAGCAATACCTGTGTGTAGACAGGAATTTATATATGTAACACTTTCAAATATTTGTCTGATGAAACATTGTTATTTTTATATTTTTCTTATAACATTTTTTGATCTTCGTAGCCCTGGCCTCATGTTAAAATGTGTTTAGGTTGTTGACTGAATAGAAAAATTTGTCTATACAATAATGAATGGTTTAACATTTTCTGTATGCCCAAATAATGAAATTTTTAATTTTTTGGAATATTAGTTTGAGTAAATAATATGTGTCATAAATTTGTGGTGATATGGAATTTTACATATTTCATGGAATAGGGGTATGGCACAACTGTTTACAGTGTAAGGGGAAGTAAGTGGTATTTTTCAAATCGCTGTCAAGTGTCACACGCAGCTGTGCAGGATAGGGGTTTGAAAGTACACTGAGTTTCAGACTCATCAAAAAGGTGTCCGTAATTTCACAGTGAAATATCAAAGTCCATATCTAAGGTAAATTATTCATACATTTACCAAAATATAGCATACCTTTAATGTTTTGATATGAGCTCCCCCCAGTTACATGACACACATCTAGGCGGTAGTCGATCTCTGTCCAGGTCCGGTGAATCATGTCTGGAGTCACAGTTGCTATAGCTGCATTGGTTCTCTCCCTTAACTGTTGCATGTCCCGGATTTTTTCAGTGTAAACAATGTTCTAAAGCGAAGTTAACTCGTTTTATGTCAGTCTGTCTGTCTCCTTAATTGCGTGTCTCATTTGAATTTTTTAAGCATGAAGTTTCATACATTTATGAAGCACATTGTGAATTGTTGTTTTAGAAAGACTAAGTTCCAAACTGCATCGCGTGATGGTCTTTTTAGGGCTGTGTAAACGACAGTCTCATACGCCCCACGTTCTCTTCTGATGTGTGTGGTCGGCCTGTTGTTTTCCTAATGTTACATTTCCAGTTTCTTTAAACTGTTTATACCAATGAAGAATGGTTTTATCTGTAGGTGGATGTTCTCCATACGTACACCGAAAATGAAGCTGCACTACAACTATTGATTTAAACTCTGCATACTATAGCACATACTGCATTTTTTGCTGTACATTTGCCAAGACATGACAGACTGGCGGTGTATGACCGTACATGGTCCAAGCGACTTCAAGGTCACTGCAGTAAAGATACCAAAACTCACACAATTGGTGTACAGTTTCTCGTGTTGTACCGATGTAATCATTGTGGTATCAGTATCAGCAGATATTCCACTTTTGTATATTTTACAATGTATTTGTTCACAACCAATGCATACATAAACAGATAAGTTTTCATAACTCTAAAAGTAAAAGTATTCCAAGCTCTTGTACTGACATGTGCCCTACCTGCGTGAGGTAGTGGTTAGGCTGCTGACTACCACGGCATGTATGGCTAACTCTATAGGCCCAGCGGGGAGTGGACGGTTAGATATTGTAATGGGCTGCTTGTTGGTAGGGTTCCATCGAGTTTGAGGGGAGTCATACTTCAGCATGAGGCGAATAGATGTAGATTCCCACCCAGGGAGCTCTACTGTCCTCTTTATGAGGGTTGCCAATAAACGGGACACCAGCTGTCCCAGGGAAATGATATGATGTAATTACGAGATCGTGGGTGTGGTGGTGTATGATCTGGCCAGGGAAATCTTAACAAGTTCAGTGGGTCGATGTGCGGGAACAAAATCTAAGGAAGTGGGTGCCGCATGTAACTTGGTGACTGCCTTGGCCGGGAGTTGAACCCGTAATTTCTTCCCGGACGCTAGCTTTATGGTATATAAGTTTGGGAGCTCTGTGCCTTCTGGGCGTCTAACCCAGATGAGTCTGCGTGAGTTGAGTTTGACAACGCTAAACGTTGTGGGAGTTTGGCTAGTCATGGTGTCTGCAGGAGTATCAGGAACTATTTGCTGTGACTGCTCTAGTAGGCCAACATAATCTCTGGTAGGATACCTGGGTCAACAGGTGCCTAGATTGTGGTCCAGCGGGGATGAGTGCTACAGGGGAACGAAGGGAGAAATAGGCCGAGCGACAACCTCGCCACTCTGCGGCAGGGGTTTGACGTATGACGTGGTACTTACTAGGGCGTCAGCTACATTGGCTCTAGCAAGGGTCTGCGCTATTGCCTGCTCTAAGATCTCCCTCTCCTATTATGCATTAGGCCCCTAAACAAACACTCACTATAATCACACAGCACTACTGAACGTGACATTACCTGGTACACCAGCTAAATACATAACTCTAAGGAACACTAGGTGACTAATTACGAAAGACAGTACACTGACAACTAGGTTTGGACGTAATGTTTTACTACGTAATATTGGAAACTGGAGAATCCTGGCTAATAGTGAACAGTACAATAACTTATTAATTAGCTAACTGGCTAAGCAATTCTAAATAAAATAAAATAACGTGAGCGGAATAAAATAGGTGAAGGCGAGCCTGGAGTATATCAATAAAATCTCAAAATATTCTGACAACAAAGCTATGGTAATAACACACTTTCAGCGTATTGGATTTTACTGGAAGTTTATCAGGAAGGTAAACTAAGATGCACGAGTTTGTTACCTCAGAGTCACGGAAGTTGTCTAGGGTACAGGGGTCGAGGAGAAGGTTTATCTGGTGAAGGAGTAGCTGTTCTCACGGTCAACTGGTGTGGTTGAGGAGAGCCGTTCTCAAGCTGTTGTAGGCTGCAGTCTTCACAGTCTGCGGAGTAGATGGTGCGCCATGTTACAGGTCGCAGAGAGGAGAGAGAGTTCTCGCGGACTGAGAGAGCCTTGTCCAAGCTTGAGGAAGTCTTGAGCAGACTAGGAAAAGAGTGTCTCTGCAGATTGAGGAGAGTCTTTGCAGACGGGGCAGGGTTTGTGTCCTCTTCGGTTGGCGAGCCCTGCGTCTCTGCCGGTGCTGGAAGCTGGACTTCTATTTATATGAAATTTTCTCGTATCAGCAGTTCTTCCGGGTGCAGGGGAGTAGCATAGCCTATCTGGGGTGCGGGAGTGCCGCTCATTTCTTATCGCTCCACTTGGAGGCGACAACAAATGAAAACCCTTGTTCCTGAGGCGGGCCGGTCGTGATGTCACAAGGCCACGGGGTTGCTGCCATCTTTGGGTGTTGCAAGAACATCTTCCAGGACTAAGCGATGAGTAGTAGAATTTCGTAAATATTTATTTATTTCACGGGGGTGCCTTTTGCATGCGGAAATTCAGATGGGCAGTGGGGATTGTAATTACGTAGGTAATTTACAATGGCGTATTTGGCTATACAGACTTGTGAACTTTCCTTGCATGATACGTTTTATTCATTTTGCCGCTTATATATCTTCCCCTTGAGCGTGGGTGGCTCGTAGATGGGGCAAAGTCGTCCTTAGAGTGCGCATCCGCACAGTGCAGCATGTTGGGATGCGTCAGTACAATGCCACTTTTACGTCCATGTATCAAATTTGTTTGGCTCTAAATACAAAAATTCTCTTCATAACACACCGTGATATAAAATATACGTATAAATAAAGATAGCACACTTTTATACACACCCCCCCCCCCCCCCCCCTGCGAGAGCCATATCCGTATCTATGATACAATTTTGTTTACATATCTGCTGCCATGAATATGTTAAGCTGGGTTTACAATAAAAGAATTATGCATTAAATCTGGTGCAGTAAGCACTGATTTGGCATTCAGAAACACGTCTTCTGTAGTTGCAGTTTCCAATTAATGTTTTAATTCTTAATTTCAGCCAATGGAAACAGGTGGTAAACCTGTCATGTTTACTTTTATTCCTAACCTTTTCTCATGTAACACAACCATATTTTAGCAGATCATACGTCAAAACCGACATTTTCTAACAGAGAACAGTATTTTTGTGAACAAATATAATCATAAACATGTGTACGTACATGTCTTTTTAGTATTTTTTATATTTCCATTCTGTGAATAACAGTTTCCCGCTAGCAACTCAGACTGCTGTGTTCTGATTGGTTGCCGCCTCACTAGTTTCAGTTAATGTATAAAGTATAATTCTTTTAACGCTTAAGGATATCTTAACAATGCCCACGATCTGCTAACTTCCATTGGAAACCAATACATAAGGTAACACACTATCAGTTCTTCTGCACACGAAATAGCATGTAATTTGAAGCTTAAATTTTGTCTTGTAAACCCAGCTTTAGAGTCACGCAGTGGATTGTAAATCCTGCCTTTATAGTGATGTATCAGAAATTTTAACTGATCATGTGTACCTACTTAAAACATAGAAGTGTGGGTAGTGCTACATAATCTACAATAGTATCGACTCGGTATTGTATCAGTTATCGGATCGAGTAATGAAGTATATCGGAAGGTGTATCATTATTGGCCGCCCATCACTAGTTTCTCGTTGGTTTCACAGAAATTGGTGGCTTATTGCTCGTAGAATTTATATCTGAAATCACGGATGATCCTTTATTATTTAGCCATGACATGGGTAAGTTGTGATGATGGCTCTGGTTGCAGCTGGTGGGGGAGTTCCTGGAGGAGACGTGCATCAACCCAACGTTCATCTGCGACCACCCACAGGTGATGAGCCCACTGGCCAAGTGGCACCGCTCCATCTCGGGCCTCACAGAGAGGTTTGAACTGTTTGTCATGAAGAAGGAAGTGTGTAACGCGTACACCGAGCTCAACGATCCCATGGTGCAACGAGAACGCTTCGAGCAGCAAGCCAAGGTACATCTCTGTTACTCCGTCTTCACATTGTGTGCTGATTTTTTTTTTGGAACCTCTATTTTCCATTTGTATTTCTATTATCACCTGCAAAGTCATCATTCAATAGGCAGATGTCTTACAAATAAAATTATATTATAGCTGCGTATAATACTTGACCTCCCCTTGTCACAAAAAATTGTTCATAAACTTTGACAAATGCACAAGTTTTACCAAGCGCAAGGCCATATTTGGTGGCTTCTCTCTGGAATGAAAAGGGATTTGTATTTGTTGTTCAATAATTTTCAATAGACACAAGTCTTTTGAATAAATAGGTAAGTATCACGTACGACACCCCTTTGTCACCAAATAACCAACTAGCACCATTCCCGAGCAGCGTGGCTCATGGCATGTGAAAATCAGAGGCTGTGGTATTATATTAAAAATTATTGAAAGTCATAAAGAAACAAATTTTGATGATTGTATTTCTTTGCCGCTATCTGTGAAAAATGTTACGTTTTCAAATGAAATATAAGTCGGATGTCTTTCAAAAAAGGCTTTCTTTGCTATGTTAAACATGTACATATAACCACATGGCTCGGAAGCACAAGTAACTTTGGTTGTCTTCAGGTGATATACTGGTACGACCTGTGAGACGTCGTTTTCAGCCCTAACATGACATATGAAGGGTGGGGGGGGTAGTTGCCTAGCAACAAGGGCTCTGTCCCTGTACCGTATATTTTATGGCTGACCAGCTGGGGGTTAAGATGCCTGTGGAGGGATGGTCACTGAGTCTGTGGTCTAAACTTCTTAAGTTTTCTCTCTCAGTTTACACATACTGAGATATGAAAATGCTTACTGTATATGCTAACTCAACTAGTTTTTGAATATTCTAAGTTTGTTTGTTTTCTTTTAGGTTATTGTATTGCGGCCTAGAAATTACAGTCAACGAAACATTTACAACTCTTTTATTTTATCACTAGTGAACAAATTATAGTAGATACTACAGCGAGAGTGTTAGGTATCTGTATATATTGTGTACTAGAAGACTCTGTGGATGTGTGCGTATGTATGTACCATGAAAACACTAGACTATGTGACTTAGCTTTAATTGCCTGCGCCTACGGCAATCATCGTTACAGTGGTGCCTCCAAGTGGAAGAAAACAGCAGTCGTAAACAAGATGGCATGCCACTAAGTTGTTCTATGGTGCACCGGTTAGTTTTGCAGTTTTGTTGAAAGTATTCAGTCTGCAAGCGTATCAGTACTCACATTTTGGTCTTCCGGGACCGGATAGTTTCGGCAGTCATTAGTTTCCGTGTTGTTGGTGTTGATAATTGCATGGTATATTCTTGTCATGAATGAATCGACGAGTGTAGGACGGAATCTGCATTTCAAGATTGAGTTCGGGGGAATTAATTGTGTTTGTTGTGTCCTAGCGGGTGTTTTTGAATGCCAGGATATAATATTCACACCTTATCTAAGTATTTTCAGTCGCACGCGAAACATAAAATGGTGACATAGCGCCACTTTCTTGTTCTTGGTTAGGGTGGTTTTGTTTGTTGCAATTATTTGAGTTTGTTATCATGGCGGACATGGCTGCTGTGTTGGCGTGGCTAAGCTTAGCTGAATGCTGTGTGAAACGTGTTTATGCCCTCGCTCAGACAATAATAGTTCACCTGACAAAAATAAATATATTTTTGCTAATGTACGAGATCTTCCAGAGGTTAGGTAAACATTTGAAAAGTATTACGTTATGTTAGAAACCTCGTCAGAAAAACTTGAAAATTTCAGTTTGGAGGAACATTCAGCCAGAATTTTTAAAAGAGCAATATAGTACTACACAGTTATGGCAACAGCAGAGTCACTCATCAGTGTCAAGGCCGTAGACATAGTGCGCTCAGAGTCTTCCTGCAGTTTGCAAGTGATTGATCCTGTCGTAAATCAATTTACCTCAGTTTGATTGGAATCTAAGCTGTTGGATGAGTTACTGTAATTTATTTACAACGTTGGTGATGAATCACCCAGGATTATCAGCTGTGGAAAAGTTTGTTTACTTGAAGACTTCACTAGGTGGAGAACCCTAGAGTATTATTCAGGCCCTTCCCATTTCGGAAGTAAATTTCCGTATTGCTTTGGACACATCAGTAGCTTGGTACTATAACAAGCGCCTAATTCTGGCCTTGCATGTGGATTCTCTGTTGGAAGCCCCTTTAGCATGTGTGAACTCACCTGCTTCACTGCGCCAGTTCTTAACAATTATCACAGAAAACATAGCTGCATTGGAGGCCCTTAAGGTGCCAGTGAAAACATGGGACCTCATCTTGCTTGCCATATTTTGCAAAAGATTGGATCTACCGTTGCAAACACAATGGGAGATGACTCTTTTAGACAGTGAACTTCTCACCCTAGGGAAGTTCATAAAATTTCTGGATGAGCACTGTCGGTGTCAGGAGACTGACTTGTTGCCAGACACAGTCTACTGTAGTGCCACCTAAGAAAAGGTAGGGGTAGTGCCAGAACCCCCTAAACCATGACAGCAGCGCTCCAGCAACTTCCTTAACGATTCCTGTAAGTGTGCCCTCTGCAAAGATTTGCATGCCATTATACAAGTGCCATAGATTCTTATCGATGAGTGCTAAAGAACGCTTTGGTTCCCCGAGGGACAAAAAGTTGTGCCTGAATTGTTTACAAACAGGGCACCAGTTCAAGGATTGTCCATCCTCCTCATCTTGTCGTCATTGTCAATCTAAACATTACTCATTATTGCACTTCACAGCAGGAACGACAGGAGGAGGTTGATTTTGGGGCAGAAGGCGAGGACCCTTCAGCTAACTCCTCAACAAATGTGTTTGCAAAATCAGTGGCCTTCCTTCTTGTGGTGGAGTACTGGTATCATCTGGAAACTTGCTTTGATTTCCTGAAATGCAGTTTGTTGGTCGATTCCCCACTTCCGGCACGGTCTAATAGCTAGTTTAGGGGACCCATTATTTGGGCAACGTTGGCTACGAAGTCACATAATTAGTTGCACAACTTCTGGCATGACGTAGTTTCTCCCCATGTCCAAAACCTCTCAAGTACTTCTGGAGTATGTTGTGCAATTGGCAGAGTTCCAGGGGTTTTAATTGGGTGTTAATTTCTTTGGGACTTAACGTAGGGGATTCTTCCTCCTCTCTCCTTTGGTCCCAGTTTATGGTGGCCCATTTTTAGTTGCTGATATAGATATGCTTCTGTTCGCAATTTATTATGCAATACTGGCTCTGTAGCCATGGTTGTCACAATGTGAGGGGCTACGAGGAATTCTGCTTGGTGGTAACACTTTCCAATCCTTAAAATTAAAATGGACAGCACCTTCTGTTTTAAGAAGTAGGTCAGGTTGTGTTATATGCACCCTTTTCTTATTGGTTCGTAGGAATCCTGGTTAAATAAAAGGCCGGACAGAACCAGCATTTAGGTAGCTTGGGCGTTGGTACTGGGTTGGTGCCAGCAGCTTGGGTTCCTCCTTCGGCTGGGAGAACTTAAGGCGTACTAAGGTGGCTTGTGTCATATTGTTTCGTTTGGTCTCACGGGCCCTCTATAATAATTTGTTCACTGTTTGTGGGCGCAGGATCTGAAGTAGGTTCTGGACGTAAGGGAGTATTATTCGTGTGATTGCTCTGACCCATCCCTCCTCGGTTCCTTTGGGCATGATGCGTCGATACATCTGAACTTTATGTCGTATGAAGATCTCTGCTTCATCATCAACTGTCTGGTATTTGCTATGGAATTCTGAGGTAACTGGGTGAGCATCTCCCCTGAGAACTGAGTCGCGAGTATGCTGCATAGTTGTTCCCATTTCGTAATGAACTCACCATAGAGATTCCATCATTGAAGGGCTTTTCGTGACAGCTGCTTGCAGGTGCAGGATGTCCATTGTTTGGTTGGAATGCCACGGGCTTTAAATGTCCTCTCACATTCCTCGGTGAACACGAGTTCTTCTTGTGGGTGGCTGGCAAACTCTAGCAACTGCGGCTCGTTGGTGTGTCTAGCTATACTGGGAGCTTGGTGTCCTGGGTTTCTAGGTCTCTATTCCTGTGCCTGCTAACAAACTGCAGTGGTAAATGTGCTCTAGTCGCATAATTCTCTCGTCGGGCCAGCCCAGACAGGTGTGATGGAAGGTCTGGGTGCATGTTACACAATGCACCATGTTAATGCCCCGCCCTTCACTATTAAACCAGTCATATCTGGCAGCTTGCTGCAAGCGACAGGCTTCACAGTAGTATTCAAGGCCATCTGTATATATTGTCATGTCATTCCACTCCAGTCAACGATGATGATAACATGCCTGGCAGTGAGTTCACCAAATGGTGTATTGACCTACGCTGGTGCATGTGACATGTCTACGTGTCTGCACTTTTCTTTCATATTGTTTCTGGGCTCATCGCCCATGGCTGTGGCTTCTACCGAGTTCATTGTGTTCTCCTTTCCTTCGGACGTTGTAAAGGGTTAAGTGAGCGCTACGAGGTGTTACGAGATGCTCTGAAGTCTAAAATCTAATCTGGTTTCTGGGTTGCTTAGCCTGGTTCGTTCTCTTATCTCAGGTCGCGCTGACCTGCTCCTACTAAACGAACACAATTAAACTAGTAATGGCCCCACGTTGGGGACCAGTAAAAACCTTTATCCCCAAGCCTTTTGATGCATGATGGCCTAGGGAGAGGAACATTACGTCAATGAGCGAGGTGTTTTTATAATTCTGCATCAGGTCAGTTTCACTGGTTGGGGACAGACACTACTGCGGAGACACCTGTAGTATGACTCATCTGCTTTGCACTGGTCCCTTATTTAATGTAGGATGCGTTGGGTGCCTACTTGGTATAAAATCTGTGAGGACGAGGTGATGCCTACAGGCGTTGGATACACTGGTTTGGGTTAGCTTACCACTGATGTCGCTTAGTTTCGGCTGGTGCTAGCCCTGACTGGATGACTACGACTCTGGCTGGAGCGGACAGCTGGGCAGGCTGGGGCCTGCAGGTGACCACGGTGCCGGCTGACTAACTGGCACAGGGTCGGCTGGTGCTGGTACCTTGTTGGTGTCCTCCGGGTCAAACGGGACCACTCCCAAGGGGAGAGTGAACCCCTGGCAGAGAGTTGGATGGCGAGGTGAGCAGCTCCGGGTACCCTAACCGAGAGGCCAAATAGCTTGGCAGTGAGGGTAGTGTGCAGAGAGCTGGTGTAGGTTAATTGCTTAGGGGGTGGTGAGATGCAAGGATATCAGCTGTCCTCGTGGACAGGAAAGGTGCTAATGTTCACTTTGTAGAGTGCGGCAGGCAACAAACCCATAGCTAAAGTGTACTACAGAAGTAACTGGACCAAGCCTCGTCAGGCCTGGCAACCCCTCTAGCGAGTTTATACACTTGAGAGGGAATGGGTTAGCTCACTTAGTTGGCCCAGATGCTTCATTGTGGGTCTTTATAGTGATTGGGGCTCTACCATACTTGCAAACCAGGTACCTTTACGTACTGGGTCCACAGTATGGGTGGCCGTCGAACTTGTTCTGTGTGTGACGTATGTGCAGACCTGGTTAGGGGGCTGCCCGCAGTCCTTCTCTACGTCTGAAACTGTTGCTAATTCGTGGTTCCCTGCCGCTCCCTTCAAGTGTGATGCTTGTCAGGTTAAGGAAAAATCATAGATTCGCTACAGAGCAAGGAAAGACAGAAGTTAGCTAGACTACGTGCTTTATTCCCTAATACGGTGACCCATACATTTGTGTGATGCAAAGCAGACTTGTGAAGCACTGCATAATTCCTCAATGCTCGATTGGCTAGCGGCTTCTTTAATGACACAGACAAAGTGGCAACCCAGTTTAATAGAAAATGACATGAGAAAATATTCTCTCAACACCAGCAAACTGAACATGTAGTGTAGGCATTAATGAGTTCAAAACCAGATAGGTGTCTTTTGATGCAATTACCTAATCACATTAATTATGAACCTTATTGATATTTCAGATATCCTTTAATTAAACAAGATCACTGCAAATGCACACAACACAAGATGACTAAGACAAAACCCTTTCTCATATGATTTGTATGAAACGAATACGCTTGAAAAATAAGTAATTTCTAACTACTACTTTCAAAACTACACAAATAACTTGCCTCTCATTTATAAATAAGTGAAATTTTACTAACCAGAAGAATGTAGTGATAGTTTAAATGCAAAATAATAAAAATATATTTTTCTTTCACCAGAAAATAAGAAATTTCTATACCAAAATTGAAAGCTGTCATCAAAAGAATTGTAGTAAATGTAGCTGTGATATCAAAAAAGTACTAACTTGCCTTACTAAAGTATATCAGATAAAATAAATAACTTTTGTCTGGCACTGGTAATCATCAAAGCTTGATGAAAGTTTATTTGCTTGGCTAAATTGCATGAGAAAATTAACCTGCGGGCAACTGGTAACATCTACATGAAAATTACGCCCTTTAAAATTAATAATCTTGAAAATTTACGTTTTGAAATTTCAAAATTTAATTTCCTTGACAGTTTACCATTTAAAACAAAACTGAGCACATGTAAGCCAGTTACGTTGCTCTACCCGTATACAAATTATATTCTTTGGCTGGTCTCGAAGTGGAGAAGGCTTCTCACTCAATACAGAAGCACTAAATTTGCTATTCTCTAGAATGTTGGGTCTTTTCTTTGACATACTCATGCAGTTTTACTGTTGAAACACCTCTCTAAACACCTTACTAGCTTTAGGATGGGCAGTCTATCACCAAACTTTAACAAAATATGCTGGAGCAAACTTACGTTAGACTGCTCTACATGGCTGCAACAGAGATTCGGGGTTCACACAAGAACGCTATCATTAACAGATAAATCCAAGATAGTTATTTCCTGAGACATTTCAATTAACAGTCTTAAAATAATTTCATTTCTCAGCGACAAAGCTGTAATGATAACATATGTGTTATGGACAATATGAAAACACCCGTAAATTAACACTTCCAAAATTACATATATCCAGGCAAGAGGTGAAATAAAAAGAAAATTAATCAAAATGTCAAAATGTGAGATACTGTAAATAAAATGAAATAAATACATTTAGTTTTGAGGTGATGTCCTAAATTCTAGCTAACCCATTGGGTAGGGCTTTATATTACTGTCAAAATGTAAGTATCTATTCATCTCAATGTAAACAAACATAAAGTAGCAAATTTTAAAATGCTGGTACTGATATATAACTACTTTGCATGAAAATAATAGATTTATTTCTCACCCTTACTTTGCCATGTTTAACATACGTGAGAAAAGTAAAAACACTTTCAGCTGATGAGATAATTCGTGTGTATTGTTTCATTATGTGCTTGTAAGAAAAAAATGTATTTTTCTCTTCTTATTTGTGAATGTGTTCTGTACCATGTTTCGTTATAATGGTAGTTGTAAAATACTACTGATGCTTCCTGTTCTCGAAAAAGTTATTAATTTGGGGTTGTTAATTGTGTTGTTTGTGATGGTTTGACTCATCTTGAAACACGCTTTACTTGAAGGGAGCTCCCCCTTCCCACAATAATTGGTGTAAGTTAAAAACAAGTAAGTGAAGAATTGAGGAGATGTGAGCATACACACTAAGTTTTGCTAGGCTGTATGTACCAGCCACAGGCCATTTCTAGACTGCACTGATGTGGAAATATGTGGAGCATGTTGACAGCCAGTAGGTGATGGTGTGTGTGCGTGTTTGCAGGACAAGGCGGCAGGGGACGACGAGGCTCAACTGGTGGACGAAAACTTCTGCACGGCACTGGAGTACGGCCTGCCGCCCACGGCTGGCTGGGGGCTGGGCATTGACCGTTTCACCATGTTCCTCACCGACTCCAACAACATCAAGGTAATGTAACTTCTCTCATGGCGACAGTTGATGTACATGCTCTGATATTACCCACCCTTGTCGTTCCCAGCCCACTGTGTTTGTGGAGTTTCCATCATCCTTGGTTTTCCTATGTATAACTGTTTATGGACGTGGTCAGCTGCTAGTCCTTGTCGGAGAGAGCAAAAATGTAGTTAATAGGATTATGTGAATATTCAGTATAACGAAACTAAAATGAAAAATGACAGCTTTCATTTTTGTTTCTGTAAGAAATTTGGTTATCGAAAGACGTAACAAAACGAAAATTCTCAATTTCGATGAATTTTCTGGTGGTAATGAATATTCATTTAATGCATTAGCAAAGAATCTTTTTGCCTGTAAATAATCTTGTTGTTTTCATTATTTTATAATTGAAATAACTACATAAAATCAAAAATTAAATGTAGGAAAAACTCCCTTTGGTAAATACTCCATATTCTACATATTTTTGGTTTTATTTTCCAATGAACCTGCTATAATGTTAGGAATTTCGTTAAACTTTCATTAGGGCTGAGCCTTAAAGATATTATTTTTCATTTCCGTTTCAGTTTCACGAAAGTTCATAACATATCTTTCATTTTCGTTTTGTGAGAAAAAAGTCACATTCCCACGACCCTAGTAATTAAATTACAAATTTCATGTAAAGAAGTAAATCTATTCCACAGATACTTTATTGGGCCCGAATGTAAGATGGCCATGAAAATATGACGCCTTGTTTAACAGAGGGAGTCGTGAAAATATTAAATGGTCATGAATATAACACTACTTTTACCTTGTAACATTTCAGTAGAATTAGAAGGCCAAAATTCTGTTCTCCAATTTTTACTAACTTGTTCTTCTCCAACAAATTAGACAAAGACGTTATCAAGGGTAAAATTTAAAATGTCTTGCCGAAATTATGTACTAAATAATTAATAATTCATTCAATATATAATTTTAATGCTTATTTGCACACACGTGTCCATTCTTAACAGTGGTTGAGGTATTTATGCTAAATGAAAAAGCCTTTTACATTACGGGGTCACGGTGGCTGAGTGGTTAGCCTGCTCGCCTCCAACCAAGACAATCCGGTTTCAATCCCCGGCTGGGTCACTCCAGATTTTCGCATGTGGGAATTGTGCTGGAAGATGATGTTGGTCGGCAGATTTTCTCGGGATCTCCTGTTTCCCCCACTTTTCCATTCCGACGCTTTCCCATACTCAAATCAGTCGCTCTCATCGGCTCTCAAGACCTCAATTTTAAGAGCCGTCCAAATCTCTTCACTCTTTCGCTTTTGCGTCACACTTCTGTTGTTACTTACTATATGATTGGCAGTGGTCTGACCATGCCATACTACTTATCCAATCATTAATGGCGAGATGAAAGCCAATCAGGACATTTTTCTTAAATTTTACGTGATTAACAAATTTCAATACTTACTACCTCTAAGTACTAAATGAACAATAACAATACTTGTTGCATATTGTGCAATATGCAATAAGACTTGTGTATCCTTCCACGGAAATCTGCTTTCTTCTACAGCACTGGCATAGCCACAAATAATTCCTGACGCCAGTGTGATTCAAGATGGTGACGTGGTAAGTCCGCCGCGGGCGTGTCCGGCAATATAAACGCATAATTGTATGTTATTTCTTGTCTGTGCCAAACATTTTGGTCCTCCGGGCTGGATTTGTGCCCGCGTTCATTCCGTACAGTGAATGTGATATGTTTTTCGGTCATTTTACGTGTTCTGCGTAATTGAAGCTTCTCACGCGTGTGCACAAACTACCGCCACCACTCTGAATCCACTCATCGCAGAAACATCCCAAGAAGGAACAAGTATTTTCTTCATTGCTGTCCAGTACATTTGTGAGATGCGATGCGGTTTCGTGGAAATTCCAGAGAACCCTCGTAGTTGCTCGTATTATTGTGTAATGTTCTATTACCAGCCTGTGCCAAACACGTGGGCGAGTAGTTTTTTTTTGTCTTGTTGCATCATCCCATTTGCTGCATGTTTTGTGGAGCAAATCAGCATGTTATCGTCGAGATGATATGCAAGATGTCCTAACCTAACTTTTGGCGCCTGTTTCAATGTATTCCCATATTGCATGAAGTGTTGATAATTTCTTGTTTGTTGTGTGGTCGATTGGTAGGTCCTAGACTTGGGATTCAAAATATTTTTGATGAAGTTCAAGTTTCAGGAGAGCAAGTTGAAACACATTAACGAAAGGGTGCAAGCTCTTGTTAAGGCAGAAGTCACTGTAAATTCTGTTCACGAAGTAAATGCATTTGGCGCACATCTAGATGCAATCGAGTTTGAAGTAAATTCTCTGTGCAACGAACTTTTACAAATTGATCCCTGCCGAATAACATAGACGAAAATGTGCTAACCTCGAAGCACGAGTCTTTCTTTGCTATGTTGTCAGACGTCCGATGCAACATAACCTCATTCTTTTCCATTCATGCTGTGCCAGCAAATGTTAGACTTCCGGAAATTATTTTGCCCTCTTTCTCAGGGCAATGTTTTCTCAACTATATCAAGCTACAATCCAGGACAGTCAAGCATTGGTCGACATAGAAAAATTCCAGTACTTGTTAGGATGTCTGAAGGGGGAGGCTTTACATTTGGTCAAAAATCTGCCTGTTACTGCTGAAAATTATTTAGTAGCATGGGAACCTCTTACATCCCAATACCAGAATGTGAGAAAACTTACCACCTTGTATATTAATATGATTATCGATTTGCCTAGATCGACTCCACACATCACCAATCCATTCAAAACTTTATCAACACGTTCAGTGAAAATGCTCAAGCCCTCAAAGGGTTAGATTGTGATGTAACACAGAATAATCCAGTGCTTGCCACATGCTTGTTACGCAAATTAGATGTAGGTGTCAGAACAAAGTTTGAAAATTCACGCACAGAAAATACTGACTCATTTCCCACTGTTTCAGAGCTTATTAATTTACTGCTATCAAGGGTCACAAAATTGGATTGTGCAGTTGATGTGAGCAAAGTTGGGGCTTGTCAAGTGCATCAGAAAACATCCCTAACTAAATTAGGTCACATAACCTCACAACCACGGTCTGTCCTCGTTACAGATTCTGAACCTAAATTACCTAAGCCTTGCCCAGTTTGTCAGAACACTTCTTACAGTGTTTACAAGAGCCCAGAGTTAGTCAATGCATCACCCAATGATAGGCAGTCAATCGTTCGCGAAAGAAAATTCTGTTTCAACTGTCTTGGAGGATCCCATGCAGTAGCTGATTGCGCCTCGTCTCACACATGTTATCGATGTAAACAAAAACATCATACTTTGCTCCGCATCGATGGGAGGTCAAATCTAACATCACGGTCTCGAAACGAAGTGTCTGCCAGCACTGAGGGTACAAACTGTACATTTGCATGTGTGTCAGGCCGTGATCGTAAATCTGTTTTATTGTCTACAGCACTGGTCAAAGTGTATGGTGCCGATAACAAACCTCATGTCATTCACTGTGTGCTTGATAATGCAGCTCAGGCAACTTTCATATCTGAAGCCTCTACAGCGGTACTATCTCTGCATAAGGCAAATGAAAGGGTGTTTGGCCTCTCTCTCAAGGTGCTGTAAATCTGAAAGGAATGATTAGGTGTAAGATACAGTCCTCCAGGGAGCCTCAGTGTACCTTCAATCACTCACTATTTGTTGTGTCAGAGACACTAGTAATCTGCCATGTGCTTCTGTAGATCAGCGTGTCCGAATCCAATTGGGCTCCCTTCCTCTGGCAGACCCCCCACTTTGACAAACCTGCTCCAATTGATATGTTGTTAGTTGCTGATGTTAATGCACGTGCATGTTTGAGTGGCAGGTTAGAATTAGGACAGCACATGCCTGTGGTGCTGGAGTCTCAGTTCGGATGGGTACTGCTGGGTGAGTACCCAGAGTCATGCACCGATTCTGACCAAGACATAATCTCAATGTTCATTGGCATGGAGGATCCGTTAGATTAGACTCTGAAGCCATTTTGAGAAGTTGAAGAACCACCATGTGTTAATGCAAAGCCGCCAGATGCTGACTACTGCGAGAAACATTTTGAGGACACCCATTCACGGGATGGTATGGGTAGGTATAAGGTTCGTCTTCCTTTCAAACTTCAGGCTCAACCTCTTGGGGAATCGTATTTGAATGGCGAACGTAGGTTCTGGTCTTTAGAAAAGAAACTTTCATTACATCCTGAAATGAAGACCATGTACACAGATATCATGACAGACTATTCTGAGTCAGGCCATATGAAGGTGTATGTTCCCTCCACCCAGCCGACTGATGCTAAGGAGACTGCAGAATGTTTCATTCCACATCATGGTGTTCTAAAAATGTCTAGCACAACCAGGAAATTGAGGGCGGTATTCGATGGTAGTGCCAAAACCACCACTGGGGTCTCACTCAACGATGTTCTGCTTTCAGGACCCAAACTTCAGAATTAAATCTGTGATGTTATTTTGTGATTTAGGTTGTATAGTATAGTATTCTCCTGTGATATTAAGCAAATGTACCGGCAAATGTTAATCCACGAGGCTGACCGACCATACCAACTCATTCTCTGGCGTGACAATCCATCCCTTCCGCTCACAGTTTTTCAGTTGAATACGGTAACCTATGGTCTATCACCCTCTCCATTCCTGACTATTCGAACACTTCTCCAGTTGTCCTTGGATGAGAGTGCCCAGTATCCTCTTGCAGCAAATGTTCTTCACAATCATATTTTTGTCAACGATATTGTTACGGGAGCAATGTCCATGGAGGAAGAGCACACTTTTAAATCCCAGCTGATTGAACTTCTGCATCAGGAGGGGTTCGAACTCCGAAAGTGGTCCAGCAATCAGCCTCAGCTCCTCGATGATATTCCTTTAACTCATCGGGAAACCCCTAGAGATCTGGACTTCTCATCTGGCCCTGTTTTAAATGTTCTCGGGTTGTACTGGAACCCAGAAAAGGGCTCATTTTCTTATCACTTGAGGATCACAGCCGGGTTTGCAACCAAGTGCTTTGTCCTTTCACAAACGACATGAATATATGATCCTATGGGATGGTTGTCGTCAATAATTGTGTAGGCTAAGATGCTATTGCAGTGAGTATGGACTCAAGGATTAGGTTGGGATGACCTCCTTCCATCTCTGGCCTTGGAGAAGTGGAACCAGTTCTTTGATGGGCTAATAGAACTAGAAGTACTTAGTCTGCTTCGTTTCATGTGTCCTAATGTCATGAGTGTGGAGCTGAATGGTTTCTCGGATTCCTCGGAGAACGCCTATACAATCGCTGTGTATCTCAGGAGTGTGGATACTCGAGGGAATGTGTCTGTGCATCTCGTCCTGGTAATGTCACAGGTAGCTCCACTCAAGCAGGTGTCTCTTCCTCTATTAGAATTGTGTGGTGCTCATTTACTGGTCAAACTTTGCTCTACTGTCATGCCTTCCTAGTACAGCACTTAAATGTCACTGCTATTCATGCCTGGACCGATTCCAGTATTACTCTGACTTGGATAAAGACCCACCCCTACTTATTGAAAACATTTGTGGCAAATCATGTTGCACAGATTCAGGACTGGGTCCCTCCCCAGCTATGGAAACATGTAATTTCCAAAGACAATCCTCCTGATTGTGCCACCTGTGGCATGCTGCCTCATGAACTCTCGCATGACTTGTGATGGCATGACCCTGGCTGGTTAGTCGACCCTCCAGGACAGTAGCTAGTGTCCACAATTAGAAAGTGAATGAGATCCCTGAGTCAAAGTCTTCTCAGTTAGCATTACTTACCACACATGACATTTCTGAAGAACTTCCAATATTGCAACAAATTTCATTGTGGCCCAAGCTGGTTCGTGTCATGGCATATGTAAAGCGTTTCATCAATCACATTAAGGAACAGCCTTGTACCAGTGGCATCCTGTCTCCTGCAGAACGGAAAGAAGCTGCTAAGCTGCTGCTTTGGTATGCAAATGTATCCAACAAGAGCGTTTGTTAGAGGATATGAAACAACTCAAAGTGGGACCTTGCTCAACACGAGTGCAGTGTTTGGCACCATTCTTAGATGAAAATGGTGTGCTTACGGCGGGCGGCCGTTTGTCACATGCCAACATAGAATTTTCAGTAAAACATCTTATCATGTTACCCATAAACCATGTAGCTGTTGAAGCTTTGGTAGACCACTACCACGCTAAGTATTTGCATGCAGCACCTCATTTGCTGTAATCACTTTTATCACAACAGTTCTGGATTCCTTCAAGACTGTCCTTGGTTCGTTTGAGAGTTTTTAAGTGTGTACGTTGTTTTCGTTGTTGGACTGTAAACAATCCCCCATTGATGGGCGATTTGCCTTCTGAACATGTCACATCTGCTGGGACCATCGAACAGACTGGTGTGGACTATGCTGAACCTATCACCATAAGGCTCAACAAGCTGCGTCGCATGGTCACAGAGAAAGCCTATCTCTCCATTTTCATCTGTTTTGTGATGAAAGCCATACACATTGAGGTTGTTACAGACTTGACCGCTGACAGTTTTGTTGCAACCCTTACCCGGTTTGTAAAGCGGAGAGGTCTGTGTGCTCATCTCCACTCTGGCTGTGGGACCAATTTCATAGGAGCTTCAAAACGGCTCCGGCGATCTTTCACCCAGCTCCTCCGGTATCCACTCCTAGTAAACTTTGCCTTGGCCCATTCAATTAGTTTTCACTTTCTCTCTCCTGCCAGTCCTCACCAAGGAGGATTGTGGGATGCTGCTGTAAAGTCTGCTAAATATCATCTCAGGCGAGTAATTGGGAAAAAAATTCTCACTCTGGAAGAATTTATTACTCTCTGTATTAGAGTTGAATCAGTCCTCAATTCCAGGCCTGACTCCACTGTCTTCAGACCCAAATGACTTTGCCGCCCTCACACCTGGTCACTTCCTCATTGGTAGACCTCTGGTACCTGTACCAGAGTCCTCTGAAAATAGTGACATATGTCTATCGAGAAGGTGGAAGTTGGTGTGCACATTAGCAAACCAGTTTTGGAAGCGATGGTATGGAGAATACCTGCAGCAGCTGCAACCTAGGGGTAAGTGGCAAACCTAACAGCCAGCACTCGAAGTTGGAGATCTTGTTCTTGTGGGAGAAGAGCGATTACCACCCCTTGGGTGGTGCCTAGCTAGACATTCATCCTGGAAGAGACGGTGTGATCAGAGTGGCGGACGTGTGCACCAACAGTCAGCGCCAGGGGGAGGGGTGGCAGACGTGTCCGCTGGGCGCAACCGTTATATCCATGTGTTAGGGCGTCCTCCAGGATTGTGACCGGCCCACAACGTCCGTGTTCAGGTTGGCGGGGTTCGACTCTCACTCTGGTGTAGTAGATTTACTGGTGTGGCGTGAGATGAGTCACAATTGTTTATAGTAGTATGATAAAGTGGCACGCAGGAATACCCGCAGACCCAGACGTCAACAATTTGGCGATGACCATAAAAATGTATAGTGTTGGTGCGGGAAAAAATACGCTGTAAAAATTGCTCAAAAAAAGTGCTTTGTGGGGCAAAATGTGTAAATACACGTAAATGGAATAATAGTCGTTTCATCATGGGCGAACCACTAGGAATAAATGGATTTTCTGCCACCACAGAAATCCTTGTATTTTAAGTCAGAAAAATTGCAGCTAGCAAAAACATTATCGTAACAGAATTGAAGGTGGACGTCTGCCGGCGACTGGATTGCGTGATATGCCGGCGATCAGATTACCCAATAATTCTTAGCAGCTGTTAGGTAGCACGTATAAATAATTTACTTTTACTCTCTGGTATATTCCCTGACAGTGCGGGACCTTAGATGTAATTTTATCATGGTCAGAAACATTTTTACACTTTACCCCCCCCCCCCCCCCCCACCACCACCACTAAAAAGTTTCATGTATACGCAGCGTCCCATATTTTCACATGAAATAATACGACAATTTCCAATGATTGATTCAAAGAAGATTACTTAGGGACAGATATTCATGTAGTATTTCACTATTAGCTTTGGCCGATATTGAAACTTTCGGCTTTGCGTCTATACAAATACACAGTGTTGAGCGCACAACAGCAAGCACGCGACATAGTACAGTCGAGTACCGGTGCCGGACTGGCACTGGACAGCACGGTGCCATGCGGCTACGGCAAGCTGTGCGGCGTTGCTAAGTCTGCGTGCGGTCATCTGGCGGCAGTGATGTTGCCATGTTTCTGGACTAGGTGTAACCACAAAGTTATGCACGGAAGTGTGTGTGCACACGTGCATGTGTGTGTGTGTATGCACAAATATTAGGGTTTTAATTATATGACTTTTTTTTCTCCCAAAACGAAAATGAAAGATACATTATGAACTTCCATGAAACTGAAACAAAAATTAAAAGTAACATAATTAAGGCTTAGCCTTAATAAAAGCTTAACGAATTTCCTACCATAATAGCAGGTAATTCAATATAACAAATTAATTGTAAATACGAAAGAAAATGTAATTGAACAAAAACATGGTATTCTTTTACCTTCAAATGTACGTTGTATAATAAGTGGTCCTCCGTGCAGAAAAATGTGTGTTATTATGTCGATGTTGGAACATTCGAATGGACTTAAGTTTGAAAACGCATATGTGTTTTCTAAAACAATTCAACAAGAGAAATATCAACAATTAGCGACTATTTTGTCTTTAATTGATGGAATGCGATATTTCCCTTTTACAAATAAAGAAAATATTGTGCCTCCGAATGAAGCATTACCCAATTCCGTATTTATATTTGACGATGCTTGGTTTGAACCGCAGAGTGATATACAGCAATACTTTAGTTTTGGTAAATATTCAAATTCCGATTGTTTATATCTAGTGTAAAGTTACGCATGTATTCCAAAACATAATTTGCGCGATAATGCAAATATGTTAATTGTGTTTAAAATGGACAGTATGAATCTACAAGATATTTACAATGATGGGGTTTTGGGAGATATGACATTTACAAAGGTATAGATATGTGATTTTACTGTTGGAAAAACAAGTACGGTTTTCTGGTAATAATACCACTGCTCCCCCTATATAAATGTAGATACAGGTCTGGATTGGCCAGTTTTTTGCTTCCTGACAAAGAATAATAGTATTTCAAAGTTCGGACATAGCGGTATAAAACGCAATCATTAAAATACCTGTTTTAATGAGGAATCGCGATGGGAATTGTGATTTGAACAGACATATTTTACGTAATATGGGTATGGCTGTGAAAGATACCGATGCTGTAAATAAACGTTATGTGGAAGACTTAAATACTATTACGAGAAAAAAAAATTAAATCGCAATTGACAGATATGCAAGAGAAATTAATAAACATAATTGAAACTATTACAAAAGTGTCTACTAATATTAGTTATATTTTGGAAATATTGGCAAATGTGATGATTGCATTGCAAAATATAGAAACTAGAACAAATGAACTTTTGAATCATTTTAAAAATGTAATTAATGAAATGGTAAGTGCTACAATTACAAAACAATTTAATACAAAAATGGATGAAATGACGCAATATATATGTGTTGAATTGATCAATAAAACATTTGCTGTAGCTACGCAAATGAAATTGAAAAAGCAAATAGCTGATGATTTTAAATCTTGTATAAACTGTTTTAGTAACTAATTGAGGGTTAAAACTGTGAGTAAATTAGACATACATTTGAGTAAAGTTGATAAGATTGAAAAAGCGCAAACTAATCGACCTAATACACCCACTAAAAAACCATTGACTTAATTCATATATAAGTAGTTGTAATTTGATGTAAACAAAGAAAAGTCACATCTGCTGTAAAGTGGAAATACAATGGACTCTCACTTATCCGCGATAATCGAGGAGGAGATTGCTGCGGATAACCCAAAATTGCGTATAATCCGCATGCTAAGAGAAAAATACACTTTTTCCAACACTAAGTTTCGTATGGTCGTAATTGGGTGTTTGGGTGTGAAACCTAGCCTATCCTTGACATACTACTGTAGTTTCCTGCATATTTTATGGCCTGGCATAATTTCTGTACCCTTATATTTATTAAATAACCAAGAAATTAAAAAAAAATTGTACTTTATGCACCCCTGATTTCTAACATACAAAACCAGAATATAAAGTGTGTAAAATATGCAGGTAATCACTGTAGTTCTCTCAGGAACATTACAAGAAATGCGCAGCTACAGTTAATACAAACAATGCAGCGGGATGCATGTGATGTTTTATCGCCGAGTGATAATGAAATCTGAAATTGCGGTTGCTAGGCAACAGGCCACCTCCCTCGTCTGGAGAGGAGAAATAAAGAGGTGCAAAGCGAACTGCATGTCGCCCTAGTCACACACACACCTCCCACACTGGTCAGTGCATGCGGCATATAGCCGGCTGTTTCAGTGTGTGGAAAACAGTGTTTAATGTAGGAAACAAGTTTCGCCTTCAATTCCCAGTTCTTCAAAAAAAATATTGGGTTTGTTTGGCACACACTAAGCCCGACACTGGCATTCCTGCAGCACGTTTCTGGTTAAACCACTCCAGTATAGCCTTATCTAGTTCCATGTACGTCGATAGTGTCATTGTTTTCCTATTCGCCAATCCACTTGCTGAGTCCGCAATGCTCGCATTTGGATTTGTTGTTTCGTATATCCCGAATTGTTGTTTCTCCCTCTCCATACAAAAATGAAAGGTGTTTTATTACACTTCCTCCTTCAAGTTTATTAATAATTTCCAGCTTCTGCTGTAAATTTAAAACCACGCGTTCACGTTTTGCAGATATTTTTCAGCTGATAATGAGCAAAAACAAAACCGAATGTAACTAGTGACTGGGGAGATGAAACTGTCACTGACCATGGGAATGCGATATGTGGGAGGAATGTGGTGGTCGCACCGGTTTCCGGTTATACCAGGCAGGCGGTAGCTAGGCTAGCGAGTTGTGCCTTGTGATGTAACTAAGCTCATCACGCCATCGGGAACACATTTTGGCGTGCGTTTGCATTGATAAACAAACATATTTCATTCCACAGTTATTTTTAGAGTGTACCTGTTACGAATTTTGTTAGTTAAGATGGGCATTTTATTAAGTAACTTCATTCTGGCAGTGTTTGAGTTAATTTCCAAAATTTATTTTTATCTTTCTGGATATGCCGCGGTTAAGCCTTAAAGCGGATAATCCGCTCGCGGATAATCGAGAGTCTACTGTATTTACAAGCTAATTGTGCTAGAATGGAGCGGGATGTCTTGAATGAAGAAATATTAAAACCTGTTAAGAGTAGAATGGATACATTACATCCGTGCTAAATAGGTTTAATGAAACACCATTGGAAATTAAATCGGAAGAACCTATGAAGAAGAGAGAGTTGTCACAATCAACACAACATTATTTAGCTATAAAACAATATTTGCCTACTTGCAGTACTGTATTTGGTGTATATTGTCATGGAAATATACAGCTTCTGGGAGATTCTGTAATTACGTTTTTGCCTGAGAATAGAATTCATGTATGTGATTACGTAACTGATGTTAGTGAAGGATTGTTTTAATTATTATTTAAATAAGTTCCGAATGGTTATTCCAACATCAATTTGGAGAAATATAAGGATCTTGTTGGTCGAATGAATGCAAATAAACGTTTAGATGATGAAAATCATCCAAAACTACATTTATTGAGCTATATTGTTGAAAGTGGACTATATAGAGATGTAATTGACAACCATTTTCCTCCTGTATATTGGAACAATCCTACTGAATTGGTCGATGGATTGAAACTTCTCATTGCTTTGAGAGAGTCTGGGAATAATTCATATACAAACTAAATTGTTTCTATTATTGAAGAGTTGTAAGAAGACAGTTATATTAGCAATGAAGTTAGTAAGATTGCTCAAGAGCTCCACACTCCTGCAAAGATAAGATATACCAGAAGATCACAGTTATTACTAAAGGTTTAAATTATCTTTTTCAACCTGATTTGTGTGAAATGACATCGTTTTCGAAATACAATAAGGTATACAAGTATATTTGAACAGTAATAGATGTTCATTCGAAGTATGATAGGGGCATACCTTTGATAAACAAAACTGAGAAACAGGTTACAAATGCAATGACGATTGTTTTACGAGAATGAATGCCGAATTCGCTCCAAACCGACAGAGGATCTGAATTTTTTTGTGCACCGTTCCGGAAACTAATGACCGATTCTGGTATCAATCACTACGCAATGTATTCGGAGCTTAAAGGCAATTTGGAAATTAACTCAAACACTGCCAGAACAAAGTTATTTAATAAAACCCTGTTAAGAAGTTCCCACTTAAGAAGTTGAATATTCTGCACCTGTGTAATTTGACCCTTTTAAGAAATTTTCCTGGTTAATGAGTATTATTTTTTTCAGTCCCTTCAGAAACTTCTTAACAGAGTTTTTCTGTAACATAGAACTATCAAAATGACATCTGAAAAAGTTACAGACAATGGTTTGATGAAAACTGTGTATAATAATGTTAAAGTAATTGACGAAAGAAAACCAAAATTCGAAGTTGGTGAATTTATACGTATCTCGAAGCAGAAAGGAATCTTCGGTGAATTGATCGTACGAAATATTTAAAATTATTTCAGTTAGAAATTCATTTCCCAGAGTGTATTATCTAGAAACCTATGATGGAGAACCAATAAGAGGCGGTTTTTACAAACATGAATTGCAAAATGTTTCTTCTCCAAATGAATATTTTGTTGATACAATCCTTAAAAGGGAAAAGAATAAGTCTTGGTTCGATGGAGGGTTTTTTCAATAGTACATGACTCGTGGGTGATGAATCAAAATCTTAAAAGATTGAAATACAATGTTTTGTAAATAGTTTTTATATTAAATAAAAATATTTTAAATAATATTTGATGTAATATTCATTTAATAAACCTATCGATATTGATGAGAAATGTATGTAGAATATTGTGCAATCATTCCTATTGTTTGAGTGGTAATCTATTACATTTAATTTATGATGTAATTCTTTGTATTCTGTTAATATTTTCTGGTTCGTAAGGAGTGAAAATATTATCGTTTTAATTTTATTTTTCTCAGGTTAACGTTAGTAAAATTGTTCTACACCTAACATGTAAATCAATAAAAAATAATAATATGACACGTGACTTATAACATCAATTTTTGTGTTAATTTTGTTTTGTTTTTATTGCATGCGTTGGAGTTATGATAGAAATATATAATCAGGAGGAAATGAGATAGAGAGATTTTTTCGAAGCATTGCTTTGGAAATACTGGAGGTTCCTTAGTCCTCGTATTACCCGTGGAGGAAAGACTGAGCAAACGCGCCAAAACAATATATTTTCTAGGTTTGTTTGAGCGAGAGAGTAATTTTTTTTTGTAGAGTAAGGTGTAGCGTCGGAGGGTATGTCTTTCAAAGAGTTGGGAGTTTCCAAACTAGGATTAGTTTTCTCGTTAGCGGGATGGGTGCAGGAAAGTAACATTCATTATTTTCAATGGGGTGTGGAAATGGCTTCTCTGCCCTGGTGGACAGGGCTGGGACAAGAGTATAGTCGTGGGAGAGAATCTGCGATTAGTGTTGGGTGTTTGGATAGATGGTTGACAGTACAGAGAAGGGAAGGTTGACGGCTTGGTGATTGGATAGACTTTGCTCGTCGTCCGAAGCAGTTAGGCGAATAACCTATTGCTTTCTTGGCAGCGTGAGAGCTTGAGTTTGTCCTTGCCGACGTGTCGGAGGAAGTGGAGGTGGATTGGCAAATATATGTGGTGTCAAGCAACCTGAGACGTGAGAATTGGAGTATTTTCTTTAACCCATGGCAAAAACGTGTTAGAGGAGGTGGGGTGAGGGATGTTTGGCGTTGGCGGATAGATGAATGGCTGATCGCGAAGGTTGTGAGAAAAGAGAATCGTTCCGGGCAACAGCGGGCGCTGTATTGTCGACCGCGCTGTGTGGAGTCCTTGGAGGGGGTGGGGGAAGTATCTGGTCTGCCATAATTTTTCGGGGCCATGTTTAGCGCAGGCAAAGCCGTCCACACTGGGAAAGGGGGTGGTGTGTCAGAGGAACATGCAATAGACCTCTGCGGGGAAAGTCGGAGACTGTCTTTGATAGCTGGTGCTTTCTCCATGCAGCGGACAAAACTGTAAACTGTCTCTGCGCCGCATGAAGCAGTTAACAGAATAATCTATTGCTTTTTTGGCAGCATGGCATGAGGCTTGCACTTGTCGAGTATGCGTTGGTGAAGGTGGGGTGAAACTGTGAATTGGGTGGTCTCGGGCATCGTGAGAACTTGTGGTGATTTCTTTGACCGTGTCATGTGCACAGGGGAGAAAGAGCATGTCGACTTGAGCGTACATACATCCAAGATAGATGGATTGGTTGGGTTAGGCATATGAAAAGGGGAGCAAGGCGATTTGCGTGTTTCTTACACCTTCTTGCGGGGAAAATCTAAAATATGCATTTATCCACGCTTGCTTGTGTGAAGAGGATTAGGAGTTAAGCAATGGTGTAGGAGTGTCCTGGTTGAGAGGTGGGGAGGGGGAGACCAGATCTTTGCTTGTTTAGTTCGTGCTTGCGCAGTATTCGTTTTGCGGTGGAGATGCATCTTGCAGGATTCTGAGTTAGCTGAGAAATTGTTACCTCATGGGAGGTATTAGTTCTGCCCGAGCTGCCTGGAGCAGTGATCACGTCCAGGACACTTCTCAATTTGTTTATTAAAGTCTTGCATATTCGGATAGTTGTTAGGTTTATTATTATTATTAATAATTTATGTTCGACAGGCTTTTTGCATTAGGCGAGCGATAGACACCAGGCATACTGCGTTTTCACGTGTGATATAACGAAGTACGTGCATACGGTTTAATTATATAGTGAGTTTTAATAGACTACGCTGGGTTTGCGATTTGGTGTTACGATTAATGTATTATGTAATTAATCAGTTCGTTTGGTTTAACCAGTATTTCAGTGTGTTTTTGAGAGTCAGTGGTGAAGTGCGTGTGACTTTGTGTGTCAGTGTGTGTGTGTCAGTGTGGGAGGGGATTTTTGTCAGTGGAAGGGGGATCTGGCATGTTGGGGAGTTGTAATTTTGATTATAATTTGTGTGTTTTTATTGATAGTGTGAATTTATTACACCTGGGTTTGTGCGCGATAAGTGAGTAATTTAATGTGTGACTGTTAGTTCATTCCTGGTGGGTGTAAAATATATAATTTTCCTCTGTTAATATTTAAAAAGTTTGTTGTAGGAGATTGTGTGTTCAATCTAATCGTTAACCATTTTACGTATTTTGATCGTATGAAATTCGTTTGGTGTAATTAACTTTGTTTGATTAAGTTTGTTTTGTGACATTTATTCAGGTGTTTGAAATATTGTTAAGGAAATTCGTTCTTAATATTTCATTACGATATTAGTGTAAATGTTGTGTTGCGTTTGTTGTGTGCAACGTACTCGGGGTAAGTCGTTTTATTGAGTTCTCTCTTGTGACGTGTTTGGTAAATGTATTCTTAAAGTAATTTTTAATATCTCATGTTTATATTAATTTGATTTATGTTGTGGTGTTAATCGCGTGATTAAAGTGAAATAACTCGTTCCTTTTATGCTATTCGAGGAGTGATTATGGGTAGTATCCGCTTGATTTGTATGTTTTAACTAAATTAATAGACTGTTGTTTGAACATAAATCGTAGTGGGGCCATAACATACCCGCGTTTTCTTGCTCCATCCACACCTCACTCGCCTAGTGGGTCAGAAGTGACATGCGTGCCCTAGCTTCATCTACAAATAAAAATGTTACTAATACCGCTCTTACACCAACATTAACTATTATATAAACAATTACAACCCACTCCTCTGGTAAGTCGACTCCAGCAGGTCATCATTCCTGCTCCGCCATCCTTTCAACACCAATAAAATAATTTAAAAAACTCCATATCAAATAATAAAAAAAATTATCAAAGAAATTTGATATCAAACAATTAAACTAATTAATTAATCAGCAACTAATCAATCATTCTATTAATTGGTATGCATGCCCATATTGATTAATCGAACTATCAATTACCTGCTCCATCCACATGTCATTTTAATGAAGTGGGCCAGTAACCCCCACTCCCTCTACTAGCATGGAGGGTATCTTACAAGAAACATCAACCAAAATGTGTTAACAGCTTAAGTTGTGAAACTTGTGTAGTTACAGTATGTGTTTATATATCTAGTACAACATGGAGCGTATGTGTAGTGGTGGAGCTTAGTTTTTTACTAGACAAGCTCTGAGTGTTTCAATGTTTGTGAAATCTCTGCTTTGTTTCTCTGTTATGTAGTATACCTTGGACTTATATTGAGATGTTATTTCATGAAACTACAGTATTTTACATTTTTTACTGCCAACATTATCACAGATAATACAAGTTATAAGTTGGATTTATAACAGAGCTATGAGATTAGTTTTCCCACCGGTCCAGGTACAAATATTTACAATGCTCAACAGACCTTGCTTACTTATACAGTTTATTTTTTTATGTATAGATGAAGTAAATGAAATACATGATTTTACAAGTTTTTATGCTGTATAGGGATGGGCCGATACCAACAATATTGATTCTCAACTGCAGATGCTGTTGACTACAGCGATGCAGATACCAGTTTTCATGAGCACAATCATAATTCCCATTTCCCAATATTCGGAAATACTTTTTACTACTTAAATTTAAGTATTCAGTTTTCTGAAAACTTTAAGCACTTTGTATTAGGCTTTCACATCATAGAAATTAAATACAACACTAATTTTAATAATAAATGATGACCCAGTTTAAATGGACCAATACACGACTTAACAGTCGAGGAAAAACTGTTTCCAGACAATACAGCATTCATTACAAACTGAGTTCATTAAAAACAACATGACTTTGATTTCAGATTTGAGAAATACCATACATAATTTCAACGTGCATGTTTGTTTAAACCAACAGCCTAAAGATGGCATTAAAAAGAACTTATTGAAATTAATTTAATATTAAATATTTGCTGGAAATTTTTTTATTAATTTTAATATTTTTGCTTAGTATTCCTTCGTTAGCCAAGCGATTCTCAATCCCTTGGTTAAAATGACAACTGATATACCGTATTTACCTGAAAGGAAGATGACTCTGAATCTAAGATGACCCCTTCATAAAAAATATTTTTGAGGGGAAAATATTTAAACCTGAATTCAAGCCTACCCCTGTGAAGTGTTGAATAAATTATTTAGGTTGAAGTATTTTTGCATGAATCTTAGTTGGTGAAACCGACCCTAAGAACTACACCCGTCAAAATCTACTGTATTTACTTTCACTATCCATTTTTAATAACAACAGTGTCATAGGATCTGATACATTTTCATTGCTGCCAACCTACGAATGGAGTAAAACTATAAGAAGAAAATAAAACAAAAAACTCTTCCAGGATGTAAGCAATACTATCGATAGCACCAATTGTCGATTAACTGCATTGTTATGCAGTCACTTAGTGTCCAAAAACGAATGAGTCACACAATATTTGGTGAATGTATCGACAGGGAACTAATCATCAAAAAACAATTGTTCCGAATATATTTTTAGTTTCAGACAGAATATCTGATTGATGGATGCAGTAAATTAATGCTTTACGAGATGTAGCATCCCGTGTGTTAAATAAATTAGTGCTACTAATCTGTGAATAATAATTGGCAAATAATGTTCCGACACTGCCGATGCAGATGGTCGTGTTATCAGCCGGGGTATCGGCCCATCCCTAATGCTGTTGTCTATTTGCAGTTTGTTTGCACTTTAGTAATCAAATGTTTGAAAAATCCCCCCATATACGTGTTTGGCTGTGTCATAATTACACATGCCACATCACAAGTAATCCTTACTTCTGTTAACATAAAAGTATCTTATTTATTTTTTTGGAATTTTTGTATGTTATCTTTAAATTACAATATTTCATTTGTAATTAATACAAATAAAAAAGTGGGAAAATAGATGAGTTTTGAATGTGCAAAAAGCGGTGCTTTGAAACTTGAAAAGCTGTATTTTCATTTTGATGTTTTCACCAATGTGTTTTTACTTTGTGAACACCCAAAATTAATTGTGAACACTGCTAAAAACCTTTAAACCATTTCAAAGAATGAAATGATCATTTATAAACCTTTTTGAGTTAAACACTATTTTAGTATAACGAATGTATACATGATGTTGTGTAGCAATATATAACCCCCACCCCCCACCCATCTCTCAGAGTTAACTGCTTGTCCCAAATTATAAAACACTATATTTATAGCTGCACAGGGGTGTATAGCATTTCAGACATTTTCTTATTTTCTCAAGTTGAATCTACACTAAACGCAAAGTCTTAGTCTACAACTACAAACAAACACTGAAACAATGTTTATCGTTCAAAATACATTTCTTTGAGAACTGCAAAATTATCTGCATTATGGCGCTGTCGCTGGTCACCAAGAACAGAACTGTATTTTGAGAAAAATCTTTCGCAGTGTGTATTTGCACATGGCAACAATTCACTTTTCAAAGCACCCATAGAAAATTATGGATAATTTACACAGAGAAATTAAAATTGAAATTAAATTCAGCTATACATCATCGTGTTCTCCTGACTTTTTTTTGCCAAAAATTGCAGGCAGATAGAGGAAATGTGGGAATTGTTTATCGCCAGATGAAAAACAATAACAATTCTTCCGTAACCGAAAGTAAGATAAATTTATTATTCTGTTAAAGTTGTTTTATGTTGGTCTTTTCACAGAGTGTACACACACAAACCACGTAAAATAAATATGAAATATTGGTTGTAAACACCAATGGCACATAAAAAATTGAAGTATGTACTTGCATTCAGAATTCTGAATATAAGTTCACAAAGTTTTGACAGTTCTAAAAACATACCGCTCCCACAACGTTTCCTTGCATCACAATGTTTCCTTGCTCTATAGTTGCTCTGTCTATGACTTAAACAATGAGTGTAAACAAATTCTATGATCTATGCAAGTTACCATTCCAACCTACCTTAGTTTTGTAATATTGTAAAGTCATACTGCTGGGGTTACTTCAATTTTACTGCCAGTGGATTAGATGGGTTTGGAGACACTTTAGTTTAACGTCTTTCATGAGACAGCTTTGTTTGGCACCTCTTCTTACAAGACTGTATCATTTAAAATTACATATTATTTTAATGGACAAGTCGAAAATTTGCCTGTATGAAAGAAACATTCAAATTATTATATAACCTGTTAAGTTTTAACCTCGCCAAAAGAAAACACGATAAATATATAGTTCCTAACAATTTGAATTTTATACACATTCGGGATGTAAATATTTTTGGCGAAGTTAATTTTCCATACAATAAACGTGTTATTTTACACTGCAAAATAGAGCTGAGATGGTGGTTTTCTAAGCAACGTACATTTCAAACATTCTAATAACCATTTCAAAATATGTTATTTCCAATAAACACTAACTTACTGTTTGTAATTCCTATTTGCAACTCCTGAATACATGTTCTGTTGCAATCCTTACTACATGTGTCTCTGTCATCAATACAAAATAATTAGCTGATTCGTTAAATAAATACGACACTTCAACTTTCCGAAACTAGTAAACTGCATTACTGCATAACCGAAATAAGCGGAGCCACTTCGTGACAATACGGAAAATGGTGAACCAAGTCTTACACGTTTCGCTCAATATATGTCATACATAGAATAAATATATCAATATGCACATCGTGATCCGTGTATCGAATGTCCCATCTCTAGTTTTTAGGTTAGGATTTTCATTTGCTTACGTTCTGAATTTACACGAATGTTTTGTTTGTGAACATCATGTTCAAATTTTGCTATCGTTTTAGAATATTCGTTGATTTCTGTGAGCATGGCCTTCTATTAAGTTTAACTAAATGAATACGAACTTAAAAAAGAAAAATAAACTTTCTCGTGCATAATTTACAAAAATTCGTGGAAATTTCGTTTTCTTGTGGCAATTGGTATTTCTCACGGTTTCCCCTTAATTTTCGCGCGAATTTGCAAAAATGTCTACTCCCTAGTAATGGCTAATAAGAAATATGCAGAATGTTATTAGACATGAATGTGGTACATTGTCCCTTTGGTGTAATTATCTTGCCTTTGTATGATGCAGAGGAATTGCCTGAAAGTATTACCTTTAGCAAGGCTTCAGGAATGTTGGAAGTAACTAAGAATGGAATATAGTGATGGTGATAGTTGTTGATAGATTAATTATAGTAAGTGTGTTCAAAAGTATATATTTCAAAGTGTTACGAATAAAATATGATGCTATAGGCCCTGTTTTGCAATAAACTACTAGCTATAAATCACAATTTGCAAAATACTAGTTGTGATAATGTCTGTTACACAAAGAGATTGGCAGCAGTAGTAAAATCAGCCCATTTTCTGTACATAATAGTACTTAAGGTACCACAAGTGCCCAGTTAACCAGCTGTGAACTTATTTCTTGCAGGAGGTGTTGTTCTTCCCAGCGATGAAGCCTGAAGATCCTAACAGACAGAAAGAAGAAGAAGAAATTGTGCATGGCAACGGCATGGCAAATGGCATTTAGTGGTTTCCTGGTTTGTGAAGGAGACTGCTAGTTATTTATTGGTTCAAGTGCACCTAACAACTCTGCTGAAACTGAAATTTAGAATGTAGTTTCTTTTCTTCATTGGCTTCCCCTCACCAAGTCAAACATTTTGTCTGTCTTGCTATTTTATTTTACCAAATATTTTTACTACCCATGCATCAAGTATTGGTGTATTGTCACCCCACCCCCAAACCATTTGTAACTACACATTAATTACAAGCATTACTGAAAAAAAAAATACAAGCCTTTAAGAGCAGATGATTTTGTCAAAATAATAGTTAATTTTTAAATAAAATAATCTGTTTCAGTATAAGTTTATTTTTAATTCTTATCATTAGAGGCTCACAAAAATCAACTGTTTTAGACCCTAAATAATAAAATTATTAAATTATTTTTAGCTGCAAAAAACAATTAAAGATGTGAATCATTATTATTTTTGATCAGTTACCGCAAAATGTTAATGTGTATCATGAGCTGCAGTAAGTGAGCGACAGGCAAAACAAGCAGCATCATGACCTTGAGATAACTCGGCAAAAGGTTGTGTTTTCAACGTGACCTTGGTGCAGTAGTTGTCTGGGTCTGGCAACACCCACCTTACTTAATGGTATGTATCCTTCACCGTTATCTAAGTTCATGTTAAGCACAAAGAATTATTCAGTCCAGAATTAAAAACTGTGCTTGTGGTTCATAATATTTGCTGAAGATAGCAGAGTTAAGTACTGCTCAAAGTATTCCTATGCTGAAAACAGGAACTTTGCAGCACTTTGCTACTATGGTTATACTCAAGCAGTGGCCAGCAAGGGAAGTAGATAAAAACAAAAACAGAAGGTCCGTTAAGAGAGAGCCGTTGGGGAGCGATAGCGACTGAAATATGTGCTACTTTTGGAGCATTATCATCATGCAGAAAAAGGAAACCAAGTCAATATGACATGGACAGTAGTATTGTGTTTAACTTATGGATATGCTAATTTCGTCCTAAAACATAAATTAAAAAAATACTGTGGACTGCTTTTCAGAGGACTACCATGTAACAGCAATAAAATACAACCTCTATTCTTATTAAACTTTATGTAGAGCATGAGAGTTGTACATACTCTGTGAATGAAGTTTAACTAACAAATACTGTAAATAACACATTAAAAGTCGTTTCACTAAAACTTGTTTAAATAAAGAATACAACATTATAAAATACCAAATATAGTCCATTTCATATAAGTGGTCTCAAATTTGACAATGTGACAAACCTACCCAGTATGTAAACAGTAAATGCTCTCACTCCTACAGTATTGTATCAGCTGATGAACTGCTGCGGGATCCGTGTTGTTAGGTTGGCTATTTTGATGACGGTTTTGTAAGAAAATAGTACTCAGAACTAAAAGTCGTAATTTAAAATCTTAAATATACTTGCACCATTTATGGTTTAAATTACGTTTCTAAAGCAATATTAAATTTTCTTGACTATTAGTAACAGGACTTAAAAAACATGTTCAGCATTTATGACAGAGTATGTCGACACATACGTACAGTAAACGTTTCCAGCCAATGGCTAGCCATGTTTATGTTTCCAACCCGGTGAAGGTAGTTGCGCATGGGTTTATTTTCTCATTGTGTCATACGAATATCTTATTGGTGTTGTCGGAATATTTAATCTGTAGTTAATTATTTTATATTTGCTTTTTCCAAACACGGTTGTAGGTACCGTTGTAGTGCATTTTTTTTTAAATAGTAAAATGTAATATTAATCTGCACGTCATTAAAACTGTTTGTTCCACCATTTTCCTAACCGCCTTCCACAATGAAGTGACACGGATATAATTTCCGTATTTAAGTTTGTTTGTATCAGGAAATGTGCGCAGTGTTGATTTTACCGAATGATTTTGCAAATAAATTATTTAATGCTAGTGATGAATAAAAACATTTTAGTGAAGTAAACCCGCAAGGATTGCCATAGAAAAACAGTGTTAAAGAGGTTACAACAGTAATTTGTGAACCGTTAAGATAATTATTAAAATGCACGTGGCCTGAAAAATGCTGCACTTTCCCCACTCTTGTAGTGAGTGAACAATATTTGTTTGTCTACATCGTAAATTCGAGTTTAACATTAACTTCGGTCAAAGTGTGTGCATGTATATATTGATGTATCTGTACGAATACGAACAGAGACATATGTATTGCGTTTTGTATTTTCATTAAAGGTATAATTTTCGAAGTAAAAAAATTTAAATGTTATTTCCATATGAGCAAAATTTTCCACTGCTCCATCAAAACAATATGCAACTCAAAATGCCATGCACGCATGCCGGAATCAAATAGCCCTGACCAACACAGCACGACAAAAAACGCAATCACGGTACATTTCAATGTGACTATAGGATATTCACGGTAAAGTGAACACTTTTGAAAACTTGCTCATTTGGAATAATAGTCAATTAAATATATATTTTATTTTAACCTTATACGTTAACTTTTGAGACTGGTAAAATATATACATTGTGATTATTACTTATAGGGCAATATTTATTTTTAAAATTTGGTTACAGAATAAAAAAAATAGCTGTAATTGAAAAGTAATTAGGGCCTCAAAAGTGCTCACTTTACTGTGAACAGCCTATACTTGAATTTACAGCACGACCTACACCACACTCTCGGCATTTATTCTAACTATTTAGAAGACGCTGAGAGGTTACGTTAGTCTCAAAGGCAGTGAACAAGAGGGAAATTTAATGATGACAAATTGGTATCACTAATACATATAAAAGTAAAATTATTATTTTTAAGAGTTGGATACAGTAGTTTTCAATTAATTTTTCTTTTAAGCTGCGTATTTACCATTGTAGGGAAAGCTTGCAATACAATTTCATTTTGCAATGTTGTATATTCTGTGCATCGTGCCGTATGACACGAAGAATAGAAATCATTTCTAATCCAAAATTGCTGGTTGGACGACAGACTCAGTCGGGCTTATGACGACTTATCTTGTATTTCATTGGCTTTTGGCCGTTGTGTCATGCCCGTTGGGACTATGTGATTCCAGCATCGTAAGAACATCAAAATAAACCAGTCTCACGAAAGACGATAAACTAAACACACACCCCCCCCCCCCCGATCACTTTTTCCCTCGAAATAAAATAAATATGATATCCTAATTGGGCCCACATTTCATTGCTATGAACATTTCTCTGCATTGTTATTGATTGAAACTCTAACACTCTGGTTCTGGAGGGTTTCAAAATGTAAAGCTTACTGGCCATACAAACTTGTAAGACAACTTTTCAATATGAAGTAAATAACATGTTTATCAAACAAAATTCTTTCAATTTAAGCACCCAACAAAGGTGCTGCAACATCATAAAGAAGTGTCTCGTGCATCAGCAGGAACTGCGGCATTCCAAAATTTATCGCTAAGGGAAATGAACTTTATGATGTCTTCAATCTTGGGTAGGTGGAGCAACTTTTTATTGTGTAAGTAACATGTCTGTCTGATATATTGTTGCTGTAGGTCATATCTGTTTCTCTAGAGCGCTTTGTAACATCTCTGAACTGAAATACAGTTTTTCATTAGGTACCTGAGAACAAGAATAGGGCTGTATTGACAATTTTAAGGAGGAAGGTTGTGCGACTGAACTTGTGTAAATATCAACACCGAGTTAGTCAGGAAAAAGTTTTTATTCACAGCACCTGCAAAACTTAACATTTGAGTTACTAAATGAGAGTTATTAAAATTACTGAAATTAAGTAACATATACTTAAATATTATTTTGACTACCTACATACTTTAGCATCTTGAGACTTATAACCACCATAAAAGTATCAGGCTGTACAGATTTTGTTGTTATATCATACCACAAAGCTGAATTATGTACTTTTAATGCAATAGTAGGCATAGTCTGTATGACTTTGAATAGAAGGTGTGAGATGGGGAGGGGCGGTATTTGCCAAACTTTTTGCCTAGAAACAGGGATGGGGACTGCATTGAAGGAAAATTTATTTTCAGTGTTAATAAATGTAATAAAACAAAGTACTGCAAAACTAAAAACTGTAAGGAACTTTTTTTTCACAGACTGACAAATATCTGACAAATACATTGATGCGTGATGCTTATATGGGTTATATTAGACACGACTCATCGTAACGTGTTTCACCTCCCAGGAACCACTACCATAACTGGCTAAAGGATTTTTCCCGTGCAGGGACAGTTAGACACGTGGTATTTCCTGATATACCAGACCCAACTTCCTCCAACTACTTACGTAGTTTCTACGTATCTTGAGGAAGGGTCAAACCCAGCATGTTATACACAAGTGCACACATGATCGTTGCAGACAAGCGTCCAGAATAATGTCTGCAATTTTGTAACGACACTGATGCAATGACAACGTACACAGAATATACTGTATTTACCTGAAAGGAAGATGGCTCCTTCCTAACAAAAATATGTTTGAGGGAAAAATATTTAAATCTGAATTCAAGACTACTACTGTGAAGTGCTGAAAAAATGATTAAGGTTGAAAGTATTTTTGCATGAATTTATGACAAACCCTTCAAGACGAAATGAATAATAGTATATGTTTTAGTACATGAATAATAGTATATGTTTTATTTACTTTTAAAGAAAAGCTAATCACTGTAAAACTTTGTGGGTGTTTCGTGCCTTGAGCCATTTTGCTTCCCAGCAAAGCGCTTCCTCCTTCCTCTCTATGGCGGCGCGGGATGATGTGAGATAAGGGGACCCTTGTCAGAGTTGGCAGGTACAGTCTCAGCACTACAAAAATACATACAACCATAGGACAACCTGTATTTAAGCATGAAAAGCCTTTATTGAAATCCTCTGTCTCATGGCACGCCAATTTTGGAGGACTTACTGCTACCTGAGTAAAAATTATGAGTAGAAGTTTGTAGTAATTTTGTGCATGTAACACAAACTTAAAATACTGAACTAGCAGTGTCACTCATTTACGGTACTTGTGCCTAGGTTTTGAATTGAAGACTACCCTGAATTGTAGACGACCCCTTATTTTTTCTGTTAAAAAAAATCTCTTCTTCCTTTCTGGTAAATATGGTACATGTCGTGATAGGGCAATGTTAATGTCAACTTTTAAGTTTCTGGGTACGTAACACTGGCACTCACTGATTCAATGTTCCCGCTGTCTTCGATGGATGTTCTCTCTTACATGGTGGTGCTGCGTAAGGCGGGTTTGGGCAGGTGGCCTCCATGGTGACTCAGTAACAGCCAGCTGTTCCCATCGTAGGTCGGCCGGTGTGCTGCGTGGAGCTCTCTGTTGCCGTCAAGGACAGTGCCTCCTACCCCCTCGGTTGCTGGATTTGGTGCTGGTGTCTTCATCGTTGGTGGGCGAGGTGGTTCAGTTAGTGTACCCACCCCCTTGGATGCAGGTGCCATTGACTGCGCCTCCAGTTCGACGACTGGTTCGCTGTGGCTCCTCTTTGCTTGTCTGAAGACCGTCTGGGGAGGGCTGGACATCTGGTTCTTAAGTTGAGCCCTTTCGGACTAGGCTTGACGCCGATAGCCTTGTGTTGCCCCTCCGGCTGTAGTCTGGAAGTCCGTCTGGGGAAGGCTTGTCGCCTCATCGTCTTATGCTTCCCCTCCAGCTGTATTCTCGGTGGGGAGGGGCCATCAAAACGACCATTGGGTTCCCTTGATGAGATGATGTGGCCTTGACAACAGCCTAGGCTGTGGGCATCTCTGCAGGTCCTTCTCTCATTCGGGTCGGTCTGGGCTGTGTCAGTCTGCAAGGTTCTCCTCCTGTCCAGGAGGAGCGACCGTCGGGATGGCCACGGCATCGGGCGGGATGGCCACGGCATCGGGTGGTGGCAAACTATGAACAGCCTGAACAGAGGTGGTCACAAAAATAACAGATGGTTTCCCTTGATGGGATGGTGAGGCGGGTGCCCCGATTAAGTTCTCTCCTTGGCTGTCCTTTCGTCTGTGAAGTGGGGCCTGGGACTTACCTGCGGTGCTGGCTAGTGCCAGGAAATAGAAGCTGGGTGCTGGATGTTGCCAGGAAATAGAAGCTGCCGGCCTCTGTGTTGAGTGTCGACTTGTCTGCCAGGGTAGCTGCAAGATCTTGGGTGATCGTGGCTGTAGGTACCAGCTGTACAGCGACCTTGGGCAAGGCCTGTGTGGGCTGGCAGTTCTGGTGTGTGCCTCTTTGGGGGAGGAGGCATCTTGTCGGCGGCAGCTGCTATGGCATCGCAGGCATCTCACTGAGCGGGCTCGCTGGAGCTGGTGGTGCGGGTGTGGTCCGTCGAGGTGATAGCTATAGGAGGAGCACTGTCGGTTTGGCGAAACTAGTAGCTGAAGTTATCCTGGTGATGGCATTCCGATGAGGCCACTTGTGGCTCGGTTCTCTATCTAGCATTGGCGGCGACCAACCAAAGGACAAGATTGTTGGTTTTAGGAAACGTGTGCAGTGACGAGTTTACTGAATGATTCTGCAAATAAATTATATAATACGTGACGAATAAAAGTGAGTTTGGTAAAGCAAACTTGTAAGGATTTCCATAGGGGAAACCCATATCCAGGAGATTACGAATTCAACAGTAAGTTTGCGTGTTATGTAAATAATGTCTTTGCAAACCATTACTACAATTACTGAAATGTCTGTGGCCTAAAAAAAAGTGGTAACTTTCAACATTTTTGTAGTGTGTAAACAGGCGTGTAAAGTGAGATAACATGCCAGACTTGCAGAATCATGGGTTAAACTGTAGAGCACTGCACCATAGCAATGATAAACAACAGTGTGTTCTAATAACTGGGTATGAAATACATTAAAAGTTTAAAACTGATTGTTGCAAGGAATCTTAAGTGATGAGACCAATATATATTTTAACTAATGCAATATTGGATAAATGGTGAAAGCGAGCGGGGGTATATCCAAGTTTGCGAAGGAAGGACATATCAATAAAAATAAAAGAACTAATTATAACTTTTAATTTATTTACACAGCTATTATTTACAACTTTAAAATAATGTATGCTTCTCCCATTATTATTCTCAGTGAGCGCAATATTTATTTGGTGTCCATCAAAATTCTAGTGCTGAGCCGATACAGGTTTTTACTGATACCGGCACAATGGAAATATGTGTAAAGATTGAAAGACTTTAGCATTAAAAGTTTGGGAAGCTCATGAAAATCTGTGTTAGTTAAAGTCAGTGCCACACAATGTACTAATAGATGCTTTCAGTAAACGTACAAAACATTAGGAAAATTAATTCTTCAAAATCAGAGATTAAAAGCAGCACTCAAAATATACTTTAGTGATTTATTTTTAAATTTACTTCAAGCAATTACAATTTAAGCAATTTTTGTTATAAACAAATAAAATATTAAATCTACAAGGTCGTGTATCACATTTCTCAGCATAATTGAACATTGTTCATATTCAGAACTCCGTTATTTTACTGAGAGTAAGATTGAAACACTGCCAGTTCCAGGGTTATGAATGTCAGAATCATTGCTTTTACAAGATTTTACATACTGATATGACAAGGTGTAACTTAAGTGTGGCGCCTGCAAAGCTGGTGATTTGATGACTCACAATTCAAGCTGTATATGATAATCTCCTATAAGTGCCTGTCACAGCAGGTGGCCACAGTGGGGTGGCAGCGGCAATTCTCTCTCTCACTTCCTCACTCTTTCCTCTTCCTGTAGATTATTTTACAGCAGGGAGGCATGTCCCTTCCGCCATTTGTCGTCCTGGAGTGGCATTCTGGCAGTTTAATACTTCGAATAAGAATGGTAACTGCTGACTAAAAATGGCAGCAGTTGGCCCCTCTTACTCCAACATTGCCACCCTATCATCCTCTGGTTTAACGGAAAATATTGGGTCTCAATATCTGCTAAAAATGAAATAGATTCGGACGGGCTGATATTTGGCATTGGGTATCGGTATGGGCTAAGAACTACAAAATTATATTTAAAGTCATTATTAATGTAAATTTGTTACAGTAGCTTAATTCACTCTCATTATTTACGTATGTTCAATAGTTCTGCCAGTCAGTCTTGCTCTCCATTCTACTAATGCCTGTAGTCCACAGATGCCACTCAAATCTCTGCTGGCTTGGTGTCTTTGCACACCTGTCGCTTAAGGTCTCTCAAAACTGTTTGCTCGAAGGCCTGATCTGGGAGGTTTCCTGCACCCCGAGTCTCGCTGAGAGGCAAGAACATTGGGTCATATCATTCTTTCAGACCACTGGCGAAAATCAATCTGCAGATGTCCGGGATGCACGAGTTGCTATACGCTTATCACTACTGCATACCTTTGAAAATAGCCGCAAATTTATCTTACTATGTGGGACAGCTCAAGGGAAACAGTGAGCATGTAGCACACAACTATGAAGGTTTCATGAAAGCAAAATGTTTTTTTTTTTCTTGTAAAATGAAAATGCTACATGTGTTTATAATCAACTTATATGCATTTTGAATTCTTGTGCCCTGCTTTCGAAACAAAAAAAAATTATGTTGATGGTCTAAAGCTAATGCTGACCATAACTTTTAAAATAAAATAAATTCAACAACAATAAACAGTTATGAGTGCAGCAACAAACCGTTGCTATATTAGTAGCATAATCTACCATTTATACAGAAAAATATAAGTTATGATGTCACAGCCTTGCATCTAACCATAAAATCAAGCAATTGAAGATAAAGTTGTTAGTTTTGAAACATACCAATAAATATCACTTTACTTGCAGAAAGTTTTCATCCACTTAGGTAAAGGCCATTCACGGTAAAGTGAGCACTTTTGAAAGCCCTCTCATTTGGAATAATAATCAATAAGTATGTTTTACTTTAGCCTTAGACGTTAACTTCCGAGTGCGGTGGAATGTACACACTGTGTTTAATACTTGCATGGCAATATTTATTTTAAAATACGTTTAAAGGTTAAAAAATTACAAAGAAAAAAGTAACCACAGGCCGTCAAAAGTGCTCATTTTACCATGAACAGCCTATAATGTTTTGTCCTGCATGTTGAATGGGTTGTTGTCCTTGTTTTGCACTGAACCATCACTAACACAAGTCTACACTACACACATTACTGATGCTTTCAAAAGCATACTTAGATGAATTCCACATGCAAAGAAAATTTTGAAAAATAATACTAAAATTTGGATACCATAAAAAATATATCTTGTAACATTAAAGAAAGTGCCAAAATAATAAAATTATTGAAGCAATGTTTGCTTACAGTAACAAAAAAAAATGCTATTGGACAAAAACATTATCTAAATGTTACTTTCTGGGTACAGAGGCTTCTCAACAATTTGGTACGTGAAATTTTCACTTTGTCATCGAAGGAAATATTTTGTTACACTCCAAATATAATATTCCAGCTTCCTCCAACCACTCAAATTAAAAAATGTGTGCAATGCACAAAAGTAAACCACTGTATTGACACAATGGCTGGTTAGGAACATTCAGTGGGCATCAATTTCCTGCGGCGGTGGCGGCTCCTCATCATCTCCACCAGGTTTGAAAGGCTCGACCGAGTTATAGTGCTCTCCCAGGCCGTACATGTGGCGGTGGTAGACTATGGTGAGGCGTGCTCCATTGTCCCCATACTCCTCCCCCACAAGGATGGACGGCCCGCTGGCCTGCACCACCTCTATATAGCACTGCAGTGCATGCGACAATGCCCGGAGCTGCAACCAACAAGTGAATTCCCAGTCACGACTTACAATTACAAATGTTTAGTTGAAAATGGTATCAAATTTGTACCAATAATTGTGAGAACATCCATTATATTAGTTACATTCACAGCCATGAGAAAATTAATGGATTGTGTTTTAATGTACTGTAAAACAGGCAACAAAAACTTGTTCCATCTTGGCAAAATAATGTATTTGCAAAAGTTTTGCCACCACATTCTAAATGAAATTTAGAACAAAGGAGAAATTAAAGCAAAGTTTTGGGACCTTTCTGCTTGGTGCATCGCCAGATTGCATTATTTCTCCGGCACCTGCACTGTTACTTGCAAACCTTTGAATAAGTATTATGTCCATTTTCTAGTGTGAATATAGCTTTTAATTAGGGTACTATTTATGAAAAAATTTCCGAACATGTACACTGAGGCCTCATCTATTTGGCAGTGCAGGGGTCGATGGCATCGGAGGCCTTTCTTCCCAGTTGGTTGGGAAGTAGACAACATATGTCTTCACGGGCTTTTTGTTGGTTGTGGGGTTTGTTGCGTCAGGCAACTCAGTAATGCCCCACTGGGAACAAGGAAGAACAATGCGAGGGGTTGGCCTTGTCTGAACATTGGTGGGAGTATAGCTGGGTTGGGGTTCCAGACATCTCACCACCTTTCCTACTACTGAGGACCAGTCGGTAACTATGGGCTTCTTGGGTGGCGTAGGGGGTAGCGGAGATACATCATGAGGAATGTGCCACAGGAGTCTGAAGGTGTTTCAGTCCTCACTGAACGAGCTGGAAGTTGTCCTCCTCTGACATGCCGCAGCCTATCTTTTCCAGGTGTAAACACTTTTGGTGCTCTGTTCAGTTTTCACAGCGCCTGCTTCGGGAAATAGCTTAAAGAGGAGAGATAATGAGTGTTCAAAAAAGGCAGGCATGACCTGAAACTATGAAAATAAAGTCAGGGTTGTTATTTGGGCGGAACATCACTGGCAGACCCAAGCACTTTACAGAAGAGGGCAATAGCTGCTCCTGTGTTACTCGGCAAGGTGGGACATCGCCATAGGATCTCAGTAACACAGTCACAGCTCCTGGAAATGCATGGATGGAAAAGAGGGGGCGGGTGACATGTGCCTACTCCTGGAAGATAAGTGAGAAGCAGGAGGAGAGGCAGAGTGCGAAGAATAGGAGCTGTTAGTTGCCGGAACCATTAAACTCACATGTCCAGTCTGTAGCTTGATTAGATCCTGAAGGGCCAAACCTAGGTTGCAAACAGGGTTTTCTGTCTCAGAAGACACTAGCATGGGATGGGGAGGGGGTAACCCCAGGAGGTCAGAACACACTTGGATGCAGTAGAAACGTTGCTAGTGCCATATAGCCGTGAGATAGGGATGGCTTCAAAAGGCATCTGGGCAGAGTAATGTTCTGTGACTGGAGCTGGGTTAGTCAGGTAGAAAGTTTTGGTACCAGGCAGAATAGTGACATCCTGCAACTGAGCTGTGCGAGTCAACCCTGAACTAATGACCAAGGGTCCTATTTATATTCAAAACACAAGGCCAGTGTGGGGTGGCGGTGAGGTAGTGGTGGAGCTGGCCAGAGGCTGGGCTGCATTCCCTATATGGCCAGCGGCCGAGTAACTACGTGCCAAGGTTTGAAGCGGGTTACCGATCAGCAGGCGGCAGCAGCCGGCCTGCAAGCAATCCCTAGCATCAGCAGAAAGGGTGCCAGTGGCATGGACGGCAAAACACTCTTCTTGGGAGGAAGCCGCCCACAGCTGTGGCGAGGTTACATCAGGATAACGACGTCACCCATGGCGTGTCAACGTAATCAATGAATGGTGTGGTACTTGCTGATTTGTATTTACTGTGCCAGTGTTGATTTAACATTGTGTGTCATTACTTTGTTTCAAGAAGCAGCAGTGTAATCAACAATATGGTGCCATATTTCATTCTTTATCATTTTATGTTAACGATTGGCGAAATATTAATTTTATTAATTAATTCAAAATTGTTTTCCAATGTATTAAAGTTTCCAGAATGTTATCAGCAATGTTATGTTTTTTTTTTTTTTATTTTTTGTTTAAGATGTGATATTTTCTGTTGCAGTTGTAAAATGGCAGTTTCATGAAAAAGGGTAACTACAACCACAACCACGTGGCTAAGAGCCTAAAGATTACGGGGTGCTGATGCAGAACCCATCATTTAACCTGTATATTTTAACATTGGCAGTGTTACCAACTTAATTTTTTTGAGGTTATAGCCACCATCTTGGAGATACTCCATCCATCAACTTTGCCCCATCAGCGAGCGCTGAGAGCCTTGGGGCAAATCTAAAGTGTTGTACATTTATTCTAGTGGATACAGGGTTGATTTCATGCGTTGGACAACTACAGACACTAAAAATAATTAACACATTTAATTATGGAAATTTTACTGCCCACTCTGAATTCGACATGTGGTCACCGCCCCCTCAACCAGAGATTATTTTACCCGATGAGCAACGGACCAGCCAACACCGATAAGGAAGTTGAAAGAGTCACCACAAGATCGTAACACCCATGTGCCCAGTGACGTCACAGACACTGAGCCTTGGGAAGAGGCGGTAAACTTGTCATTAGCCACCACCCCGGGTGATAAGAAAAGCGTGGCACTGCCCTCTACCCTGACATAATCTACCCCTGCGGTGGAAGGCCAGCAACCCCTACACCCCTGTGAAAGCCATGAAACTAAGATTTCGACTATATAAGGAATCCCGAAAAAGCTCTTGCCAGAGTTCATCGGCCCGTCAACCACAAAGGTTTGAGGGGGGGGGGGGGGGGGGGGGGGGGTTGTCCTCTCTCTCCTGGATCTAGACAAGACCTTCATCTCTCCCAGCCTGAAGGCCAATCTTCCTCTACCAGCAGCCTGCGAAGGCTCATCCACCAGCTTCAGCAACTTGTGAAGGCTCTCTGGAGGTAACTTCACTGTCCACAACCCTGCACCCCTTATCTCCATCATTCCTCGACTCCCTTGGTAGCAGGCCGTCGTGACATTCCCTCTGGGCAACCACTCCTCTGATAACTAATTTGCTGTTAATTGTGACATTTAGTATTCTTGGAGTTTGTTTGCAGAGAATTCATCCACGTTAACCTTCACCTGGTGTAAAATGTAATAATAATTATTATTGTTTTTAGATTATAAAAACTGGTTCCCCAATGTTTTCTCAAGCATCGATAAAACGCTACAACAGACTTATAACCTTGGTGAGGTAGTCATTTACGCATCCTTAATCATTTTAATTTTTAGTTTTAATTAATTTAATTTGGGGCTCAACAGCAACCTGATCTTTCACTGTGGAATAAGTGAGAGTGGGCAGAAACCTCAGGATCAAAGCTCCTGCAAAAACATACTGGGATTCTTGGGGGTGTCCAGTATGTCCGCTGACAATAGCCTGTCATTTCTCCCTGTCAGTGTCTCGGGAGTGATTGAATAAGATACCCCCACGATGGCTGTACTACGGCAGCTAGGGGGAAGAGTGACATCAACCAGTACATTAATGAAAAAGCCTCGGAGAGAAAGAAACATTGCAATATAACATTAGTTGGGTAAAATTAAGATGACTAGGAAGGGGCGAGGACTACTAAGCATAAATTGTTGTCGAGCTCGATGGGCCCCATCTCAGTCTGGTGGTGTACTGCCAGTCGACTCTACTCACGACACTGCACCTCCGTCCCCCTTACCAGAAGTCACTGTTCACGCACCATGTCTAATTTAACCCTATATTGCTTGCGAACACGAATCCGAACTAGGCATCTGCTGGCCATGGTCAAACTACGAATATGTTAGCATTTTCAGCCCATCTAGTGCCGCACCGATTGCGAAGCCACCTGCCACATCTCAAGTAATGACATTACACCACCGAAGACATGTACAATCCAAATGGCAGCCGGGAAGGTAATTAAACTTACTGTACCTCCCAAGCTGCACCAAAATTCCGGATAGCTTCCCCTCCTCATAACTTCGTTCGTGATAAATATTTTAGGTACGAAGCATTGTCTGCCATATTGTAAATATTGTACATTTACAAGAAGCATGCATGTGAGTTGACAATTTTGGTATTATTTGCAAACAGTGCGATAAATTCTGTACCACAAGCAGTAAAGATTGTGGCAACAATGGAAAGAGAATTCAAGCACTGTTGTGAGTAGCAATGCGGTGTGGCCATTGTGTATTTACTCTGTAGTCACCGTGTGTTATACATACATAAGATTAAGTTTGTTGCTTTCAGGAAACGTGTGCAGTGTTGATTTTAATGAAGTAAACTTGCAAGTATTACATTTGAAAAACACATATCCAAGAGGTTGAGAATTTTACAAACAGTACGTTTGGGGGTTTGTAAATAATGTATTTGTAAACAGTTACTATGATTATTGAAATGCAAGTGGCCTGAAAATGCATCACTTTCAACATTTTTGTAGAGCGTGAATAATATTTGTTATTATCTATATTGAAAATTCAACTAGTGTAAGGTTAACTTTGGTCAAAGTGTGTGTGTGTGTATGGCTGCATCTGTACGAATACGAACAGCGGCGTATGTATGGTTTTTTGTTTTTTTCATTGAAGTTGCAGTTTTCTAAGTTACAATAATTTAAATGTTATTTCTATAAAAGCAGAATTTTCCACTGCTCCATCAAAACTACAGTTGAAACTCGAACCATCAAACCCGCTTGAAATCGAAAGTCCATGTACAATGAGCATTTTCTGTGGTCCCGAACAAATTCCTATGTAAACAATGCTAAAAAAAAAAGTCAGTTTTTGCCTAACTCAAAATTTAATTTAATCCACATTGATCAAACATAAATTTCTGTAGCATCGTGGAAAATTACATGCTCCAATCATTAAACAACAAAGTATAAGTCAACTGTACTCGCCAAGCCATACGAAGTCGGTTACAGTACATTATGTAAACATTCATAAATAATACTAATAGAAATCATAAATAAAAAAATAAATTTTCAACACACATTGTTTTGCTTACGTCTCGCTACCCTGCATTTAGTCCTATTTACATAATCTACTATTTACGAAATAACCTGTTGTTGGGTCTCAATGTCGCACTTAACTCACACTTTGTAACAAAAACATAATAATAACAACAGACATCTCGGACTACACAGTGTATTTAGAACGCTCAAAATACAAAGAAAAATGTGGGGATACAGTATATATGTATAAGATATACGTACTGTAGAATTTTATTAGATTATCAACAAACAATTAAAATGTTTACTGCAGAAGCCATGTCGGTAATGATCCACACCGACTACAGTAATGCCGTATTTTGAGATATTGATTCGCGATGCAACATTGCCAACAACACTCGTAACTACAGTTTTTCCACGTGAATAGTTATTAATGAAAATTATGAATGTGCTATGTATAAAAATGTAACTCTAATAAATATGCCCAGAAAGTTAGAAAAAGTCAACCCAAAATTAAGGAAACCCTATTCACTGCACTTTATCAATAACAAAATTCAAGCCGTACATAAGAAAATAATTTTTCTGCTGTACAAGAGAGAGATATCTTACATAGTTTGCATGGCTGCTGCCGCGCCACAAGTACACATTGATAAGACGCCGTTTTGTGTAACGTGTTGCCGTGGTTTTTCTTTCTCAAGTCACATTACCATCTGTGGAATAGTAATAGCGCAACGTTTATTTGTAAACAATGCAACATAATACAAGTTTTCTGTCACAAATGTTTAGAAGTGCAGAAATAAAGTTAGAATTTATTATATTTGTACAGAATCATAACTTAACAATATTTACAGGAACACAAAAATTCAGTGTGGCCTACACACTCCAAAATATGGATTTCTGAGCAAGTATTTCAAAAGAGGTGTTTAATAACGTTTTTATTATGTTTGAGTGTGATTGTACCGGAAATTTTTTCTTTAATATTTCCCATTTCCATTGTTTTATTCTGGTTGGTTTTATTTCAGGCCTTTCAATGTTCAATATAAAGTTTATTGAGGTTGATTTTTTTAGGGTGACTAATATGTCAAGTCCACATCTATAGAATTTTTGACAGTCGCCTGAAATTCGATAGATAGAATTTCCACTGTATATGCATCTCAAAATGCTACACTCATAAGAACAACAAAACAATGCAGTCTCAAGAAAAATAAACTAAAGCCCCCAACATGCCACTGTTTCGTTTTTTACTTCAAAATAAAATGAACAGAATCCCAACAACGTTAATTTGGCAATTACAAAAATAACACAGGTTGGAATGCCAACCTAGCAATTCTTCAACAGAGAAAATTATCAGCAGTGTCCGCTGCAATCAAACGGAATGTAGAGCATCTCTGTCAACAGCAACTTTAGGTGCTCTTATGATTGAGACAGTAAAAAGCAATTCAATCAATGAGGTGAGGTGTGTTACTAAAATAAATTCCCCGCCAAGGAGATTCAAGGAGCTAAAAATGCTACTGTGAGTTTCCTAGCGAGTGATAAGTAATAAGGTTTGGTTGTATCATTTATTTTTTTTTTTACATATCCTGGTGATTATTTTCATGTTGAAATCATTTTCCTGATTCACCCATGTGCACATACTTTATTATTTAATGCATGTGTGTTGTGTGTATGCCTATTCAATTTTGTGAGTATATCTATATTTTGGCGAGAAATATCGTTCATGATTTACGCAATTTCTTTTGCATACAGCTGTGATTACTGATGGGTGTGGTTGGAGGTTGGCAGCTCTGCACACAGCAGAGCCAACACCAGTAACCACACACCCTAGCGAGCACCTGCCCATCAACCAACCACGCTCTAGCTCGCCCACAACAGAACCAACACTGGTCAGGCAGCCTCCACAGGTTGTGTGTCGCCCAGGTATACCTGCAAGAGCAAACCCACCAAAACGCAAAGTGGTACTTGCCGTACCAGACTTCATACTCTGCCGGAAAGCTACCAGTCCCGTACTACATACTGGACGAGCTCCAGTACCACGTAAGGACTAGAGTCCTAAACACCACTCTCTGGGTGCAACTAGCTTAGCACCCACCAAAAACACACTTAGGTGGTGACATCCCTCTCACTAGCCACGAGGTGTCACAAGTCAAGAGAGCAGTTTTTCTGGTGCCCAACGAGGGGTGATTGCACCTAATTAAGTAGAACCAAGTCACTACGGCCCTGAACTAGCATCCCTAGCCAGGAGTCAAAACAACAACCGCATGGACTTCGGAGAGACTGTAAACCAGTGTCAAAAATTGGTCATAGAGTACTTTCTCGGGTAATGTTTAATTCTGAAGACGTCCGATTACTGAAATAAATTTATGTACCGTCAATTAAACTGCTGACTTTTCCACAAGAAGCTACTAAAAGAAGACTTCACACTCACTAAATGTAACTTGGCCTCTGGTGTTTATTTTTAGGCAAGGGGAGGTCGTATTTACCATTTGGGGGGTTTTATTCAGGAAATGAACAAATATTTAATTTAAAAACCAGGTATTTTTGTGCCAGAGACTATAAAAACTGACAAATTTCAAAATGCACCAGAAACAATTAAAAACTGAGTTAATTTGAAAAATGCACTATTAATGCAATTTTTTGGGGGCCACAATAAGGTTGTGACTATAGTTTCTCATGTGTAGTTATATTTGCATATTACTCTCCATTGTTGACAGTTCCTACATTATACCTTATGTTTTTTTATAAATGAGGAGAATGGCAAACGTTGTACTATGAAATTCTTACCCATATCTTAACTACCTCCCTTCTGCAGTCCTACTCCACAACAAGCTATATACTCTCATATCTTTTGGTGTACACAGTAGTCCTTGCTCCATATTTGTAACACTGTAGTTTATCACATACATACGTTAACAGGTAGTGCAGTATCCAGTGTATCCTGCGAGAGGGACATAGCCAGACTCACCTCTACCTCACCTCCCCAGGCAGGCGTGTTGGCAATCTCGGCACAGTACTCGTCAAACTGCTCCTCCGTCAAGAGTCCCAAGGTGTCTGGGTGGCTCAGAAATGGCAGGAAGTCATCACAGTGACTACGCAAGAACTGGCTCGTCACCTGTCGCAGTCTATCTATCCCCAGCTCCTTCAGTCCCACCATCTTCCGCTGGAAATCCACGGCTGCATACAGACTGAAAAAAGCAGCTCCTGTCATATTGCTGTCATCCATGACAATATAACACTTTCTGCCACTTTTAGTGTTGTCCCTGTACAACATACCAGTTCTATACTTGCACTTAGACACGGTTAAGCAATATTTCATTTTCACTATACAGGTAATACACAATTTGTATAACAATTTTTTTTTAAATTCTGTATGACTGACACAAGACACAGCTAACGCCTCACCTAATTGAGTTTAATGGGGTTGATGTCAATGTCTATCCCGTCTCCCACCCCCTTAGAGCTGGTGGACAGGTCTATGATTTTCCAGAACGCTTTCAGAGTAAGATGGGTTGAGGCTTTGACTGGTGGAAAAAATAACGGCGGTTGAAATGGTAGGTCGAGAATGGAGCTGTCGGATGGTGTGGACTGGAACGGCTGGACAATTGAGAAAGGAAGGGGGGGGGGGGGGGGCGACAGCAGAAACAGTAAAAAGTAACTGAACAGGTATCCCTCAGTTATGCCAGATCCCATGTGCTGATTCTTGCCTCCTCACATAGTGTTGTGTATTGGGATGGATAAATGCTGGAAATTTGTGAAATTGAAAGTTCCCATTAAAAGATTCCTGGAAACTTTAGGAAAAATTGTAAACTATTGGAAACTTTGAGAAATTAATCATTAATATACACTAAATAGAAGTAATTATGTTAATTATCATGTTTACTTTTCAAACTAAATTGTGTATTTAAAAAAATTCTTGTTAGTTGATACCATAAATTTAGACAATGAAAAAAATAGTATTTTTATTACAGCAAACACATTAATAGCTCTAAGTTTTACTAAAGCTTTATATTTAACATAGCTTAATATATAACAAAGACAATTAAATTTAAGATTTACAACAGTACATAATATTATTTCTTAAACCAACAAGAGTTAAGATGATATTAAATTTGCGATAACACTGTTACACTCAGTGCCATTATTTTACCTACCACAATATTCATACAATGTGTAAACAACGAAGTGAAGTGAAGGGATTCGGGCGGCACTTAACAGCGAGGTCTTGAGAGTCGATGAGGGTGATTGAAGTGAATCTGGAGTGGCGCCAGAATGAAGGGGCAGGGGAAACGAGAAATTCCAGAGAAAACCCACCGACCAATGGCATTGTCCGGCACAATTACCACTTGCGAAAATCTAGTGACCCGGCCAAGGATCTACCAACCTAAAGTGCTAATATCTTTATTTACATATTTATTTCTATAATCATGCCATTTGGTTATTTTACTGTCATAAATTTAGCCCACACAATCTACTGTTTGTCACTGTCTTCGTGTGGGACAGCTTTGTCTTCAGTTTCAGAGTCTCCTGAAAGAGATTCAAATCCAAATCACTGGTTTTCCTTGTTTTCTTTTCTATTCCTTGCATTTCCTGATTTTTGTGGCGAGATGTGTATGCTTCCAAATCAATCGTGTTAACTGAACTGGGGGCTTTGGATGCTTGTTGATCTTTTGAATTCTCTCCTGTTTTTGTGTAGAACCAAATTTGCACTTATAAAGCTATATAAATTACTTTTCCTTCTAGCGTTGTCAGATTATAAGCTGGGCACTACAAATTTGGAGAACGCTCTCCGTGTATGAAATCAAAAAGTTAACTTGCAAAAATTCTAAAATTTACTCTTCTTAGTAAAGTTTCTATCAGGTGTGGAAAGTTTCCCTTGAAACTTTCCATCTACCCATCTCTAGTCGCATACACCTGGGCTGCCCCAAAACTTGTCCTCACAGCATGCCTGACCTGGGCAACAGTAATTGTGGTAGCCTACCACCTCCCATCCAGCCTGGTGATGCAGCATTCGGAAGATAAGAGATTGAGAGCAGCAGGTGTTTGGTCAGGCGTAGGAATGACAGTGGTTCAACAACGTGATGTACTGTTGGGGTTATCTGGAGAGCCAGAGCGTCTCCCACAGTGCCAGTGCCAGTGGTGATCTCGTCTCTCTTTCACAGGTAGCCACCTAAGAGTTGCATTATTGCTAGCATGCCAAGTTCCTGTGGGAAGGGTGGAGAGATCGCTTCCCTATCAGGGCCATCACTGCTTTCATTATAAGGAGCACTTAAAGAGGGGCAATGGTTCCAGTAGCCTAGATCTCAAGCCAGTTTTTCACACTGATTATCAGTACCAGCAAAGCACTAATTTTTAGTTCCAAAATATACATGCATAGATGTGATATGGCATCACAGATTTTCTTCTCGTTTCACAGTTGAAATAACACAAGTGAAAATAAGCCAAAGATTATTTCAGAAAAATAAATTAAAAATGTATAGGGAAGTGGATAAAAATGAGAAGAGTAAGATATTGCACAAGCATAAGACATCCTACTTTCAATGTTGTCTACTTAATTTAAAAATTGTGCTTCAATTGAAAATCAAATCAGTAAAGGTGCCGAGGTTACATAAGAATTTGCAGCACTAAATATTCTGACCTGTGCACCAGCTTTTTATGATATGTGTTGAACTGTATGTGAACAGAGTTATGTCATACACAAAATTACCCATACATTGTGTGTGATAGTGTATGTATGTAGTGTGAAGGGGAGGGTTTTGTGATTTAAGAATGTTAGTGATTGGACCATACTATACATTACACTGAAGAGCATTAAATCAACAACACTATTCCATTTCCATACTATGAAGAGAGATTTTTTTAATCACTCAGAAATGATGATGCACACTAACAACAAAAACCAGCAATGAACTTTTTATGGGAAATTTAACTTGAACTATACAGAAAACAGAAAGAAAATAATTATCACTTTATTTGAAAGAACTTCAACTCTGAAACACTGGCATACGACGCTAGCTCCTGCAGTATAAAAGTACTTTTCTAAGATGGAAGTAACAAAATTGAAGGGATCAAAGCTGTGTGTTTGTTATAGAGTGGTTTTTATAGAAAGGTGATTTACAATGTGTATCTTTTTAATCATGCAGTAGATTTTGAATCTAACTGCTGTCGAAATTGAATTGCATTGGTTCTTTTGTATTGAATATCGCTACATGCATATTGATACATTTATTTGTTGCATGAAATGTAATATTATCAACATGTGTACAATTTGGTCCGCCATTTTCCCTATTGTCATGAAACAGCACCGTTTATTTTTGTTCTGCAGTTTACTAGTTTCAGAAACTCAGTGAAGTGTCATATTTATTTAATGATTCAACTTATTATTTTGTATCAGTGTCAGAAAATCATGTAGTAAGATTTGCAACCGAACAATATGTATTCAGGAGTTGCAAACAGGAACAGTAAGTAGGTGTGTAATGTAAATAACGTATTTTGAAATGATTATTAGAATGGTTGAAATGTACGTGGCATAAAAAACCACCATTTCAACTCTGTTTTGCAGTGTGAAATAATACATTTACTGTATGAAAAACAAACTTTGCCAAAAATATTTACGTACCAAATTTGTTTAATATTCAAATTGGTACAAACTACACATTCATCGTGTTTTCTTTCGGTGAGATTAAAACTTAACAGGTTAAAGGATACATTGTGGTCATGCTACATTTCTAGAACTGTCAACATTTAGTGAACTTATGTTTGGTATTATGATCGCAAGTACATATTAAAATTTTTTACATGCCATTTGTGTTTAACAACCATATTTCATATTCGCTTTACATGTTTTGCGTGTGTACAATCTGTGAAAACCACCAATGCAAAACAAGCAGAATAATAAATTTATCTTACTTCCGGTAGCGGAAGAATTACCATTGTTGTTTTTCATCCGGCGATAGATGATTCCCACATTTCCTCTATCTGACTTAGTCCAGAAAAAAGTTTAATGCTTGTTTGTCTAAATAAAAATTTATAAGTTTTTGATGTTACCCTCTCCCAAGAGTAAACTCCTACATGTGTTTATTGTGCCGAAGTGTTGTCCCCCAAAATGCAGAGCATAATTTAATCATGGGAAAGTGTTATCTCCTGTTTTATCCCCATGAGATAAGTGTTAGTTACTACAGAGTGCCATACCATATGGTTTACTTACGTTTACAAATCATTGACTTGGAACACTCTATCAATTAACAGTATAATTTTACAGTGTTTGTGTCATACTTTTATTGTCTTGCAAGGGCGTATTTCAATTTTGCAGTTTCTGTTAAAATCTAAAGTCAATGATCTTGGCATTTCCGGCATCCGCCATGCTAAGTGCCCTAAACTTACATTCTTATGTAACATATTTAATTAATGTTTTAATTTAATACTGTTTATTTGAAGGGTCATGTATGTGTAATATGCTTTGTATATTTTTATTATGATTTCTTATTTGTTCTGCAAGCCATTTCTTATTTGTTCTGCAAGCCTGTTCCGATTTTTCCAAGTAAATTCGCTTTTCCAGGCACACAGCAACAGAGACTATGGACTTTTTATGTGTCGGAATTGTTTGCTAAATTCTCCAGAGTATTTTACTGTGTTGGTCTTTTACATATATGCTTGCTCAAGTGTATGCATTTTGGTTTTTCCCTTGCGCTGCTGGTGGGTGATCTCAGTTAGGTAACGGCATCTCCGCACCACCATCATTAGTCTAGACCAGCGGGCCGAAAAGGGCGGATGTGCACCACGGGATCTTCATCATTTTGCATCAATCATATTAGCTGACATAGCAAGTCTTTTAATAAACGGAACCAAATTAATGGCTTCGTTCTTCCTGCATATTCACCCTCCTCTCCGTCAGACTCGCGGCCCCAGAGTGTAATGCCTTAAGTTTCCACGTACTGTTCAGTACTTTGTTACATGTCAGCCTATGGTAGGCGTAGTATGCCACACCCGCCTAATTCGAGGGAGTCAGTGTATTGTTTGTATGTGTGATCTCACTCATTCAATATAAATAGTTCAAAAGGACCTAGTCTCATTTTATTTCTTAATATTTAATGTAACCTCGGGATGTGGCCCTCTCCAGAACCACCCATTTGCTCAGTTTGTTAACTGTAACAGTGTGCTAAGTGAACTCTTGTCTTAACTTATGGTTAAATTGTTGAAACTTATCAAACTTTTACAAATTTTTAGATAGATAGTTGAATTGTTTTATCAAATAAAAAATCATTTCCTTAATGTATAAATTGTATGATTTTTCTTTAAATTGAATGACTTTTTGGCTTAAATTTGTTTGATTTCATTTTTGGTGAAATTTTTTTCTTATTATTAAATTTCTTTCTTTATAAATAAACAAAAATGGAATTGCTGCCCAACAAGTTAAACAATTAATCTGAATTGACAGAACTCCAAGACCTAGAAAATAAATAAATATATATATATGTTGCTTCCGAATTTCAATCATGCGAATCTAATTTGGGGAAAAAATTAGCTGTATTCTAGAAGGTAAATATAAAATTACATTAACAGATCACTATATACATATGCTTGATAAAAATGCTTTAAAATTAATAAATGAGAAACAAGTTTTTATAACATATAAAGGTTTAAAAGATATGAAAAATGGAAGAACCATGCATGATATAATAATATCAAATTGAAAATTGTGAAAATATAATCAAATCTTAATATTTACTTATCAATTTTATAAAAAAAATCTTTATCAAAATCTTAAAATTATGATTAATTAATTTTTGTAAATTTGCAAGATACCTTGCACAAATTGACGTTTCTAGAAAACATGAAAAAACTTGCTTAAAAATGAGAAGTTTACTTGATTTTGGCTTAAATTTGTTGTTTTTTAAAAGTGGTACAAAAGCTGCATTGGTATTTTTGGAAAAACTGTAAATTTGCTTGATTCTAGCTTAAATTTGCAAAAGCCCAAAATGAGGATTCTATAAAGATGAATGAGTTGCTTGAAAACAAGAAAATTACCTGATTTTAGCTTTAATTTACTTGATTTTTTTTATTATTTCATGCGCTCTCTCAAACGTTATCTGTTAGCGGGGGAAGGAGACAAAGCAGGAGTGCCAGCCCCCCCCTCCCCCCTTCGCAAAGAGGACAAGAATACTAGCCAGCCAGGAAATGCTCTAACCGGGGTGAGAAGCAGGCAGCCAGCACCAGCAGGAGGTTGAAGAGAGATAGTGAACACCCAGAGGCGCCACATATCGAAGTGGATATTAATGGGAATAAAATTCTTGCACAGCTAGATTCAGCCGCTACAGAAAATTTTGTGCAGAGTGATATTCTGATCTCACAACAAATGGCATCACTTCGGCCACAAAAACACGTAGTGCGAATGGTCCAGCATGAAGTCACCCTTAAAGTAGAAGGGTATACTACACTCGTGGTCAACCTATACAAACACACTAACCCAGCTGAATTTGTGGTCTCGTCAGACCTCACCGAAGCTGTGATTTTAGGCTACGCCAACAGCAATGCATCTTAGATCACGGGCAAGGGAGAGTCTACCTGGGAGACAAAAACAGGGTCACGATAAATTTGGAGCGCAGTCCCTCAACCATGGTTCCAACGCTCATCAACATAGAAGAAATAAACCACCAGCTCGAAGGTCCGGAATTTACCCAATTGAGACAGATCTTAGACGAACATGTTGAAGCATTTGGGCAAGGAGGGCAATCGCACCAACCCCAAAGCATTCAACCAACATGAGATCTGGACCACCACCGAAACCCTTGTTTACAACCGCCAGTATAAAGTGTCCACCAGGAGGCAACATTTGATACTACAACAGGTGCAAGCGATGAAAGAACAGGGAATAGTCGAACCGTTGGATTCTCCATATAATTTGCTACTACTGGTACCGAAGAAAGATGGCCAGCTGCACTTCTGCATGAACTATAAGAATTTTAACGACGTCACTCATCCCCTCACACCACCAGCAATAAACCTAGAGCACATGCTAAGAGAGAGAGGGAGAGGCCAAGATCTTCAGTACCCTAGACATGCAGTCTGGGTACTGGCAGATCACGGTCCACCCAAACAGCCGTAAATACACTATATTTACAACCCCAAGGGCAAAACCCTACAGTTCAGACCTTTGGCCTGAAAAATGTACCTGCCACATTTCAGAGGCTATTGTGAGCCAAAGTCCTCACAGACTACATTGGGCAATTCTGCTTTGCATATCTGGACATGACAGTTTATTCCAGGACCTGGGAAGAGCACTGCGAGCATCTACAGAGTTCTGGAGCACTTAGAGCTACATAGTCTGGCCCCTGAACTGCCAAAAATTCACTTCAGCAAGATGTTAATCGACTATTTGGGGCACGTCGTCTCACCCAAAGGAAACTACCCACAAGCTTCATCAATACACACTATTGAAGAGGCAGAAGAACCCGCCACAAAGAGGCTGCTGCAGCTTTTTCTGGGATTATGCAACTGGCTGCGCGACTTCATGCCGGACATTGCCAGCCAAATGGTCCACCTACATCCACTCCTGGAGAAATAAGCTAGTTGAAAATGGGGACCTGAATAACGCCAAGCTTTCCAGACCCTCAGGGAAACCTTCCGCCACATCATTCTGTTGAACCGCCCACAGGGAGACAGTTCCTAATACTCCAAGCCGAAGGCCACCCACAAGTAACTGCCTATGTCAGCACCCACTTAAACTTCACAGAACAGCGATACTATATTAATGAGCAAGAATGCCTAGCTGTCATATGGGCAGTACGAAAATATCGCTACCACCTGGAAGTCAAGAAATTCATCCTCCGCAGTCCGCACAGACAGTAAAGTGCTGCAGTGGCTTCGGGAATCACAGAATTCGAAGGCCAAGCTCGGGCATTGGGAGATGTTTCTCACCGAGTTTGACTAAGTTCAGCACCGCCCAGGGAAACAAAATGACTTGCCAGATGCCCTGTTGCACCAGCCGGACCTCGATGGGGAGGTAAGGAAGAGAAGGAATGGGAGAGAAAGGCCCGCCTCCGGTACCTGACTGCAGCCTCAAGGAACACACCTGACTGCTGCAGCTCTAGCTGAGCAGATATTGCATCACCTATCACCAGTAACAGGACCCAGATATCTACAGATTACTCCAAGAATACCCTCAGCACTTCGAACTGCAAGACAACAATGTTTGTCTCGGAGTGGACAACCTGGGGCAGACTGGCAGATCTGGACACCACAGGGTCTGCAGGCAACCCAAACCTCTGCCACCATTAGCATGATGACCCACAAGCTAGACACCCGGGGATCAAGGAAACCCTGCGAGACTCAAGAATAGCCTCTAACTCAGTGTGAGTAATGACCATCATTACTAGGACCAGCACATTCCGACGATCCTCTTTGTCCTCTGCGGAAGGACTAACGAGGCTGTCAACACCAGCCTTAACCAGCTCATCCTGATCAAGACACTCAACAACCCAGTAAACTACCCCAGCCGGAAAAAAGAGCACTTGGTAGCTTTGGCCCAGACGGACCAAGCTAGAGAAGCCCAGGCTTGTTACATCGAAAAGAAATACCCGCAGCCACGCACAGGGTACGTAGCTTTAAGATGGGCAAAGCCATCCTCATCCGGAACTACCCTTTTAGCAGAGGCAGCCAGTTCAGCGCCAGACTGGCCAAGAAGAGGGAAGGCCGGTTTAAGATAGTACGTGGACAGGAATATGTCTACTGGGCCGAAGATGTGAGAGGGCACAATATAAAAGCCATGAGTGGACAGATACATCCTTTCCCTGGGGACGTACTGGTACAAGAAGCCTGAATCCAGGAGTCTGAAGTCGATAAGCAGGAATAGAGAGATGATCCAGACCCCATGGCCGCAGCCATCAAGCTGCCTCCACCCCCCAGACAGGAGGATGGATACAAACTCCACCTGGTGAGCCGCCAGGCTACACAGGTGCAAGTGGAGTTCTCTGTACGTCGAGGTGCAGCATCAGTGAGAACTCTGCCCTCGAGTCCCAGCAGCTTCCTGCATCATGCTGTTGCCTAACGTGCACAGATGTTGCAGATGACAACTGAGATATCGTGGCACAGAACCCTAAATCGAGAACTTTTCCGTCGTCAGCCGCCACCGAGTTATGGACTTAGAGAATCTTGGGCAGCAGCGTATGCACACTAATACTAGTGTTGGCTGCCGCGTTTAAAATCAGTTGCTGCTATACGGTGTATTTAGAGATAGCGTTATCATGCCGGGTACAGAGTCCAGTGGACGCAGCGATAATGTATGGTGCTGTGCTGTTATATTTGCGCTACGCTTTCTGTCTTTCATATTGCTATCTTTGGTTCCCATGTTACCAGTTCTGCATGTATATAAGGTTGTAACCTGTTCGTTATGATGCCTCATCAGACCCGTGTGTCTAGGTATTATCTTAAGAAGGTATATCGTAGTATTTTGTCTTTCAGTAAGGATATGAACAAGGACAATAGGTCTTGGACCGTTAAGGTTGTTGATGTTGAAGAGAGTTATATTTTGTTGTCATTTTTGTACAGTTTTGTTCTTCAAGGAATAACTGCTAAGGCAGGTAGTGGTTTATTGGAATTGAGTTTCTTCAGGAAGCCTCATACTCAAAAGGAACCTGCGCCTAAGGAAATTAGTGATTTTGATCCTGGTGATATAATATGTTGGAAGACTTATCCTGTTCATGAAGGGAAGGCAGACAATACTGCTGTTGTTAGTGTATTTGGTAATGCATCCATGTTCTCACCTAAGAAGATGAAGTTAGAACTTGGTGATCAGATTTGGTTGTATCAGAAGGTAGTTGGTACACTACGGGTGATATACATATTCTTGTTCATGCGGAACTGTATTTTAATCCATAATAAATCTCTTTTGCCATAATAAACAGTTTATGTTTCGTAGTTTTTTTAAGTGCAGGCAAGGTCGAGGCTACCCTGGAGGCCCCACCCCAGCTGCACCCCCGGCCGCGTCCAGCTTAGACAACATAGCCGCCCACTAGGTCTTGGCACCTGGAAGCACTGAGGCCAGCCCAGTAGTTCAAGAGAATGAGTCCAGAAGTCCAGCCGGAGAGGCATCAGGGCTTCTCACACCTCAGCCTCTGCCGGCAGCCCAAGAGATGCCACCCCTCCAGGAGTAGGGGACTGATGATCGTCCCCTGATGCCCCCGAGCCAACCACTACCGGGGATGAGAACCCTGAACCCGCCAGCCAGGTGTGAAAATAGCAGCCTGTGTGTGCTCCCCAGCCTGGCCAGTACAAGAATTCCCGTGTAGGCCAACTATGAGAAATACGTGGCCGTACCCAGTCCACATGATGCTCCGGAAGAGGGGCCGACACTCAAAGAAAATACATCAGCCCAGTGAGTGAAAGTGCTCCAAATTTTTTTTACCAGCTGTTAAATGCTGAGACAGTACAAAAAAACAATGTCAACATGGCAGTAAATCACAGTAAATAAACCTGTAAACAGCTGCTTTCATTAAACCAGTGAACCAGCACGTAAATTGAAACTTTGTTGCAAACATCATTTGTTGCATAAACCGTAAATCTGTTGCTAAGGTTCTGCGTAAATTACAAACTCTGAATGACACCACATTTCCAAATCCTCTGCCAGCAGTCCAGCTGGCGCATACCTTGCGTGACACAGGCGGGGCAAAAGTTTTTAGCACCTTCGACGTGCAGTCCAGATATTCGCAAATCGTGGTCCACCTCAACAGCCGGAAATACACAGCGTTAACTTCACCAGAAGGAGAAACACTCCAGTTTAGACTCGTGCCCTTCGGACTCAAGAACACTCCTGCTACATTTCAATGGTTAATGTCTGCTGAAGTCCTAACAGGCTACATCGCGCAATTTTGTTTTGCATATCTTGACAACATGATCATCTACTCTAAATCCTGCAAGGAGCACCTCATCCACCTACAGAGGGTATCTGAACACCTAGAACTCCACGGTATGACGGCAAAGCTCTCGAAGAGCCACTTCGGAAAGTCTTCAATTGAGTACCTGGGTCACATAGTTTCAACCGAAGGCAACTACCCTCAAGCAAAGTCAATACGGGCTATTGAATAAGCAGAGAAACCCTGCACCAAGAAACAACTCCGCAGCTTCAGTGGACTGTGTAATTGACTCCGAGACTTGGTGCCCAACATCTGGCATCCCTACACTTGCTCTTAGAGAAGGAAGCAGTGGCGACGGGGACCCAAACATTGCACCGCCTTTCAAGCTCTCAAGACCAGCTTTCAAAACATCAAGCATTTACACTGGCCACAAGGAGAAAGACCGCTGATCCTACAGACAGACGCTTGCCAGAACGGCCTCGGTGCCATCTTGTACCAAGAAGACCCAGATGGCAAACCTCTAGTCATAGCCTATGCCAGCACTAGGCTCAACACCATGGAACATAAGTACTACATAAATGAGCAAAAATGCCTCGCAGTCATTTGGGCTATCTGGAAATATCATTATTACCTGGAGAGAACTTATTTCATTTTGAGAAGCAACAGTAAAGCTCTCAAATGGCTTTGGGAATCAAGGAACAAGGCCAAGCCTGGAAGATGGAACCGTTTCTCTCCTAGTTTGATTTCAAATCCAACACTACCCAGGCAAGGACAACGACCTTCCCAATGCCCTATCACGTAAACCAGACCTGGAAGACAAGGCCAAGCCAGACGAAGACACGGACTGCATCACGCTGCCTCAACCTCTGGATGGCAGCCCAGAAGAGAAAATCAGGCTTCTGCAGCTCCAAATTGGCTAAAGTCAGATCGAGCATCACCAGGAGTAGGACCCAGACGTAAAAGACCTACAGAAGCACTCGCATGATTCATGCTACGAGACGACATTGTCTGGTCAAACAACAATCAACCTGGAGCCAGGATCTTGATACTGAAGGAGTTGCACGTCAATATCTGCCGGAATCATTATTGCCACCCAGGCACTCGGGAAACATAGACATTAGCTGACATCACCACATGCTACATCTGGGATGGCACGAGCAGCTATGTCCGCCAATATATCCACGGCTGCACAACATGCTGCAGAAACAAAGTGTATCCCGTGAGACAACCAACGGCCACACCTCGCAGACCACATACCCCATAGACCCAGATAGCCACCGATTTGATGGGACCCTATTCCTGTAGTTCCAAGGGAAACGGGTACCTGTTGGTTGTGATGGACCCATTCTCCAGGTGGGTAGAAGCATTCCCTCTGCCAAGCTAAGATACATCATTCGAAAATTCAACAATGAAATTTTCCCATGCTGAGGCTACCCACAAAGTATTCTTCCTGACAGCGGGACCCAGTTTGCTTGCAAGAAGTGGCTGCTTGCCTGCCGAGAATGTGGAGCTGAGACCTGGACCACTCCACCATGTCACCCGCAAGCCAACCCCACTGAGCAGAGAAAACAGGAGCTCAAGAAGACTCAGGGTGGAGGATGACCAAAAGAACTCGGATAGCCACATTGCCAGGATACTCTTTGTCTACGATGTCAAGCGAATGAGGCGACTAACTCCAGCCCCAGTCAACTACTCCTGGGCTATAGACAGTACGGCACCCAGGAGATTGGTAATGGGAAGACGAGCCGACCGAAATGCCTCGTCCTGAAGACATTTATTTAGCCACCCTGGTCCAGATGGACAAAGCACGGGACACCCAAGAGGCGTACATCAAGAAGAAGTATCAGCCACCACGCACTGGTATATGGTGCTTTGAAATGGGCAAAGTAGTCTTCCTCTGCAGCCACCCACTGAGCAGAGGCCATAATCAGCTTAGCCAGGCAAATGTGTACTGAACCGAGGATCACCAAGAACGCAGATGCTAGGCCAACGAGGGTCAAATGAGGTCCTACCCCAGAGTAGCCCCGGCATCCGAAGTACACCCAGCCACCTCAGTTGTCTCCAAAATGCCAAACGACGTGGAAGAATCTGCTATCAATGCCACTCCAGAGGAATAACAGTCAACACAGCCAGGGGAGTGAGGGGATAAGAAGCAAACCAGCCAGGCCATCTACTCCATGCCTACATGGGTGGAATTTCCTAAACTGCAAGGCAAAGAATCTGTATGGGTGCTGCCTTCAACACCGTCAGAATTCAAAAGAAAGTTTGCCAACCGACCTGGAAAGTGGACGTCCAATACTAGTGAGTTATCTTGTCGAAGCACACAGTATAGAGATCCAAGCCTCAGACGGCCTCTTCCAAGCTCCATCAACAAGAAAACTCGTAACTCAAGTTCTGTAGAGCCGACAATTCTCCAGCAGCCATCAACTCAACAGGCAACTTCGACACCCCCAGCTCTCACAAGTCAACTCAGTGAGAGGACTGCAGCACCGAACGTCATTTCAGCCACCGCCGACACACTGCCTCCCATGAGCGACACACCTGCTGGAACTGCAAGCCCACATGGGGCCTTTCTCAAGGCCACGTTCAGCTGGTGCCATCGACCACAATCTCCCTGGATCGCCCAATTACACTGCTGGCCGAGTCATCACTCAACACAGAGGCTGACAGCTTTGAGTTCCCGGCGCCACCCCACACCGAGGGCGACTCCCAGGCCCCACTCCATGGGCATGGAGGACCACCGGTAGGCACTGTGGGAGCGGAAGTTACTACCCGACCTCTGACTTAGACATCTCCAGTCGGAGGAACAGGTGAAGAGGTCCCTCCACTGCTCCATACGACTGATGTGGTCAGGACATCGCCCGATGCCATGGCCACTCTTACCAGACGAGGGAAGATAATCTCAGAGGCTTCCATCTCACCGAAAACCACGGTCGTTTTCACGACTACACCTTCCAGACAAGGGAGAGCAACGGCTGTTCTCACAGCCAACACAGAATCTACTCCCAGAGGGGTAGCAAAAGATGATCAGATGACACATCTGCCCCAGACAGTCGATGTACAAGAGAAGAAGAGGATCCACAGCGGACCTGCCGTTGAATCCCAGGTCAGTTCTCGAACTTCAATTCTGGCAACTGCATCCGAGGGGGTGGCCGCACCAGCAGAACCACCACGCTCACCAACAACGCAGTCCATCGCCACGGGTACCTGGGACCAAGGGGTAGGCAAAGTAGCCTCCAGACTACCCCTGATGGCGACAGAGCCACCCAACACCAGGAACAACAGGACCGAAGGAGTAGACAACGTAGCCTCCAGACTACCCCTGGTGGCAATGCAGACCACCGATGAGCCGCAGCTCGTCTCCCAGCACCTAGAGACCTGCCCTCAACCACTGCTGGGGATGGCCAGCTCAGTACCAGGCCGATACCGAGAGGCTCCATGAAGGCCAGTCCGCTTCACCTGTTCGAACCCACAGTACGCCCTGCCAGGTAAGCAAGGGTGACCACCAAAGATGAAAACGCTGAAAAATGTTGAGTGACAAGGCCTTGCACCAACAGAAAAGGCTGATAGTTGTAATGCTATCCTTTTTGTTTGCCAAGCCAGTTAGCACGTATCACCTACGTAAGTTAGTTAATGAACAATGCACTTACATAATAATACACATTTTTCTGGACGCTTAACTTAAGTGTAATGCTAGCATCATGAAAGCTTTTCTTAAGGCAACATTCCCATTTTGCAACTGTAACAGCTGTTATCTTCCTAATTACCTAACTTGCCAGAGTGTGAATGGCTCGTTAATTGCCATATGTAAAGATGTTTACGTGAACACTTGGACACGTTAGTGACAATGTCACATAGTACGAGTGCTAAGAAGATGTCACGTGTAAAAACATTTGAAGATGCTGACTTTTGTTGAAAGAATATAGATAGAAACGTAAAAATTTGAGTATGTTGACAGCCATTTTAAGAGACTTTAAAAATTTCAACATACTTTGCTTTGTATAGTCTCACATCAAGAAAATTGTAAATATTTTCTTTGCATTGCATAGAATCAATTTACACTTTTTCTATACCTTAAAGTAAACAAACTCAATTTTAATAATGTAAATAATTTTTGCATTTTAACCACTTATTTTTGCTTTGTTTAGAATCACGTCAAGAAGCCTCACGCCAAACTAATTATGTAGAAATAATCAAACGTTTTATTAATAATCACATGTTGAATTGTGTAGTCACCTCAAGAAATATGACCTAAGATACATTCTAAACATAAAGGTTCTTGGGAATGTAAATATTGCCATTGACTTATGTTTTAGAGGGTTTCTCATGTCTCTATCCTGCTTTTGTATTGTGGTGCTCCGCACTTATGTTTGATAGTTAACTTCAGTGCCACAACACTCGTTTGCAAAGCTTAGCAGTCAACTGAGTCTGGAAGCCCTCAGCTTGACTAAACCCCTAAGCTTACTTTGTACACCTGCTGTGCGACACATAGGAGACCTGGGTAGAGGTTGATTATCTTATGCTCCACAGGAGGATAGATAGCTGACACAAACCTAACAAGCAGGGCTTTGGGAAATTTTTATTATTCATTCAATATTAACTGCAACAATGACAATGACATCTTTATTCCCCACGGGTCAAATGCTATTCTGCATGCCATTCACCATATATTTGCATTTTCTTTCCATAGGTTCAACTGTGTAAAACTCTTTATTGTCAGTACCCAAGCCACAATGCACCTTGTAGGATGGCACACGTTAATGAAAGAAGGCTCGCGTCACAACCGTATCGGGTTCCCTTGAGCGACATGGCCATACTCAACCCACCAGCACTCATGAAAAAATGAAAATGCTGAGTTACTTCCGCAGTTTGGCACAGCTGCGCTCCGAGGAGGAAGAGAGAGGGAATGCCAGTTTCCATACACCAGAGAGAGATGGAGATGTATAGCCCACCCACTGCTCAAAGAAAAGCAAATAAAAGAGTCGCACACTGCCTGCGGCTGCTCGGCCATCCAAGCAGAATCTCAGAGCAGAGGCTATTACAGAAGGAAACCGGAACTGAAAAAAATTGTTCTTGAGAGGTCAGTCATACATTCTCTCAAAAGAATTTCTTTCTTGACCCTTGCCAACTTCAAAGGGGCTTTCCCCACAGCGGAGAGGGAAACAAATTGTTCTTGGGGAGCATGTAGGACACATTTCTTCAAAAGAATTTGTTTTTTGCCTTGCTCCTTTAAGGATGAGCTTCATTGCAGTCAATTGATGCATGATGTCTTTTCAGCAATGATATAAATGACTTTGCCTCATCAGCAAGCAACTTTGACGATGATTTCAACTGATTTTTTTATTATTGACCACGCAACGAGACGCCAGCTTGTACTGTCTGCACGGCTCATGGATGGACGTTCCAATCAAAGATTGTATTATTCACTTGCCTCAGAGACTGCATCCAAGGCACCTAGTACCCCAACACACCACCAGATGGCTCTACCAGTACAATTTGCTGCATCTTGATTCTCCAAGCCGGCCGGTGACGTCACGGCTTGAGGAAGCTATGCTATAGCTACCCCCTCTCCATCGCCACCCCTATCCAGCGGACTAGAGGGGAATGACCAACCAGAGTATAAATAACGGAATACTCGCCTACAGTAAGCAATCGTTCAGACTTCATTTTCTCCACCACAGCCCCTACTGAAGTTTGCAACCAGTCTGCTAGCCTCACTATAAACCTACTTTCCTTCACCGCATTTGTACTAAAGGAACCCTCTCCTTGACTCCACCACAACTTGTCGCTGGAGCCATCCTTCTAACCTGTTTACATCCTTACCGCATTCGTGTTGAAGATCACCCTTTGCCAACACCATCTACACACCTAGACACTGCGGCTCCTTCTGGGCAACACATGTGTAGGCGTTGTACCACTGTAAGTTAATTTCATAACGCTCGTCTACCCTGCCATTGTTACCTTAGGCCCAAGTCACTTTCACCTGATCCAGCGTAGGTTAAGCTTCCTTAAGCTCTTGCCAACGTTAGGAGGTGGTGCGACACCACTCTGTTTACTTCCCGTAAGACAGAATAAACAGACTTTTACCAACTCAAGGGTATCTTTTCCCGTAGTTGTAATCCCTCTCCCAGTCATGCCATCCAAGGGATCGCAGGTGACTGGGTAAGTTACTCATACAAGACAACCACACCAATTGAGTACCCAAATGTACATTGGACGGCCACTCTTTTTGCGCTCCACGGAGTACAGAATGGTAGAGCCCCAACACTAGGTACTCAGTCTCTTTAAGGCCAGCTTACCTGCTCAGCAGCTACTCTCCACCGCCTTTCGACACAGGAGTTAGTGTTCTCAGAGTCTGGGGAGACTGCCCCTTCTGAAACACTCACCCACGTGCTGGGACTGTCCACCAACAAGACCTGACTCTCGGTGCTCACCGCTTTTCGACACAGAGTGCTGGGATAGGAATACCATATACAATGTAAGACAACACGTCGCCTGCTGTCTTTCACGGACATGAGTGTGATTCAGTCCAGATGTCCTACTCCCACCAGAGTCGTATCAGACAGGTCAGCCAGGTGCTTATTGCCTCTGGGCATCTGCAGGAACTTACTCCCCTCCTGACTACACTCGCACAGCTCTCACCGAGGGATCAAGGCCAGGCCTTGTTCCGTCTGCAGATACCTGTCATGCCAGAGATTCCCAAGTACCTCTTCGGGGACCTCATTTGTCTGAACGGGGAAACACACCTCTTGTTAGCAGCGCATTTGAGCGGACAGGACCAGTCCTTGGGACTCACCAACAACTACTTCAAGGGAATCGAGCCGCGGAACCAACCTCTACTATCTTCAAGCTCCTGCCCACTAACATAGCTCATCCTTATGCCAGTCAGAGGTGACACAGGTTAGGCAGACTTCTCGGGTTACGTGTAGCCCAGGTATACCGCATAGAGCGAATCTTCTGAAACGGAGCCAGAATTCGTGCACTGCCGTAAAACCACCAGGCCTGTACTCTACACTGGATGTGCGCCAGTACCACGTAAAGACTGAATAAAAAACCAGAACCAGCCGCCACCGAGTGCACCTGAGCTAGCACCAAACCAAAAACCTTCTTGTATGTAGCGACATTCCCTCGTCAGCCCCCAGGGCATCACGCGTCGGAGCATACGGACATCATGTATTTAACATAGAACACGATGGTGCATTACATAGATTCCTACAGCAAATGTATCATAGTCCATTCCCATTGTGTGATTCTACTGTATTTCATTTAAACTTGTCAGAAAATAAATATAGCAATCAGAATTAGTTTCTTTTTTACCTTCAATAATTAATCATTCAAAACCACATCCTCAGAATTCCCCATAGATGCCATTTGGCAATTGCCATGAGTTACTCAGCGTTTTTGCATTATTTTACAAGAAAAGGACATCCCTTTATTCATAAGACTTGTCTATTGAAATAAATTAATATACATATTAAATCCACATCCTGATTTTCTTGCAGGCAACCTCTAAAATGGACTTCAAGCTCGGTAAAACTTACATGCCACTGGACATCATAAATATTTTTAGTGAGAAGGGGAGGTCAAACACTTCTGTGGTATCATTTTATTTAAATAAATCTATGTAACATTTAAAAAACCACACTGATTTCATGTTCGAGACAATGAAACACGGACTTCATGGAAAAAGCACAACATAATTTTGTATGGTGAAAATAGGCTGCTATGCTACTACAGTAATTACAGTATAAAAAGGAGACAGGAAAACACAAATATTCACGGGGCAATACTAATGGATGGATACACATGCACTTGACTTGCACACGTCAGACGAATACATTTTCCACGTGAATGCGCAGTAGCAATGTTGTTCTGGCTAGACCAGCTTCTTCAGGCTTCTTTGCAGTCTTATAAAGCTGACCTACCTGGCAAAATATTGCGACCGCCCATCTGCATTTAAAATGTGTTCATTCAACTTTTGTGTGTGTGTCCGTCCACGAGTATCACCCTATGAGTACTTGCGTTTTCTGTCTCTTTTTTATAATGTAATTAAACACAATTTGTAATCTTTTTAGGGGGTCGAAATTGATTAGTTTTGATTTTGCAAATGTCATAATTCTACAAAATCATTCTCAGGAACTGTTGCACCTTTTAAAATTGAGGGCTTACTGTAAAATGTGTAATTTTGCCACAATAGCCATTAAAATTGACTGAAGTACAATTTAAAAATAATTTTAGCATATATTTTAGCATATAACAACCTCTTCAAAATATCAACGGGTTGTTATTTTGAAGGGTCCTTTTTCCAGGAACCAAGAAAGGTCATAGAATCACGAGTTGACTGTACATGCTATTAAAGTTAATGTAATTACCATTCAAATGGACATGACACATAATCTGCAATGCCTGATACCAATGAAATCAAATCAGAAAAAAAATTTAGACTGCTATTGTCTGAAAAGGTTTCCTACAAAAAAAACAGAGAACATACCAATCACCATTCGAAGGTATTTCATGTATCATCAGATTCCGCGCCTTCAGCAACTGTTTTATCGCCTGTGTCTCGATGTTCCTTGCACCTAATTTGTTCTCCTCTTCTTGAGTAAAGATTCGCTGTTCCCTCTCTCTCTCCTTCATAGCCTTCTTCTCCCTCCTCTTCTGTGCTTTGGTCGTTCTTTGGGCATTGTAGACAGGCTCCTCAGTGGTACCATTTTCCACCAATACTGGTTCAAGTTTGACTGGGTCTTCATTTGTCTGGAAAAAAAAAAAACAGTTTATTGTTTCGCACAATTGCAATTGTACAACTTACGTCTACACATTCAGACTGTCCAACAGCTAAAAATTTAGGGAAAATTATTGTAATAATAAATACCATCCACACATTTGTCACCATGAGTGGTAACAGCAGGCGTTGGACTCAGGGAGCTTAGCAAAGCCATGACCCATTCTTTTGCAAATAGAATTTATTATAAGCAATATACTTGAAAATGCTAGAAAAATCTACACATGTTAAGTGCTGAGGTAAGTTAAAGAGTGTCTCGTGTAAAAGAAAAAAAAAAGTGTAAGCTGAGAGTGACGGGCCAGCTCTCAACTGTCGTAAGGCAAGGAATGATGAACAAAAATTTCACGTGCAAATGTGCTGAGAATTGTGATATTGTGTCTCTAGCATGCCAGACAAATATGTGTGAAGTACAATGCTGTTTAAATATTTTAATCTAACTATCCTGGTAATACACTGACGCGTGACATCGAGTGGCTGATGGCGACATCACGGTCTGGCAAGGTTTTGACATGTAGATCAGAGATACTGGGGATATCACTGGCTGACTGGACCCCAGCAGGTATACAATACATGGCGCATGGCTTGACAACACAACACAAGGTCAAACAAGGGCGTAGTGGTCCGGCGTGTCGGGTGGTACACAGCCATGGGTTCACCTTTGCTGGAGGTGGACCGGGATGGCTACTGCGGCTGCTGGAGTCAACTGGAGCTGGTGCCCCAATCTGGTGCGGCAGTGGTGCTACGACTGACTGTGCTGTGGTGGGCCGGGAAGGGCTGCTGGTCTGGCGGCACTGGAACCTGGGATTAGCAATCTCTAGCGTATCGTGCTGGTCTTGGCAGAAGGCGGTGACGATCGGGTGTGGTTGTCCTGCAGTCTTGCTCGGGGGGCTGAAATAAGGAGTGGGAGGAATCTGGGTGGTGAGGTCTCTCCAGTTGGCGAGCGGCTTGAGCTCATTCCCGGGGGGTTGTGCTGCAAAGTGCAGTTGGCGTTGGAGTCTGTAGCTGCTTTTCTTGCGACTTAGTACCAATCCTATGGGTGCGTGGCATAAAGGTAGGTACAAATATCGGCCTCGTAAGGGGGAAACAGGCGATGATGGTCCCTAATTAGGCTGAGACAATTTTTTTTAGTTCATCGTCTCACTGGCTGCTTCTCCTTGGTGGCCCTCACCTCTTTCCCTCCCTTTACCATACCTACTTCCCATCTCCCGGAGTCAGTGCCTGTAGGTGAGCTGCGACTTCACTCTTGTCCTCGCCAGCAACTTGAGCTTGTATACTCGTCTGTACTCCACAGACCTTTTGACCCTGCTTGCCAGAGCGTATCTACGGCATTATCGACACGGCCTAGCTTGGTCAACAGTTCTGGTGGCACTTCTCGCCTGGTTTATTTCTGCCAACCTTGCAATAATACAGAGTGACAGCGCAATGAGTCATTACAGTTGTGTGTGACATGGGATTTGGTGGAAATGATGTAGTACTCCTGTTTGAAGGAAAGGCGTAATTTTCGGGGCAGCGAAGCCACTTATTTAAAATTCATTTTTCTGCTCGCCTGATGGAAATTCAGTATATGTTAAAGCTTGTGGTAATTGCCAAGCCTTTTTGTGTATGCTTTGCTTATTGATTGATTTGTGTAATGGGACAGGTTAATTGGTTTCACAGCACGACTGTTATGGTAAGCTATAGTGAGCAACGCGATATTATTTTTTAATCCTGTGTTGTTTTATTTTTATTGTACGAAGCTTTGAAGGGCTTGGTTCCTGCCTTCGTATGTGGTTCAATATTTTAGGTGTATGTTAGTCAATCCTTTTAATGTGTCTTTTAATTGGTGTCGCGGCTTTGGAAGGACAGGTTATGTCGCCCGTCAGCACCTATTTTATAATATTTATAGTGTGTATTGTGGAAAGTCCACGCCAAGAGTCTTATTAGTAACTTTAATGTTTTTAAATAATACTATGGTGCAACTATACCCTGAGGTATTTTTCTATGTGCTCATAGAACCTCTAGTCATATGTATTGAGTATTGGCTGCCACAATCAAATGAGCCCACCAGAAGCCACGTTTCCAGCACAAAATCATAAAACCAGCCTAACGCAACAAAAAATAAAAAACTACATCCGGTAGTTACTGGAACTACCTGAAATACTAACTAAACGAAAAATGACAACTCAAACTAAACCACCACAAATAAAACAAGTAATTATTAATCAGAAATAAAATAAATATTACAATTCTAATTTTAGTTTAAAATAGCAATTAAACAAGGTAAGCTCTATTAAAGAGATGGGTGGTTTACAAATGTTTTAATTACTTTAAATATTCAAAATGGGGGTTTATTTAATATAGGAAAGTAATTTGAAGTCTATTCGCAATTTCTTCACATTTTGTATTCAAACTGAAAATCACCCCATGTTTGACATCTTTAGTAATTTCCTAATTATGCTATGCATCACAAGAGTCTTATCTCCGTTATAAAATTATATATTTTTCAAATTGAAATTTAACCTGCATTTTATTCATAAATTATAATAATAATATATAGTAAATATGAATAAAAACAGTGAGACAACACGTGTGTTGGTACCACCCAGTAAGAAATAGTAGGCCTACTCGTGCAAAACATTACACCTAAACGCACAAATTCAGCGAGTTGTCCTTTGGTGTAATTTTCTACACTTACTTAAGCTCAGTTTGCATTAGGTGGAGGAATATCCTGGAAGAAGAACTTTAGCAGGGCTTCAAAAAGATAGGAAGTAACTGTGAATGGATTATAAACTTTACTTGATTTTAAAATGTAAACACACTCTCTGGCTGAGAAATTTAGTAAACAAAAATCATTTATACATTTTGTATACCACAACTGATATAGAATTAAAGATAATGAATGAACAAGCATAATTGCATTTTCAATCAAACACAAAAAAATGACATTGAAAATTGTTGTGTATGTACAAACTGAGCACATTTTTTATAGGTAAATATTGTAAAGTACTGTATTTTGAGTTTTTATTTCGAAAGTACACTATCGCAAAGACAAAAACATAATTAAAGGAACAGCCACACATAGTACAACACATTTGGGAGTGTGATAAAGTTGAGTGCTGGTGGATGTGAAATGAGATGAAGATGGAACAGTGGCAGAATGCAAGGGCAAGAGAAACAGAAGAGCCCTGAGACATTGTGCCGGTCAACAGCAACATCCATTACGTTTCCCACATGTGAAAATCTAAGTGACCCCACCTGGGATTGAATCCAGTTCGCCTTGGTGAAGGACGAGTAGCGCGACTACTATATAATGGCATGGTGAGTGTTTTTATTCTGGCACATTAAAATTATAGACTACCCCTGGGTTCATGAACTGGGACATCAAAATAAAAACATATTACAGGTTATTCTCTTACAGAAAACGCATCTATCGACAAACCGTATCCACAGTTTATTTTCAGTGGTCCTGGCAAAACTCCTACATAAATAATGATAAAGCTGCCCCCTTGTTAAATTTGTCTGGTGGTGTGTCACTATGCTTAGAATTGTATACGTTTATCTCCCCTGATTGCCATACATTGTTTGAACATAGAGAGATTTATATTATCAAGTGTAAAGTTCATTTTCAGTAACTTTCAAAAAGGGAATCGGAGGATTTATATTAATTTATTTTAATAGACACTCAAAATGTTTAAAAAATTGCTATCCTGTAAGGGCCTATTCAACACCTTTTGTCCTCAAATAATGGTTAAGCACAGAGCCAAAGTATAGCATAACTCGCGACTGGGAAAATCAGAGGACATGTTTTCTAAAATGAATTACTTTAAAAGAGAGACATTTGCCACGCATGCAAGGTGTCACCAACATGTAGTGGCATGCATTATTTTACCCTTCCCGCCACTTCCCCTTCGCACCCGTCCTGAACATACTGTTCGAACAATAATCTCTCCACGCGCTTTCAACTGATCAAGTGCTCATGGGACATTCCAAATTTTGTCTTGCATTCTGTGTCGGATTACAAACACAGTATTTCAAGATGATATATTCTTTATTTAAATGAGTTGAGGTGAAATGTCTTTTCATGTATTATTTACAGCAATACTAATATAGTAATATTTATTATGTTTACTAGCTAAACTTTATTCACAGATAATTTACAGCTCTAATAATACTTGAAATGAAGTATAATGTTAGAAATTGTATTTTTTGATGTACATGTGAGAACCCTCATCTACTGAAATTCTGCATGTATGGAAATTTTTTTAACAATCCGCTGAAAAACGGTAGATTAGGGAGTCAACTGTAATGCTTGTTCACATCAACTGGAGTTAAAAACCAACAAACCTCATCATCGCTGGAAATTTTTAGTTGCGATAACTCCTGGCAGTGCCGAATTTCTATTTCTGATTCAAGTCTTGCAATTTCTTCAGAAACTTCCTTTTTCTTTTTCTTGTCTCCTTTTGTCACAGTCTTCTTAAGGGCCTGAATTTGATCTGAAATTATGTTCCACATTATGTTAATTATACAGCACTTTACAAACACTAATTGAACTACATGTTAGTTTGGACATTACATCAATAATTCGCAGTGCAAGAATCAAAGAACAAATAATAAACATGATGATAATACACATTGCAGGACAAATGGAGGATGTAACTGGTAAAATCATATCTCCAACTCAGAAGGGGGCACACATTTAGGCAAGCCTTTAGAAATTACTTGCAGATTACATTTTGGTGCAATCAAAGCACAAATTAAATTATATGTTGCATAAAAGTAGGGAAAAATGTGTAACTCAGAATCAAATATGTACTGTATAAAAATATCAAATACATTATAACAGTTCATTAGAAGTTGTTTACAATATATGAACACATAGGGCCAACACTTTACCAGGCCAGAAGTAATAGGGCACCATACAAGTACTTGGAGCTAGTCGTGTCATGCGATGAGACATCTATTAATAGTTCATTCCATGCCACCAGACAAAACTTCATTGGTCAGCAAAACTACCAATAACCATAAAAAAGTAATTTTCTTGAGTACTAGTAGAGAAAGCGAAATTGCTTTCAATAAGCTAAAGTAAATTCTGATGTCTTCCACAGTGCTGGGCTTCCCGAGTAGAGAGAGTGAATTTATTCTGGATACTGATGCTAGTGATGTTGGAATCGGGGCTGTGTTATCTCAGATCCATAATGGAAAGAGCGGTCATTGGAATACTTTAGTAAGGTGCTACACAAGCCCGAGAAGAACTACTGTGTGACACGCAGGGAGCTTTTGGCAGTGGTGAAGACGATTGCATATTTACATCCATATCTTTATGGCAGACAGGTCATCCTAAGAACTGATCATGCTTCATTACGCTGGCTGCTAAATTTCAAGAACCTGGAAGGTCAAATAGCCCGGTGGATACAGCACCTGCAAGAATATGACTTTGAAATAAACCACAGGTCTGGACGCCTTCACAGCAATGCAGATGCACTCTCCAGGAGACCATGTGAACCATTGTCATCATTGTGAACACCAGGAGGAGAAGGTTGATGTATTGTGGAAAGCAAAGAGGACAAAAATTCAAGGCTCTGTATCTGGTGATGGGTCATCTACATGGGACGAAAAGGACATAAGAAGAAATGATCAGCTGGTGACTCCACCTTGCATCCAATATTGGAGTGGAAGAAAACCGGGCGGCGACCGAGATGGGAGGAGATATCTAGCCTAGCCGTGACAGTCAAGGAATACTGGGCACAGTGGAATTCCCTTGTTATAAATAATGAAGTGCTTTACAGGAATTGGGAAAGTAACGATGGGTGCAATTGGTGCTACCAGAGTGCCAAATCCCAGAAGTGCTAAGAGAACTGCACAACACAGCAGCAGGTGGTCACTTCTGTGTAAATAAGATACTTGACAGAGTCCGAATGAGATTCTATTGGCTGCTTTGTCGGCAGGATGTTGAGAAGTAGTGCCGTCTGAATGGCGCATGTACTGCTAGGAAGAGTCCGAGGGTTAAGGGACGCGGTCCCCTCCAGAAGTACAATGTTGGGGCCCCATTTGAGAGGATGGCAGTTGACATTCTGGGACCCCTACCAATCACAGAGAGGGGAAATAGATACCTTCTGGTAGCACAAGACTATTTCACAAAGTGGCCTGAGGTCATACCGGTGCCAAACCAAGAGGCAGGCACAGTGGCTGATGCTCTTGTGGAGCATGTTTTCTTCATGTTTGGAGTGCCACTGGAGCTTCATTCGGACCAAGGACAAAATTTTGAAGCAACTCTTTTTCAAGAAGTAACAGGGATTTTAGGAATGAAGAAAACCCAAACCACAGCATTACACCCTCAGTTGGATGGAATGGTTGAGAGGCTAAATTGTACCCTGGAACAGCATTTGATACACTGTCTATAGGGACTGATCTTTAATTATTTCATTTCATTTATTTTTTCGTCGTAATTATAAATTTTATTCATTGGTGTCAATTGTGAACAGTAAGTGATTTCAATTTATTGTGAGAATTTGAGTTAAGAGAATTTTGCTATAATTATTGTAAATAAAATAAGGAAATTATATATAATTCTTTTATTTGATTAAGACCTCCATTCCTTAATGAACTTGGTATAGCCCACTTGATATTTAGAGAGAGAAATTGTAACAATATGAACAAGTAAGCGTTTCCTTATTATTTACTCAAGTGTTCAATGTTTATTCACATCTCTCTCTGGGAAAATTTTTTCTACAATATGCTTTCCCTGAAAGTGTATGTCTAACTACAACAGACTATGATGAATTATCACTGTGAAAATTTGTCACATTAACGATTGAAGGATGACAAGTTGTTGAGAGTTGCTCCCTGCTACCAGATGAAAATGGCGGATGGATAAACGACTGTCTCACGGAAGGATGACTGATGATGGATGTGTCAGACTATTGAGATACAGCCTTCTACAAGATTTTTTTAATTTATTTTATGACTGAATTACACGTGTTAAGTGTGTAAGGTCCTTTGTGCAAATACGCTCATGTCGATCACTATATCGGCCCTTGGCAATTAGTTCTTAACAGAACAGTATCAGTGAGCTTGATTAGATTTCAACACTCTTTACTCTACAGTAAAAGATTAGATAAAGTTTTGCAACTGACTGACTGGCAAGTAGATAATTGCCTTGCGTGATGGTGGGCTCAACGTAGTTCACTATTAGGAAGAAAAACTGATGCATACATTAGGTTACTACACTCCGTTATGTCCAATCCCGGACCGGATTATTGCAATAATTTCCAAGTCAATTCATGCAAACTCTGTGGCACTCTGCATCAAGGAGTGCAGGCAATAGCAAGTCTAGAGGGCCACATGGATTTACCTGCTTCATACATTTTTACCAGAATCTTACAAGGTATTCACATATGAATATGGTAAAAACCTACAAAGCAGGTAAATCAGTGCAGCCTCCCACGCTTGCCATCACTTGCACTCCTGAAAGCAACGTGGTACAGATTTAGTATGAATTCACAGTTCTGTAGTTATTTATGAATGTTATCGACAATTCTATATAGTGTCATGAGATTTGTGTCCCCTCCCCCCCTTCCCGACCCTTACTTTTTGCCTTGAATGGTAATGTGTACAATCCAAATTATGGCTACCGGACAGCAAATTCATGCAAAACCTGCACCCCTCTCCTACCCATAGCACGAGTGATAGTGAACAAGTTTTCAATGGCTTGTATTCATGTTAAAATGCATCAAATACATACAAAGCAAAAAAAAATTGGTGCTGCCTTCCATGCTCGCAATCATTCATTTGCGGATTTCATTTGCACGTTTTGCATCTTATAGAATCTCTTTCGTTATCTTTCACATTTTTAACCCTTAACGTCATTGATTTTCATTCATAGACCCCGCTGCAATCGCGAACGCATTGTTTGTCTTGGGAATTCTGTAATGAAACCATGGGATTATGCTTTAGCATGAACAAACAATACTGCCGAAAGCATAAACCATGTCCCCATTCCTTATTTGGTTTTCTAGGATATTGGGAATTGAGGGTGTTAGAATTCAAACACGATTAAGCAACTATCCTAGAGTTCAGTTTAAGAACAGTATTACTGAAATCTTGTGTCTCTCAGACAACAGAACAATACTTTTTCTCAGAAAATTATGAAATGGGTTTATTTACTTCCTTCTTATGGGAAACCTCCATTCAAAAAATAATTTTACGAAGTTATAATTTTTGTTACAGAAACTACTTAAAATATAATTTCCATCAGTACAAAGAAAAAAAAGTACTGAACCATATTATGCACTGACGATACTTATTTTAAGTTTTCCTTCTTTGTTATGGGTTTGAATTTACATAATTTGCATGACATAAGATGTAAACAATAGCAAATGCTTTTGCAGAGGTATTCTGGGATTTAGCGAGCTTCTCCAGATCATTAAATTTCACCCCTAAATCTCCAAATATTTAGGGTCTAAATTGGGTCAAGTGGACTATTTAGTAACCTAAGTGGTGGTCTCATAGCAGTTTCGCACACTGTTTTAGTCAGCTAAAATGACAACGTATTCTGTATTTAATTTTTAGTATGTAACGAGACTCGAATTCACCTGAAATGCATACTCGTGCGCACCTGTCCTCGGGAGTGACATCACAAGTGCTGTCCGAATTGCAAGTAAAGTATACAAGTACTATATGAATTTGTATACATCTCGCGGTAATTGTCTAGAATAGCGGCTGTTGTAAAGCAGACATTGTAGACCAACGACTTGGCTGTGCATGGCTTACCTTTTTGATGTTAACGGGAGGTGCTTGATGATAAATTAACATAAAATTTTTAAAATACAAAGAGTTCAGTCACTCTGTTTACTCTGTGCCATGTTGTGTGATGTTAGCTGTACCATTTTCATGATAATTGTACCATTTGGTCTTGTGTGCCATGATGAGATAATAATGGTATGGAAATGAACCACAATTTTGTGCCAGTGTACCATAATATTTTATACCCCGTACCATGATAGATTACTGACAATCGATAACCCTGAGCCGTTACAATAGGTTAGTTGCTCGTTAAATGCGAGACAGTGTGGGTCAGAGCGAGAGAATCCGTCCATGTGAAGACTTGTGATATACGAATGTAGGGTGCTGGTAAAAGTGATTCTATGCTTGACCGTCGTAGGTGTGGCGGGTGTTACCTGGATGTTTGCCAGTTTGTTGAATTAACTCTGTTTTGGCCACTGTTAATTGAATTTTTAGTAAATAATGGTGTTTTGTCAAGTGAGGTAAGGTGCAACTCATGCGTGGCGGTAGTTGAATTGGCAGAGGGCAGTGAATTTTTCGCTGTCAGCAGTCAGTTAGGCCAAGTGTCGGTAAAAAGTATAAAAGGGTGCTTTGCAATTTCAAAAAGTAAATTAAGTATTGAACTTAATTGTACACTTACTTATTACTTATTTTTAACTAACAGATCCTCATCCTTGCACCCAGTATATTAGTTGAATGTTCCATAATACTAGAAGTAACATTGTGGATTGGTCATCCTTTTGTTGCGAGGTGATGGTAGACTGGTGTATGCATGAAACAAAGGATAAAATGGGGGATGGGTCAAATTGTCCAGGGGCAATGGGTTTCGGCGGCACCGAGAGAAATACAAATCATATTTTTCTCGTTTGTGTCAAAAATTGTACTAGCAGGACGCTTCTGAACGTGATCAAGCAATTCTTAGAGCCTGGAACAATAATTATAAGTGACTGTTGGCGTACTTATAATTGTCTTTCAGAGCATGACTATGAGTACCTTCAGGTGAAGCATAGTATTAAACTTGATGATCCAGATACAGGAGCGAACACCTAAAGTATAGAGCGTGTGTGGTAGGATGTGAGGCACTGTCTTCCTTGGTATGGCAGGAGGACGCTGCACTTTGCGGAGTACCGGAGTTCATGTTTCTAGCCAGTACCCCCACGAACGTGAGCACATGCAGCACTTCTTGTTCGCCGCGAAACTATTGTATGCACCGCCTACTTAGGTGAGTAAATGCACATACATTAGTACAGTGTTATTATGTGTGGTATTTTACACGTTGTAAACTTTTGTAGTATGTCGCCGCCAGTAATGTCAAATGTGGAAGGCCTAATATAGTTAAACCTAACTTAACGATAGGTTTTGGCTGTTGTTGTGATGCTGTAATAATGATGTTCCGGCGTAGCCCCCTTGCACCGAAACTCACTGTTCAAGCGTAGGTAAACATTACGCACCAAGTCAGAATCCTCCCCAGCTTTCTCCTTTAGTAGTGACCGCGAAGCGGTCACACATCAGCGAAGCTAGGAGTTTCCCCAGAAATGATTTTCAAGTGTATCCCATTTGCACCGAAAAATAATTGTGTGTGTATGTGCACTGGCAATATTGTGAATTTAGGCATTTTTTGGTTAGGTCGTTTTGCAATTTATCATGTGATATTCTTGATATAGGCCTAATTGTAATATTTCATCATGAAAACATTCATAATTATAAAAAGTTCTAACTGGACAATATTACCAATACAGGTTACAAATACAATAGTGGAGAGGGTTATGAACTAGAGAGAAATTGCAAGGAAAAATTTTATCATGAAAATGCACATATTTTTCACTTGTTTTACCCTGCAATTTCCCTGATCTTCATAGCCCTCCCCGCTATCATTTTTGTGGTTTCTATTGATCGTATCTTGATGCCCCTAGTAAATTTTTGCTCTGTGTGATCAGTAAAGTGAAATTATACCACTTTCGAGAATTTTTTTTCTAAGAAAAGCCTTTATTCTTAACATTTACTCTTCTCGCGTACTTGCGGTATAAGTGCAGCCATTGTGAGAAGGAATTTGTAGGTTACTAGTGACACGTAATTATTTTATTTAAATTTTAGTAGTGCCACCTTACTGCTTCGTAGCTTAAAATTTTGAACAGAGTAAATAATTACTGTAAGGTGCACCTTAAAGAAAGGTCTAAACAATAAATTTGCATTAGGCCAATGTTCATAACCTACAAAAGATATGGAAAAACAAGCAATCAAAATTGCAAACTCACGTACAATCACCAAGCCAACTAAAGTTATGAAAATAAAATTGAAATATTATTTTATCCTTTATTTAACCTTATAACGTTCTGCAATTATCAAGATGTTCGTAGGAATACACATCTGTTAAAAGTAATCAGCCGGCTAATAGATGTTGCCAAAGCCAACAAGACTGCCTTTCCAAATTCATCAAGTTTGGTGCCAAGGGTGCATAAAGAATGCAAGTACACAAGCACATACATGAATTCGAACGCTGCCTGGCATCCGAATTCAGGCAGTGTCCCAACTAGCAACCAGAGCACTTTTTCGCTCACTCATGACATCACAGAGTCCTCTCTGCTGTCCCAACTCCAAAGAAAGCGAGCAAGATGGAGAGTCAACAACGATATACACTCGGTGCTCACTCTCGCACCCTCTCTGGCAGCCATGTCGTTTTCAAGTCTGACATGAAATATCCAGGTCGGCCATATTTTGTTGTTTCTAAAGCAGTGTTAGAAATATTTTATTGATTTACCTTAAGCATTGTGATTGTGAAATGTGTAATAACAGCAATATTCCGTTTGATATGAAACATAAATTATATTATGTTCACATTTCATTTAGGTTAATTATGTGCATATGATTAAATACTGTGATATGCACACAAAATTATGTTTTTATCATGCATAAATGTAACAAATTAAAATAAGTTACTATTATATATTAAAACACTGTACAGTTATTCAAGAAAAATGAAAGGACAGAAATATTTTATTTTTCACTACTTATTACTTTTTCTGTCACAGAAATAATGCCAAAGGCTTACAGAGAGCACAAGTCTCGATTAGCTAAAGTGAACCAGAGTGAGAGTGGTGAGTGAGAGAGAGCACACTTTAGAGTTGAGAAAAGGCCTGAACATTGCGAGCTCTCTCACCTCTCCGTCACTCAACCAACTCCTTTTCCACTCCCTTCCTGAATTTACCAACCCCTCTCACAGATACCAATTCCTCCCTCAACACATTCCACTCCCTCGCAGACCTCACAAGCATGAACTGCCTACCCCGCTCCATTCTCCTCCACACCCTCTGAAGCTTCTCACTGTTGTTTCCTCTTCCTCTAAACACCGCCTTACTTAGCTTGCAGTGTAACCCTCCCCATCCTCCCTCTTCATTCACCACCCTGTACATCCTGACTAACCGTTCAACTTTCCTCCTGTCCTTCAATGAGCTCCACCCCATTTCTTTCATCACCACTGATGGCCTATAGTTCCCTTCTTCCTCATCACCCTGCCCCTGCCTTCTCCACCTACCCTTCACCCATCTTGCCCCTGCCTTCTCCACCTACCCTTCACCCATCTTACTGCCTTTCTCTGCACCTTTTCCAGTTCTCACACCTCCACATACGGGTCCCATACTGCTGCAGCATATTCTAACATTGGCCGTACCATTGTGCCATACGCCTTCTCCTTCACCTCACAGCTGACTCCCTTCCCAGCATACCCAAGGCCCTTCTTCCCTTTGCAACCAACCTTTCTACATGTTTTTTCCACCTGAGGTCTCCTTGCAGTACAATCCCTAGATACTTATATTCTGCTGCTTCTTCTATCTCTTGTCCCTCCCATCTGTACATGTCCCTGCTTATCAACTTCTTCCTCAATATCTTAGTTTTTCTTACATTTATCTTCATTTTATTTTTTCTGGTCCACAACCATATCTTATCAATGTCCGCCTGCAAATTTCCGGCCCCCCCTCCCCCTCCAACTTCAGCATACACAACACAATTGTTTGCAAACAATCTTATTTTTCCCCATATCAACAAACCCATGTCATTTACCATTATGGTAAATAACAAAGGACCCAGCACACTTCCCTGTGGTACCCCTGACGTAACCTCCTCTTCCTCCGATATTGCCTACCCCACTTTCACCCTCTGCCTTCGCCCCCTGAGAAAGTCCCCTATCCATTCCACTACCCTCCTGTCCGGTATCAGAGCCTCCACTTTCCTCCTCAATGTCCCATGGGGCAACTTATCGAATGCCTTCTCAAAATCTATGAAGCAGGCATCCACCTGCTTCCTCTCAACAACTACCTGCACCAGATCCTCTAATAACCCAGCCAGCTGAGTCTCACATGAGTATCCCCTCCTGAAACCATGCTGGGACTCCTCTAACCAATTCCTATTGTTCATAACTCTCACCACATACTGCACCACCAGCCTCTCCATTACTTTTCCTGTACTTGATGTGAGACTCACCGGTCTGTAGCTGCCAGGCCTCCCCCTATCCTCTCCCTGCTTGTGTATAGGTACCACCATAGCAGTCTTCCAATCTTATGGTAACTTACCCTCTCCTAAGGACTTTTTAAACAGCACCTCTAAATACTAATATACTAAATGGTCAATTAAAACACAATACGTGTACGACTTCGTAACCTAAATTGCGGTTTCGGAAAAGGCTTCAGAAAGACATAAAAGGAATGGATAACACTACAATGATCATTGTAATAACACATGCATAGTTATTGAATCGTAGTTAGAGGCAGCCAGCACCAGGTATGTTACTACAAAAATTATATAATTTCAAATATTAGTCATACTTTGAAGATCTTTCTTCTCCTTTCGATGACGCTGTTCGACATCCTCCATTTCGGGAAATTATACTGTCACGAGCAAAACCGCTACCTTTTTTCTTATCAAACACATCAGAGGGTTCCCCCCGTCATTTCTACAGCAACTTATATATTGCACTATTAGTCAAATATGCTTCCGCCATTTTTTAATGTGAACCCACGTGGCCCTTCAAAAACGTTCAGCCATAACCAGACTATATATAATTAGGTTATCATGCTCATTTCTTGAACCGTTTAATTTTATAGCGTTCGTTTAGCCGGAGGAGTTTTTTTGGATTTTTGTTCGGGTGTCAGGAGCACTACTCCTTTTCTCACAAAGATCATGAACTTTCTGCTCTTGCTGTCGAGGAAGAGCATAGAAATATTGATATTAAATTAATAAAGGGGTCATATTTGTGTGTTTGTAGTCTAAAATATGAGATAGTGCTAGTTTTGCTTCAAAATGTTTCTGTTAAGTTTATTTAATTGTGAATATGTTTGGTCATCCTCTGAGAACAACATGTAAATGTAATTGTACTTAATTATGAAAATATTACGTTCATCCTTGAAGGAAAGTGTTATCATAATAGCATCTTATGCACGGTTGCACCATTCGAGTTAAAAACCGTGATCCAGGTTCATTGTGTGTTTGAACTAAGATCAGTGTATATGAAGTGTTGCACCAAGGCATTTCACGACTTGAAAAGATTGCGATTACTATTCTTAGTGTAGTATTCTGACACGTAGGGTCAAAAGGACAGATATTACGTGTGAGTGAATAAATCAGGTGTATGGTCGTGTTGTAGGAATGAATATTAATAGCATAGAGATTGTATGCGCCACAATACAAGGAATAAGATTTTCACACAATAAAGAAAAGAGACAACTTGATAGCACTGTAAATAAACACTTGGACAAAATTAACACTGGTAAAAAAACTAACTACAATAAATTATAAGAACAAGGACTCTCTTCATTATACCAGGCTTTGATTTATTACTATTTTTTTCATTAATTATCAACATACATGGGAAAACACTTGGATAAATAAGAGAAAATCATTTTATCTTAGGACTGATCCAATTTAAACTTGTTATAGCTTAAGATGGAGCTTGATAGAATTACTGAAATTTTATTTTCATAGGCTTTCCCAGTACTCAATTATTACTACGCTACACAGTATGCCGATTACGTGAGCAGCTAAATAAATCTGTCACTGTAATAATGCAGAAGTTAATGTTCTTTAACAGTAGGTGAAGTCAGAATGTCTTTTAATCTCATATCTACTGGGTATGATGATTCACTTGAAAAATTACGTTTATCCTTTATGCGTATTTTTGAAATCCTTATTCAATTTAGCAAGAGTTATTAACGATTGCAGGGCTAGTAAACAGTTCAACACAAAATCAAATTTGGATGGCAGAAAACTTAAGAATCCAGAAGTAGACCAGTACAGAAGCTAATGGCGAAGAGATCGCCTTAAATTTTAATCAGTTGCCAACGGTGTCGTCTGGCGAACCATTCACATAACTAGCTAGATTTACCCGGGCCTCTTCTTCATTGCCCCCAAACTGTAAACAAATAACAAACTCTACTCAGGTAGCTTACTTACTAAACTTAGGTTGACAGACATATTAGAATTCTTGTCGGTTTGTGCCCTATAATTACGGTGGTCCGTATCTCATGGTGTATGGAAGGAGAGTCATTAGTAAAAACAGGGATTATGCCAACGCATCATGCGGGCAAAAAACGTGTCCTATTGTTAATTCAAATTTATTCCATGCAACTAGCAATGCATGCTATCTTCCTTACCATCAAGGAGAAAAGGTGTAGCGACAAATAAAACTCTTTCCTACCAAGTGCCTGTTAACCTAGGTCAGTGTTGGCAGCTAGAAGAATATCTTTAAACTGCATGTAAATAAACAGCATTTGGGAATACATATAAAATAATCAAGAAATGAGTTATATTAAATTTATCATTTGTCAATATTTACCATATCAGTATAATCATTTTAAGCTGTAGATAAACTATACAAGAATCAAAACAAACAAGATAATCAGTATTAACACTTCCTTCAAAATAAACATTGAACTAGTAAATAAACAACAACATTGCATATATCTGAAGGGACCATTCCCTCACAGCCTTCAACCAAGTTTCTCTTTTTCCATTGTACATGAACCGCCAGACTCCATGGTTCAAAGAAAAAGATCTTGGTTAAAGTTGTTGTTTATCTATGGACTGTATTATATTGGAGGTTATAATCATGTTGTTTAAACCAATGTCATCAATAAAGATTTTTTGTAAAGAAGGCTTTAAATTTTGCTTAGTTTGCCTTTATACTATGAAGACAACATAATTAGCAGATGCGATGTCGAGTTCGATGTAACATGCAAGAAATTTTAACATCTATCGCATTTGTTACTTCGTAAGTTACTTACAGCTATAAAATATCACGATGTATTCTCCAGAAAATGTTTTGAGCAAAATTTTTTCCATGAAGTACCTAGGCCAAGACAGTATATGAGGAGACAGCATCCTTTCCAGAACCCATAAGACTAGAAATTTAAGATGTGGTTCCAACTTTCTAAATAGACTACTTTGGAATTGCTACATAAAATCGAAATTAATTTAAGTTTTGATAGCAACAACTTCTTGATAGCATGCTTATTCAGCAACTGCCATAAAATCTCATTAATTGTAATACACCCCTAATCAGAACTTGCTCAATGGGGTCAAATGTGTTGTAATATACAATAGAATAATGGTATCAACAATGTATTGAATAATTTAAAATGAAAAAAAATATAAAAAAAGGAATAGGCCTACTTCATCCCTCAATCAATTATTGTTGGCACATAGGTTTTATGCACTTGGTCGTTTTTTATTGTGTGTAGTGATCTAATGGGTATACACAAGTCCACAGCCTGTAGAATAGTACACAGAGTAACACACCAGGCGCCTATTCCATAACAGTTACAATTCAATAGGTGACATGGAATTGTCAAACATGTTTACAATCCGACAAATGTGTGTTACATAAAAGTTGACAAGTTGATTTGTATGACAATTTGACAATTAGTTGTTTCCCAAATGTTTGAGCTGACAGGTAAAATCCCGACAAATTTGTCTAATATTATACTATAGACTGTTTTAAGAAACAGATAAGTATAAACAACTTGGTGACATATCTACAAATTTGTAGAATTATCACTGCAGAAGTGACAGGCGAGCTTTCCTATGTAACCAGTAATTTGTAATGTTTATTTAACACAGCAGTGCATTTGTGTTTCAATATTGTGTGAATTAACATTGCTTGCCAAATAGTACAACCTTTTCCTCTCGGATCAGGTTTAGTATAGTAATTTTATCTACATTTCTCGCATTCTGCTGCTAGAGTGAACAAATTTATATGGGTGGGTATTTACCACTTAATTATTTTGGAAGGAATCGACTGTTCATTAAATGCATATAAGGTGCACTTCAGAGCTTTCTGGTGTGTAATTAATGAAACTTAAGGTTTGGCATATAATAGTCAAGTTTGTGAAACAGTATTTTAAGGCTGGAAATTTACACTTCTTTGCCTGTCAAATAAGGGAAACTTGTATTATCTGCGAAACATCACATTGTCATGACACATTGACAAATTTGTCATATTTGTCACACCTGTCACGTTTTATGAAATAGAGCCCAGATTGCACTTTTGGCTAATGGTATATTAAAAATACCAGCTAGTAGACGTGAACGGCATAAGCCTACTATCATGCAAAACTTTTATGAGATTGTAGGCTATCCTGGTGTCATTGATACAACTGTACAAATGTGTTATCGTAACGCATCTTTAACTCATTTGCAGTTATGTGAACGACACTCTGCAAATTGAAATCATCAGCAATTGTTTCCCAAATGCAAATTCTTTGTATTTCAAAGACACAGCATCAGTACTTATACTCTCAATTATGCTCATACTTTCTTCTAATAAATATATTAACAATTCTTTCTCATGTTCTGTCGTGTTCGGTACACGTAAATTGCTCATTATCGGAAAAAGAAAGTTACAACTGTTAATGACAAGAACTATTTTTAATGTTAATTCCAACCATGCCAATACATCATTTATACAAAGCCAAAAAATAATTATGTTTATATTTTCACTCAAGTCTAGGTAAATAACTATCACCATAGAACACAGATACTTACATAAGGCAAAGTTTCAGCACATTCTATGACCCCTAACGGTAAATAACATGGGTTTTGGTGGTCAGGGGAATTATAAGATTGCTTGCAGACAATTGTGTTTTGAATGCTGAAGTCGGAAAGGGGGCGGAAATTTGCAGGCGGACATTAATAAAATATGGTTGTGGACCACGAAAATTAAAATGAAGATAAATGTAAGAAAAAACTAATGTAGTGAAGTTCACAAGGAAGAAGTTGATAAGCAAAGACATGTATGGTTGGGGGGGGGGGGGGAGAAGAGATAGAAGAAGCAGCAGAATATAAGTATCTAGAGATTGTACTACAGAGAGACATCAGATGGAAAAAAAAACAGGCAGAGAGGGTAGTTGCGAAGGGAATAAGGGTTCTGGGTATGCTGGGAAGGGTGCTGAATGGAGTCAGCTGTGAGGTGAAGGAGAAGGTGTATGGCACAATGGTACGGCCAATGTTAGAATATGCTGCAGCAGTATGGGACCTGTATGTGGAGAAGGCAGGGGCAAGATGGTGAGGAAGAAGGGAACTATAGGCCATCAGTGATGATGAAAGAAATTGGGTGGAGCTCATTGAAGGACAGGAGGAAAGTTGAACAGTTAGTCAGGATGTACTGGGTGGTGAATGAAGAGGGAGGATGGTGAGGGCTACACTGCAAGCTAAGTAAGGGGGTGTTTAGAGGAAGAGGAAACAATAGTGAGAAGCTTCAGAGGGTGTGGAGGAGAACGGAGCAGGGTAGGCAGTCCATGCTTGTGAGGTCTGTGAGGGAGTGGAATGTGATGCGGGAGGAATTGGTATCTGTGAGAGGGGTTGGTAAGTTCAGGAAGGGAGAGGAAAAAGAGTTGGTTGGGTGAAGGAGAGGGGGAGAGAGCTCGCCACCAGGCGGTAGCTTAATTGCGAGTGCATGTATGTATGTACATACTATTGCTTGGTGAAAGCACTATGGAACTACAAGCGCACAGGCGGTAAGTTTGAATTGGTACTAACTTACCAACTTCGATTCAAATTTATGTTGAAATTTAAATTTATGTAAATGCTGTATACAGTGTAAAATCGGTGTTTGTATACATGATAAATACACTATTTAAATGTGTTCGGAATATATTTTAATGGTATAATACTTGTAACTAAAAACAATATTTACACATATTTAAATTAATTTTCAGTTGGAAGAACAAATCGTTTATATTCTTTCAAAATACATGTTTTAACAAATACAATGGGGGAATCAACTCAGAGGGACATATTGGAACATATTGTACTTAATGGAAGACATATTGTTTTGGTTTGGTGAGTTTAATTTTGATTCAATAAGGATGCCTAATTGGAAATACTGTCTTATTGGGTGTTTTTATGTGACTGGAACAGTAAGACACACATTCCCAGTTTATGAGTTGTTTTATTTTGCAAATGGGTAAAAAGTGAGGCAGATGAGAAACTTGTTGGCTTAGACAATCTAGAAATTTTGGATAATTTTTTTGGTATGCGATGACCACTTTTCCAATGATTGCAATAGTCTTGGAACAAAGAGGCTTATAGCCTTTCTTTGCCAACACTACATCTGAAAATTATTTGCATTGTAAATTTCATGTACACTATGTTCAAGAAATATTTCATGAACGATATATTTCGTTTTACACACACGCACACACGCACGAACGCACACACAAACACACACACAAATAAATATATATATATTATATATATATATATATATATATATATATATATATATATATATATATATATATATATATATATATATATATATATATATATATATATATATATATGTATGTATGTGTGTGTGTGTGTGTGTGTGTGTGTGTGTGTGTGTGTGTGTGTGTGTGTGTGTGTGTGTGTGTGTGTGTGTGTGTGTGTAATACTACGATTCAATTTTAAGTTCAGATTCTCGTATTAATTGTACCCTACCCTTCTATGTAGCCCGAGTAATCTTGTAAAGAAAATAATCAGATTGCAAACAATACTTATGCCTTCCCTTCTGTTCCACCTGTGATATTGTTGTAAGCCTAATTCAACTATTTTTGTTTTAAAAAAATGTAAATGTTATAGATATTTGTGTTTAATAAATGTAATATCCATATTGGTCAGAAATGTGGTGGTTGGTAGACTTGTTTTAAATATTCTGTTGCCAATTTCAATAAATTTATCTATCCCATTTTACAGCATAGCACCTACCAAAAAAGATGTTACACAGGTGTTGAAGATCCGCAGGCTTTGTTAAATTTTGAAGAACATGCTATTTTCTAAATAAAATTACACACACTTTGATAATAATAAGCACGAACCTAACAAAACCATCCTATATATTGTTCACTGTAAACCAAGGTACTTTTGAAAGACCTACACATTCTGTATTCTTTGCCATGGGCCTAATTACTTTACTCATCTTTTTAAGTTAAACTGACATTATTATAAAATTAAAATTAAACTTTAACGTATTTTGCAGTTACAGTGGTGTCCAAATTTATACATAATTTTGTTACCACACCCTGGCACCAGTATTAATGTTTTCAGAATCCTACAGTAAAACATATTTATTTAAGAAAATATCGAATTAGGCTTACATCATCACACCACAGACGGGAATATATGTGTGTTGTGCGTGATCCGAGTCATTTCTTTACAAGACCATTCAGGGTTATATCAGCTTTGTGCCGACATAGTAGGGTAATGCAAAATTCACACAAGAATCTGAATTTAAAATTGAGCTGCAGTAATATAAGACTATTCCCATAAAATGAGGCAATTTTTTTTCTTTCAGCCATTATTTATCCATCAACCACATTTAAAAATTAATATTGCTATGTACATAATAAACACGACATTTGGAAAATAACATGTAAGGCTAAAATAATATATATGTTTTGACAGTAACTAGCCTATACATAACCACACATGAGCATCAAGAAAGATATCTTCGAAGTGCACATAAAATTTACAGTGCACTTACTTTTTAGATGTAGTGTTGGCAAAGAAAGCCTGTTAAGCCTCTTCATCCCAATCATCCTGCAATCGTTGGAAAAGTGCGTTACCACAAACAAAATAATTTTTTTAAACAATCTAAAAGAGATGGGTAGTTCACGAACTACCATTTCATTATGAACTGGTCTTGAAAAAGAACTAGGTCCATAGTTCACAGCGACAAAAAAGAACTAGTCTCTTGTGATATCGGTCAGTCATTCTCTCCATACAAGTAACTACGCCATGTGCGCCACTGCGCATGCTCAGATAATCCGTCGTTCGTTGCTCCCTGCAGCTTTCCCCCCTTATGCTAATGCACCATCCATGACTGGCCACATTGCAAAGTGCATGCTCCTTATCTATCTGCATCTGTCTATCAGTATTTTTGTTTTCGCTCGTTCAGCACTGCCTTGAACTGTAGGGATCGCAGACGTTCCTAGTTCAATAGTAACATGAGTCGCATGTCGGTCGGGAACTGCAGGACACACAGCGCGAGACAGTTGGCAGACCTGTGGCCGTGCAGCGAACTTTCGTTCTTTTTACTTACTCGTTCGACTCCAGTTGCGTAATCGGTTGCACGCCGGTCTGCGATGCGAGGGATCCCAGGTTCGGAACCCAGTCAGGATATGGATGATTGTGTCGTCCATTTAACTTGTTTCATCCTCATCGGCACTAAAAACCTCGCTGTTACAGTGTCGTAAAACCCTCTCGTCTCTCATACTATACATACAATGTTGCCAGACATACGGAAATTCCTGTATCTGTAAGAAAATACATCTGATAACAGCACTAATATGAGTATAGTTACGGCAGTAAAATACAGGAAAAACCGCTCATTAAAGTAATGTCAATTTTTACACACTCGCATTAAAGAATTGAAAAACTGCTTTTTTTTTCTAGTATATTCATTCAATACTACCGTTATAGCTTTTTGAAATTATTTACATCATATTAAAATTAAGTTATTTTTGTAATTGAAGTTCTGTTAAAATGTTTCTAGTACTGGTACGAATAAAGCCATTGTGTCAGAACCATTTTTGTTGAGTGTATACATGCCTGTCTTGGAAAAATTAACTTTACACCTGGTTGTCTCTCGCAACACTACCTATTATAATACTTTTTAGGTCATTACTATCGGTGTCAAAAGTAATTTGGTGTTATATTACACAATGTATGCATGGATAACATATAACATATTTTCACTATTCAGTTATCTTGCTTCTATAAAAAAAAGAAGTAATCTCATCTACACACATTAAGGCAAATTAAGCACTAATTCTTAAGCAATTAATTTACAAACATCGCTTATTTGCTCATCTTTCCCTTTCACGCTTGCTTAGATTCTTTTGAGGAGGGGAAATGGAACTGTGAAAGAGAAAACAGTGAAAGACCTTCCTAGTTCTTGGGCCGAGGTACAGAGAAAGACCTAACTAGTTCTCCGACAGTGGTTACACTTGTGCTCTGCAGTTCGTCAGTACGCATGATCATTCGACTGTGACCTATATAGTTCAAAAGAACGGTTCCCAATGAACTGTTCTCAAATGTGACTAATTCGGAACGACTTAGTTCATTCTAGTGAACTTTATTTCCCATCACTACAATCTAAGCTGTCCAAATACAACTGCCTCTCAATAAAATTCATAGTATCACGACACGCCAGACAAAAACAAATGTGTTTCTATTTTGCTTCGTTGCCAACTTGCAAAGAATAAATGTGCCAGCGAAAAATAAAATTTACTCAAAATCAATGATGTCAAGAATTCAGCAAATTTTATTTTGCGTAACATATTAACTTTGGAGACCGGAAGTATCAATCTCGAGATAACAAGATCTAAGATCACCTGAACCTAGTTTTGCTCGGTGCAACGCAAATATTTATGAACTCAGTTCATGCATGAACTCAGTTCATGTGAACTAAGATTTTCTACAGTGTTGGTGCAACTGGACATTAGTCTCTGGAGACTCATTAATGATCTTAAACAAAAAAGTACACAACATTTACAGAGCTAAATGCATGGTTCACTGCAAACGAATAAAATCTCAACCTAGATAAAACATATATTATGAATTTCCTCACAAAGAACAGAAAATCATTAAATCATATGTTGGCAGTAGCAAAAACAATCTCATTAACTTGAACGTGTAGTCTAACATTATATATATATATATGTATATATATATATATATATATATATATATATATATATATATATATATATATATATATATATATGTGTGTGTGTGTGTGTGGTTGTTTACTATGTCCAGTGCATAAACTTTGTATACTGTAATTATACTTGTCCAATATTTTTTTGCAGCTATGTAATGAAATTACCGATTCAATAAAGCAAACCAGGTATAGAGACAAAATTAATTAAACCTCAGTGATTAGGTTAATCGGCTTAAAAGTAGACAATTAACTTACCTGAAATATCACATTGCGTATATTTTACCTAAACTAAGTTGAGCAAGTTTCGCCCTGCAAAATGGTATATTTCGCATATATTCTTTCCGTCGTGTATAATGGTACAACTTTTTGGGGTAAATCCACTGACAGCAAAAAAGTGTTTCACATGCAAAAGAGAGCTGTAAGAATAATCAATGGCGAAAGAAAGTCAGGCTCATGTAGACCTCTTTAAAGAGCTCAGAGATTTTAACATTTGCATGTGTGTACATGTTTTCAGTACTTATATTCATGTCCAAAAAAAGCAATTTATTTCAGAAAAATGAGTCCTTCTGAGACTAGAATAAAAAAACACTTACATGTTGCTTCAGTTAACTTCAAACTCGTCCAGGAAGGGCCATCCTACCTTGGTAGCCAACTTTTCAATAAGTTACCACAACACCTTCAAGAAATTTGCTTCTCTAACCAAAAACTCTTTATAAAACAGCTGAAAGAATTTTTTTTCTAAACTAATATTTTATAGTGTAGATTAATATCTAAACTACAAAAATTAAGAAATTATTGCATAACATGTCTTCGTGTGCATTCCTTTTCCTTCTGTTTCAGCAAAACGACGAAGTCCCAAAGCATATTGGAGAAGGATTGGTCAAATGATGAGGAAAAGATTATATGCATGTACATGTAGTCTGACATATATATGTGTGTGTTCGCTATGACCAGTGTATAAACTTTGTATACTGTAATTTCACTTGTCCCATATCTTTGTACAGCTACATATTGAAAAAAGGTTTTAGGGTTGCAATAAGACAAAAAAAAAAATGACGGTCGCAGTGATTATTAATAATTGTCATAACCAATCACAGACCACTTTATCTATTGTGCCAAGCAATGAAATACACTGAATTGTCCCTAATAACCAATCACATTGGCAATAACTTAATTTTTGTTTTATAAGACAAGGTTAGGGTTATGACGAAATTACGACTGTCATTGCATAGCCCATTTTACAGTATTTGGTTCTAGTAAGGTTACCAGGCATCCTTTTTTAACAAAGCATGCCTTTTTTTTTGCCGCCTCGGAACTCTCCGTCGCCCTACATTGCCAAACTCAATCAAGTTTAAAATTACAGATTGATGATGATGTGATCAGCTGATTAGTAGTAAACAGTTCTGTGGCTTTTTGGCGTTCGGTTGGTAGCATAAATGAGCAGTGCACATTATGCTTTTTCCTGCTCTTTTCCTGCTCTTATAAATTCTCAACTTGCTTTCGAGACTAAAAAGCTGAGGTCGCTAGAACAAACCTATTTTTGCATATTTAAAAAGATGCCACAAAATATTTCGAGAGGGAATCAATCAATTACATTTGCTCCTTAGGGTAAGAAGTAATGGAGTGTGTGTTTCCAATGTTGGGATATGCTGCTGGCAAAAGTGGGTCTGAACTAGAGATCTTCCTTTATTTATGTTCTGAACCCCCCACCCCGCTGCGCCCCATAAAAAACACACCGTGAAACCTTATCAGACAATAACAATGTAGCGTTGGGTCGTTTATGAACGATTCGTTATAATCACATGCTATTGGACAAGTGGCGAATTCATTCAACTCTCCCCAAAAAAATCCCTCTCAAATCAACTAAGCCCTTCTTGATTTTGTCATCCGCCCTCAATTATACCAATTCCTCCGGGGTTTCGATGAAATACAAGTATATAACATTTGCACCAGTTACTGCAACACATAGGAAATAAAAATCTGTTACACTTGCACCCATAATCCGGTTGCAATTAAATACACCGAACGCAAGTGGGTGGGGCTCGTTAGCCACACATTTTCACATCCACTACCCGAACAACATTTGCCAATTAAATTATTTGTTACAAAGTGTTCACGACCACGCGGATACATAATTAGAAAAGGATTTTACATGAACTACTGTGTTTTCAAGTGGCAGTAAATAATGTGACGATTGGTGAACAACTATAGTCCATTCCCGATTGGAAACGACTTATGAAAATCAACCTTTGAAAAAACACTCTAGGCATAACATATCCTGTATTCCACAAATATATAACATTGTGGTTAACTTTAGAGCACTTTATAATTGAAAAGATAAACTTAACATAATATTTTCTATGACTTGAATATATCTATTTCTTTTTTAAATAGTATTAACAACAGCGAGTGTAGCGACGTGTTGGCAACGATCGGTAAGAAATAGTCCTCAGTTAAAGTATTATTTTAACCTCGATTTTTAGTATACTATTTGTAAATTAAATGGTGACTAACGAAATATTAAGTTAGCCCCGATTGCAATATATCTCATTTTACAGTTTAAAATAACCGCGGAAAATACCGTGAATAGGCCATAATGGTACAGTATTGTTTTATCCAGCGAAAAAGGATTCGAAAAAATTGTCTCCTGTCGAGGCTTGTCGCACGCTTTCTGTTTCTTCGTCTCTTTCACACTCGGGAAATTTTCACTTCGCTAGTAAAGCGCGATGTTATTCATGTTTTCTATTGTAGCATATATCATACTTATTACAGCAAAATAATGATTTTTGAATTTGTAATTTACAACTGAAAAGAGATTTTAATGTTTGAATGCATTTTTTTTATATAATTACATATGAAGGCGGGCCAGTTACCTAGTGAAGTTGGCACATGGGGCGAGCCATGACATGGTGTGCTGCTTTTTGTCAAACGAAGAAGTAAATTATTCTTATTCCAAAAAATACCTCAAATTAATACATCACGTTTGTAGACGTTGTGTTTTTTAAACCTACCTAGGCAAGTTACGATGTTGTGATAAATCTGTGTTTCCATGGCAAGAAGAGGATACAACAGTGAGAAGCTTCAGTGGGTGTGGAGGAAAACGGATCAGGGTAGGCAGTCCATGCTTTTGAGGACTGTGAGGGAGTGGAATGTATTGAGGGGGGAATTGGTATCTGTGAGAGCGGTTGGCAAGTTCAGGAAGGGAGTGGCAAAGGAGTTGGTTAGGTGATGGAGGGGTGAGAGAGCTCGTCACCGGGCAGTAGCCTAATTGAGTGTTTATGTATGTTATTATTATAAATGTACTGTGACGTGTGTTTCGTTAATCATTGCGTCTGTTAAATTGTGTGCCTTTGTGCAGTGTGGTCAATACAATGGCCCTGTTATTGCGTGATTTCAAATATTCGATTAGCACTATTTATACGTTTTAAATGTGAACTGTTTTTATGACGAAATTATTTATTTACATCTACATCTGTTTATTTATCACAATATTGTACCTTTGTCCTAAAGTGTTTGAAACACAGTCGTGTAGAGTAATTTGCCACAATCCCAGAAAAAAAATACTAAGCCCAGCGTGATAAATTTCAATAAACCTAATAAACAGTAATTAGCAATACATAGAAATATGAGGGAAATAAAAGTTGTCGAAGGCTTATTTGTGCGCATGTTCACCACTATGTTTTCAAGTCTGTAAGACAAAAATGAGCAACACTAGTTGCGTGCTTGAATTTAATGTGCCTTTTTCACTGGTTGTTCCTTCGTTTTAATATTTATTCCAACTGAGGTCGTCCTTTAAGAGAAAAGACCCAACACATATCGATAACAAAAGGATGATTAGTACAGCCCTTTACCTCGCAGTTGTAACCATGTTAAACACAGTTGCTGCAAAATAACGCGCCTTACATGTATTGAGCTACATCGTGGAAAACAATTATGTTAATGTAAAATAACTGTATAAACTGTCTTCAATTCAGGCATTTTTAAAACTTCATAAAGCTGACCTAAATAATGTTTGAGGCCTAAACTGTGAATATTCATACGGAATGGTTTTTAGTATCTGACAGAATTATTTGAAAAACTGTAAACAGAAAACAACACATTTGAAAGGAATAAAAGTAGAAGTCACATTTCAATGTTTAATTTTGGTGTAGCGAAAGTATTCGAACATATGTACACACACCATGGCTTGTTAACATTGTTTTTGACAGATGCTACATGGCAGTCACATGGCAATTTGCTTCTAATGGGGAATGGACTATACATATTTTTAGCATACAAGAAATTAAAATTATAATGATTCAACATAATATCATATACGCTTGAGATTGTGTGTTTGATGTTATTTGCTTTAAAGTAGACACGCGATTTTGGCTTAGTATAAGCGTTAACACGATTAATGACTGTGTTCGAAGTGTAACCGACCTAATATTGTGTTTATGTCTTCTTTTTTGTTTAAAAAAACATTCTGTTCTTGATGGCGTTCTTTTTGTCCAAAATGAATTTTCATATGGTTGATATTTTTTTCTGAAAATGCAATCGGTAACATTAGCATTTTTATCAGCAATCGTCGCCGCACCCTTCGACAATTAATGAAACAAGACTCTTTCGTGTTCCAAAACAAATCCCCTTGTAAAATATGAAACAAAAAATGTGATGCACTTCATTAAAAAAATATATTGGATTCTTTTAATGGAAATCAAAGTGTTTTATCTTATGTGAAAAATTAAGACTGAAGCACACCTATAAAATATCCTTTCTCCATTCTACCCTCTTCTTTTTTTTTGTTGAAATCACTCTAATTTAATAATCTACACAATTTGCCACCGACACCATTTAACGTAAACATATTTTTTACAACTACTAAATGATAGCTGATGTGTGCCACATTCCCTCACCTCTTAAACCATTTGTCCTGCCGAGTTCTGCAACACAATGACGCACGGCAAATGCTGGTAAAGGTTGGAATGGGAAATTTCTGGAGTGGTAATGGTAAAATAAAGGAATGAATATACCCAGGATGCCAGAAGCTGGCAGGCGATGTCAAAGATGTCGCTGCTCCTCTTAACCTCGGCGTTGTAGGTCGTTCACCCAGGACCAATCTCCTCGACATTGAAGCTGAATTATTGACATCAGCCTGTAGACTATTGCTCCAAATGAAGATTGTTTCCTAAATGATAGCCCATCAGTTGGCTATACACAATTGTTGATGTTGGTGGGAAAACTACCTACTCATTACACTTGCCTATGTGATCTGTCAGGACCTCCCACACGCCCGTACATGTCGGAACAAAACTGATTACACTGAAAATTAGAACTTACATACTGATTGAGCAGGAATTATGAGGGCCCATCCCCTTAAACACGTATGCGGATGCGAATAAACTACTGACTTGAAAACAAGTTATTTTTTCAATTACAACCCCTTCTCTTAGGGAAGTATAAACTAAACAAACTCGGCTATTTGGATCGGACATGCGGTGAAACAGAAAAAATGTCTTTCAACAATCAAAATACTTACATGAATGTTAAACTCCCTGGGGCGATGCTAATCAACCGGGGAGTGGTGGTCGTTTACCGTGCGACAAGATAGAAAATGTTCCAGATGAATAAGTCTATTGTAATTATATGTCTAGTTGTAAAATGATAATCATCACCTGGCATGTGTGAGAAATTCCGGAGCCTACCGTAGGCACTCCATCTCCTTTACTTACTGCGAGCTGACTGACTCTCCCGCCCGACCTGGGGGCTTGCCGCAGCTTTTCCTCATGAAGAAATGGGACTACTTCTTTATGAGATGACTTGCATCTTTGACCCCTCTGTTAATGAAAGAATGTAAATAGATTTATGAAAACAATACATATATTCCTGCTACATAAACACCAATGAGATGGGATGAACAAAACACCATGCGGAAGATGAAAATAAATTATAACAAGTTAACTTGCAAACAAAACAATATAAAACACCTGCAAAACAAACCATTAACTTTTTTTATTAACAACACAATAAAGGCATTTAATTAGGTCTGAAAAGTTCCCGTTCTATAACTGCCCTAATGGTTTACTTCGAGGCATCATGCATTTCTATGGCAGACACCAGTTGCACATGCACCTCTGGTGCAATTGCAGGGCATGCTTCTGCTCTGCACCTAGTCGCTCCGGCTCCAGTGACCAGGCGAATACTCGCTCCGGAGTAGAGTGCGCAGCCGCAATGAGATAGCATTACAGTTTACGGCAATAAAAATATTCTAACGGCTGGGGACATGCCCATGTCAAACGCCCTCACCCTCCCTAACCATTTCCAAACAGTTTGCTGATTCTCCAGTGTCAATTGCAGCAACTGCATATATGGGCTGGCCTGCACGACTGCGGGTGGTATTGCCGCTCCTGTGGCCCTGCCGCACACTGCAATGCCAGCGGTGATCTCTTCCTGCTTGGTAATTCCGTCTGCCTTCATTCTTGACATGGTGGTAGCAGATGAGTCCACTGACATGACCACCGCAGGCACAGGGAGCCCTCAGGCTCACTGCCCTCACTGTCACCCTCCTTAATCCTGTTGTCCTCTTGCGAAGACCATTGCCTCTGGTAGCTACCCGGCTTAACAGCCCCTGCAAAAGTACTTGCACTTGCATGACTACTCTGCCTTGCTTAATATGTGTATTCACTTGCTCCTCCTGCTTAAAATGATTATTCACTTGCGCCCCTTTTATTTGCACCCACATATATTCACGTTGCTCATCATACTCCTCTTATACTTGCTCCTCATGCACTTGCCCTTATTGAACTTGCTCCTCTCACACTTGCTCGTCTTACACTGGTTCTAGAGGCATTTCAGGCTCCCTGCGAGGTGCTTCTACATCGGGCGACTCCTGTGTCCTCTCTTCCCCTTCATTAGCATCTCCTCGAAGTGTGGATGCACTTTCCAGCTCCCTCTACACGTCTTAGAGCTTGTCAGCGGTGTTTCTACTCAGCAGCACCTCTGGTGGTGTTTCCTCCTCCGCGCGCATGGGTGGGTCCCCTGTGGGATCTTTCCCCTGAAGTGGTGCCACACCTCGCATCTCCTCTCACCCCTCGTCAGGCTCAACATGGTCTGCACTGTCAGGGGTCGGGACACACCGGGACCGACTTCGTCGTCGACGGCATCCGGAGTTAGCCAGATGTCATCCCGATATACTTCTCCTTCCTTCTGCCCATATGGATCGTATATGTGGTCGAACCATGCTTTTGTAGCATGTAATGCAGTCCACTCCATCATGCTGAGAAACCTGCGCAGAAATCTCTTTTTGCTGTCGACTGTGGGTGCGTTCGCACATACACGTCTTATCCTTCATCCACTTGCGGCGGTGGTCAGTTCGTAAGCGGTAGCCATCTTGCAGTGTAACGATATGGCCATTGATTACTTCACGCAAGCACTTTTGATGTTGCGGTTTTTGCGTGTTGGTACTTGGCAACTCACTACTTTCTTCTTACTGCAGGAATTTTGCCTCTCCTGGGAGATGTAGATTGCATCCCAATAAGATCCGGGCAGGTGATATTCCTGTTGCTGCATTCACTCGACTTCGCAACATATAGAGAATGGCAGGTATGTGATTCAACCAACGATGTGGTTTTCACCTACACGTAACCGTAACTGCGCTTTGAATTCCTGGTTCCTATGTTTTGTTGGGTTGGCCTTCATGTGTTAGATAGCCGATATAACATTGTTAACCACCCATAGCGTACACAATTTTCTCCATTTATTGCCAGTGAATTGTGTAATGTAGTCTGTTAACAAATTATGCGCGATAAAATTGCTCCTCCAATACCCTGGCTACATTTCTTGCGCATGCTCCGAAAGTAGGGCACGCCCCTGTCCAGCATGAGAAATTGTCCATTACCACAACAAGTTTTCTTTTGCCTCCCCTTGTCCTGGGGTAGGGAGCCATTAGGTCCAAATGCATTGTCTCAATAGGCTTTCAGATTACGTGTAGGCACTGCTGTGGCCTACCATCCGTTTGATGCATCTTGTGGCAATTGCATTTCCAGCATTGCCGCACGCATCTCTTCGCATCCATGCTGAGACCTGGGCAAAAAAATGGTCACGTACATTTCTGACTGTCTGGTCAAACCAGGGTGAACAGCCACACTGCCACAGTGTGAATAGGCGAAGATATGATCCCTCGCACACCTGGTTGTTGAACTGAAAACACATCTGCAATCTGCTGTCTACTATGCGCCATCCTTCAAAATCCTGCTGTGCAATGTTTCATCTTCTCACACACGAACCTGCAATTTTGTTGTGCCTCAACGACCTCCCTGTACACATCGCTAACAAGATCCTCATTGTATGCAGTCGTGATCTGTTGCACATGCAATTCTGAAACCGCGTCATGTGAACTTGGTAGCAAAAAGTCCTCCCATTATATTTCGTCTCTGACAATTGCCACATTGTTAGAGTTCCATGACAATGTGTCTGCCAATTAGTTCTGTTTTCTGGGCATATGCTGCATTGCGAAATCGTATGCCTGTAATGAAACGCCCATCGCGTTAACTTACTCTGGGCCTCATACATGCTATGTAACCACACTAGACACCAAACGTCAGTTCTCAGTGTGAACCATTGGTATTCGAATTTTGCGAGGTATTTCTTATCTGCCCATATCACTGCTATACATTCCCTCTCATTCATGTTTTAGCGTCTTTCAGCCGGTCCTAGTTTCGCGATTGCGAGGTCGGTAATGTGCTTCTCCCCACTGTCGCCGGCCTGGTACAATACTGCACTGATTCCAACCTGGCTGGCATCAGTGTGAAGGTATAGATCCTTGTTAATGTTGTCGTGGCGTCATAGTGCCTCAGTGGGTAAAGGCAGGATTCAAGGACCTGTGAAATTTTAAAGGTTATTTTACCCGTGATGCCAGTCATCGCTGGACGATGTCATGTGAATCGGTAGAGTGGAGTTTTCCACCATGGGCGTTCGGCCGACGACCAATGAAATCCTGGACTGTGGCCTGCTCGGGTCAGCTCACATACCAATGTTACGTAAAACTGTTGTATACAAAAGCTCGCCGAATACTTTCAAGTTGAATTGACTCAGTGACTAACGGCTAGTCACATGCCTACATTTACACACATGATACTTGCACATTTAACGAATAAAGAAAAATACATACTGTCACACTAGGAGAAAATGGTGCTGATATTCTAAGAGCCCGTATCCTGAAGAGCCCGTACCATGAAATAATGTCCACATGATCAGTTCTCATTGCGTAATTATGCCGTTTATTTAACAAGGCACTCAGGCTAACTTTACATACAAAATCACACTTAATGGCTTCAAAACCTGCCGGTTAGGTAACACTACAAAAATGGCACAAAGTTGATAAAAAGTAAGTGCAAATTTTTAAGCTTTCCCAGGCTATGAAACCACCTGAAAAGGGACCGGGGGGAGGGTGGTGCCTCGGGCAGCTAAAGAACAAAGGTTCTGGTTAATTAAAGACTATGGAGATTGAGTGATTGAAAACAAAAGCTGAATGGTGGCCGAGTGCACGAAACCCGAGTCATGGTAACACGCAACCACACCAACGAGATGCTCGTAGCTGACTGACTTGTACGCCGTAGTGCATTGGCCGAATTTGGCAGGCCACGTATACCTACTTTCTCGACATTGCAAAATAAATATTAACCCTCAGCGTTCCTTACCTTGAACTGGAACACTGAAAAACAAGTTTTACTGACTCTGAAATGCCACGGGGATGTTTCCTTGCATAAATGATGTAAACATGTGGACACATATGTTTTCATATTACACACAAAACCCCAAAATAAAATATATCACTAAATTTAAAGATATTATATATTTTATATTAGTACGCAATGCGGGTGCTCTGATGATGTGTGCTAAGATTTGTGTTACATTACCTCTACACTTGCACAGCACTGCACTTACTGCTCCGCGCATCGATGGCCCATCCCAATTGCGCACTTCGTGGTGCTGCTGCTGTCAAATGGACTTTGGATGGGACACGTGGCACACGTCAGCGTCGTAATTTGCTAATGTCGGACATGATTTCCAATGCCTCGTTAATTTCCGTGAATACCTTTTCTGTCTCGCCCATCCATTGAAACCTCTTTTGCGGTGACAAAAGTTCCTCCAAGGCGACGGTGATTGTTGCGAACCTCGGAATATGTTCCCGTAGCAAGTTAATAAATACGAAAAACTTCCTCAGCTTTTTGCTTTTTTTCGGCTGTGGGTTTGTTTGTCGATTAGCCTTATGTTTCCATATTCGGCCGGTTTCCCCTCCTGATTGACTACATGGTCTAGAAAATAAATGCTCATCTTCCCCACATGGCATTTCTCAATTGAGCATGTGTGGCCATTTACCGCAAGCCTTTCCAGGACTTCTGTTCAGTGATTTACGTGTTCCTCCGAGATGTCTGATCAAATAATGACGTCGTTGAAATACACCAGTGTATACTCTCCAATAATGCCATCCAGCACATGTACCATCATCGCCTGGAATGTCGTGGGAGGGCATTTAAATCAAAATCGCATTGCACAAAAATGAATACGCCGGCCATCAGGAGACGTATATGCTGTTTTCGGCTTGTCTTTGAATTTCACCAGCACCTGTCAGTACCCGCTCTTTAATCCCAAGGATGTGTACTCAGCATGTCCTTCACACTTATATACGGCGGCTGTGAACTGATGTGACTTGATTTAGCAGACAAAATTCTACACAATATTGCCATGTTCAGTCCTACTTTTATATAACATAATTATGCAATTTAATGGGCTGTCTGTTGGTCCTATTACGACGTCATCACGCATTTCCTGTATTTGCTTTTTGATTATCCGCGTTTGGTGCAGTAAGTAGACTTGAGGACTAGTGTAAACTGACTTTTCTTCAACAAGTGGTATTGTGTGTTCCGCTATGGTTGTACGTTTCAGTGCATCGTTTCCTCCAAATACTTCATGGCATTCGTAGAGTATGCGCTGAAATGCGGCCTGGTTTTTGCACGGGGCCTGGTAGTCGAAATCTGCTAACTTGACCTCAGGCAGACTACATGTGGGGCAACGATCCAAATTGTACACTATGAATCTTTCTTTTGCGTCAAAATGTATCCTTCTTATGACTGGCTCCACTATTGTGCGCTGTTCGGTTAACCAAGGTATCCCCATAATAGCTTCCACGTGTATCTCTAGCGTGACAAAGTTCGTGGTGCAACCAGTGCTGGCCTCTTCAATATCCCCTCCAGGTGGCCGATAACCTATTAAAAAGTCATATATAGAGCACTACTTTCTAATCTTTATTTTAACCCACGCAAAGCAAAAGCTAAATCGGCTCTTTGATCTACACGGTCCATCGGGAACTTCGCAATTTTCTAAAACCATCATGCTGTCTGAAAAATTTAAAGAAATACTTCACTAAACCACTCACTCACACAACAAACAACCGCGTTCATTCTTCTCCTACTTTCACGTTAAGATTTAAGGATGACAGCACCTCATTATTTGCATTCGCAGCCCAGTGCGCTCGAATGTGTATGGACTTAGTTTTGGGGAATGACCGGTAACCAGAATCATTCCCTGCCACCTCGTCCTCGGGCACAAAGCGTGTAGTCAAGCCACACTGTAGTCATTCATTATGGTTCTCATTTACACACACATATATTCAATACAATCTGCTGGTGACCTCGTTGAGGTCCGGTCCTTCATTCCTTGGGTTGTCCTTCCATTCTCACGTTCCGTTGCCATCTGCCTTGTCGATATCAGTTATTCCCTGAACGAGACTAAATTCCATCCAGTGAAAGGGGACATATCCAGGTATTGTCATGGACTGTGTTTATTGTTTATGGGAGGGTTTGGGAGGAGGATGTGGATTTTGTTTTGGTGGTAAATATACCCTTTCTATCTTTTCCACTTTTTTCTGGCCATAGGCAGCTCATTGCCCTTTTTCTTATTTCTTTTTCCTTCGTCAGGCAGCAGTCGGAAGGGGGCCTGTTGACCCCTTTCTGATCCACCTCCACCGGTAGGATCCTAAACTGGAAGTCTTCTGTCCGTGGAAAGGAATTGCTTCTTGTCTTGAGCGAGAGGTGAGATGGCTCCCATCGCACTCGTTTAGTACCAGCACTTTGGGGAATATGTGTTCAGTCATCATGTTCGTTCATGTCATCCCCATCCTCCGAACTGTCATCGATCTCACCGCTCAGTCTGCGACCCGACCACCAGATATTGAACTACTATCTTCTCTTTGGTCTTGATGTGAGGTACTGCAGCACCTCAGACGCTGAGCTCCTGTCCCTTAGTAGTCCTCGGAGTCAATGTTTCACTTCGAATTTCAAGCGAAGGTCTTCTATCTTGGGGCACTCCAACGCATGGGCTTACTGTCCATGATAAGACCGAGGTACCTAACTTGATCCTTGAAACGAATATTTTCCTTAAAGAGGATTAGCTGCAAATTAGGGCGAATAATACTGCGACATGTGAAGATTGCAACCTCGATCTTACCCACATTTTTTTTTATGCGCCACTGGCGAAATTAATATTTGAACTCCTGAGTTGAGCCTGGAGTTGCTGAATTGCAAGTTCAGCTTTACATGAGTGGGTGCAAATGTTTGTGTCATCGGCATAAACACCCTAGGTAATAAGTCGTTTTAGGGAGGGGGAAGGGGAATGTCGTGGGTATTAAGATTGTATAGGACTGGGCCCAGGATGCTACCCTGAGGGACGCCAGCTCTAATGTATTTCTTGGTGGACAGCGCTCCTTCAATGGATACTGAGAAGGAGCGGTTGTCCAAGTACGAGGCCAGAAACTTAATGTAACAATCTGGGAATTCAGCCCGATATAAGTTATATAAAAGCCCTGTATGGAGCATCCTATCAAAGGACTTCTACACGTCAAAAAATACCGTTGTCATGAACTGGGGTCAGTTGAATGATTTTGTTACGTGTTCCAATAAGCGTACGAGTTGATGCACTGTGGAATGCTTTTTCCGAAAGCCAAATTGCTCATTAGGGAATAAGTAATTTTTGTGAATATGGTGATGTATCGGTGCAAGAGTACTCGTTCGTGAATCTTAGAGAGCGTGGATAACAAACTAATAGGGTGGTAATTTTGCAGTTGAGTCGGGTTTTTGCCCAGTTGCGAAATACAATTACATTGGCCCTTTTCCAGGAAGTGAGGAAATAGGCAAGATTGAAACTTGCATTAATGCACTCGGCTATAGCCTCAAACATGCTGTCAGGCAGCTGCTTAAAGACTATGGCCTGCAGGGAGTCGAACCCAGGTGCTTTGCAAGGTTTCATACCTTTGATGATACACTTGACCTCCTCAGCATGTGTGAGGTCTGGCTGAGACACGGTGGGATGTCGCAGACACACTAGGAGGTCTCTATAAATTTGGGCAACAAAATCTGGATTAGCTGTAAATTTATTAGGGGGAAAACTAATTCTAATTGATTTACTATAGCCTCAGCTTTCTGCTGAGGCATATAGGTCACACCGTCATTGCCTTGAAGAGGTGGGATTTTGGAACACTTTTTAGTAAATGTTTTTTAGTAATGCGCTGCAAGCTTTGAGCCTTAGAACATATGTGGGTTAATCTATTATTCCAGACAATGGACTGCCAGACAGTGATTTCACTATCAATACGCTCTCTAAAATTGTTAACTGGGGTTTTGTTTGCCTAGATCTAGTTTGTGAGTAGAACCTGTGCAGCTTATTTTTGCACGAGATAATTTCCTTAATATTATCAGGGAGCTTATTTGCTTTAATCCTCTGTGTCTATTCCGGGACATACTTATTTTCTCCTGTTTGAATTAGCTCTGCGATTCGCTCGACAACAGAGTCAAATTCGTCCGGGAGAACTAATAGGATCTGTGAGATTTATTTCCTAATCTAGATATCTCTGAAGCTGGGCCAGTTCGCATGCCTATAATTCTTAATTTTTCGAATTGGTGTATTGTCTATTTAAAGTTCACTGAAAGATAAGTGGACAGGATAATGGTCCGAAGCCAACTCGTGTAGCACATTAAATTCTAAGTCCATATTAAAGCCTTTATTGAGCACGATATATAATATATCGGGCCTATAATTTATATTATGATGGTTAAAGGTATGTTCACTAGGGACATACATTATATAATTATGTTGCTCTTAGTGTCTAAACAAAGTATTGCCATTGGCTGTTTGAGTGAGAGAGTCCCAGACGGGATGTTTTGCACTTAAATCGCCCACTGCGAGTAAAACTGGATAAGCATTTGTTAATTCATCTAGATCTGCACGCAAAAGTGTACGGCCCTGCAGGCAGTAAACTGAATAAATGGCAACATGTTGATTGCCGAATTTAATAGTAACTATTGAATTATGAATTAATATCATGACACCCCGCCATGCTGTGGGTCTAAGTGACTTTCGTTTACTGCAATTGTAGAAATCTGATGGCGAGTAATAAAATCTAACAGTTCCTATTTTTTTTACTGCGAATGCCATTAGCATTCCAATAAATTAAACTACTGACTAAATTAAACCTAAAAGGCAGAGCATTTGGCAACTGCAAATTGTCAGCTATTAGCCGGCTGCTGCCACCCTTTCACAATTGAGAGGGCTGCTCCAGTCAGACTCGCCCTTTCTCTTCAACTGACTTGGTTTGGTCAGTCCAAACCATTAGTAAATTACTGAGCACCTCCAGTACTCCACTAAAGTTGGGGACTTTTTCAATCAGGTGACTAGTCTTCGCCTCCTGAATTAATACCTGCATATTTATTTGTTCCGAAGCAGCTGGGATTGTGTCTAATTGTGACACTGGGCTCACCAGTTTTGTCTGGAGTTCAGAATCCTGCTCGTCCGATGGGCATTGAGCTGGCTCATGATTGGCTGAGCATGTGGCTGCGGTATGTTCAATCGCCATGTTGTGTTGTCTCGCAGTGAACACATCTCCAAATGGTTATCCTCGCCTCTCCATCCATCAACATTCTCATTTGCACAACGTGTTTTCAGCATCTGTGTGAATGCGGAATCAGCTTGCGCAGTAGCCACTTCCTAACATACATACATATGATGTAAGTACCTCGTCTGAGAAAATGTTTGGGCTTCCATTGTGTGATGTAGTGCCGTTGGTTTTCCTTCGCTTCTCTCACTGTGCATGCATGCCTCTCCTCTCTATCTTTTCTCCTCCATCTGCACAACTGGCACAATCTCTTGCTCCTCCCGCGAACTTGTCTGGGAGCATCAGGTCATGCCACTATAGAAGTGGCATCATCCCCGTGGCCTGGTTTACCCATGTTCTGTGGGTAAAGGGGGCAGCAGGAAGTTGTTCCATCCACGAGGTGTGACTTTAACCCACACGCAGATGCAGCTGGTTCTTCAATTCTTGATTATGTCTATTAGTGGGGTTTGCACGTGGATGATAAACAGCTGTTATTATGTGGCTCACACCCCATATCTTGGACATATTTCTCCCTGTATAACCGGTGAATTGTGTGCCATTGTCACTTAATATTGGTTGTGTCGTCTTCTTCTCGAGGTTCAAGGTTGTAAACCTCCCGACGTTCTTAATGGCCAAAATATATCTGTCGAGTGGCAAGTTCGACGACTGAATTTTCTTCCACCAACCAGGGAATCGCCAGGATGACATCTTCTCTGATGTCATGGGTGACAAATACTGTCGTTGCAATGTCCCATATTTTTACCATCACTTCCACTTCAACAGTAACCTCGTCTGTGTATAGACGTGTGGCTAAGTGGATTGCTTGCTTATTCTTTTTATTTATGCTGGATCGATGTAACTAGCGTGAACAAAGTTATGAGATGCTGCTGTTTCTACTAACACTCTGCAAATAATATCATCCACCTGGATCGGGATGTGTTTGAAATTGTCAGTTTCACTCATAATCTGGCCTAGTGTGGTTGTAGAGGACTGGGGTGGGTGGCATCTGAGTGCCCTACCCCCCGTAGTCCGTTTCCCGGAGGTGGTCAGTGTTGTTGCATCATTGAAAAACGTGAAAAGTCGGTCCATATCGGACACTCGTCCCAGTACTGTCCATTACATCACTTCAATGTCGCGGAGTTGGTCACTTACTGTTCGTAAATCTCGGGGCAGTTGTGTTGTGTAGAATCGACTCGTTTACCCTAGGCTGAGAAGTTGTCGTTTTGGCTGGGGGTGCCTCAGTTTCAGGAACTTTTGTCACAGATTCCCCCACGGGCAGGTTTCTTGGTTTGTTTATGTTTGTGTCTCCTGCGGTTGTCCACCAATAGAAGTACAGTTTGAGGAATTTCTTGTTCTGTTGAGTGGATGGCAGAAGCTAACGCCTGGCATTGCTCCTTCCTAGCTGAACTTACAGCTACCTCCAAAACATATCGAAGTGAAAGTTCAGGATGATATGTTCGTATTAAATTTATTTTGTTGGTGGCGAAATTGTAGAGCGACTCGTCCGTTTGTTCTTTCATAATGGCCTGACTGTGCGCATAGTGAGGTTAATGTTGTGGCGAACCTTCATTTAAAGCGCCTTCCACGTTAACCTGTAGCGGGCTATATCATGCCACTAGGTCTTCGCATCTCCTGAAAATCTCTCACCTATACAATGCAGCCAATCTTCTTGATCAACCTGATATCTGCTCAATCACCGATCGTAGTTCTGCATAAAAGCTCCGTGGTCTTCACCTGCCGTATCTGCATAGATTGGTATTGATTGTATCCGGGTTGTGTCACCTGGTGTGGTTGGCAACATTGATACTTATTTACATACCACGTCACATGTTGCGGGGCTGTGTAACTGACTGCCGTGTGTGCTGTTTGCAGAAACGGTGTCGAAGTCAAATGCTCTGGCAGATGCAGCAGTACCAACTGTGGTGTGTGGAGCGGTAGTCATCCACATCATTGCGCAGTACTTCAGGTCAGTTTTCTTGATGGTATTTCGTCGATATCAGATACATCTGGCCAGCGTTCCCCTCAGTTCACTTATGTGTTGACAGGGCCAGTTGTGGACTCTGTTGTTAAAGTACATTGTGGGCGCAATCCATGTCATGAACATTCCTCGTTGTTGAATGTTCCCACAACATAATGCAAACTTCATGGTAGACACATTTGCCTCTGACACATGCCAGTGTGGCAGTTCCGTTTCTGTCATACCAGTTGTAGTGGGCACACTTCCATAGCATTTTCCTCAGTAGCGATGATGCTGGTTCCGTGTCTATGGGCAGTAGTGGATATGTAATTAGCGATGACGGGTACACCGGATTGACAAAACCTTGTCTTGTGTTTTCAATTTATTTTTACATATATCCTCAGTCTTCCCCAAGCTGATGTGAGCTAGCACGTGGTTGTAGAGTTCTTGGTTCGTCTTCTCGATTCCTTGTCGCATGTGCTGAATGGTGTTGGGATCTTAACAGATGCAGGTGTTATTGTTCTCCCATCCGAATGAGAACAGATCTAGTGGTACAGTCGTTCGTAAACACCGGACATATAGGGAAGATGGTTTCCCATTAATGACCCATAGATCAAAACATCCTTGGTCAGGCACGCGATGCAGCTGATGTAGTGACGGCATCTTGGTTCTTCTGCCGGACCACGTGTCCACGGCTCGCAGCTGACTTCTACGAGCATGGCATGGTAGAGGTGGATCCTGCAGGCACCAGCAGCAAGGATAGAGTGGTGGAAAGTAGGTTGTCGCTTCCCCTTGTTGATGGAGAGTCTCAAAATGGCCGTCCTACATCACCAATATGTTTGTATGGTTATGAGGCGGGTTTCAAGATGGCCCATGGAAATGGTTGTTTTAGTGGACTATTCAATTTGGCTTTCATCTGGGTTTTCCTCGTAGATTTCCCATGTTCCAGTAATCCTTTCTTCTTGTTGCATGAATGGAAACTCCACCAGTGGCGGGAATGGTGAGCAAAGATCAAAGGAAAAAGAGATACGTACCAAACATTGTCGCACGTGGTGTACGGTAAGGTGATTCAGAACACAGGTTACCAGGAATAGTACACAGGGTTGATACTTGGATAAAATTGAAGAAGGCAGTTGTTGGGAAAGTTGGCGGGAAAGGTTAAGCCACTAGTTGCGGTGCTGCTTGATGCTGAGCACGTTGTGAGCATGGTCCGTGGGGGGAATGAGGTGTCGTGAATAGGTTAGGCTGTTGCCAGGGTCAAGTGCGCCAGCCCGTGGTGCGAGCATGAAGTAACACTTGTTAGTGACTCTTCCTCTTGGGTCGTGATGGTCAAAGGCTATTGGCCTGCCCCCATGTCCACATCTTGATAAATGCTACCAGTTGGAATACCTTACCATCAGTTGTATATTACACTCCATTGGCTCGTCTAGTGAGGGATGTCGGCCCCCTTATACACCAGCTCACTCCAGATGCCATTATCAAAGACATGTGGTCAATACAAAATTATGAAAAAGGTTAAGTAACCGATAGGTGGTTATTCACAATAAAAACGTCGGCATCTCACCAGTATGTATTTATTTCAAGTTCTTCCCCATCGGGACACTGAAATTCACAAACCAGTGTTCTAGCCAGGTGGGCTCTTACACAGATAAAATGGGGCCTTAGAACTTATGTGGTACATTATGCCTCAGTCGTGTAAAAGACAAACTGAGGGAGAGATACCGAGTACTCCAGGAGAGCAATAAACAGAGGTTCCAGTATAGTAAAGTGAATTAAACCGTATTACACGATGGTTAATGAATAAAGATGAAGCATCAAGAGCACCGTGGCATGGTGGTACTATCACGAGGTCCAAGACTCTACTCTTTGTCGTTTTGCGTTGAGGTCGGTTACTGGCGGACGTTCCCGCCCAAACATCATGTGACATAATTTACATAAGGTGAAACAGAATAAATAAAACGAAATGGGTTATGCAATGCCATTGAGATATACGTATCAAGAAACTCTTAACAACATAACATAAAAGCACATTTAGAAAATATAAAAATTATTATTCGACTAGACCAGTTTCCCATTTCAACCTAACATCACTATTGACATGTGCAAATAAACAATAATATCTTTAGAGTGGCTGTCCCCAGTCAAGTTTAATATGTCCATACGATTTTTGATCGTTGCAAAACATGTGAGTTCATCTTCTTGGCATAAAAAGAGTTCAAAACTACTTTTACAATTTTATATTCGCTATTTACCATGTGGCCGTGTTCACCTGTCCACTTAGATGTGTTGGTTTGGTACGTGGTAGGAAAGTCCAGTACTTCAATACTGCCAGTACTGGTTGAACACACATTAAAAATATAAAAGAATGGTTTGTAATGCTTAAAAGTTATGTAAAAAATTATTAGCAATATGTCTACGAGAAACAATAGCTTTGTCTGTAGACCTTCAAAAAATGCTCAAAACGCTGCCTCTAGCGCACATGCTATCAACAGCTTCATAATTACGGACAAGCAGGGTTACACTCAACACAATAGATCAGTAATAATAAAATACAAGGAGACAATTCGTCTCGTACTTACGTGATATGGGTAAAATGGGTAAATAAAACAGACATAATTTATAGTAATAAATAAACATTCATCATCAAAAATGTAAACACTAAATTTAAACAAATGCCCATAGCATTCGGCCTGACACATGTGCACAGGTATTAGTATCATTACGTACCTGGTAATGTGATAATCTAACTTTGCATACTTGTGCACATTGATGCAAGATGCGTAACACTAACACGTGTGGTGTAAGAACTTTTGACATTTACACTAACACTTGTGGCATTGTAGGATGATGACATACACATACAAAAATAAACGCATACACTGCACACACCCTAACAACTGACATAACCCTAATTACACCTTCTACGCACATGGCACTGGTCCATAGACTCAGGTGCTCAGTTGTGCTGTTGTGTTGCATTCTTGGTGTCTCTGTTGGAATGATGTGGTGAATGGCCTGAGTCCTAGGCACTATCGACGTCTGTTTACATGTGCCTCGCGAATCGGATCTTGTATGTCAGGTGGCAGAATGTCCTCCCATTCGGCAAAATTGTGACCAATCACTTCCTGATTTGGAGCTCGGAGCAGCATATCTGCGAGTTCATTTTCCATCTGCCCCCCTGACAACATGCTCTATGATAGAATCGTAGACTTGCAGAAGCAATGCCCACTGGGTGAGTTTACTGCAAGCCTCTTGCATCGTGTGCAGCCACACTAAGCACCTGTCATGTGCATGCAAATTAAACCTATGGTACTCCAATTAAGGATGATATTTCTTGACCACCCAGATGACGGCCAAGCACTCGCACTCATAGACATCATAACATTTTTCGGTCTGTCCTATTTTTGCACTCGCAAATTCAAATACTTGCTTTTGACCGTTCTCAATGCACTGGTAAAGTACTGGGCCCAGATTTTCTCGACTCACATTTGTTAGCAAGTATAAGTGGCGCAGTGTCACACCCTGCTAAAGCGTGGCATTCTCTGAACTTGGACTTAATTTCCTGGAATGACTTATCCACCTCGCTACCACAAATGTACTTTTTCTGTGGCGATAGCACGTCTGTGAGAGGCACACATTACTTCGAGGTCTTTATGTGCTTGCGCAGCCAGTTCATGACCCCAAAGAATATGCACAGTTGTTTGTGCATACACAGTCGTATAGCTCTCTATTAACCCTAGCTGTTAGGGGTTAGGCCGGCTTCCTGCTTCGCTAACAACATGTCCCAAGATCTATATATTTTCCTTTCCCAGTTGGCACTTATTCGTTGCACATGTCAAAATGTTCATTTCCAAACTTTCCAGTACTAGCGATAAGTGATCCTAATGTTCCTTCCAGGAATTTGACTAATAACCACGTTATCTAGGTAGGCTAGCATGAACTCGCCTACCAAGTCGTCTAGTACGCTAATCTTCATTGAGTGGAATGTTGCAGGAGCGCACTTCAGCACAAAGGAAATTGCGCAAAACTGGTACTGCGTTTGGTCCGATGCCATAAAAGCTGTTTTCTTGCGGTCTTCCTGGCATACTGAAATCTGTCAGTATCTGCTGTGCATGTCTAATAACGACATTACCTTTTCTCTGCTCAATGAACTGATTGCTTCCTTTATGCTAAAGCACGGTGGAAGCGTGCTGCATGTCACCTGTTGGATGGAAGTCTATGCAGAAGCGCCACGTCCCATCCTTTTTATTGCAAGCATAATGGTTGAATTGAATCGTCTTGTAGTTGGTTCGATCACTCCATCGGCTAGCATCTCTGCAATCTGTTCGCGTTTAATTTTGGCCGGGTGTGGAAGGTAATTGCAGGGTATAGAGTAAATCGGCTCTTCTTGTGTGATAGAAATTTCATGCTCGGCAATAGTAGTTCGGCGCAGCGCATCATGTTTCGCGAAGACCGTTGTCTGCTTGTCTAGCATACATTTAAACTCGGCTTGTTGTTCTACTGGAATACCGTGCTCGAATTCTGTCAATGTTACTACCGGCACTTTTTCTCTCGCCCTATCATCTATGTTATAGACTGTTCTTTGCTCCTTCACGCCGAAATGTATTCTTTGTTCTGCCAGCTCTACTATAGTGTTCTACTCCGTTAGCCATGGCATTCCGAGAATAACATCCTGACTGATGACTGCGATTATTATTATTGCAGTAGTTTGACGTGTTCCTGACGTCCACGTATCCCTTGTGCCCGTTTGTTTCATCGCAGACACATCAACCACACAGCAACAAACCATCGATCGATATTAGGTCGCGGTCTCGATCAGTGCAGGTCAACAAAAACGGCATTGCACTTTTCTTGTCGCCATGTTGCTCGTGGCCGCGGGTCATAATATTTAACATTCACCACAAGAGGTAACTCTCGTGATTAGTGAAAATATAACCTAAATGAGGGTGTCCCATGAAGCCGTGACTGTTAGACTCTACAGCCATTGGAGGGGACACTGAGGTAAATGGAGCCACTTATGCCCGATGTGGGCAATGTCGAAGGGACCGTGGCCGAATCTGGAATGCGACGTGGCTCTGAGTTGTTTGAAAAGACGGGGAATCAAATTCCCACAGGAAGAGTGAAGTGGCGAGCGGCTCCCTTGCAGCATTAATTAATAGGAGCATTTTCAAGCATAATTCACGGTGATTACACCATTACTCACTAGGGAAACTGCCCGCTCCAGCATAGAGAGGCGAAAACGTTCCATGGAAAACCAGGTATTGCTCCGCCCTTAGTTATGAAATACTTGTGTCGTCATATCCATACACATTCCTGATATTAATAACATAACGACACACACCGTTTCTAAAATGTTAATCGTAAGAGAGTACATGTAATCATCTATTGAGAATCAGCCGCCTGAAGTATCACTCATGTAATATCACCCTTCAAGTGCGGTGACATCATGACGTCCCAATATTAGCCATATCTGGTGCTCCGTCATTTACGAGTATGTCACCAATGTGTTTTAGATTAGCAATCCTAATTATGTAAAACATAAATTTCACTTATCATGTTATTCATTAAGTTCAGTTTTTTTCATGTTTTCATTTTGGCGTCGGATTCGCTGGTCGTACGGCGAAATCGATGTCATGTAGTTAGTCTGACTTCAGCACTCCAGACAACCGGCAGTGCAGATGGTAAGTTCTTCGTGCCCCCGTAGGACAAGACCAAACCGCCTGCCACTGTTGCAAGTCAGCAGAGGTTTTTTCGATGGCACAACCAGTGTCCCAATAACTCCCACTGTGACAACTACAAGCAACCTGCACCTATCAACCATTGAAACAGGAAGCAGGGGCAAGGAGACCTGATGCCTCTGATGCCTCGGTCCCACAATACAAGGAGTTGACGCCGTAGCAAGTACTAATTCAGCAGGTTAGTGGTAAGATGGTGGCATTCATTCGCATACTGATGTATATGAATGGGTAACCTTGCCATGCCATGATTGACATAGCTGCCTCGCATAATTTCATCCGTCCACATTTTGTAAACAAGAGCGATGTAACCCCTACCAACTACATAATCCAGCTCGCTACTGGCCAGCAGAGTAGCGGAGCGATGGGGCAAAACATTATTACAGTTGGTGTTTTGCTCCTGTCCCCTCCCTAGACCGTTTATCAGGCCGAGTACTCAATGACACCATAGCAGACGTCCACGCTCTACGTTGGTGCACCAGTGCATGTGTGTGTGTGCGTGATGCATGCAGAATGCACGGTTGAATGCAGTGCAGAGTAGGGCAAGCTAGAGCAGAACTAGCATAGCGCCTCGAGCGCCCTTGCCTGGCCGAGTGGCCACGAACTCCGCCACGTGGAGTAATACATAGTGAGATAAAAAGGACATGATTGGTTTTAGGAGCACGCCGAGCAAAGTTGTGTTACGTGTGTAATAAAGACACCTTTCCCATTCCTTTTCAGTGCCCAGTGCCTTACCAGTGTTTTCTGCATTGTTATGTTTACTTTCATTTCATGAGTGTGTTTTGTTCATTCCATTTCATCTTTGCTACGGTAATTGTATTCAGTGTTAATGGCTGTAATTTCATGTCATGTTGTTTTTGAGCAAGCGAGCAGGTAAGCAAGATTCAGTGCGATGTGTGTCAGAATGTAATGCCACATGACGTGCTTGCCTGCCAACACCGGCGACCACGCCACGCAGGCCAGTAGTAAGCGCCGAGCATCTTGAAGGGTCGGTTGCGCGTGATCGCGTTCCACCTTTTCCCGCGCCCGGGCAGCCATTCAACAGAATGAGCTAAGGTGGGATATAGGAGAGGGGAATATTAAACAATGAGAAACATTGGTGGTGGGTCGAACAATTGTGAGTAATCAACCAATAAAAAAGACTGGTGGGGGTGAAGCAATCACAAGTTCTATAATCAACCTATGAGAAACAATGGTTGAGTGGAAGGGAACCAACTAATTAACCAATGAGAAACATTGGCGAGAGTCAGTCATTTGCTTGATGTGGTGCTAAGGGAACCTGTGGACATGTAAGTTTTTAATATAAACATAAATTTCTAAAAGTTATATATAAGGAATTTTAAAAATAAACTTTTCTTGGAATACTTTTTTTTTGTAAATTTTTACAATAATTTTGCGAATTCTAAGGTTTAAGGTCATTCAAGGTCATGGGCACTGAGTCAAGATCACTTGGTTTCAATATGGTGGTTGGTTGACATCATAACACGGTGGCTGGTCAGTTCTGGTCCTCGTCCCCTTATGCTAAATAATTTTTAATATAAATTTTTAAATAAAATTTTAAAAACATTTTAAATGAATTGTTTCTTGACTTTTATTTTTTCTATTTATTTGATTTTTTCTACAAATTTTGGTTTTCAATGTTAACCAAGGTTATGGACATGTGGTCAAGGTCAAGAAGATCCAAGATGACGAACAACATGGCCACCAGCCTATCTGGCCAAGGTCGGTCGTTTCTGGAGCTTGAGTCACTCTACCTGTCATCGAACCCTGGACTCCTACTTGTTTGCCTATAAAATTTTTTTAAAATAATTTTTTAATTTTTTCAAGTTTCTTATAAATTTTTCTTGAAATTTTTAGATTTTTTTTTTTGCTTTCAAGGTCATGGGCATGGGTCAAGGTCAGTAACCAGGATCCAAGATGGCAACCATCCAGCATGTGTTTCCTATACTGAATCCCATTATGCCACATTCAACTAAATTATTCTACCAAGATTTATCTATTTCGTTTTCTTAGTGATAATCATAAAACTTATTTCGAAGGTGGTTATAAGATAACATTTTTTAGAAATTCATATGATAATAATCGTTTACTTGTATATGAAACTAAAAAACCTGATGGATAAGTTAATAAAAGTTATGTTGATAGAGGAAAAATTGTTATTCAAAGATTAGAAATTATGTAGCCAATTAAAGAATGTGAAGGAAATATAGTTAGTTCTGTAAAATAAAAATTTTATTAATATCTAATAGCAAATATCAGCTTTAATTATTGGCAGTTTTTAGAGAAATCTATTCAAGCTACAAGAACATGCCCTATTTTGTACCTATTGGTTCTAAAACTAATAGAGAAGATTGTGCTGAACAGCATGATCATGTGTCTGTGATTGATCATTGTGATGTAAGAAATTTTTCTGTTATAAATGGAAGAAATGGGAATTTTCTTAAAGGAAATTGATATTTAGATTTCAATGCTGGATTCTTTCATAGAATGTATCTAGCATATCACGATCTTGACATTATTTAATTGATTGTGCTTATAGAAAAACAACATTGGTTACAAATATAGAAATTAGTGTTGATTTTAATAAAAATATATCTGTGACTACTGTATGTAATGTTATATTGATAAGTCAAGGAAATCTTTATGATCAACTGAAAGAAAAGATTACTGAAGATGTATAATTTTTTATATTACTAAACTAATGAAGAATTTGCTGAAAATATTCTTTAAATTGTTCTTGGATTAATATAAACTTCTATTATCTTCAATATTATAAACCCAAAGTTGCATTATTTTAAAAAACATTTTATGTTTGTGAATTTTATTGTATAATAAATGTATTCAACAATTCTTATCAAGCTCACCCTATTGGGCCAGCACCAAGGCTCTTCCCTCCCTGGGCGACTGAGATGCAGGAGTCACCGCTCTAACTGGGTTTTTCTTGAGGCCTGCAGTGGTGGGCTTGGCCACCTCTATTATGGTGCGTTGAGCTTGGGAGATGCACTAGCAAGGGTCGGGTGTATGGACACACACGTTGGGTGAATGCAGGTGTGAGGATGAGCCGTTGACTACCTTGCCTACACTGGCAGGACAGGTGAAGGTGGTTTCTTCGGCTGTAATGACAGGGGCATGTGCCAAATGAGGCTTTGTGACGTCTTGGCTGAGCTGGTGGCTGACCCTCTCTGGCAAGCAGCTTCTTCCTTTTTCCAGTAGTACACCCGGTCCACACTTGGATCTGACCTCCCCAGGACTCCAACCAGGGCTAGTCCCTGCTTGGCTGCTTTCCCCTTGCCCAACCCTATGATGAGACATAAGGGAGGTGACAGCACAGAGGGGTGGATAGCGGATGTACAATACGGGTATGCACATCCAAATGGAAATAAGGAGTAGGCTGTTGGAAGGGTAGGTAGCCTGGACTACTGGCGTTGAGTCTACCTTATTTACCGCATTGTAAGCCGATGCAGAATGCAAGCCGATCCCTAACTTTTAAACCCTTGGGAAAAAAATTACCTGATACCACTTGCCAGCCGACTTTCAAACATCCGGTGAATGGTTTGCTACAGGAGGGTAAGAGGAGGAGGAGGAAAAGGGCGGAAGTGGCGAAGAGTTGTGACAGCTAAGTGCCACATCAGGTGAAGGTAAAGAGGACAAAGAAAATTCCCTTTGTAAGGAGCAAGAGGATAAGAGTACTTTGAATGGCATATGCCGCAGGACTGTGGAAAGGGGAAGGAAAAAAAATAAGAGGGAGGGAGGAAGATAGAAAAAAAAAAAAAAAAAGGCGGGGCATGGAGTGGCTGGCAGTGTGGGATGGTTTCTCTTCATTTTGAAATTCCACATCCGCCTGGGTTACAAATCACAAGGCATATATATATATATATATATATATATATAAAAATTTGGATTTAATCCAAAAGTGTATGTGAACTTCAGATTAATTAATCAAAGTTATAATAATTATAATAAACATGCATCGCCTACACTATCGTGGGTGCATGCACATAATGGGTGGTAGCGTTGCTATCAGCTGATGCAGCCACTGCTGCCGTCTGCTGCCAGTGTGGGTGCCCACCGCACAGGACTTGGCTCTAGCGCCCGGCTGGCCGGCTAGGCAGCGTGAGATTGAGAACTGGCCACAGCGTGCGGCACTCTGTTGTTGCCAGATCCTGGTTTTCTTCTGCCCGCTGACCTGGATCCACTCTGTCCGTGACTCAACATTCTACTGGCGCTCCTAGATTCTCGCCCTCCCTGCCCACCTATTCAGATACTAATGCGCGCTGTGCAAGGACAAGGCTCACTCTATGATTGGCAGGGCCGTGCACGTGTTTGCTGAGTAGACGTGACCGAAAATGGGTTTGGGGGGGGGGGGGCAATGACAGTGACCGCCCATTCTGGCAGCGGCGGAATAATGCATGTATTTTGCCCCGATCAGCACGCAAACAACACAGGTTCTATACACAACTGCAAATTCTAATGTAAACACAGGTCCGAGCGTAAATAACCAAGGCACTCCCCAAGACTATGCAATTGCAAGTGGCAAAAATACAGACAGCTTCAGATGTAAACACACACAAAACACTTGTACACAATAGAGGCAAAGGAAATTAGGTGTTTTTCCATCAACTAGATTTTTGACTCAAAACTCTGTTTACAAAAAATACTTGGAGTAAAGTGCATACAGGCATGGTGGGGGAATAAATGTGACAGCATGATACAGGTAAGAAATCCACACAGAATGTCCAGTAACACCTATATTTTACAGTACGTGAACATATAATTAATGAACAAGATAAAAGCAACAAACTTATTTTTTGGGCTGTTGCTTCAAATTTTTGCCATTTTTAAACCAAAAATGTTATGGTTCCCCAAAACAGGGTTGTAACTTCGAGAGAGTAATTATTCCCGGGACTGTTGTTGTGTTTACTATGGAAAGGGAAAATGAGTATTTCTTTAATACACATAAACAAATTTTTTTTAAATTCGATAATTCAAAATATTGTAATTTGAAGTCGAAAAATTAGGTTCCGAGCACTTCAAATTAACGAGTATTTACAATTATTAAATATCACAACCACTTGATACTTTACACTTAATATGGTTTCAACGTAAGCAATGCTGCACGTGCTCCACCCTACCCCCTATTTATTAAATTTTGTTTGTGAAAGCGGCATGGCGCGCAGAATGATGATGCATAATAAATTACACTGAAAAGGCATGTCAAGAGTTTTAGACAAACAGCAGCAGCAACATCAGATAAAAGTTGCCTTTTTTTTTCCCAGCAGCCTGGTTTGTTTTCTCTGTGGCTGATCTTTTGTTTTTATGATTTTTAAGAAAAAAATATTTGCTGAGAAAATTTTATTTTAAATTTGTGGATGAAAAAACCATTTTGAGCGATGGTAGTTTAGATAAGATTTCTGTAATGTGGGATACAGCTGCATATGGGTACCTGGACTGGTAGATTGTAGATATGCCACTGTGCCATAGCGGACTAGTCATGGCGACTGCCGCTACCTGCCGTGATCTTGTTAGAGGTTACACCCAGCCAAGAAATAAGGGGGTATGCATGACAAAAACTGCGCGTTTTTGTGTATTCGGACTACTTTATTATTTCAGTATTAGGCCTGCAATGGTACTGGTAAATATACACTGTCCATTTTATCAGCTTGTTTTATATACACTTGGTTGGAACAGTATGTAATTTTTTCTATCCCAATTCTAAGCCAAGGGATGACTTTCAAAGATTCAAATTGATAAAAAAAGGTCAGCTTACAATGCGGTAAATACGGTAATGGCTTAGAGAGCGAGACATCGCTGGCAGACCCCAGTACAAAACAGAAGATGACAGTATTAGGTTCGGGGGCATCCGTCCTAGTGGCTATTTTGCTAGTGGGACATTGCTGGTGGACCCAAGCATCACAAATCAATAGGGCTCCTCGTCGGGTGTTGGCCTATCATTCTTCAGCAAGTAACCTGGGGAGCAGGACATTGCTGGCAGATACCGGCACGTACTGGAGGGGGCGATAGTCCAAGGTTGCAATTGCTCTGGTGTTACCCAGGAAGGCAAGCTTCCCAAACTCCACGTCGAGACAATTCCCCAAAGGGTGAGATAGGGGATAAGGTACTGGCTCGTGACTACTACTGCAAGAGTGTTAAAGGGTTTGGTGACAAAACACAAGATAGTGGAAGCAAGGTAAATAAAAGATAGAGTGCTGGGAGTGACAACACAACCAAGATTGATTTATGTCTGTTTACTGAATGGTCGTTAAACACACACAAACCAGCCTGTACCATGACTAGAGCCTGAGGGCCCAATCCTAGGTTGAAAACCGGTGTGTTCCTGGTGTCGGAAGACATGGCAACACTGGGGGGTGAGGGAGACCCCAAGTCAGCGCAGCGGAACTACAACTCTTCACTTAAGTGAGCTACAAGGTAGCTAGAAGCTTGGTGGCCTCGGCGAGGTGCCAAACAGCATGGAGGTGTCACGCACAGTAAAACTCTCAACATAGGCTGCGTATAGCAGTGATGACTTGGAAGTCGGTTGGTTCTCGGGCAGACTGACGTTCTGCGAAGGTTGACGTGAAGTCAGTAGATGCTTAGGCAGAGGTAATGGCGTGCAAATGAACTGATGCGAGACAGCCTCAAACCGAGGACTGTAAGCTCTATTTATCTGTGGTGCACAGGGTCAGCGTGGGGGTGCAGAGGTAGCGGTAGAGAGGTAGTGAAGAGAGGGTGATGGTGAGCAGACTTGACCGAAGCTGGCAAGCTACTTCCCCTCCCGTGGCCAAAGGCCTGAAATGTAGAGCGCGGCGGCATGGTGCAAAGCGTGTTGCAGTGCAGAAGGATGCATCAACTGATCCGAGTCTACCCTGGGCTTCAAGACATGCTGTAGCATGAGCAGTGTATCTGCTCTTCTTATGGCGGTGGGGCAGCAGCCGTGGCGAGGTTAGACCCAGTGAATGACTATGCCTGTGGCACGACAAACTGAATCAAGTTTATCAAACTAAATGAGTTAGGAGTTAAGTAAAAAATATATAAAAACCAATTCTTAAATTATGGATACAATGTATGGTAAAAAAATTTCACGTGCTTTGGAAGAAACTTGACGCATGATGTGCTATCTGACTATACCACACACGACTATGCATCTGAACGTGCTTCCACTTCACACCAGGCAGGGTTAGAATAGTACTGGAGGCTGCTCAAGTGCATATAGAAAATGCCCCTTGTTATGGGTGCTTTATTACACACGTGTCAGCTTGAACTGTTCACCCAAAGTCAAATGTCATGCCAACTTCACCAATGTGTGATTGTACTGTCGGCTGAGACTGCCTCCTTAAGGTCACGTAGTTCTACTACGGACCAAGGGATGATGCTAGCAGACAGCTTTGCTCAGGAGGCGGAGCTCGTCACCCCCGCATTTCACAGGGCACGCAGACAGGGAGAATATATGTTCGTGCACAGTCCTAAAATGCCAGTTGTTTGCAGGCTCACTTCATAGCCAAGCAGCTCTGGCAGCAGCTAACTCCACCACTTGTGCTGGAGCTCTTCTGCCGCCCTCGAAACCGCCTTGAACACTTGCTTTACCTTGTGGTAACAGCAACTGCACTGCCCCTCTGGCAGTGTAAGCACCAACGCTACCCTCTTGTAGTGGTACTCAACTGTCCCTTCTGGACAACGTTTAGAATTAGTTAGGGCCAGTTATTTTCATAGCTACTTAGCCAGATCACCTTGTTCAGTTTAGGACGTCTCCATCACCTGGATACACGTAGTCTAACTTCCGTTCAGCACAAATAAGGAGGTAGTACGGGCCGTGTTTATTCCGGATGGAATAAATACGAGTTGGTCTTACACCTCCGCATACTACCATATTTACCCGAAAGGAAGACAAGGTTTTTTGAAAGAAAATGAATAGAAAAAGTAAGGGGTCGTCTACAATTTTGGTTCGTCTTCAATTGAAAACCTAGGCACAAATACCATAAGAGTGCAACACTTCTAGTTCAGTATTTAAGTTTGTGTTACATGCACAAAATTACTATGGGCTTCTATTCATAATTTTTACTCGGGTAGCAGTTAGTCCTCCAAAATTAGCGTGCCATGAGACAGAGGATTTTGACAAAGGCTTTTCATGCTTAAATACTGTGTGTCCTATGGTTGTACGTATTTTTGTACTGCTGAGACTGTACTTGCGAACTTTGATAAGGGTCCCCTATTTTTGTCGCCCAGACATAAAGAAGAAGCACTTTGCTGGGAAGCAAAATCGCTCAAGTCACGAATATACAACACCCATTAAAGTTTTACAGTCTTCCTTTTGTGTAAATACTGTATTTTCTATGGGGTCTCAGTACACGATAACCCACCAGAACAAAGCAGGAGACTGTTCACTTGAATCTGTATTTATAGAAACTAGTGTAGGACTACGGGCTTCCTTCACCGGGTGCATGAACTTAAAAAACCCACACAGTCAACGGCCACCCGTACTGTACACTTGGTATGCAGTAAGGTAGATTCTTAACCACTAGTAACTCAATCCAAGAGTCATCAGACCACTAGTCCAGTTGATCCACTCATCTACCTCATTGTAATGTCTCCAGAGGGAGTGACATAGAGTCTGGATATCTGCCCGTACTTGGACCCACACCCACTTTCGTTGTCTAGTAGCTCGGTTAAATTAAATTTTCAGTCCAACAAAGTTCAACCCAAGATTACGACAATTTGTAAAATAATTTGGATTAGCAATTGTTTTTTTAGAAGTCCATTTGTAATTTTTTATTGAAAAATTTATAAAAATTTTTTTAAAAATAGTTTTGAGTAATTAATTGTTTTTAAATTTTTTCACCTTAGATTGAATTTAGTTGTAGAATGAAAATTTAATTCGGTCTGGCCTGTTATATTCACTATCGGTACATGCATTTTTGGTATATTGAGAGTCCACTGTACTCTGATTGTAAATGTAAATGTCAATTTACACAAGTTAGCATATGTTGAATAACTGAAATAAGACTGGAGAAAAACATTCAAATATGAAAGTCATTGACTGGTGGTTATGAAAATTAAATTACCCTAAATAATAAACCTAAAGAGAGTTCAAATCCAATCTGATCTTAACCCACTTCCAGCTTCATTTAAGATGGATAAATGTAAAACTTATATTTTAAAGGAACTGCTGAAAAGCACAAAAAATAAACCGGAGTGCTGAAGAACACCAGCAATCAAAACAACTGTGGCAATTATAAAAATTGTGTTTTTTATTCACGATGCATTTTATGTCTCCACGTAATGTACAATTCAACTGCAGACAATAATTGTGAACTTTTTTTAAATTCAAAGAAACATGGTTATTACTGTGCAAAAAAAGAGAAACAACATTGGTGACATGATGTACAAAGTTAACAAGTTAATTGCATACAGGAATACTTGACTACATAAAGCTAAGACTACTTATAATCTGCTGTATGTGATTTAATGTGTTAATGACGACCAGGAAACAAAGAGCAGCACCTCGGACGACACTAGTCATCATTTTGCCACGTACAATTTGACCCAGTGTGATCTGTACAACATACAACCAGGTCATGACCACGTATGTACAAGAGGGTTCCTGCATGATGACTCAAAGCCAAACGCATAATTGTGATTGGCTGTGCACTCGAGCAAACCTCTACTTTCTCTGCGGTGGGCAATTAAAAAAAACATAAAAAATTATCATAATAGTATAAAAACTACTGCAAGAAACCTACATTAAAAATGGTGATGAGAAATACATATTCATTAGCGACGGAACTCTACAAGGTAATTCCCTCGCCTACATCACTAGTACGAACTTCGGCATCTAGCCATACAATGCATGGAACCCCGCACAAAAAAATACTTGTATCACAGGATATGCAACAATTATGTATCTTTACAAAATATAAAATTTCTCAGCTGCTGGAAAAATAATTGTCAGCCATTTTAAAAACAAAATATACACATATGTAAAAAAGGAGGTAAATGAAAATGATTAATAAAAAGTACCAAAGATCACAGGTAAGCTAGGTGAAGATAAAATATACACTATCAACATATAATCAGCATTCATTCTGCAGTACCACATAGTGGTAAATAGTGCGTGCCACTACAGCACTTACAAAAAAATACATACTTTACAGCTTCTAGAACTATATTACACTGTACATATCAGCAATTTATTATGTTCATAAAAAACTTTATCTATACAATTTTTTGGCAAAGTGTTGATCACAGGCCAGCAAAGAGGGTTAGACGGGGAGGGCACTCAGTTGAGGTATTTGCGACACTTGCGGGAACCGCACGTGCATGGAATCTTAACGTCCTCGAAGGGAAACTTGTAGTCGTAGGTGAGTTCCTCGCCCTGCTGGATGCGACGCAGTGCAAAGATGAGGATGTGCTTCTTGCCGAGGATGTCTACCACCCGAGAGTAGCAGTTCGGCTGCAACAGTAACCGAATCACAGCACCTGCCACGTGCCCCTTAGCACAGAGCAAATAACCACATGCTCGGAGAATGAAGGAGCAAACAAGTTGAAAAGCAGATGGGGGAAAATGTATGAAAACTTTGCTTTCCCTCAGCTTTTGAAAAAGTATGAACACTTTGAATATACTATGTTGCAGCCAACTTTAAGGGAATAACTAGTGATGTAATATGAGGATGTTTGAATTCCACTGAGCGATGTTGAACCTGCTATAATATAACTGGTGTTACATCTATATTTTTTAAAGATGTTCAGATACCTAATAATACATCTACTAGCATTTTTCATCAAGTTCACTACAACGTTATGTTGGCAGCATTCAAAGAGTTAATATGAAAAAACTTGAAAGTAAAAAAGTTATTAATCTACAAAACAAAACAGTACATGGAAAATAACACCATAAATTATTGCATAATCACATCCAATTAGATGTATCATCATTTTTAAGTGCTGGAAAGAGAAAAATTTTAGTTGCCTAGAAGTTAAGGCCCTTGTTTTGGCACTCCAGCCATGCCAGAACATGTGAGATTACACATTATGACAGACTCCTCCAAAACAATTTCGTGAGGAGGGTGATGGACTTCCATCAGCCACAAGTGTGGAGGGGAGAGTCAAAGTTGTTTAGGTTAAGTTTTAACTGAAGTTAGCAGATGATCAACATGCCCTCCTCTACTCTCAAAGTGTCTCTGCACTGCGTGGAGGCTATCTGCCTCCCACCAGCCAGGTGAGAGAGGACACCATGCTTGTTGCAAGGTAAACACTCCCACTCTTGACAAGTGTGTAAGAGAATATCTATCGCATCTGACTGTGGTGAGTTACAGCCAAGATAATACAGGACATCTCTATGACAAGTGACAGTGATGGCACACACTTATGATGAAGCCCGCCATTTTAAAATACGTATTTGTTGATTTTACTAACTTCTGAAGAATCCGGAGGACCATTAAAGAAAACATTTTGCTCGAGTTTCTATAGGAAAACTAATGACTGGCCGCCATCTCGCGAAAACACTGGTCTTTTTTTGCTTGAGTCAGACTTGCCAACTGTTGCAGCACATAATTTTAGCGATGAAGTCACATAGTACTATTTACAACATAAACAATAATGTTTACAACACAAACATCACCCTGACCAAACCAAAGTTTTCTTTATTAGGATGGAAGGGAACACAACTTTTGGGTGGGACGCTGGACGTGTAACACCTTGTTCTGTGTGAATGGAGGCTACTCGAACGACTCCATCTGTAACTTCAGTAACCCGTCCCAACTTCCACTTGGTAGGAGGTTAAGTGGTAGTCCTTAACCAGCACAAGGGTGCCCACAGTGATGGACGGCTGTTGATCTGTCTACATGGACCTCTGCTGCAGAGTATGCAGATAGGTTTGACTCCAGTGTTTCCAGTAAGTTTGGTGTATATGTTGGATTAGTCGCACATAATTTAAGCATGAAAGAGGGGTGTTTGTCACGTCAAGTTTAGGAATTGCTGTCAAACGTTCCATTACCAGGAAATGTGAATGCATCAAAGTTGTAAGGTCAGTAGGATCGTCACTAACAGACAGAGGGGACGAAAATTCAAAATTGCCTCAACCTGAACAAACAAGGTATTCAGTTCTTCGTAGGTCAAATTTATCTGCCAACAGCATGTGATAAGTGCCTTTTACAGATTTCACTCCCGCCTCCTATAATCCTCCGAAATGAGGTGCTGCTGGATACCCTCAGATACAAAGTTTGTCACATTTGTTGGCAATATGCATTAAAGGTTACAAAACTGTACAGCTCTCCCAGTGCTGTCTTAGCCCCTACAAAATTTGTGTCTTGGCCTGAATACATATGAGCGCAGATTCCTCTTCAGCCTGTCAATCTCTTGAGTGCTGCTAGGAAGTGCTCTGTGGACAGTCCTGTTACAAGTTCCAGGTGCAGTACCTTTGTACTCATGCACACAAAAAGGCAGAGGCAGACCTTGTAGGATTTTGCACCTCTCAATCTCCCCATGGTGACCATAAATGGGCCAGCATTATCAATCCCAACATGCAGGAAGGCTCGAGCTTGTTGCATTCAGCAGCTAGGCAAGTCACCCATTGGAGGAGCACATGTTTGTGGTGAATGGCAGAAGCACTGATTGCACTGTTTCAGCGTGTGTGTATTGGTGTGACGAGCACTCAGTATCCAATAATTCTGTCGGAGCAATGAATGTACGAACAGAGGGCCTGTATGAAGATATTTTTTATGTGCAGAATCGATGAGCAATAACCTGAAATGATGTAGGAAGTAACAATGGATACTTTTATTGGTAATTTTGGGAAGAATGATGTAGGTGGCCTCCCACTTGCAAAAATCCTACTGCATCTACAAATGGACTTAGCCGCACAGCTGGTTGGCGAGGACCAAAACAAGAACATGCTGTAGCTCAACAGTGGTGAGCGGTCCTCGGATGGGATGACTTGAACGACAATTGTTCACAAACCTACAACAATATGCGATAATCCTTTCTAACTGAGTTAGAGAAGAGTAGTTTGTGAAAGGAAAAGAATCCATTTTTTTTTTTACTGTAACTGCAAATACTAGTTGCTGTCTCTTCTATTCCACCTCTTCTTGAATTATTAGAGGTTCACTGGCTTCACTACCTTTAGTGGGAAGGGCGCACTGAGATAGCCAGGGAGGCCCTTTCAACCAAAGAGGGTGGTCAAAAAGATGAAGGGCAACAAGCCCCTGGGGGCACAATCTGCTGCAATATGATCGAACATGCACCCAGCGCATGGTTGGCACAAGAGATTGGATATCACAAACCCAATTATGTACAAAGGTCTTCCATTCCTTGCTTTCTGATTTAATCCAAGCTAAGGCCACCATGGAATCCGACTAAGCGAACATCTCCAGCCCTGGCAGAAGGGCGTAGACGTCAGCGACAACCTTCATCAGCTTGGCAAGTAATTGACCAGCACACAGTTCAAGCCTTGGTAAGGTGAGAGCCTTAAGAGGTGCTACATTAGATTTGGCACAGATCAGAGACACTATAACCTTATCAGTTGCTTCTACCCAAAGATAGATTACAGCAGCATATTCTCTTTCTGAAACGTCTGCAAATCCGTGCAACTCAAACCTTACAGCTCCCAAAGGGACTGCACAGCTTGAGAAAGTAATCTTTGAAAGATCATCCAGCTCTTTCTGAAAGAGACTCCATTTCTTCTACAAGATCTCTGGAGGCGGATCATCCCAAACTAATTGCAGTGACCAGAGTTGTTGGATAAGGTGTTTAGCAAACAAAAATTCCGGTGTTATCAGACCCAAGAGGTCAAAGATCGTAGTAACCACTGACAAAACTGACGGTTTGGTACATTTTATACCTGCAGTAGGTTGGGACAAATACGAGAAACAATCAGATTTAGAATTTCACAACAAATCAAGAACCTTTATAGAATAATTTTCAGGGCATGAGAATGAACAAGAATTAGAAGAATTATCTGGTGGGAAAACCTGACTCATTACAACTGAATAATTAGAAGCCCATCTGATTCAAAGTTGCCTGTAAGGTCATGCTGGAGACTAATGGCTTCCTCAGTGGAGTTTGCACCAGTCAGGATGTCATCCATCTTGCATGATTTTTTTCCATGTGGCCTTGGTCGCGATAATCCTGCAGGAACATATGATACACCACCTTCACCCTATCATTTTGAACAAGCTTGCATTCTAGGGACAGAAATCAACGAGATGCCAATGTCTTGGAGTCTCCCACGACGGAGGCATTCATTCTTGAAAGGCAGAGCTACACAATATCTTCCATTTTAGTCATGAGAACATGTTTCTTCAAAGAAAACTTTAGCTTGTCTGTCTTCTTTAGTTCAGATGGTATGATGGGTTGGCGTTTCTACTTCCCAAAACCTTTTAATTAAATTATCTACCGGTTCAATAGAGGATACAAAAAATGTTAATGTTTCCGAACGTGAACCTTGATTAATCTTTCCCATTAACAGCCATCCCAAATTGGTATTTATGGCAACTGACTCTCCTGGGGATCCATGAATTTAACTTCAAGAATAATTTCAGGGAACACTTCTGCACCAAGCAACATATCAATCTGTTGAGGTTTATGAAAATGAGGATTTGCCAGAACCAAATTACAGTGAACTCAGAGGGACCGTTATCTGTTCAATTGTTAGGACTATTAACAGAGTTAAAAAAGGTAGCAAGTAGTTTGTGTCTGTGCGCACGTGCGCGCGCACACACTCTCTCTCTCTCACTATATATATATTATATATATATATATATATATATATATATATATATATATATATATATATATATATATATATTTCTCTGTGTGTGTGTATTTATATACACACATACATTTATACATATATCTATGTTACGTTTGCGCAACTTAATTTATAATAATAACGAATGTAAACTAAAACTGTATCAAAAATTATTATTTCACGGTTTCTTCACACTTTTTGAAACGAACCTTTGAAAAATCACCCAATAAGTAACATGTTCACCTGTTTCTCAAAAAACTCGTGTACAACAAGCTAATCCGGCATGAGCGGAATCCTTAGGCCAAAATAAATAGGGAAACACACACACGACAGCGGGCCTGAAGTGATTTTTGAGGGTGGTAGACGTCCTGAAACATTACGATTGGAAACGTGTCATGCAAAGATAAATTGGAAACCACCACTTGGCGATTAAGCTACAAAAACTGGCATAATGGCAAGTGTTTACAAGGCACCTTGCCACACAAAACTGCATTATGGAGAGTTAAAACCCCTCCATACATTAAATAGGGGTAGGCACCCTCAAATTGCTTATAACTTTGTAACTTTGTAACCCTGTGCTTGAAGTAATGTGACATGACAAATAAGTAATCAGCATGCAAAAAACAATAAACATGGTCGCATTGGTAGTATCTGCTAATCCAAACCGTTAACGCAGAAATCAGATGTTTAGTTCGACGTGTGTTGCTCCCATGTATTTTTAATACAAACAATTACGATTCATCCAACTAGTATTCCTACTACACCCAAGTACGAGTCGAACCCTGCCAACGTAGTTCACGGAGTTGCGGATTGCTACAAACCTGGACGGTGCTTCCGAACATGTGGAAACTGACGTTGCGCAAGCCAGCTCTGAGAGCCTACAAGCCGTAAGCCGCTTTGGGGCACAGCCAAGCGCCACCAACACACACACAAAGCCGGGAGACAAACAGAGTAGCTACCCCCTCCCCCAGCCACGCGCTAAAGGAGACGTCACACCTCCCACCGCGGCCCACCACTGCACCTGCCTTTCGGACTATATAAGTCCAAGCGTGGCCGAGGTCACGAGTTATTCCTCCTGATTCACGAGCTCGCTCCACCGCTTCGTGTGCTGGAGCCTTCAACGAGTCACCAAGTCTTCAGCAGCTACCAGAGTCTGCTCCCATTGCCGTCACCAGAGGCTCTTCTTTGCTGATAGCCTTTACCTACTACATGGTCTTCAGCCTCTAACATCACAACACCCTCCGCTACTGATTCCTCCTGGACAGTAGCTGCCTCTACTTGCTGGCACTCCCTGCTACTAGAGCAGTGGATCCCTTTTATTAATCGACTCGTCTAGACACCCCAAAGTTTAGTTAGCTACTCTAAGTATTCTTAATTAGCCATCAATATCATTAGCATTCTTGTATAGCATAGGACCAGGTCATGTACTACACATGTACAGTGTAGGTTACTTCCTTACATACTGTCTGCTTGGTTAGGAGATAGCACGTGTCACTGTACAGTAAAACTCCTCTATTACGACCACCTCTCTATTACGACCCAATTCTGAGGAACCGTAAAAAGTTTGGGTCGAAAAAGTCTAAAATTTGAGGCAGGTCTAAAAATAGATACAGTAATCCCTTGCCAACCACGGTTTCAGTTATGCGCGGACTTGTTTTTGTAGACCTTTTCTCCAACCGCGGTACAAGTTTCGATTATCCACGGTTTTCAATCTATGGAAAACTAGCTCTTACTGATGTTGGTGGTCGAACATTTCTCAAGCTACCATCATAGACTTTGACATTTGTTGTCCCAAGCAGCATGAAGCAATAAACTACTTAATGCCAGAAGGGGACACTGGTGTACTATCCGTGGAAGCGCATGTGGGGGAGGGGAGTTTTGCAGGCCGGGTCAGTAAGGATTCTTTGTCCTAGTCACATGTGCCACCTCTGCCTTACCATCCCTGTCTTTTTTCACTTCCATTATCCTTCCTCTTTTGCTGTAAAAACAGCGGCACATTACACAGACCAGTTTCTTAATCGGTATATGTATGATAACTTCAAATTTAATTCAATACCCCCTTTTTTTAATGATTACTTTTAAGTTTGTGTGTGCCCACGCCTACTTAATATGAGAATTTTTTATGGTGGGCGATTTTTTTTCTTGTGAAGTCAATTTTATGTGTAAAGTGAATAAAGATAAGTGTGTACAAATATAATGTGTTATGTTACCGGTACCATATTATGGAGAGTGAGGCTGTGTGCATATATAGGCAACGTCAAAAGTTTTTGATGAAAAATTCGGGATAATTAATATTTCAAGTAGACCACTAAATATTTATATTCCCGTAAACATTGCCGGGCCTCATCATGCCAGTGCAGAGGCCAACACGCTACCTACATTTAGTATAAATTCAACATATTGATGTGAATCGCATCTATCAGCATGTTTTCCCAAAGCCGGGCCGCTGATACGAAGTGAACTGGCCCTGTAATGACGGCAGTGGCGGCGGGTGGGCAGCTGCCACCTGCCATCTTGTAGCGACCAACCGACAGCTGCCCAGCCGGAGGATCTAGGGCCGAGCTTCAGCAGCAAAAACCGCCATGCCCGTGCCCGGCCACGCAGCAGAGGATCTAGGTGCTCGCCCAGCTACATAACATACACGTGGCAGCCGGCAATGTATTCGCTGCCACCCCAACAGGGTGGTCCAATATGCCTTTCTTGGGTATCCAATGAATCAGAAGTCGTCCAGCTATTAAAATATACATATTTATATTTAATTTAAAAAGTGTTTTTTTTTTTTAATGCGTTAGAGATGATTAACACGAACTTCAAGCGAAAAATGGCAAGTTTGGGGGCATAGAGGTTAGGGGTGGGTCAAAATCGGTCCAAAATTTTTGTTATGACCACCCCCTCCCCCTCTATTTCGGCCCTATTCTCGGTAACCGTGAGGGGTCATAATAGAGATGTTATGTAGTATTTATTACGCCATTAATAAATACAGCTTCGTTCCTTTAACTGAGGGTATGCTTCCTAAAGAGTTCTTCACCACGACTGCTGGGAACAGTACACGTTGTGCACTGCCGACCAAGACCGGACGTTTGTCTACACAAATTAGACTAGGACTGTGGATCCCCATCAGTAATCCACCAGTCTAACACACACACCATTCGACGGCCACCTGTTCTAGACCTCCGGGGATAGAACAGCAGAGCCCCAACCACTAGTAACTCATCCAACCAAGGAGAGAGAGAACTATTGAGTTGTATCCCTAGCGGAGCACCTAGGTGCTGGTGGGGGTATTTGCTCGAGGGTTACGGTTTGGCTTTGGTTGCGACCTACATCCAGTAGTGTCAGGAAGGCGGCCCATACTGTTCGACGCTTCTGGGCAGGCCGCCGGTGGTGGGGGGTTTCCAGCCCCAGGTTTTGGAGTTCTGAAGCAGCCATCTGGAATCTACGGTACCGTGTTGGCCAGCACGGTATCACCGACCTATAGCCAGTTGTCTGCACCTCCAGTTCCAGCCAGCAGCGAACAGCAGCATCACCTTCGGCTGAAGACAGTATAAGTAAGCTAGGTATCCCCGACACCTCCCGCCGACTATTTACCTCCGCAGTCAGACATACTGTAGAAAACAACCAGTAAACCCATTAATGCCACGTGTTTGGTCTAATGCTACTCAAAGCCACGACAACCGTGCCAGCTACCATTTAACCTGGCATGCGTCAAGTTGGACGTGAGATTAGTGATTGTGTGGGAAGTTGCCTGTACCAATTACTATGGTGAAATACATACCAACCTACACCCTGGTTCATGTTTGTGTCCTAATGCAGGTAAATGACCCCTTAGTAAATGGTGGTAGTGCGGGGTGGCTGAAAACTAACTAACACTGGTTTCAAGTATTAGTGCTTTATTTGGAATGTGAAGAGTTTACATGGTTACAGCATACGGTTGAAGCGTGAGCCACTTATCTCCACAAATAAAAATATGTGATGCTCATATGACTGGCGTAAATGCTGCAACATACCAGGATTAGCCTGTGCGGTGCGGCATGCATCTTGAATATGTTGCCAAAGATCCACCACATTGTCCACACCAGATGCGTACAACTGTAACTTCAAGTGACCCAACAAGTAGAAGAATCGACTGGATTTAGGTACGGTGATCTGGGTCGCCAATCCACTGGCCGACTGTGGTCAATCCATTACACTGGGTACCGCACATCCATGTACTGCCCTACTGTGGAACTAAAGTTTGCTGGTGCACCATCGTGCATGTACCATATCATCTCATGGATTCACTGGTACATCTTAAAGTAGTTATGGCAGGTCGTCGTCCAAGAAGCACCAGTAGGAAGTTTCAGATAACAGTGTGGGAAGAATGTGTGGCACAATTAGCATTCCATTGATAATCATCACCCAAATGTTCAGCGAAAAAAGTTGTTAGAAGTGTTATTCCTGTACTGGAAATGGGTTGATGTGTGCCCACACATGCTCATTATGGAAGCTGAAGACACCTTGCCTCATGAAGGATGCTTCGTCGGTGAATAATACAGTGCCATAGAAACCTGGTGCTCACCTAATTTGGCCTTGGAACCACTCACAATACTGTAAACAGGCAGACCGGCCAGGGGAAGAAATGCCTGCACTGGCTGTTGGTGATACGAGTTCAATTTTCTCGCCATAAAATGTGACATACTGTACTGTGATGTGTTGACTACAGCGATTCCTAGAGTGCTGACACGTTGGTAAGCATCAACATAGTTTAATACATTACGCTCAATGTTTAACCATAGTCGGCCAACATTGTGGCAAATTGTGGGTACAATTCCTGTTTGATGGAAACACCAATGAACTTAAGTGAGTGTACATGCATCTGGTAAATGCCGAGCTAGAAACTTTTGGCGTATCAATGATGTGCAGCTAATGCATTAGAAATAATTTTACCAAAGATGAGATGCATGTCAGTCAGTTCCTCATTACTCCACTCCATCATACATGTTGTGAAGAACTATCTGCTGTGTAAACTACCAACACAATGGCTAGCAGGCAGGCAACCTCATCGCTACTTCCTACGATTACAGGGACCAATGCAATGGAGCACATGCCCACAGTATATTCTCAGCTGTCCTCAATCTCACGAACCTGCTCATGTCAGAATGCTTCATGCTCACGATTACAAAGTTCTAAGCAATTATAGGGAGCTAAACCCGATTTAAGTTATGAAGTGATGTACTCTCCATAATGCCGTTTGGTGTGGTAACCTGCCTCAACATTTTCCTGTATGCCAAGTTTCGTTGCTTAATAGCAAGTGGTTTTCAATTTATCGTTGCATAACACGTTTCCAATCATGTTCCAGGCCATCTACCACCTTCAAAAATCACTTTAGGCCCTATGTCATTTATATGTTTCCCTATTTATTTGGCCTAGGGATTCCACTCATGCCAGGTGAGCATACATTAACAACTCACCCTGTGTATATATTTTTTAAATTTGTTGATGCATGAAGTCTTTTCAAGAATAATTAATAGACTTCTACTCATCAGTGCGCATTACTTGACTGCCAGATTGTACTGTTTACTGGTCGAGTCACCAAGACTATGCTTTGAGATCATTCAAGTACTAGAGCGCACCACCAGATAGCCCTACTAGTACAATCAGCAAGCCTTGCTCCTAGACCCAGCTCCAGCCACAAACGTCACACGCCGACAGGAAATATACCACGTCAACCCCCTCTCCAACTGAAGCAAGGGTGCGCCAGCCAGAGCATAAATAGCGGGCAATGTTCCGTGTAACGCCAGTCTATGCTCCTCCACTGCACTGTCTGGTGCCAGAGGAAGCCAACAGATCCTCATGACTTTGCTGACTCAGTCTATTCTGTTCCTCCACCGCACTGCCTGGTGCCGAAGGAACCATTGGCCCCTCTCCTGGCCTTCACTACGCTCTTGGTACCAAAGACTATTTCATTGTTCTACCAGTCCTTACCAGTCGTCATATATATCACTAAACACTAGACACTTCCGGCCCCTTCAGGGGCAACACCATAGCGTAGTCATAACACTCGGCTACCTATCCTTGTTAGCCTAGGAACAGGTAGCCTTCAACTGTCTCACGTAGGTCAGCATCCATAAGCTCCAGCTGGTAGGAGATATTGCTATACCACCATTGTTTATTTCTTCATTGGAATAAACAAGTTCTAGCCATTTAAGGGTATCACTCCAGTAGCCATAGTACCTTTCCTGTAAACATCAGCCTCGTCTGAGGGACAGCAGGTGACCGGAAATTTGCTACATCCGCCACACATGTAATAGAGTACACACATGCATCTTGGATGGCCATCCTTTCTGTGCACCATGGTGTCCGAATGGTGTAGTCCATTCACACTTTCTTCGGCCTTTTGGAATTGAACCTTTGAAAAATCACCCTAAGCGTAACATGTCAACCTATTGTGTTCAATCACTTGTATTCCAAAATTATACAACCCTGTGTTAACGTTAAAGTACTGTGTTCTTGAATAGATTAATAATCTACATAGTATCTTCTATAACTTGTAATATTCATTTCGTATTAAATACGAATAACAACATTGAGGGCAGCGACGTGTTGGCAATGGCCGGTAGGTAAGAAATAGTTAACAGTTACAATATTTTTTAACTTTGTTTTTACGTATACTATTTGTTAACTAAACATTGCCAATTGATATATTTGTATTGTTAGGTAGCACTGACAGAATCACATTTAATTGCCGCAGACCATGGTTCAATAAGTGAAGCACAGCGTGTCACTCTCTCTCGTTCTCTATTCTCTCTCTCGGGAAATTTGAACCACCTGTGTAGCAGTAAAGGTATACTTTTTGTTATTTCTAATTTCAGCATATTTCATACTAATTACAGCAAACAATAACAAGGTTTAAAATTCTAATTTACAACTGAAACAAGATTTGATTGTTTAAATACTTATTATACGTTATTTAGATGCAATGGTGTCACATTTACAAATCCAGCAGGTTAGCATATGTGGTGTGGAAGGGAGAATCTAGAATTTGATCACCTTTCCCCTAGACACGCGTTTATCCCAATATGGTGGGCAATTATACCCAGTGCCTTATGACTGGCAGTGATGTGGCGACATGTCAATGACACTGCATGTTTTTGAATGAAGAGAGAAGTTCGTACTGGTGTTTTTTAAACTTCCTACGCAAGTTACAATGTTGTGATAAATATGTTTTTCTATGGTAGTAATAAATATACTGTTACATGTGTTTCGTTAACCGCAGCGTGTGAAATGGTGTAGGCGTTGCTGCGTGGTGGTCGTTTGGCTGGCCCTTTGTGTTTGTGCGTGATTTCAAATATTTATGTGCAATATTTATATGTTTTAACTGTGAACTGTTTTTATGAAGAAGTTAATTATTTAAAGTCACGTCTGTTCATTTATCAAAATGATGTACCTTTGCAGCACTAGGTGTTTGAAATACAATTGTGTAACGAGCTTATGTTTCTGTGATTTGATTGTCTGCCACAATCCCTATAAAATACATAGCCCAACCAGACAAATTTAAATACATAATAAAATAAACCTAAAAACCAGTAAGCACCAATGCATGTAAATATTAGCAGAATAAACATTACGGTAGGCCTATACGTTTGCGTGTTCACCACTATCTTTTACGTTTGTTGATGCTTCAAACAATAAATATGCGACACGAGTTGCGTACTTGAATTTATTGTGTCATTTTGTTGGACTGGTTGTCCATTCGTTTTAATTTTTATTCCAAATAAAGCAGTCCTTTTTAATGAAATAACCCAACACATATTAATAACAACAGGTTAAATACTACTGTTGTTTGCACCACAGTTGTAACAAAGACAGTCATGGCTAAATATGAATGTGTATTATGTGTAAAATGCTATATTATGTGTAAAATGCTATATTATGTGTAAAATGCTATATTATGTGTAAAATGCTATATCAAGTGTAACGAATAGTTATAAAGCCAACCTAAATATTTTTATAGGTCTAAATTGTGAACATTCATAGGAAATATGACAGCATTCTTTGAACAGCTGTAAACAGCAACCAACGCATTTGACAGTTATAAAAGTAGAAGTCACATGGCAGTGTTTATGTTTACGTGTAGCGGAAGTCAACGTAATCAGTAACCAAAAGTAGAAACTAGCCAGGGCTTCAGAAAAAGCTGAAGTTATAGTAAATCAACTATAGAGCCACGACATTAGGTATTCTCTCTTTCTTGGGGTCAGCTTGTCTGCTTGGTGCTTGCTCTCTCCACCGCACTTCTGGTGCCAGAGCAGGCATTCCCCGAGTTGGGAAGACTGGTCCCCTCATGAGGGGCTCACACACATATCGAGACCATCAGCCGGTGAGACCTGACTCTCGGTATCCACGGTGCCGGATACGAGGATAGGGAGACCGCATTGGGTTGGGGGAGGCAGCACGTGGTTTGACACCCAAGTAGGACCACAGTGTCACCTGCTCCACTTCTGCGAGGTTAGATAGTAGCGTTCTTTATCTCAGACCTCATGCCGTACTCCTGTTGCAGTGGTATCTGTAAGAGGATAGAAATGGCTGAGACTCTCTCTAAATACAAGCCGGATCCTAGCCCAATCCCCATCCAACTCGAGAACCTCTGTCCCTGGAATCATGCCGCAGCCCTCTGCCAGAGACCGACCATGCCCGACTATGAGATCAACCTCTTCACTAGACCAACCAAGCTTGACAGACACACACACCCCACTCTCAAAATCTATCTGAGTGGCCGGGACACGGCCCTCTGCCTTTCCTACTTGTGGTTTTGGGGAACCCTGTTCCCTCAGTCAACACCTGCGGCAACATCCAGCACTCACGAGCACTTGCACACCAACCTGCCAGAAACTGGAGCACACTCCAGTGTATCGTGACCTGAAACACAGCAAGCTCAACTGGTCAAGCGTCACTCAGGTATACCAGTAAGAGGGATCCCACCCATACGCAAAATAGTTTTGGCCACACAAGAATTCGTGCCCTGCAGGAAGCTCACTCTGCCAGTTGTATATTTTGGATGCACTCCAGTACCATGGAAGGACTTAAGTCCAAATTCCAACTCGGATGCTTCTGTTCTAGCACCCATAAAAAGTTATATGCATTATGATGCGCCACCAGTAACCACAGGATGTCATGCATCAGTGTAATACTTATTTTGTATTCAACAAACATGAATACTGCTATGCTGGGGGGGAGGGAGGGAGGGAAGGAGGGAGAGTGTGTGTGTGTACGATAGTAAATATTAGATGTGCAAGATTTATATGCATTTTAACTACTGACGCATGCCGCTTATATCAACTATTTAATTATGATTACGGCTCATCTCACTGCAAAGCTAGTATACCTACTTCTACCCCATAGTGAGTCAAACCCTGCGCCAACCCGTACACGGAAGTCGCGGTCTGCCACAATCCTGGAGGGCAGCCAGACACGTGGAAACGAGGGGTTGCGCAAGCAAGGGACGTCACCCCCCTCTACCCAGTGCTGAAAGCCACCTCGGGGCATTCCCGAGCGCCACAGAAGATGACCACAGGGTGCTAACCCCAAGCCCTTCCCTGCGGCTGTCGCGACACGCGCTACCCTGACTATATAAGTCAGTGCGCGGCAGACCTAGTGAGTTGTTCCTGCGAGTCTTAGAGCTCGCTCCACCATTTCCAGCGCTGGGGACTCCCAACTGCTAGTAGATCTTGGGCACCCCTTTCAGAGACTGCCACCAACAGCCCAACACTCTTCAGCAGCTATCCAGAGACTGCATCCATTGGCATCAACGAAACAACAGCCACCCAAGGCTGCCTACCTTGGACGTTGTTCAATAGCAGACATGTCAACTTTTGGAAAGACCTATCAGTAACCCCCCCCCCCCCCCCCAAATATAAAGTACTCTAAATTCTCACTGCAAATTTTTGTGCATGTAAGTAAGTACACTGTTAAAGCAATAATGCATAGCTTACCTGTACTGCTATTTTTTGATATAAAAATACAAAACAATATTAATTACCACAGTCAAGAATAGAATATTGTATTGGAACTCACCTAATTTCCTTTTTGGAGAAAAATGAAATGCAGTTGAATGGAAAACTTTGGTTTGACAAGTAATTCACAGTGAGTTATGCAGGCTACAGAAATTCACACAAATTTGGCAAAATTCATACATAAAATACATCACTAACAAACAAAGGAAAAAATATTTACACTTAATATGAAAAATTGCATGCGAGGTGGTTTTTTTTTATAAATAAACTGCTACTCTTTCTTTGAAGAAGCTGCAGTAGCTTACGTAACTTTAACTAAGAAAGTTTCAGAGAAGTTTTGTTCATAGCATGTTCCTGATTGGTGACACTTCATAATGCACAAACTCTCCAAACCCTTGTTTGACATTTGTGATCTGAACTTTTGTTATATTTATTCTTGGTGACAAGACTGAAAATTCGCTCACATTCCACATTGCTGTGGGGAATAGTCAATACTGATAACATCACTTTCGACACACTGTCAAACTTTTTGTGACCATTTATGCCTCCAATATTGCCTACCATGCTCCACTTTAGATAAATTCTATCTTCTTTCTTCAACAAAGATGGAATATTTTCTACCTGAAGTAAAATGAACTGTTTCTGAAGTTCATCAATAGCTAGGTCTCTACTTTCATTTTCTTTCATAGGCAACATGAAGGGAAATCCATCTGTGAGAAAAGTTGCATTAGGAAACTTTGCATTTTCTATGTTCTCAATAGTTGTCACTAATGCTTTCTCGAGTACTTCATTTCTCTGTAGAAATTTACTAACAATGTAATGGCACACAGTTGTAAAGTAGTTTATTACTGCTGTAAAAATTACTTGCTTCTCCTCTTCTCCAAGTTTGCCAACAATCTGTGATGTCTCACTACCAATAACTATTTCAGAGTCCTGCTGTTGGTTTTGAATGGAGTGATAGTTCACTTCAAGTAATGGTACATTTTTAACACCTATGGATTTCACAAATTAAGTCAACAGTTCCTGAAGAAGTACACATAGTAATGTTCTTAAAAAAAAAAAGTGAATTTGAGGAAATGAAGATTGTAATATTGTGTTGGTTTTCTCAAATGATGGCGTAATGTGAAGCAAAAATAGGCAAAAAGCATGTTCACAGAAGAAAGGAACGTGAATAATTTTTCTTTGCATGACAGATTCAAATCTTGGTTCTTCAGACTGGTTTCTGCCTCCACTGAATGTGAAATGGATGAAAAGTTTTTGCTAGGCCTGCCACATGAAAAGTTCAATCTTCTTTTCATAATTTTTGTAGTTGTATTTTCTTTAACTGAGCGACAAGGTACACTACTTGCATTCAAACCCCGAGTGCTGCTTATGGCTTTGAGTTTCCCAACTGTGTTTGAGGTACGCATAAGTCTACGTGGGGACTGATTTTGCTAGTTGCTACTTGTAGACCTGCTTACAGAAGTGCCTAATGCTGATTTACTGGTCATTTCTTCTGACTTTTGTATTGTTTCAAGTTTCTCACTTTTTTCCAGATAGTAATATAACATCAATAAGAATCTCCCCCAGCGTGGCAAAGGTAGAAACGCTGCTACGTTTCCAGCTGCCGGGTTAATTAAATGACATGGACAACCTACTACAACAAGCGCTTCTTGTTTCTGCTTCAGAACAGCTGCCACGTCATTTTTATTACCCAGCATCACTGGTGCATTATCGGTACAAAAAGCTACTAGATGCTTAACAGGCACATTAAAACGATCCAATTCACTAACAGCCAAGCTACCAATATTATTCCCTGTGGCATCACATTTCAAAGCTGGCAAAGAAAGTAGCCTTGAAATTATTTTCTTTACACAGACGTGTCTTAAATATGTTACTAAAATGGGCTAAAGTTTACTACCAGAGTCATTGCAGCCGTCAGTAGCTAGAGAAAAAGGCGAAGTTTGTAAAGAACTTACTATGTACCGAGTTGCATCTGCAGTCATCTCTTGCACAACCACTGTGGTTTTCGTCCTTCCACATCCATACTTGCTAGCCACATCGGACTTGGGAACCATTTCCCGGAACAATGCACCAGCATGATCTCCCAGATTCAGTGGAAGGTTATGTTCAACCAAAAAACCGGTACACAAACGTTCTGCACGTATTACATCAGAGCCAGATCTTTCACCAACAAAAAAATTACTAATTTAGTTTTATTCTCTTCACCACTTTTCACATTTCCTAAGTGTTTTGCGTACTTTGAGTGATTCGTGACATCATTTTTACCGCAGTGGCCGATGTTTAAATCACACCTGCATACTGAGCAAAATGCAAATTTCTGTCCTTTATCAGATTTTAAAATACACGGAAAGTTCTTCGTATATTTTTCCCGGAACATTTGAAAATATTGCTTTTTACCACTAACAGACATTTTACCTGCAACGGCGAACCATAATTTATCAAAGTACAATGCCGTATGCAAACAACCTAGGAGAATAAGCATAAAGAAAATAACAAAGCTTCATGGAACACACACCACTCAATCGTAATGTGTACAGACATAAAAAAAAAAATATATATAATTGACTTCACACCGAGAAATGCAGATATGTTTATGTTGCATGGTTAGCAAGACATCAAAATACGTGTTGTTAGACGTCCAAAAGATTCACAAAGCTTTTTGAATCACTTTAATGTTCCGATGCGTCCACTTATGTGGTTAAATGAAACTGTACTGACTTTCAATACTTAATGTTTATGTGCATCAGAAACAGCAATACAACGAAGATCATGTGATGCCATTTTAATAAACAAAATCGTCACGAAGAAAAGTTGTGTGATTGACTAACTTTGCTGTGTTTAGAAACAACTTACTTTATTTGATTATTAATTTTAACGTCTCCAGAGATGTCACCATTTCACCAGTTCCAATTAAAAAACTGCATACAAATAAATTCCAAACTATTATTGGGCGCCATCAACAAACAAGTACGTTTATAACTGGAGCTAAAAATATACACTAAGGCCCATCTCAGCGAATAGTGATCCGTGCAATTATGACACTTGATCGTAAAACTGTAAAATTAGTATGGTTTCGGTACATATTATGGGTAAATCGTAAAAGTTGGCATGTCTGCAACAGTCTTCGGCAGCCATCCGAGGCTGCCTACCTTGGACTTGCTCAACAGACTTCGGCAGCCCCCAGCGGCTGCCAGCACTGAAGTCAATAGACTTAAGCAGTTACTAGCTGCTGCTACCATTACAATCACTGTTAGAGCTCTGCAGCATCTGCAACCAGATGCTCCGGTGACGCCAATCGAATTACCAAGTTACCAGAAGCTTCTTCAGTAACTAGAGACAGACCACACACCACCTTCACCATCTCCTACAGACACCCCGGTTATAGTTAGTTTTGTCGTAAGCAATTTTTCGTCAGTTTTATTTCACTTTCCCTAACTAGCCTAGGACCAGGTCACCTATACCTGGCTACCGTAAGTTTACTTCCAGTCACCCTTCTGCTTAGCAGGAAAGCACGAGTCACTGTGTTTACTAAGCGATTAATAAACACAGCTTTGTTTCATCTAACTACGAGTGTCATTCATAGAGTACTTTTGAACCAACTGCTAGGAGAACCTCGAGCCAAGTACTGCCGACTGAGAACGGGAAATTATTACTACGATCTAGCTATAACTGAAGACTCCCCCTCAGGCTGCTCCAGTTCTGATACACACATATTAGACGGCCATCTATTTTATTCCTACCAAATATATAGGTACTGGAGGAATAAAATAGAGGAGCCCCAATCACTAGAAACACTTTCCACCCAGGGAGAGAGAGTACGCCTGAGTTGTACCCCTATTGGAGCACCTGGGTGCGGGCAGGGGTATTTGCTTAGGTGCTACGGCCTGGCCTTGGTTGGGAACTCACTCCTAGTAGTAGCAGTGGTAGCCCACATGGCTTCAACGCTTCTGGTTCACCACTACCAGCCACTACTGGGCAACACTATTCTAGGGTCTCTCGTGTCCACGGTGCTCGACCCACAGTTCTCAGCAGCCAAACCTGCTCTATGCCATTTAAGGTGAGACACGGTGCAAGAAGGGAGGAGCAAAGAGTTGCTTGCCTCGCTGCCAAGAGCAGCCGGGTGGTTTAGCTCCCCCTACAGCAGGCCGACAGGTAGAACGACACTACACCCGCATCAACTTTCTGCAGCCAACCACCACTCTTCATCGAGATGTCCATAAATAAACCCTGAAAGCACAACTGGCCTAAGTGCAACCAAAGCCACACGACCGTGATCCAGCCTTAGCTAATCGGACATGCGTCACTATAAACTGTTTTCTGTCTTTACCCTAGGTGTTTGAATCACAATCGTGTAATACAGTTAGAGTATTTTTCTATGAACTTAATGTTTCACAGTCCCAATAAATGACTACAGCCCAGTCCTAATTTTTTTATATGTACATAGATGTGTGACGCCTCGGGACTGTGAGGATAGTCACAAGAACAAAGGAAGTATATTGTCGGGTGCCAAGCCAGGCGTACCCTTCCGGCAGGTTTAGCCGGTTATTATTTAGTCTCTACGTAGCACTGGCGCACGTCCAGTGTAGAAAACTGCAAGGCACAAACTCAGGATAGAGCAGTGAGATCTTACATTTCAGGTTGTGGGTTTTTGGCGGAGCGGGGCATTGTATAACTTGGTCTTGACAATTTCAATAGGTTGTACGTGGGCCGCTGGCAGGTGTGTACTCTGTTTTGAGATGGTTGGTTGTGCTTGAGGAGGCGGCACAGCAGTTTCAAGTCTGAAGTAAGCTATAGGAATTACTGGGGGCTGTTCAGGTAGACTAAGGAATTTGGTGAGCCAAGAGTGTAATTCTTCGTTCAGACATGTCGGTGATGCAAATAAGTTCCTTCTTCGGGATATACGGAGTGATGGGTACCAAAAGAAAACACACTGCTTGAGCTTATTCCCTGGGTGCAAGTTGGTTGAGAGCTGTGATGAGGGAAGGGGTAAGCTCACGCAAACGCCCGGAAGCGATTAGAACCTGTTTCACTTTCTCACGTAGGCCACTGCAATGGGAATAAGGCATTAGAAATGATAACACACCTCACTTCCATAAGGAAATCGCAGGGAACGTGTAGTCCTACTGGTGTAGAAACAAGTGGAGTGTCTGCCCACTGAACGGTCACCCTATCACAGTACTCAGCGCAAAAACGTGGTGAGCACTGAGAGTCAGGCCTGGTGGTCAACAGTCCCTGCATGTGGGTGTAAGCCTCAAGTTCAGTCTTCCAAACTCGGGGAACGACCCCTCCAGCACCAGAACGTGGTGCTGAGGGTGAGCACTGAATCGACAAGCTGTCCTATGAGAACGAGTACCTAGTGGGGCTCTACCACTCTGCCTACAGTGGTATGCAGAAGGGGTGGCAGATGCTAGTGTGTGTGGGTATTTGGTAGTGTACTGGCTCGAACAAGTAACTTTCCCAGCATCACCTGCGTTCCCCTCAAGGGCATGAAGTAAACTAGGCAAGGTGTTATGTCCACAGGAAATGTACTCGGGAGTCGGTTCAACTCTTGTTCATTACGTTGGGCAGGAAATAAACATGTGATGTCGCACTACTTCCTATAGTTGGCATGAGCTTAAGAAAACTTAACCCTACGGTAGAGGTGACCTGCTCCTAGACTAACAAACGACAAGGTAGACGAGCGCTGTGAAAACAACTCAAACTGATCTAACTCCCTATGCAATTGTTGCCCAGAAGTGTCTAAGTGTATAGACGACATGGTGGTTTGGTTTCTTTGGCAGGAATACGGCGAAGACTAGGCAGGGTGTAGACAGGACGGCTACGGTGACAAGCACAGTGGAGACCAAGGAGTAGGTTTTCCTTCGGCACTAAAAGTACGGTGAAAGAAGGAAGGTAGAGCTAGGAGCGTAGCTGAGCAGGCTGGTCAGATCCCCGGCAGCGAGTGCGGTGGAGAATTGAAGACTGGTCTGGAGGGAGCACCGTGGCCCACTATTTCTACTTTTCAAGTCTGCTTCCTTTGCTTTCATTGGCTGGCAAGTTCGTGGGTGAGGGATTTCAAGCTGGAGAGGAGGATGGCAATAGCATAGCTGCTTGGAGGTGTGGCGTCACCGGCCGACTGGAGGAGGCGGTGAAACTATACTAGTGTGGATATATAGCGGCGCACAGTTGAACTCTGTGCCTTCAATGCATAGTTCTGGTGGGCCGGTGAATAATACAATCTCGCAGGCTGGAACATCCTTTCTTGCCATTGTCAATAGTACAATTTATTAGCGTCATGTGGTGGTCAACAATACAAACTCCGTTGTAATAAGCCATATGGCTACGCTTACTGATGAGCTGAAGTCTGTAAAATACCATTGTTACAAAGACGTTGATGCATGCCACACTGCTGCGCACTCTGCGGGCGATATTGTCTCACAAATGAGCTTGCAAGAACTTGGTGCAAGTCACAACAGTGGCATACTACTATCCACGTGCCGACAAAATTGACTCCACGCGTTTGACAACTTCGGACACGAAAATAATTAATGCGTTTAATAATTATGAATTGTACTGCCCGTCCAAATTCCGACATGTGGCCATTGCGACGTCCCATCTGGACAATCACCCTCGGGAGGTTACGCTGTCAATTGTGTAAAATATATAATAATAATTCGCAGACCAGAGTATTTGGTTTTGTTCTTTTCCAGGCTTACCTTCGCCTGAGTAATCACGTAATTAATTTGGAGATTTATTTTAGAATGTACCAGTAACTGGGATTCCCTACTGTCTTCGAACGTAAAAATAAATATTACGTCAAAACTTGTAAATTGTTGTCTGCCTTCTTTTAGTAATATTTCTCCATTCGCTGTTTTATTTTTTTAACTTGAAGGTTTGCTGTTTGTATTAAAATACCACTGAGGAATAGTCGTGAGGCGTGAAGCACTCCACAGGAGATGGGTCTTGAATAAAGCTTTGAGTCCGAAAAGACATTCTGCTGCTCCTGGGTTTTCAATGCTCCCTCGCCTGACTTCAGCGGCACCCTAATTCCCAACTGCACATCTCACCGTCAGTGCCTCTCGAGTGTGTCTGAAGAAGACACACCCCCAGGACTGTACGTCTGCAGGAAGGAGAGAAGGTTGGTCTAAATGAATAGTGGAAAAGGTAGAATTCAGTGCCATAATCAACGTAACGAGCAGCGGGCTCTACAGAGGCTAGCTAACACATAAGTGGAAGTAGAAACTATGCGTGAGGACGCACCCCCACCGGCGAATCCGGAGTCTAACCCACGACCAGTTTCACCTAGCTTCCCACTCGACCATGAGTCCGAACTATGTGCTTACTTGGGAATCTGTTGGCAGTGGCAAGACCTAGATCACATAAGCTACCTACAGCTGGAGACACTCCTGCCTTCAGCAATTGTAGCACCTCCCAAGAAAGATAAAAGTAAGAACCCACCGAATACGTGTATTATCCGCCTTGCTTCCAAGAATGTGATCCGGGTCAGACTACCGCCTAAAGTTACTCCTATACCCAGTGTAACTTCCTTCCCCTTAAACTATATCCCCAGCTGTCGGCCGACGTGACCACAACGGATAGAGTCGACCCCTCCGACAGGATCTTCCACTCCCACTGCTGCTGTTGCTTAATCAGTAAACATGACACGTATCCTGGGACTGCTGGCCTCCCATATCTCAGCAACCCTTTCAGTGAGAAACATTGTACTCCCTGGACGGGAGGCAATCATGGTTCAACTCACCCAGGGGTTTGATTCCCATCCACTTAGGAGAAATCCCTCCATGAAGCGACCCCCGTGTGAACCTACCATGACCCACCGGGCCAAACCAGTACCATCTGTCGAGAACAAGCCGTGGAAGGATCAGCTACCGAGCTCAGGAGGGCGGTTAGTGCTCTAACCACTTAACTCGAGAGAGAGAGAGAGAGACGAGCATCAACATAATTAAATAAACATAGTTAAAACTGATTACGTGTGCAAATAAATATGAGTAGAATAAAAGTTACAGCTGGCCTATTTGTGTGCATGTTTGCCTTTATCTTTAAATTTGTCACTACTGCATACCAAAAATAAGTGACAAGTTGCATGCTTTGGTTTACTGTCTTTTCGTTGGACTGTATGGCAAGAGGTTAAATACTACAGATTTCCCCACAGTTGTAACAGGGTTAAACACTGCCAGGGTGAAATATTATGTGTAGTGTGCTAAATTGTGAATAACACAAATATGTTAAAAATAATGAATTCGCAGGGTTAACAATATGTCAAATAATAACCATAAAAATTATCATCAATACAGATATTGTTAAAGAGTCATACAACTGACTTAAATATGATTAAGACCTAAATTGTAAATACATAATGCTTTTCGAAATAGATAGCATTCTGTGAACATCTGAAAACAGTAAACAAAGCATTTGACAGTTAAAAAGTTAGAAGTCACATGGCAGTGTTTTTGTTTACATGTAGTGAAAGGATACAAAATTGGTACCCAAAAGTCGAAATTTAACAGAGCTTTAGAAAAGTGTGAAGTAACAATGAATGGCCTACAGCAAGCATACCATGACAATTTCCTACTCTCCTGCTTACCATACCAAAATTCATACTGTAACAATAAATATGAAATAATGTTGAATAAATAAGTATTACATGATCAAGCAAAGAGGTGATCTCCTTCTTCATTAAATTAACCAAAATAAATCTAAGGTAATGCGGATTTAAAGAATGATAATTTCAAATGTGGTCCAGTTCTCTAGCTTAACTCTCTCCCCCTGCCTTATTGTAAAGCACTTACCTCGCAGGAGTGGTTGATGAAGCGGGCAGCGTTGCCCCGCATAGTGGCATCCACCACCAGGTGATCGTCTATGCGGAACATGTAGCACCCTATGTCCTTGCTCTCGTAGTACTTCTCCCGCTTGTCCGTCAGTGTCGAGCGGATCACTTCCCCTGCATACTCTATCACCATCTCGCCCAGCTCGATGTCACGCAGGCAAAACAGCCCTCGGCCATGGATGTGCGAGCGGTACACGCCCACTGCCTCCTTTGACGTCTCCTTCAGGTGCCGGAACCGCATCGCCATCGGGAGGTTGCTGCTAGTTGCTCGCCTGTTGACACAGTGACTTGCTGAACTTTGCTGTACTCACAGCTAGCTCCCTACCTTTCACACAACATGTCATGATACCATTACACCCTGGAACACAACACTATCCTCTCCAGGCATTTAAACTGATCCGCTTCACTCTGAAAATTCCATGTCACTAGGGCAGAATTAATAATTTAACTTCCCTATTAAATTGTCCCAATCAAAGTTGTACTGTATAATGTAAGCTAAAAACTGCATGCACATAAGCTTAACATTTTCAACCAATGTGCCACCTTTTCTTTGCACAAGGAAACAAATGATGATCAAGAGAATGTGCAACTAAAACATAATACTAAAATAATTTTGCATATAAGTTTCTCCTTAAAATAAATTATTAGTACTTATGAGACTAGTGAATACATTTTGGAAGTCAAGGAACTGGATGAAAGAGAAGAAGACATAAGAGCTTAGAATGCATTACACGTGTACATAGTATATTATGGTTAAACAACTGGTGCAGTGTGTGTATATTTGTGTGACTTTAGACTACTTCGGACATTTGATCCGAATCTCCCATGCAGCTGTCCGCGCATCCAACGTCTGTGGCACATTTATTTGTTGTTGCATTAAAATGAAAGATCAATAAGTTGTGCTTTTGTGCACGCTGTTAGTTTCATTTTAATACTCGTCAAAATATAGTTTACCTGCACACTGGTGCATACACTTTGGTCCCGGTTTGTGACAATGCTTGTGATAACTGTAAAACATGTTGTGTTCATGTTTTGGTAATATTGTGCAGTGTGACTAATGTAATTCAAGCCTCCCATGTTTTGTGCCTGATTTACCAACAGTGCACTTTGGAAGCACATAAAGAAGTTAGTGTTCAAATGGTTTAGTCAGTCGCTGCAGCAACACTGTGTGTTTGTGTGTGTAAGATGGTGATGCATGCAAAGGCAACACACTGGATGTTTCCAAATCTGTGGGAAGTAATCGGAAAGTGGCTAATACACCCCAAACCAACACAAAATGTCCCTGATGTCAATAGTTTCAGACATTATAATGTACTCGTAATAGTCTTGTATAAGTATTCAAAATTTGATTCTATGAATCCTGAAGAGCATTATAGTGTGAAGGAAAATAAGTTGTGCTTGAACTGTTTAAAACTATCCTATCAGTCAAGGGATTGTCAAATCTCCATATGTTGCCATCATTGCCAGTCAAGGCATCACTCACTCTAGCACTTCACAGCTGAAACTGTTATTAGTCCTAGGTGTCTGCTGAGAGTCACTATACAATTTTGTCAGAGAATGTACCTTCATTGGTAGCACATGCACAAGGGCTGCAACTTCGGTTATGCTATCCACTACAGTGGTAAACGTTCAAGATACATCCTCTGCCTTTCAAAGTGTTACGGAATCCTCTTTGATTTTGGAAGTCATGATAATTTCATTACAGATCACTGTTGTCAAAACTGGGACTTTCTCACAAGGGAATCTCTTTGCAGCTTCAAGACCTGTCGCAATTGCCACTTAGCATAAGCCAGGCAGGTGGCATCTTGTGTCATACAACCTCCGGGACAAAGCACCCCTAGTTTTAGAATTTATGTTTTTGTTGTTCTTCAAATGCATTCCCAGCACTCTCATCCAAGTGACAACATGGTCCCATGTGACACATTTGCAGCTTACCGACCCAGAATATTCGGTTTCAATACCTGTTGACATGCTCACTGGAGCTGAACTTTTCCCATATGTTCTGACATGTCGTAAGCTTGAAGGTCAGCAAGGAACACGCGTTGCTTTAGATACAGTTTTTGCGTGGATGTTAATGGCACATGTTCAGCAGAACTCTTGAACTCCTTGTAAAACTCAATGCCGCCTTCAAAACCCTGGCATCCTTGAATGACATGTTTTTAACTAACCTGAAATTGCTTAAAGATGTCCTCACAGTTCTCCTTCGCTTTCAAACTCACTTAGTAGTTGTTATATCCTACATAAAGCAAATGTACCATCAAATTGAGATACATCCTGAACACAGAAGCTATCGGCTGAATGAATCGAAGGAATCCCTGTTTAAACACCTTCACGTATAACATGCATGCAAGACCTCCAGTATTTATAAAAAGAGGATTTTCTTTTATATTGCCAAAGTCTTTGATCTTCTTGGTTCTCTGTCACCACTCACCATTCTTGCAAAACAGAATCTGATTCAGCACCTGTAGTTGACTAAGATAGACTGGGATAGCCGAGCTTCAGCTGACATAGTTAAGTGGCTAACCATTAGAGAAGAGTTACTTCATTATGTCAAGATTTCAGTTTATCGTTTCATCATTTCAGACAATCCCCGGTGTTTGTATCAGCTACATGGGTTTTCAAATAGCTCTGAAAATGGTTATGCTGCGGTTGCGTATCTGCACCGGATTTCAAATTCCGGCAAAGCCGATACCTACCTACCTACCTTCCTTTGGTAAAACCCAAGGTGGCGCCTTTAAAGGTTTCGCTCCTTCGACTGAAGATTTATGCTGCAAGGCCAATGTTTGCATCTGCTTTTTAACATTTACTCAGCCATGCTGTCACACGTGCACAAGACTGGTAAGATTATTCAGTAACCTTGGCATGGATCAAGGGGTAACCCCACAAATGGAAGACATTTGTAGCAAAAATGGTAGCTAAGATGCAAGAACTAATTTCTACTTCCTTTCCTGGTGGCATCATGTGCCATCTGAGCACAACCCAGCTGATTATGCTTGTCATGGGCTCACACTAGTTCAGATAATTAACGTTGGTTGCTGGAACTAGAAGAATCATGGCCTTAGCCTAAAGCAGTGGTCAGTGTGTCACATGAACAATGTAAGGTACTTGTACTTCAGATAAATGTGCATGAACTGCTCATCCAAGACTTCTGTCTTGATTTCCTAGTTTGAAGAATGTACATCGGGTCACTGCCCTGTGCTTAAAATTTGAAAACAATGCATAGGATCTCTTAGTTACACGTACTGTTCAGCCTCGGAACTTGGGATCTGTCAATCCTGATTAAACGTATAGAGTAGGTAGGATTTGCTGCAGAATTCTTATAATCTAAACAATGGTAAATTGTGCTCCCTCGCAGTTCAGAAGCTCTGCCCATTCCTCAATGCGGATGGTATACTTAGGATAGGTCGGATCTTCTATTTGAGGAAAATTGTTCTACTTTGTTGCCCAGCACTGCTGCCTAGCAGTGTTGTTGGTAGACACTGGTCCTAGCACCCTGCAGTGAATACTCTTCAGAGAACCTTAGATTCTAAGCACTCTACGAATTTCAACCCTTTCTGCTTCCCATGTGCTGAAGTAAAACCAATTTTGAATTCTGGTGTGGACTATGGAGGACCCATTTCCATCACCATGACACAATTGAGGAAGCCCTGTGTTACAGGCCTATATCTGTCTGTCTGTCTGTGTGCTTGTTGACCAAGGTGGTACATCTGGAGCTCACCTCAAACCTTTCCACAGAAGCATTTTTTTCTGCCTTTCTCCGGATTGTGGCATGCACAGGTTTCTGTTCCTATGTGTATAGTGATTGTGGGATGAATTTTGTGGCTGCCAATGACAAACTGTTCGCTCTCCATCACTTCTTTGAAAATGATGACGACAAGATTTTAAGTGATCAGTTGGCAGAGCAGAGTGTATCATGGCACTTGAATCCTCTCTCCCCACCTCGCAGCATTGGAGGACTCTGGGAGACTGGCATGAAATATGTCAAAATCCCTGCTCTTTAAGGTGATTGGTAATTAGGTATTTACAAATGATGAACTGTGCACCATGTTGACCTAAATTGAGTCCACTCTCAGTTCTTGGCTTCTTTGTGCAATGTCAGCTGACTCAAATAACCTCACGCCACTGACCCCGAACCTCTTACTAACCCTTAGCCCACCACAGCTGCTGCCTGATGAGGACTGACATGTACTCCTATGAACAGTCTATTTCAGTGGGGTCCAGACACTGTGCTTGCTACACTGCCCTCTCCAACCAGCCCCCTAACAGAGTTCATGGGGCTAATTCATTGATGCAGGCCAACTAAATTCAGACAAACATAGGTGATCGACATAAGGCCCAGTCTGGTGCATCTTTCATCCAGAGACTAGCCATTTGTTTGCCTAGCTCAGGCAAATAAATGGAATAATATTAGATTCTAATTTTTCTGCCTCACTACAACTTGCACACAACTGCAGCCTTCTTCTTTTTCCTCTTCTATAAGACCCATGTTTCATTTCCCTAAAGGGCTACCTACAAGGAAGAGACGGGAAATTGTTAAGGATGTAGGAAACACACTCGGTGGCAGTGGAGACTGAACTTGAATTAGCAGTGTGATGGGGTTACAGAATTCAGTCTTCTCCGATTGCATCCACACCGCCAGATATAGTGGACATTCTGACTATCTTTGTATGACCCTAGGTCAACAAGACACAATCACTGGAGGCCATCACAAGGTCACACCAAAGAGGGGCCACCGTTCCACCAACCATACTCACTAACCTCCGTTTGCTCCACTGTGTATTACCTACCAAAGAAAGAGAATTGGAGAATGAGGGAAGTGTAACTCTAAAACCTGGCACACACAGAATAAGGGAGGTCACTAACACTAATTCACCAACCTTTGCATGTTCCACCACATACAACCTGTCGAGGATAAATGATGGGACAGGTGAGGTTCCCAATCCACTCCATACTGACAAAGGGTGTAGCAGAGTAGGAAGCTGCAAAACATTTGTTAGGGATACCTGTAAACATGTGCCTGCTTAACTCCCTCTGTAAACATGTGCCTGCTTAACTCCCTTTGTTTTTTCCCGTCTTTCCCGTCTCTGCCCTCCTCTCACTTCCTTGCCCTCCTCGTTTATGGCTTATGCCACATGAAAGGGAGAGAGAAGGAATTCAGCCAGCATAACTTCCAGAACAGTGCTCAGTAGCACCAAACTACAAAAGATTATTACAGATGCCACCCTACGATTGGACATAACAGTCTACAAACAATGGGCACCAAAAAAATTTTTATCACCTTAAAGTTAAGGTCCTTGTTTACACACATCTGTGTAACACAGAAAAACGTGCCCTATGCCAAACACCCATCACAACAATTTCAGCAAGACAGTGATGATTATCAGCTACCCCTATATCAAAGCAGTTCATGTTGTAATGAGCTACGGACAAAGATGGCCATTTACGATCCAAGTGTTTATCTCCTCTTCCAAACAGTCATTTACCCTCATTTTAGAAAATGTATTTTGATGAAAATAAGTCCTACAAACGGAGATTATAGACTTCACATATGCTGGTTAAGAGGGAGGATACCATGGTAGTTGTTAGGCAACCACTTCCCCTCTCGCAAGCCAGGTGCGGGGAGGAGGTTATATTGTACCTGTCTACGATGAGCTACAGCCAAGCATGCCTCTCACTGGTAGGGCGAGAGTTGGGCCACAAGGATGCTAGGCTACCTGCTACGCAACTGTTTCCCTACTTGCCATGAGTGTAAGGGGAGGAAAATACACAATGAATCTTGTGCCAATTCATTTCCAATTACTGAATATTTGTAAAAACTGACGCATGCCTGCTTTTTCATCCTACTGAAACGCTTACGACTCATCGCATATCACGTCAAGTATTCCTACTTCAACCCATGTGAGAGTCGAACCCGCAAACCTGTACACGGATGTTGTGGGCCGCCACAATCCTGGAGGGCACCCGAATACTTGGATATGAAGGTTGAGTAACCCAACAAGTATGCAGCCTCCCCCTCCCCCGCACTTAGTGCCTACAAGCTGTCAGCCATCTTTGGGCGTGGCCGAGCGCCGCCGAACATTCACGAAGCAGAGTGCTGATGAGAAGGTTCTTATCTCCCATGCCCCCCGCTGCCGCACCCTGCAGTTCTGACTATATAAGTCAGTGCACGGCTGGACTCGCGAGTTATTACTTCCAGTTCTTCGAACTCGCTCCATCACTTCTAGTGCTGGGGCCTCCTACGACTGCGAACTATTCAGCAAGCTACCAGAGGCTGCTCCCATTGTTTCCAACACTCTTCAGCAGCCACCCGAGGTTTCTGCAGCAACAGGGACCAGAGGCTGCAGTGACGTCAATACCTGCCAGTTACCAGAAGCTTCTTCTGCAGTAGCATTGAACATTCAACACACCCTGCTACTAGAGCAGTAGACTTCAACTTCTCTGTCTCACATAGACATCGCTTTTTCTAGTTAGCTTCATATAGCATTTTCATTTACCACCAGTTTGTATTATCTCTCAATTAGCCTAAGACCAGGTCACCTACACCTGGATTACGTAGGTTACTTCCAGCAACCCGTCTGAAGTTAGCACGAGTCGTGTGTGTTTATTACGAGTTAATAAACACATCTTTATTCTTCTAGCTGAGAGTCTTATTACAGAGTAATCTCGAATACACCTGCTAGGAACGCTATGAGTTGTGCACTGTCGACCAATACCGGGGATTTTCGATACGAACTAACTACGATGGTGGAAGCCCTTCTGGAGGCCACTAGTCTTGAAACACAGATATTCGACGGCTGCCTGTTCTACTCTACCAGAGCACCTAGGTGCTGGCGGGATAGAATAGAGGAGCCACAACCACCAGTAACTCCTCCAATCAAGGGGAGGGAGTACGCTTGAGTTGCATCCCTACCAGAGCACCTAGGTGCTGGCGGGGGTATTTGTTTAGGTGTTACAGCCTGGCCTTGGTTGGATATCACGCCCAATAGGAGCAGTGGTGGCCCACACAGCTTGAACACTTCTGGTCTGTCCGGCATTGGCAGGGAGCCTTCTGAAGCACCGGGCTAGTGCTACCAGCGACTACTGGAACTACACTACTCAGGGTTCTATTTCGCATCCGTGGTGAAATACCTGTATCCTTCAGCAGCGGTTGACACTCTATGCCGTTCGAGGTAAGGCACGGCTCACGGAGGGATGAGCAAAGGATTGCTCACCTTGCTGCCAAGCAATGGGTTGCTTTAGAACCACCCACAGTGGACCGACAGGCGGAACGAGACCGCGCCGCCTTAGTGAGGCTTTTGGAGAAACCGGCCTCTCCTGTATCAAACTTTATTGCATTCCCTCAGCATATACGCACCCACCAGGACTATCATCCCATCCTGAGTGGTGTGCTACACGGAACCAAGGTAAGATACTGTATCTCCAACCCCAGGTTCTGGAGTCCTGAGGGAGTCGACTGGAATCTGCGGTACTGTGTTGGCCGACATGGTGCCATCAGCCCGAAGCCTGAGGACTGCACAGTCGACTGCTGTCTACAGCCAGCCACCACTCTCCGGCAGGCCGAAGAGGTTGTCAGTAAGTCTGGTAATCCCAACACCTCTCGCCAATCATCTACTGTAACCCGTAAACCCACAGTAAACCAGAGGGCAGATAACCCTAAGGGGCTAGCCAGCCGGGCTACTGAGACTTTGTTCCATCACACAACGCAACCTGCCTAACAAAGGTATCAAGCAGAAAACAGCCATTGGAAAATCCCTAAACGCACATGTTGACCTAACGTAAATAAAGCTACGATGACCGTGTCACATACTTAGCAACCACATGACAATCTACGACGTTGAGTGCCGACCAAGAAAATACCTTATTTACGAGAAATAAGACTATGCTTTGTTACAATCTTTACTTCCAAAAAATTGGTGGTCATATTTTCCAATATTTACAGTTTAGAAACCAACTTTTATTTGAGTAGTAACACAAGATGGTCAGTGATTTTTGACTATACAATGTTTCTTTACATTACAAACCATCTTAAAACCATTAACATACTATACCTTATATTAAATAAATTATAGGGATTGACAAAGAAAGTGTCACTTCCTTAGGTTTTAATTAGAGTAGTCATGATACTGATTTTTTTCTATTCTAAATTCAGATGTTGACACAATCCTCTATGCTTGATTACAAAAATGGCTCCTTTTATTTTTGACAGTATTATGATTGTTTTAAAGAACAAAACCTTTTATAAAAGGAAATATAAAAGGTAATCATTAAAAAATAATTTTTTATAAGTAAGTTATTACTACAAGTCCTATATGGTGGGAATAGGCTGCTAGACTACCAATTACGTTATAAAAAGAGACAGAATACACAAGTACTCACACTGCGGTACTTGTGGATCAACACACATACACAAGAGACAGACAAACACATTTTTCCTGTGGATGCGCAGCCGCAAAATTTCACTGGCACAGGCAGTTTCATTAGGCGGCGAGTGGTGGCCAGACTGCAGTCTGTTAAAAGGTGCTTGGCAAACACTGAACCTAGCAGCAAGGAGGCAATATTGGGTGAGGTAGGATGTTATGGAAGGGTTATCTTATGTTTAAGCCAGGCGTCTGTTTGGATTTGGAGAAGCATTTAGTGGGCCAGGACTCCAGCTTGAGCTAGCCCCTGCTTGGCAGCTTTGCTCTGCCCGGCCCTATAGTAAGGTATACGGAGGGTGTCAGACCAGATAAGCAGATAGTGGGTGGCCGGTAGTTGGTAGGCATGGCCTGATGGAGAGTAGGGTGCTGGCTGTAGGGTAGGGTAGGTAGCCTGGACTACTGGCCTTCAGTCTAGTGGCTTTACAAGCAAGATGTCGCTGGCAGACCCAAGTATGTAACTGACGGTTACAGTATCAGGTTTAGGGGTGTCTGTTCTCGTGGCTACCTGGCGAGATAGCCGTAGCTGGTGGACCCACGAGTCGTGTAGAACGGGGCTCCTTCAAGGGTTGGCCTGTCATTTCCAGGCAAATGACCTGGCGAGCGAGACGTCACTAGCGGACCCAGACCCTTACTGGAAGGGCGATAGTCCAAGTGACACCTGCTCTGGTGTTGCCCAGGAAGACAAGCTTCCCAAGGTACACTTCCGAGAGTTCCCTAAAGGATGAGGAAGGGAAAAAGGTTTCGGTTCGTGACTATCCCTGTAAGAGTCTTACTAGGATTGGCGATGAAACAGGAAACAGCAGAAGGAAGGTGAAGAAAGTATAGATTGCTGGAAGAGACAACTCAAAAAAATCAGATGTGTGTCTGTCTATTGATTGATTACTCATTAAACACACATAAACCAGCCTGTACTTTGATAGGGCTGATCCTAGGTTGCCAACTGGTCACTGATCTAGTCTCGGAAGATGCGGCAATGCGGGAGGTAAGGGCGGCCCAAGTCAGCAGTACTCAAACTCGAGTTAACTGTAAGTGAGCTACAAGGTAGCAGCGTGCAGCGTAGAACTCTCAAATCAAAAGTGTTATGAATGGCAATGATGACTTGAAGTAGTCTGTTAACTCTCGGGCAGAGTGACGTTCTGCGAAGGTAGACGAGATGTCAGTGGATGCTCGGGCAGAGTAACAACATGCTACTGAACTGGCACGAGACAGCCTCGGACTGAGGACTGCGAGTCCTATTTCTACGCAGCGGACAGAGCCAGTGTGAGGGTTGCAGGGTGTAGCGAGAGAGAAAACGCAGAGAGAGCAGTGGCAGTATGCCGGCGTGGATGGCCGAAGCTGGCGGCGAGTTCCCCTCTCACATCCGAAAGCAGGAGGGATAGTGTGTGGTAACGTGATGCGAAGCGGGTCGCAGCAACAGCTGGCCAACCCGGGCTTGAAGGCGTGCAGTGGCATAACGGTTCTTATTAGGAGGGGCTGTTGCTGTGGTGTGGTTAGATGAGAGAATGACGTCGCTCGTGGCGCGTCAGCCAACCACCGTTTAACAGACTGCAGTGTATCACCACTCACCACCTAGCCAGCAAAACGTCACCACCACAGATCCGCATGGAAAATGTGTTCGTCCAACTTTTGTGTGTGTATCTATCCATGAGTAACTAACCTCGAGTACTTGTGTATTCTGTCTCGTAGTACAACTACTATATCAGTTAAGTACTGGGAACATATTTATTACCAATAAAGATGTTCAAAAGTAGAGGATGAGAACAGCACTGCTTTATTATTACTCATCTTTCGTGTTTGTAATCTATGGTCGTCAACCGACATGCTGAAAGCAGTTTTACCAACTTAGCTAATTCTCCACTAGTTTTATCGGCATGTTTAACTTTTAAGCAGAAAAATATTACTTTTGGCAGGTAGTGGAACTATTTTCACACTTTTCTTTTCAAAAAGGGATAGGATAAAATAGCATTTATAGATGTTTGAGTATTGTGGGCTCTTTTCTAGAATGCCAAAGTTTCTGTCTTCCATTCTTTATCATTTTCCGAGATGTATCTCTCTTTTACAGTCATGCACATAATGGATATTCAGCGAGATAGGAGGCAGAGGGAACTGGAATTATAGTTTTTGAAAATAGAAACATTTGGAACATTTCGACAATGATTATATAAACACAGTTATATGTAGTTTACAATAAAATATTTTCAATTTTTGTTATTACAGGTCGGAAACAAGCGACTGCTGACATTGTATAGCTAAAACTTTAAAGGTAGCAAAATATTAAATAAAATATTTTTTAAAATTTCAAATTGTGAAGAAGAAAAAATGGCTCTAACATTGAGGTCTTGAGAACAGGCGAGTATGGAGAAGCACCGGAATGAAAGGGCAGGGGAGACAGGACATCCCCGAGAAAACCAGCCGACCAATGCCATCGTCCGGTACAATTCCCACATGCGAAAATTCAGAGTGACCCGGCCAGGGATTGAATCCAGATCGCCTTGGTGGTTTGTTGTGTTGATGATGGTGGTGGTTTGTTGTGTTGGTGTACCACAACCACCACCACCACTAGTACTAATTCTATTATTATTATTATTATTATTATTATTATTATTATGACTACGATTATAAATATACTTTAGCACAATTTTAGCGGATTTTGCAATTGGTCGATACTCTGCTAATGACATTACATAAAAGAATTGGTCAAAATCTAGTGTTAATATCATAAGCGGCAATAAGTACTGGCTGAACATCATCTAAATTATACAACTAAAAATGCAGTTATGTAGGTAAGCTAATACCATGTATTTAATACCTTGGTACCAGTCATTCTTACGTCACTTATATACACTGGATTCCTGAAATAAGATAAATTATTTACATTAGAGAACTAAATGTTTGGAATAGGTGACTTTGTCTCACCTGTTTCCTGTAATGAGGGAATCGCCTTCAGTGGGAGTGTACAGCTTGGGCGGCCGTCGATGCCTTGACGCCAGCCATCCAAACATGTCGTATGGAGAGCGCACCTTGAAGGTCTCAGAACGGGCGCACCCAGATGGGTTCTCCAGCACTAGGAAATTGGTGTCATCCTCCCCGTAGCCCGATGGTCGCAGCTTGTGGTAGCGAGACTTGTACTTGATGCAGCGTGCAGTGCCCTGTAGCTGCTCGATCACGAACGTCACACTGTTGTGGTTCAGCCCCAGCAACTGAAGGCCATTCCTCGATGACTGGAATGGTCCACTGGGGAGGGGCGCCATCCTGTGCTTCCTCCGAGCTTCCTGCACTGCCTCAAACACTTTCTTACACACATCTGACAGTGAAGATGACTTGTACACAAACCCATCCTGTGTGTGGATCTCGTACTTGACGTTTGGGAAGAAGTCAGGTGGAACATCCTTCTTCTCATCCAAAGACACTTTCCCATTCCTCTGATCATCATCATCATCCACATTCAGCACCCTCTCTATTGCATCACTGATGGGTTTGCAAATAGGTGCAGCGATGCCATTCTCGCTGCTCTTGGGTTTATCTGTAGTAACTGAAATAAACGGCTTTACTTTAGCTGCCTTCTTTGCCATGCCCTCTACACTACTTCCTGCAGTACTGCTGCTGAAAGTCACAGTTGGACGCACCTCACAGGAGGATTTTGTTACAGTCTCATCCATCACGTTGATTACCTGTGAACTTGGCAAAGGAGAAACAGGATCATTATCTTCTTCTTTGTTAGGCTCAAGGGTGATCCGCTGATTGCCACGGACTACTTCACCAATTGTTATCTTCTCCAGTATCTTGACAGACTCTTGCTCTGGAGTGGCAACAGGGGCTGGTTGAGGTCGTGGGCTAGCAGACTGTAAAGGGGTGAGGGTGGGGGTAGTTGTCTGGCAGGCGGTGCTACTGTACTGTCTCACCTGGGCAGTTCTGTGAGACTGCGGCCAAGTTGTCGTGGTGGCGCATTGCACGGGGAGAGGTCTTTCTGGCTGCATTGGCATGTCACAATTATTGCAACACTGTCTGTACATGGGTCGCACCAGGTGGGGAAGGGCACGTGCCTCTAGCAACCCATTATAGCGCCACGGCCCAGGGATGCTCTGCTGGAGTGGTTGAGTGGACTGTGGAATGGGTGGTTGAGTGGGTTGGGGAATGGGTGGTTGAGGGGTTGAGAAAGGTAAGATTGAGGGGGCTGGGAAACGGGAGGTTGAAGGGGCTGGGAAAGGGGAGGATGAGGGGGGTGGGAAAGGGGAGTTTGAGGGGGCTGGGAAAGGGGAGGATGAGGGGGCTGGGACATTGGAGATTGTGGGGGGTGGGACATTGGAGATTGAGTGGGCTGGGACATGGGATGTTGAGAGGGCTGTGATACGGGATGTTGAGGGGACTGTGACATGGGATGTTGAGGGGGCTGGGACATTGGAGGTTGAGTGGGCTGGGACATGGGATGTTGAGGGGGCTGTGACATGGGATGTTGAGGGGCTGGGACATTGGAGGTTGAGTGGGCTGGGACATTGGAGGTCGAGTGGGCTGGGACATGGGATGTTGAGTGGGCTGGGAAATTGAAGGTTGAGGGGGTTGGGACATTGGAGGTTGAGTGGGCTGGGACATGGTTGGTTGAAGGGGCTGGGACATGGGTGGTTGAAGGGGCTGGGACATGGGTGGTTGATGGGGCTGGGTCATGGGAGGTTGAGGAGGCTGGGTTGGATGTGGTGGTGGGGGCTGTGGTGGTGGTGGGGGCTGGGGTGCAGGAGGAGCAACTACCTGCACAGGAGAAGAAGTGTCTGCGAGGGGTGCGTGCGGATTTACAATGACAAAGCCGGCTGGCACGTCCACCATGGGCTCTAACTTGCTGGCCTGGAAGACCTGGGTGGTGGTGGTGAAGCTACTTGTGGCAGCGATCATGCCCGGCACGGCAGCAGACACAAACTGACTCGACTGCATAACAGTGTTGCTGACGATGGTCTCCAGGCCATAGTAGACAGGCTGGCTGGCCAGAATCATGCCTCCGGGAGGGCCCAGCATCATTTGCTCTGTTGCCACCACTCCACACTGTGGCTGGATCAACACTGCCGCCTGGGGCACCATCGGCAGCCCCACATAGCCATCCAAGGCGGTGATGTACTGTGGGGGTTTGTGGCTGTCAATGGTGGCTATGTATTGCAGGTTGTGACCTGTTTGCTGCTGGAAGGTGTCCACAAACGAGGCCATCATGTTGGGAGACTGCACCTGCTGCATAATGACAGATGGAGCCTGCTGCATCATTTGCTGTGACTGCTGCATTGAAGCATGGACCATCACCTGCTCCTGCATGGCCATTAGCCTCTGTTTGCTAGGGCGACCCCGTGTCCGCCCTGTGCCATTTGACCTCACCACTGACCGGGCAGGGGCAGGAGGGAGAGGAGATGGAGCAGGAGGTGGCTTCGGGGGAGAACTGATGACAGGAGGGTGTACTTCCTCCATCGGTGGTGTTGGCAGAGGAACCTCTACTACTTCGTCATCGTCCAGCACCACCACTGGAGATTTGTCTTCTAACCTGGCTTGGCTCAGGGGTGAGTCTCTTGATACTGTGTTGTTCCCACAGTCTTCTTCACAAGACTTGGGGTTCTCAGAATCACTGTCACTCGTAGAAAGTATCAAGTCATTATTACATGTGGACAAGTGTCGATCGAAGCTATTAATGGTTCGGTAAGTTCTATGACAACGACTACATGTAACAGGTTCATCATCTGTGGTGGCAGGAGCATAAATTGTTCTCTGCTGAGTCATGGCAGCCGTACTCTCATGAGGTGGTGATCCTGATTCGCTGCTGCTACTGGAAGAGTCTGCCGCTCCATCCAACTGTGGGATGCGAGTTATAGGGTGGCCATGCCAGGACAAAAATTTGTTCTCTTTGCCATGCTCCTTACGCCGAGATGCAACAATACCTTCCTCTCCCTCCAATCGGTACCTGAGCTCGCGGTGACACTCCTGCAACCTTTGCATCTCCACAGCAACATAACTCTGGTCGTCCATGCTGGCTCGGTGGCACAACTTGCGCTTCCCACAGCTGTCCATCTTGCAATTCCACAGCATACTGCAAGAGCGCTGGTTCCTACGCGAGTTGGGTAGGCCCTCAGACTTGCTCCTCCGTAGGTCCTTCCTCTTGGCTAACAACTCTTCAATACTTTCTTTGGCTTCATTGTTCTGGAACCACAAGTCTGTCTGGGAGCCTAGCTCAGTGATTGTTTCCAGTCTCTTGTTGTTCGGGAAGACATTTCCCACAACAGGTTCCACCTCAGAATCCATCAAAGCCTCCTCGCACAGATCTTCCTTCCCTTCTTTGGGAGACACTGTTCCATAGTAGATATCGGCAGCTTTCAGGTCTATTGCCACAGGGTCCTCATAGCTGTTCATTAATTTAGGGAAGATATCTTGCATGGAAATACCATCAATGAGGTCATGGGGAAGGTCTTCAAAAATGGCATCCTTTAGTTCTGGGGGCAAAAGGTCTGCCGTGTTCTGAGGATCTGTCAAGCAACTGTCGTCCACATCTTTGCAAACTACTTCGAGGATGTGGTCAATGATTTGACGTGCAATCTTCGCCTCCACAGGAACTTTAGGAGAGGGCTCAGTTTGTACAGAAGCACTCTTTTTCAATTTCGGCATCAGCAACTTATGGTTATCAAACTGCAAGAGCTGCTGCTGCTGCCAGCGCAGAATGTCTACTATTTTTTGTTGCACATGCTGCGTGCCTTGCGTGTGATCCACAGTCACATTCTGGCCTAAGTCCTGTGCTGGCCGGAACACATTACTTCTTAGTGTCACCTTCACATTGTATCGCACGATCCTCCATGGCTCCACTGATGACCAATATAACCGAGAACAAGTGTAGTTCATGGGAATTATAAAGTCTTTCTGGTCCGAAACTCTTGGCACAAACTCCCCAATGTTTTCCACGACTAAGGAGCCAATCATGATACGCACTTGCTGTGGTTCAACATACTTTTTCTTCTTGCGATCCAGCTCAACATAGATAGAACGTGGAAGGTCAAAGTCAGAGGTCTGAATAATCTGCTTACCAACTGCTTCCTTGATGTGAGCACTACAGTAAACACTCTTGTCATCCATGAATGTACACTTTACTTTCACTGCGCAAGGAAAGTGATACGTCTCAATGCAATTGCGAAAGCAACACCCCACACTTGCACCTTTTTTCCCACACAGCCGGCAACGAATCATTCTACCACGAGACATGGCCACATGAACATTCTGTAAGGAGCCATCTATTTCTTCAAACACTTCAGCAGACCACAATGCACAGTTTGCATGCGTCCACTCATTCTGTCCACAGTAAAGTAGACGACCTTCCAACGTCGGGATGCCATCACCTACCCCTTTACAAAATACGCATATCCGCAAGTCCTTGACCGTATATCCACTGTAATAATACTGTTCACTTCCCTCTGGCAAAACAAACAGCTCTGCTTCTTTCAACTTTGCATCGTCGACTTCTCGGAATTCATCTTCTTGTCGATCAAATTTTGAAGAAGTAATGATGGATTTTCCAGAAACTTTGGCAGACTTTGGATCGAACCACGGGAAAACCTCCCTAAGTGCACTGTGATATGTTTCCAGAAGATCAGGACAGTCTGTAGAACTTACCAGCTGCTCCATGTCTCCATGAAACTTTCGGAGTGAGATATAATCATTTGAGGCAATACTCTTTTTGATAGAGAGAAGTGTAGCAGAAAGATTAGCATTCAGCTGCAACTCCTGGCACCTACACCTTTTGCTTTCTCGCAGTTCTTCATTTACACTCTGCAATTTTTCAGGTTCAGTTGTAGCCTCAGCTATAACTGCATCTGTCATGCGTGATCTAGAGAAAGAAGTGTGGAAGGACTGAACACTAACTGGGAAGCTCGTGTCCTCAATGTCTTCCTCTGTACTTAGGGTGGGCTTCAGCTCGTCATCAGTGCTGCCGAGACCAGAGTCGCTCAGGGGCGTTGCCATTGGCAACATGGGAATCTTGCTTGGTGGACTGCAACTGTTAGAAACACAGTCTGAAAATCTTTCAGGTGACCGACGTTCTGCAGGAATTGATATTGGTAAACTCCCTTGTGGCTTGGAGTAGTTGTCAATCCGAACTCTGCAGTCCCTTATGTTGAAACGTTGCCTCAATAACTTACCGCCTTCTCCATATGACAACTTAGGCTCAGCTGTATCAAGCTCCAAGTCGTTAGCAGCAAGGTGATCAACTCCATGGGTGGGCAAAGTCACACTTGCACCTGAAATGGTGGCTATGTCAGCTTTATCTTGCCAATCGGGCCTTTGATTCAAAACAGGCTTGACATCATCCACAGAGGAGTCCGACTGCTCTGCGAGGTCTTGAGATTCGGAGCGCTTGGCATGGAACACGCACCTCTTCTTGGGGCTCCACTTGAAGAGAGCGCAGGCCTTGCGGTTCTTGCTGAGAGCCCTGAGCACAGCAAGGTAGCCTGCCTTGAGTTCTTCTTCGACAGCACGCCACCACGGTGCTGGCGGGGTCACACAGCACAGCCTGCAAAACAAACACAACACACACTACCATCACAGCAATCAACCACTCTAAGTACATAGCTGTTCACTGGCTCCACTACCAGGTTACTGCCATGAACTGAAACCTTGCACATTTTATGTTGACTTTTACACAAATGTCCCATATCAAAGGCAAAGGAGTTACCACCAACTTGATGGCAGAGATTGCCAAAAATTTCAACACTGGAGTAAAACCCACAAATTAGTGGTTCATATAGAATTCCCATCTGCAATTGGACACTTTAAAATCAGTTCTTACTGCTATGGAAGTGGCAAAGGTTCTAATACCAGAATACTATAGGATAGACAGAATGCAGTTGTTTGTAAGAACCATAAGGCCCACAAAATTTATCTACAAAAACATATAGTAGATGGTCACAGAATCTTTATAAAAACGTAAGTGGCACCAAAGTTGTCAGAAGAGTGTGCTGCTTGGAAATGTCACAGCTAAATGGCATAAGGGAGAAGTCATTGGGCAATGACTTCATTCTATAGTCCATTCCTGATTGGAAGCGACTTATAAAATTCAACCTTTGAAAAAACACACTAGGCATAACATGTCAACTTGTTTTTTCAATATCCTGCATTCCATAAATATATAACACTGTGGTAAACTTTATAGAGTACTGTATTATTGAATAAATGAAATTTTACCTTAATATCTTCTATAACCTGTCATATTTATTTCTTTTTAAATATGAATTAACAACAGCGAGAGCAGCGACGTGTTGGCAAAGACCGGTAAGAAATAGTTCACAGTAAAAATATTTTGACCTAGTTTTTTAGTATACTATTTGTAAATTAAATGGTGCCTACTGAAATATTTTAATATTTAGGTAGCCCCGATGGCAACATATCTAATTTTTACAGTTCAAAATAACAGCGGAAAATATTGTGAGAAGGCTGTAATGGTACGGTGTTGTTCTATAGAGCGAGAAAGCATATGAATAATGGTCTGCTGGGTGAGGCTTGTAGCACTCTCTATCTTTCTTCATCTCTTTCAAACTTGGGAAATTTCACTTCGCTAGTAACTGACTTTATACATGTTTTCAATTGTAGCATATTTCATACTTATTACAGCAAAATAATGATTTTTTTTAATTTGTAATTTACAACTGTAAAGAGATTTTAATGTTTGAATACTTATTTTAATATATTTTGATATGATGGTGGGGCAATTACCAAGCGAAGTTGGCAGACGTGGCGAGTCATGACATGGTGTGTTGCTTTTTGCCAAAGGAAACGTAGATTATTCTTACTTAGAAAAATACTTCAAATTACCACATCATGTTTGTAGACGTTGTGTTTTTTAAACCTATCTAGGCAAGTTATGAGGTTGTGATAAATCTGTGTTTCCATGGCAGTAATACATATACTGTGACGTATTTATCGTTAATCATTGCGTCTGTGAAATGGCATGCCTTTGGGCATCATGGTCGATATGCTGGCCCTGTGTGTGCGTGATTTCAAATACTTGATTAGCACAATTTTACGTTTTAACTGTGAACTGTTTTTATGATGAAGTTAATTATTTACATCCACGTCTGTTTATTTATCACAATGTTGTTCCTTTGCCCTAAGGGGTTTGAAACACAGTCGTGTAACATAATCTGCCACAATCCGAGATGAAAAATACTAAGTTCAACCCAAAAAATTTCAATGAACCTAATAAACAGTAAGTAGCAATACATAAAAATATGAGCGGAATAAAAGTTATCATAGGCTTATTTGTGTGCATGTTCACCACTACCTTTTAAAGTTTGTATGACAAAAATGAGAAACATGAGTTGCGTGCTTGAATTCTATGTGCTTTTTTCACTGGTTGTTCCTTCGTTTTAATATTTATTACAACTGAGGCCGTCCTTTTAAAGAAATGACCCAATACATAGCAATAACAAAAGGATAATTAGTATAGCCCCTTACCTCGCAGTTGTAACAGTGTTAAACATAATCGCTGCAAAATACTAACGTGCATTACATGTATTGAGCTATTGTGTGAAAAAAAAAAAAATGTTAATGTAAAATAACTGTAAGAACTGTCATCAATTAAGGCATTTTTAAAATGTCATAAAGTTGACGTATATAAAGTTGGAGGCCTAAACGGAATGGTTTTTGGAATATGACAGAATTCTTTGAAAAGCTGTAAACAGTAAAATTACATATTTGACAGGGTTAAAAGTAGGTCACATTTAATTTATTTTTAGGTGTAGCGAAAGTATGCGAACATATGTGCACACACAATGGCATGTAAACATTGATTTTGACAGATGCTGCATGGCAATCACATGGCAATGCTTGTTTACATTAGGCGGAAGGATACGAAACGGGCCTGCAAGTAGATATTTAGCAGGGCTCCGAGAAAGTTGCTTCTAGTGGGGAATTGACTGTAAATCTCAGTCCTTCATTATGAATCTCTATACATTGTTTTTCAGGGGTCAAAAAAGTTCCAGACCGCAGATGGGACATATAAATCAACAAAAAATAAAACGCAAACTTGTTAAATCTCAGACTGAACACAGTGATATACTTGTATTAATTATATGAAGTATAACTATAAGAAAAGAGTTAAAATTGAAATCTTTAAAAACATTCATAATACATAGGACATTAGATAAACACTTCAACTCGACTTGCCAAAATAATGACGATAATATAAAACAGGGTGGCTAGCAGTATTCTAACAACAATTTTCCTGACATTTCCCTAATTTTTCCCAGTGACCTGTTACTTTTCCCTGAAATACATACACACCAAAAATTATAAATATTATAATGTTATTTACCTCAAAAATCATAAAATTCTTTATGGTAAACATAAACATTGTCTTACTTCAATGGTTTTCAACGTAGCAGTAAAAAAAAACCTCTAAAAATAGTGTACAAAGTTGAGACACAAAAAAAAAAAGGTGATGCAGAGAGGAAATAGTAGTTGTCAGAGTCAGACAGAACATCCCAATATAAGGATAACACTTTACACAATGTAGAAATTCACTGAGAACTACTAAAAGTGTTTGAATTATATTTTCAGATAGTACTTGATTTGCACGGTTCTGAATTGGCACCAAAGATAATGTTTTCCATCATATCAGTGATTGCTTTATCAACAAGAAGAAAATTGGCTACAGAAATATGTGTAATATGCTACAATTACTCACAAAGCCACATAATTGTCTCCCAGCTTTTAAATCTTATTACAAAAGTGCAACATACTAAAATGATGCACAGCACAACTCATGAGATGGCATGCAATACTAGATATATGGGTTCAAAGAAATTTATTTTAATTCTCTGACATCATATAAATTTCCTTGATGTTTACCTGACTTTTCCAGGTTTCCCAAGTTTTAGACACCATGTAAAAGTAAACTTAAATTCTTATCGAGATGTTGAATTTCTTGATACAAAAAACAGGCACTTGCAAATCCACTTTTAAAATTCAGAAAAGAATACACTATTTAAAAATTGCCTATCCTGTACTTAATTAAAATGACACTGTCAGCTGTCTTGTAAGGAGAAAACTCGCGCTTAGAATTTTCAATCATTCACAAAGGGTTTTCACACCTTTAATTGACTGGGCCAAATATAGGGCGATATTCATGAACATATCTTGAGCAATAGCTTCATTAATACAATGTTATTAGGTTTCTTTAAGTTCATATTTAAATTTCACAACCACAGTCTTCACAAAGACCATCTTATTTTTGTGTGCCTTGTGACTGAATATTTCATATACTTGATATATCGAACCAAATTTCGTAATCGCTGAGACGAAGTGTCCTCTATCTGGGATGTTGCATATGAAGTAGCTTGAATAGTGTGTACTGTATACAGCGAAACATGTAGTCCAATGACAAAGGTTCCCTACGTGTGCCAGACATCATTAGCTGCTGAGACTACGTTCTGTAGCCTCATAGACCACTGCTGCCAGTAACATAAAGCACAGAAAGATTTCTATTGGTCCCGATGTATGATAAAGCTACGTCTGGATATCAGTACAGTTCAGAACAAAATAGTTGTTTGTTGCAATGCCTAAAATTATATAGTTATTTTTGACAAAGTGTTAAGACAGCAAATAAGCCTGTCTTCGCCATGTTCAGAGTGGTTTTTTTTAATGGTGGATGTTAAGTGGATAACTTCATATATCAAAACAGTGAAGATTTCTGCAAAATGGAGATAGCAAAACTTGTTTTATGTTAAGATTAAATGTGCACACTGTCCTACTCTGAAAAAGTATTTACAGAATTAGAATTCCACAAATACCATTAATTTTTTTAATGTAATTTGTATAAATACATTAAGTATAACTAATTACAATGCAGAAACTAGATATGGCAGCACATAATACTTAATTACAAAACAATTATTTTTTTTAGTTTTTCCCAATTATAAATGTAATTTGTGACAAATACATATGTGAATAATAAAAAAATATACCAAATCATACCATACGTTAAGTCACAAATATAAGTAAAACTTTTGTAAATACATATATTAAATGGGGATAGTTATAGATACAAATTTTATAACAAGAGATGATGCGCGATGTTTTTCTGAATAAGTAGTCGAATTTGGGGGTTTCAAAGACAAGGGATTGGGGAGTCGGGGCCGGAGGAGTAGCCATGTGGTTATGTCACCCGACCATCATCTTGGATGTAATTGATCTATGACCACTGACCTTAACCTCAAAAAACACTAAAAAACCTTTAAAGATTCCAAAAAATCCTTAAAAATTGCTAGAAATTTCTAAAAAAAAATCCGAAAAAAATTATTATTAAAAATTATTAAAAACATATTTTAAAAAATATTAAAAGGATCCTCAGAAAAGACCCATTTTAACTTTAAAAATGCAAAAACCCAAAAATTGTTTTTTTTTTTAATTATTAAAAATCTATAAACTTAAAAAAAAGTCTTACATTTCCGAAGATCCTCCTAGCACCACCAATTACTCACCTTTGTTCAACTCCAGCAGACGACTGACTTCCTCACCCCCACTCCCCTCACCTATACTCATTCCGCCATTTTGATTTTTTCGTTTGTCATTTGTTTACATGCTACTGAAGGCCGCCATATTTGTTTTTTCATTTGTAATTTGTTTATACGTTATGAGAGGCCATCATCTTTATGTATGTGTAACTGGAGGCAGCAATATTTGTTTACATGCTACTGGAGGCAGCCATCTTTGTTTATATGTTACGGGAGGCTGCCATATTTATTTTTTCATTCGTCATTTGTTTATACATTACGGGAGGCCAGCATCTTTGTGTATGTGTAACTGAAGATGGCCATATTTGTTTTTTTTTTTTTGTACACCATTTATCTGGACGCTACCATGTTGGAAGGCAGCCATCTTGCTAGGTGCAGTCCTCCATATTTTATATTGTCATTATAGTTTGCATCTCACCTTCGTGCGACAGCCATATTTGTATATGTGTTTAAAGTATAGGTAACCGCTAATTCGTCGCATGTGCTCCATCAATTATTCACTTTAGTTCGACTCCCTCCATATTGGATTCTATTCTCAACAAATATATATAGTATCGATTATGCCACCTGCTATCGGCCTGTACCAAATTGTGACATTGACCATTCCTGCTAAAAACATAAACTACCATATTTGTTTTTTTAAATTCTTAAATGCAAGTATTTTTTTATTTAAAATAATTTTTTATATAAAGCAAAAGGGTTTTTTATTTTAAAATATATAATACAACATATTTAATATCTTTTTATTTGCAAAATTTTAAATACAAATATTTCTTTGCGATGATTTCTTGAAAGGCAAGAGGAGGGAATCAAATTATTTCGTGGTTAGTATACATTCGTTCTTAGCTCCAGATGATATACCGAATAGTGTGTCATGCCCAAACCCTTCATAATTTCTTCTTCCTCCTCACGACATACCATTTTTATATTATCTTCTACACTATTTTCAATGTAGTATACATTATAGACTGGTACAACAGAAGTCTTGAATTCCCTATTGTTGATACCTTCGTACAGCGGTTCTGGTTTTCGTGTAATTACATTCTAGCCCTAAATTATATTTTAGAGGCCCATATTTTTCAATCTCTTCTGTATGTTGGTTTATTAAATTTAGTTTCATACTCGTCAGGAACAAGCAAACATCTTTTGACGAAACTGTCAGATTCGGAGTAATGTAATCTTTCAACATGTCCCTGAATGCTGATTGCTTCAGAAGAAATCCACTGGCATTAGGTTTGCCTAGAAGATGAACAGGTTCCCGGACATGGGTTTGACACTGTTTGGCATGTTTTTTATACAATTCATAACATTGTTTTCTCTGACGGTCATGTATTTAAGTTTCACATTGTCTGTTACTCCATAACACTTAAACGTACATCCACATTCGTGACAACTAATTGTCAAATAAGGCCACCATGTCTTCTTCATACATTTACCAATCTTCTCGTGCCTACGTGCATGACAGCTCTTACTGTACATGTTACCACATTAGCGACACGATCAACCTGACATCAACAGATAATTGTCACTTACTGCACAAGGTAGCGATGACATGTTTACATTGTCATTGCACAAAGCAGTACTTGTAAGTCCATAACAGGTTTGCGACGGCGACAATACATTTTTTTGTTGTGCTGGCGGAGGAACAAGTCCTTTACATATTTTCAAATGTTGGTCTAGTTTGTCAGCATGAGCAAACATACGAAGGCACTTCTCACACTTATATGCCAGGAGGAGCGGGTTCATCTTACATTGATGTTTTGTGTGTTGTCTAACATTGCTGCTAGTGGCAAAGATTTAATCACAGTATATGCATCGAAGTCCTGAAACTGTTGTCTTGGGTGGCGATGCTGATGGCAGCACTGCTGTAGGTGACCCACTCGAAGAAGTCGCTGATGCTGTCGGCGTCATGCTTGAAGAAGTCAGTGACACAGCTGGTACTACTCCTGAAGAAGTCAATGGCAGTGTTGTAGCTACCATTAGCTCTGGGATGCCTGAAGACATTACAGATACAAAATAAGACTTTGATGCAAAGAGGCACAAGCTAGCCAAGACGATCCACCTTTCATGAGAGCTGCTGTCAAACTAAGATTCTCAGCTGACCTCCCTGCTGCTTCTATAAGAGTATGCAAACCTATGATGTCATATCGACTTTGAACCAATCGTATTGCGAACACTGACCAGTTACCTTCAGTTATCCTCGACTTGGTAGGAGGTAGCACAGGTCATGTGATTATTGAACTTTCAATAAACACACATTGCTCTCTACCTTTCTGCTTTCATTTCCGGGTTATTTATTTGTATTCACAGTTAAAGGGCGACTACGCTGTGCAGTGTAGACAGAAATCGGGAATTTTATTCAAACGAATTAAGACATATATATCTACATGACGGCTACCTATTTCTTCCCAGTTACACATCAGCACTGTCAGTGCTCGTGGGGGAGAAACAGTGATGCCACAACCACTAGCAACACCTTCACATCAGAAGGCACAACAGACTCAGGTTGCTTCTCACCATCTGCACTAGTTAGTGCGCGGTGGCTGTGGCCTGTAGTTTTGCCGGACATCCTAGTGCGAATGCACAACCGGTAGAGGCTTGGCGGTGCAAATGGCTCCACGTCTCTGATCAGCCTGCCTACGGGATCAGCGGGGACTCTTATTGAGTTTGAGCCAACAAGTCATTATTGGGTTTCACTGTTATTATTTCTGTCTAAGTTGCACTACGTAAGCTAGAGAACTGTTACCCTATGCCTCACAAGAGGAGTGGTAGAAAACACAAGGAACTACACCTGGCTCACACCGCTCTCAGGTCGAGGATAGCATTACCCCATCCTACACAGGATAGACAGGTGGAACGGGATAGTGCCCCCGAACTGAGATGACAAGCAATTGCACCTGCTCCGGTTCTAGTAATTGACTTTCCACCATGTGTCTGCATCCGTACCATGTGTCACCCGGTTGTCAACGGACTCCTGACCAGAACTGAAGTGCGCCTAAGCTGGGACAATTTCATCTTCTGGTCTGATTAAAGCTCGTCTGTGGAATATCCGTTCCGGCATCGACTGAATTCATCTCGTGTAAAGCCATACCTACCTCGACTAAAACATCCAAGAGCATGAGCGAGTAAGTTCTAGCCAACACCCCTCATCTCACCCCAGCTATATAAACCCAGTTAATCCCTTTTTGGTGTAGTGGTCAAAATCCTTGACTAACATGCCAAGTCAGTCTAATCGGGCATGTGTCAAGAGATTTTCTGGAGCGCAATGTTGGGCTGTGTGCAGTAAAAGGCACAAATTAGAACAACGATACCCCATTTACAACAACTTACTTCAGGTAAGTGTGACAAGATTAGTTGTCATTAATATAGGTAGAGTATATTCAAAAACAGTAAAATATCTTTTATTCATTTAACAGTCAAAATACAATTTCATTTTCGTGCATCCTGGTTACAAATTTCTTGCAAGGTAAAACACTATCAATTTAAAGATTAATTACATGGGCTGTTAGTCATTTACAGAAAATATTTATAAACTAAAAAAAAAAATGGGATTGTTGCTAACCTGCAACTGTTCGAACAACCCTTCAAAGCTCCTAAAAGTCATTTGGGAGGAGGCACATGCAATTTGTTTACAAAAACAGGCCATAATATATTGTTTATTTACATATACTGGCAGTCACATGGTGTTTGGTTGCAAACTGTCACCTTCAATGACAATTCAGCTGTGGCGGAAGGACACACAGTCACCCAGATGCCACTGGCACTACTACTCCTAGAACTGTCACATTTGAGACCACTTATATGAAATGGACTATAGCACTACCTACATGTCAAATGCTCCACTTCTGCGAGGCCTGATTGTAGAATATCTTTCCGCATGCCCTTTTCCCATTGTAGTGGTGTTCTTAAGAAAGTAAAATAGGCAGAGACGGCCTCTAAATACCTATCAGAGCTTAACCCACTCCCCAGCGAGCTCGAGCATCTCAGGCCACAAGCACGTGCCGCAGAACTCTGTCGTCTGTCAAGACCTGTCTCACCGACCTACGAGCCAGCCTCTTTTGAACCACCAATCAAACTTGCCAAGGGACACCACCCCGTAGTTCAGGCCTGTCTCAGTGGCCAAGGAAAGTAATTTGAGCTTAACTATCTCTGGTTCTAGGGAACTCCACGTAAGCCACATCCCCCGACGTCAGCGAAAGCTCACTAACCTACGCCAACCAGCTCATCCACCTAAGGGGCAGCCTGTAACGTGTCACGAGTCGAGCCTCAGCCGGGACCGGCACAGCCTCAGGTCTTACATCGCCCAAGTGTACCAATACAAGTGGTCGTGCAAAAACGTAAAATAGTACTTGCCGAACCAGACTTTGTTCCTGGCCGGAAAGAAACCGGCTAGTGCTGTACACTGGCACAGTGCAAGTGCCGTGCAAAGATAAGAATGGTCCCCCCCTCCCCCAGGGTGCGACTAGCCTAGCGCCCAACAAAACACCTTTGTACCGTGACTCGCCATCTGCCGAAGGCCATCATGCATCCGAGTGTTGCGAAAAAACTGTGAAAACACTTCAAATGATACAAATAGTGCCGGATACGCTCACTGCGAACTTACTGTATCACCATCTGAAATACAATGGCACCACAAACTACCTGCAGCAACGCCATGTAGTTGAAGAGATTCGTCCACGTGGAGATATACACAAGTCGTTGGGCTTTGTGTAAATATATATAAGTCTTATCACATAATACGCAACATACCATCTGCAGAGACAAGCTGAGGTAAATAGATTAGGTAGGAAGAGTCGTAATTACAGTACATATATATTTACACTGCATGAATCAAGAAATAAAAATAATTTACTGGGCTGGAATATAACTTGTGCAGTAGCCTACACACTAACATTCTCGGTGCAAAATCACCGACTCTAGCCACACCGTCACGTCCAAGATTAAGTTTCACAATTTGGGCCAGGTACCAGCCAAGAGGCGCGCATGCCCGCACCCATGCGTGCACCCCTGCATGCATGCATGCACTCACAGGCGCACACAAAACTTTGTTACACTTCAATGAATTAGCTGCACTTTGTTTATATGTATTTGGAAAAAAGACATAATAAATTTTTTTTTCCCATTGGCGTTCATACCGGACATATATTTTGCTGTGGTGACACAAAAGCCTATTTACTTCTTGTTTGTGTTTAGCCACCCAGTTTTGTTCGAATTTGGATTTTTGCGCCATTCCTTAAGCTCGTGCTTGACCAAACCGGAAGTTGTGAAAAATAAACTATATTGAGCATCAGTTTCCGAGACATCAGCAGCAATACCAGTCAAACTGTGTTGGACCTGCATACATCCTACCAAACAAACAGGTTTTGCAAACCCATTACTAAGCGAACACTGACAGTGCCATGTACAAACTAATTATTCAGAATAAATTGGGCACGAGTTCAAACAAGTAAACTCAAGCAAACTGGAATAATGTACAAACTTTTTGCAGTGCGATGGTAATGGACAGGCAGTCGCAACATGTAAGCAATGCCAGCAACCATATCATCCTCGTATCATGCTACAAGAACGTCCGTCTGTATGCGAAGGACAATTCACGTGTGCACACTGTAAGAACAATCCAACTGAAGTAACCCTTACTGCCAAGACTTACTCGATGCTAGCCGCATTCTACCTACACACTGACAACAGTCTATGTGCTATGACATCAGAATGGACATTTTAAAATGCAAACTGTGCAGACATAATGCCCGTCAACAATACATTACCATAAATGAGTGGGCAGCGGAAAAAGACAGTGGCTATGGATGCCAGGTACATTTGACACATCACATGCAGAGAACACCAGCATGTAAGGCTGTGCAAAACATGTGCCAAGCCAACAAATTCATCATACCATTGGCTTAGTCCAAAGGGTACAAATTCAGCACTGAACAAGCACAGAACAGGTCACTTATGCAGAACCAAAATGCAAAGGCGTAAGCCAACAGAATTCTTGTATACCTGCTCATTTTGAATCATTGCCCACATTCACAAGCAAGCAGACAGAGGACTTCTTCGATGGCTGTGTACCGACAGACTTTACAGATACCGGGTATGTGAGGAAGAGTGCCCTAAATGCATCGGGGAGGGGCAGCTGACCAGAGACGCACAGCAGTAGTGGCGATCCATCCATACGGTATGAAATGGGCAGCACTCCTCGCAGCTTTTCAATGCTGACACACTATCACGTTTTTATCCCTGCAAGTGCGTGATTACGCAGTACTAGACAATCAAATGGTGTGCGAAACATTGACATCTTTTGCTATGTGGAAAATTAACTTGGTGCAGCAATATCACATAAATATGATGGAAAACGAAATCCTGGAAGTAGTAGCCGCCACCATATTGCCATAGTACCGTACCACATTCGAGTTCCGGTAATTCACTGGTTCGCTCGCTGGAACGTACATTTTCTTCAATATTACAGTTTTTTTATGTAGCTGTCTGGCAACAAGGAAGGTCACAGAAACCCTTCCTTCTGTGATAAATTATTAGGAAGACTTACGACTAGTATTAAGTAAATTCATATTCCATGTATAAATCATGTTGATATTTCGCCAGAGATGACTGAACATGGACTTACAACACTTGATGAATTGTCGCAACACTCAAAAGTTTTTAACATTTTAGGAGAAAAGGGAAGGCTAAGTACAAGTCTCTCTGGTATCATTTTTCCAGAAGATGTCTACCTGAAAAAATATATTTATATATAATTTAAAAAAAAGGGGTCATTTTCTCGATAGGCACAACTGAACATGGACTTCATGCAAAAAAAAATGGAAACTGTGACCAACATGTCTTAAATATCTTATTTCTGGAAACCGTTAGGGGTCATTTTATTAAGGTTCTACTGTACATTCCTGCCAACTTTTTTTTATATGCACACACACGTGGACTAAGTTTTTTTTTAATAAACTGGAACATTTCAGCCATTAAAATAACATTTACACAAATGAAGCAGTTCAATTTAATATTTTGCTGAATGAAAATTAATTGCACACATACTTTATAATTTGTGACATCGAATAACAATTGAAATTTAACAGAAAATTTTTGACAAAAAAAAAGTAGTGAAGCATTCCTAAATTACCTCATCGAAAGTGAAGAAATTGTGGCAACAATTTCACAGAAAAAAGATGTGCATAACTATTCACACGAAATACTATCTTAAAAGGTATAGAAGTTCTGTTAAAATTATTCCGTAGAGGAACAGATATGAACACACAATATCTTCAAAATGCTAATATTATCTTTACCAAAAAATTAATTTTTTTTTGCATGCAGTAAAAGAGCTTGAGCGCAAGCTGAAAGCTTACTCGAGCTCGGCTTGAAAGACAAATCCCAGGCTCACAAACCTCTAGTCTATCAACAGTGATAGTAAGACAATAAACACAACTTGACTTTTGATCTATGAAGTGTGATCATTAGACAGAGAGTTTAAAAAATTTGCTTCACATATAGTGTATCAATGCAATAAATACAGCTGACAATGCTGATATTAATTACTGCTGTAGTGAATTACAGCTGTAATTACATTTTCATGCAGCATTATTTAATGCATAGTTATCAAACAATTCCTTCAAGGGCAACTGTGTTTTCAGAATACCATTAGGTAATCAGAAGCCAACACGTTGACCACACAAAATGTGATGCCACAATTAACGTCATATAAGAAGTGTGTTGTTTAAAACAAAAAATAAAGGAAGTTTTTTTTTATAAATGTTTCATACACATTACAGTATGAATTACTGTTAACAGCACCACATTCATGTAACATATTAACAACTTTACAACACCAGCCAGCAGATTGTTACACTGTTACTACATGTTGTGTTCACTGTCAGCAGAGCACTTCTCACAGCTCTGCTTAGGATATGCTTGCTTTTCTCCCCATTTTATGTTCTTCTGTCACACTGAAAATTAACACTGTTATGCAGTGCTTGGTTAACCAATCACTAACTAGACATTATTCAAGAGCAGCGTCGATTGCAAAATGTGGCAAAAACTTATGGACACCAAAAAATAGGGCCTTTAATAAAGGTGAATTAGATGAACATAATACACCACATGACAGTCACTGCTGAAACGTTGTAATAGTATAAAAAGTGGAATACATACACATTAAAGGTGAGCCCTTCAGCTGTTGTAAGATTTAGTAAGGAACCGCACAAACACAAACTGTAAAGTGGGGTTGGGACCACTAACCTGCAGACAAACTCGACAGACTCTGGGAGGTAGCTGAGAACCTGGTACTTCTCGTCGGAAAGCCCCTCACATTTGGCATGGACCCAGCACTGGCACTGGCCGCATTCCATCATCTGCAATGAACAGATAGAATCAGCCAACACACTTCACAACCACTCACTCGCATGCAAGTGTACACTGCGTAACTCTGCACAGAACATTGTCATCTTTCACAAACACTTTCACGTAAAAACATTGAATAATATTCTTGTTATAGGCTATTCACGGTAAAATGAGCACTTCTGAAAGCCCAGTTTAAGTTCTACTTGTATACACACTTTGTGTGTTCTTCCGCCTTACGTAAAATCAGCATTGCCACGGGCCTCATCGCTTTATTCATGCATCTGTCAAGGGAAACTGTTAAATTATTATAAAAGTAAATATTTTACAAATACACTTAATGTAACACTTCAATGGATTAAAAAAAAAAAAACCCCAAAAATCGCGAGAAATAATTTAAGTTATAACAAATGGTTACCTAACATTTTTTATTCAAAGTTAATATATAGAACTATTTTCCCCTCCGTCATTACCAACATTACTGGGCACATGCCATTCATTGAGCCCATTAGAATACAGTACATGCAGGTAGGAGCAGTGACTTTTTTCCAAAGGTTGATTTCAAAAGTGCTCACTTTATCGTGAACAGCCTTTACCCACACAGTGTACTATGATGTCTACAGGTTTAGTTTGGACTGGTTGTGATGATTCTTTCCACTGCACATATAATTATTGTATTCATCATGATACTGGACCACCTTCAAACTTAAGGTAGACAAAAAATTTTGTTTTAGTATATAATAACAGTAAATTTCCCCAGAGATTGTCTGGAAGTCTAATATAATTATTTTGACACACACTGAAATAGAGGTTTATTTTACTTTCCATTCGTTGATTTTAAGTATTGTAGCTTGTACAGTCCATTTCTCATGGTTGGGGAAAATATAAATTTAAATAAAACACAAAACACTTCACACATAAGATGAGTAAATTATGTAGGTCAGAGTTGAAACACAAGCCCCAAGGATCAGTTTACGTGAAATAGCATGTGTGGCGGCTAAACGGGTGTTTTGCCACGTTGGGACAGGGATTTTTTGTTAAGGGACTTGTTAGTGTCTGCTCCGGGATTCAAACCCGGGACTTTCAACGCCAATTGGAACTTAATGCTTGAGGAGGAGCCGGCATTCTAATAGATAGTACAACCTTCGGAGAGGGGTGTTGACGTGATGGCTTCTGGGTGCATAGCAGTGAACAATAATATCTAGGATCAAGTGTGTCTAGTATGAACTGAGGCTTGCGTGTAGGCACACGTCCTGCCTCAAGAATTGCATGACTGGCCCATAAGGATTAATGGTCCCCAAGATGGGACACAGCGCAGAAATGTGTCACATTGTAGGTATTTGTGTTATGTTATAGTCGTCATCCTCCTATTAAGCAGCCTTTTCACTGGTGTGTGTGACTGATCTCCAGAATACTGGCTAGGAGGATTGGCTTGACACCACTACACAAGAGTTTTCTACAGACTGCTGTTTACAGGCACCCCAACTGACATGACATCTTGCTAGCCTAACAAAAGAGAGAGAGGCAAAGAGAGTGAGAAAAAGAAGTAAAGGGCTTTAAAAACAGCCCCCCACCCTGAATCGACTGACCCTCGCCAATGCCAAGCTTGTAGAGTGTTTTCTTTGACTTTTCTGTCTGAAAAATTCCTGTTTCTTTGCCTTTCTAATTTTGACATGGCTACTCTGTCTTTATGCTATTATTTTTGTGACATATTTCACCCAGTCACACCAGCAAACCAGAAGTTGGAAGTCTGGATGATGATCAGTATTTTATTTTGGTCCCTTGAAAAACTATCCATACACGTTACAATGCATTTCGGTTAGATTTAAGTTTATATTAAACATTTTTTATTATGCTTTTCAGTAATAAATTGTTTTCCCACACGTTATTAAGTGATATTATTATATATAGTATGTTTGTTATAATTTATTAAAGATCGATTATATAAAGTACTCTGCATATGTAAATTTGTTATGTCAGTTTTGTATATTATTTCACATGAAGTTTCTCCAATATAGTCAATACAGCAAGTGTTCCCTTCATATTCATTATAAAAAATGTTCTATTATATTTACGATTTCATTTGTAATATTTTCATTTAAAAATTTATTCTGTGACATGCATTTATTTTGAATCTTCCTGTTCATTAACAAATATTTTATACCAATCCAAAAGCGTATCAATGCACCCAAGTTTAAATCATCAATTACTCTACATTTTAAATTTTGAAAAGAACTAGGTTTTAAGAGTAGATGTTTTGCAAGTGTAACATTAATATTGTTTATTGCAGCACCAATGCATACGTATAGAAAAATTATAGCATTTTTGTTTCAAGCCTATTACTTGACTGTCACCACCAACAAAACTTGTATACTTGTGAGTTCAGAATTAAGTACAATATTTATATAAATATAGATCAACATATTTTTAATGTTACTTTTTTAAATTTTGTCTTTACTTGAACTCACATGGTTTGAAGTATTACTTTTAGGACATCAAAACGGAACAAGTTAAAATTTGCACTTAACTGTGCTCCACTTCACCAATACCATTGTTTCGAGTATTACAGTGACCTAAATTCCATTTAAATGTAAGCAAAACGCTTTTTCATTCATTGGCAGCACATCAGTGAATCGGCATTACAACATCGGCACAAGTTTGTGGATCGGCACAGCTCTAGTTATTTGCTTGACCTTTTATTCCTACTTATTTAAAGACATTCATTCAAAATTTTATCCCATACGTATTACAGCTGGGACATTCCTGATAACGAAAACCAGTAGTTTTTATGAATGTTTGCCATTTCCCCGGTGGCAAATCAATGATAAATATATCCCAGCGGTGATATGTTATAGAATAACTCGTTTAGAAATGTGATAAATACCAGAGTTGTTAAGGAAAACCATTACACACACATTTATTTCCACTTAAGCAGTTACCAAAAGAGGATATATTTGTTTTTTTTTTTTTTTTTTGTTTGCAGCCAAAGAAATGGGCATGTAGGCCTAAACGTTATGTTACTGTGGTTTTGCACTATCATCACTTTTATTGACATGACACACGGCGCGGATTACAAGCAAATTTCTTTTCTTTGGTAATCCCAGGGAAATTATTGTGCTTTATTTTTGCAAAAACATTCAAAAGTATGCAATTTCAATACACTGATAAAAAGCATGAGACAGTAACATGGTGGAAACTGAGACAGCGACAAGGTGGAAACTAATATCACGAGCGGGAGTCGGGAGTTTGGCTGACATACGTACCACAGCTGATACCATCTTTTTGGAAGAACTGCATACTTTCTTTATAAGCAATGAAAGTTGAGCCTCTCTTGCCACCACCATCCAGCAAGATTATTATCTAGCCTGACATTGACAATGGTCCTTGGAGGAGGAAAGGGAAGAGGCCAAATGTTGATAGCCATCCACTGAAATTACTGTGCGGTGGTGGCACGAAATGTGACTGGATATAACGTGTATCGTAGTTTTTATCAAAATTGTAGGTATCTAAATGTATTATGATTAATTTCTTGCATATTTTAATAATTTCATTTTTCAGTTTTTCAGCAGTACAAGATTAGGATATGTTTTATTCCATTGCTCAGTGTCTAATAGGCATACATTTTTTTGAACGGTGCAAATGAGTTGAATAAATTTGAAAACTGTAGCCTACTATATATATATATATATATATATATATATATATATATATATATATATATATATATATATATATATATATATACTATATATATATATATATATATATATATATATATATATATATATATATATATATATATATATATATATATATATATATATATATATATATATAAATTGTTCAACTTCGATTTTTCTTCAAAATTCCTTCACATTATGTAAGCTTCGCTTCACATTTAAAAGAGACCTTCGTACATGCTTATAAAAATAATTTATATTTAATCTAGGAAAATTATATAAAATGTATAATTTCCTTACGGGAAGTATAAACGTGTGCCGCCGTATTACTGCCATTTTTGTTAAGCACATGTACAGAATTACAGTTTTCTATTTAGTTAATTTTTAAATGCTCAGAAGTATTTTCTGTATAACTGGGGTATCATTTTACTAAGAATACATTACCTTAATATACAAAATTCACATTTCATCAATAAATCCGTATAATTTTTCCATCAGAGACATGTTAGCACGACTTAATTTACTCAGCTAGAAAAATATGCTGTTTGGACACAATTTTCATGACATTTGGGAGGGGCCACATAGTTTGAAGTTCAACAGTTTCGGTTCAAACATACAAATCTTGGGGAATCATGAGTGGTTGTAAAATTGAGGTTTGATGTACAAATACCGTATTTTGGCGTGTATGGGCCAGATTTTTTTACCCAAAAAAAAAAAGACTACAAAAAAGGGTGCGACTTATATACGAGCTATTGGCAAAAAACAAATTTTACACCCAAAACATGTTTAGAAATTTGTCAACATACTACATTTTAATGTTTTAACTTAGTTCGAAGGAAATTGGAAGGAAGAAAGGGAAGGGAAAGGAGGGGAAACAAAGAAAAAAGTGCAATTATTAATACAAATTTTCTATCACGAAGGTTTTGTAGGGGAAAATTACGTTGGAATTTATTATGTTTCTATGGAATGGCCGACTTAACAATATTTACAGCAGGAATACAAAAATTCAGTGCGGCCTATACATGAAATACTAATTATTCCTAATTTTTCATCAGAAACTTCTGGTGAGGCTTATACACGCCGTAGCACTTGTGAAACTTCCGACATCTGCATATGAGAAAGTTTTCTCATTTTGTCTGTGGTAATGGTAATTTTTTTAGAGGGGAAATTAACACCTATGTATTTGTTATTATTATGAGAGAGAAAGGTAAGATGACAACTAAATCCCACGCATCCACTTGAGTGATTAATAGTCGGCACTATAAGCTCAGTGTCTTACAATGACGTATCAGGTAAGTGATCTTATTCGGCTTCAAACATACAAAATCGTACAGGCCATGCGACACAATTAAGAGTAATTGCTCTGCAATCACAACCCTACTTCCCAACAGGATGTTTTCTCTTGTACCTGGAAGTTCTGACATGAGAAGAACTAACCTTCGTGTCAAAGTCATTGTCCTCATAGCAGCGCTGGCACAGTGGACAGAAGTTGCCCTTCTTGCGCAGTTTGAAGCAGGCCTTGCAGAGAGGCAGGTTCCCCACAAACACAGTCACGTCAGGCTTTCCACAGCTCTTGCAGCGCAGGCACGTTGCGCACACCTGTGAGAACAAACAAGGGTTGGCTCTCAGCAAGATTTTTCCAATCGTGGCTGGAATGGTAACATGGAAAGGATGGACAGCATGATACTGCATGGATACCAACAATAACATGTAGAAGGTGGCTCCAGATATGCAGAAATATAGGGAAAACTTACTCTTGCAAAAAATTTAAAAATGTTATCTATTTACGTTACTCCTTTTTATCTTTTTTAAGATTAATTTCGTCCCATGCTCTTAAATTTTTTTGTCATTATGGTTGAATTCAACTACAGTGAACTCCCTATCTACCATTTTTCAGTGTATTTAAAAAAAATTTCCATACAAAAGTATTACTGTAATAGTATAACTTAAAATAATATGTATTTAAGCGTGACGAGCTGGAGAGTAATTAATTACCTTAGGAGATAGGTGAGTTCCATTCGAAGAGATAGCCAGTCTCTCTTCTGAAAATGGTTCAGTTCTGGCATGATACAGCGGCCTTGCTGGTATAAAGAACTGGCCGCGAGGCTACTCAGCAGAGCACAAAACCTTGGTTAATAAGGGCTAATCTGCGTTTGGCAGATGGAAGGTCACTTGTGCGACATTTCAACAAGGCAGGAACTTTCTGTGGTGCAGACGTGTGATGTTGGTGGAGCCGTAGGTATTTCCTGCGGTCGGTAGACTGAAGGTGTCAGAAATACCGCGGGAGTTATATGAGCTATGGCCGGTATATGTGGCAGTTCAGGCTTCCTCAAGTATTCTGTAATGTAGTCGGGGTAAGCTGCTGGTCCAGAGCATACAGGCGGCAAGAACAGTTTACTGGGCACTGAAACATCCTTTGGCTCTTGCAGTGGTCGAAGAGCTTGCACCCGTTCTTTGGGCTGAAGGCTAGCTATCTGTTTCACTATTGAGGGCTGATATTCATGCGCTTGGCCCGATGCAAAGAGTGCCTCTCTCAATTTTTCCTTCAGTCTTCCCCTTTAGATATAAGCCATCAGGAAATTGGAAATTACCCCACCAAGTTGCTTTGCACGTGCAGGTACTCAATTAAGTTACGTCTCTCACTGCAAGAGTGCATGGCCTGGTAACTGTCTACCAATTCGGGGTTTAAAAGACCCTGACGGAGTCCGCTCAAGGGATAAGTAATGGCCAAATGCATTTTATGCGGTTTCACAGACAGTGTACCTTTTGACGGCTCATCCGTTCCCCACAATCCAGGATTGTTGGAAAGGGATGGCCAGTACTAGTGTGTGTTCTGTGAACCAAAATTCGTGTGTTTACAATGAGCAAGCTTCCAGTGAATACCTGCAGGTACGGGGCAAGGGTAACTACAAGGTACTAGTCTACAAGGAAGTGGACTGAAGTAAAAGTTCAGGTACATTTTATTTTTGGAAACATAAAAACGTGGTGATAGCACTCTAGTCTCGGGTAAGCGTTATGAGCATCAACCCTTGAAAGCTATCACTTAGGTTGGCCAGCAGAGGTGTCTGACTCAAAAAGGGTGTGTAGAAATTACAGGTGAACTTCTTGCTATAGTGTGTATGTGTTGGAGAAATGATGCCATGGTATCGCTTGCACTTTGCTTGGTAAACTAAGTGTGGGCGTGACAGGATGGTAGCCTTATTAAAAAGACAGGGATCAGGTCCACAGCACTCACGAATAAAGGCAGGGGGTTGCAGGTTAGCAGGGTACATAGCGGATAGCTCCTAACTGACGTAATCCTAACCTACTGCAAGTTCTGCTGATGTGTACTGGCAGTAAGGGATGTGTTCCAAGCAGCGCATGCTGGAACGACGGCAACAATACAAAACTAGCGTAGCGACAAATGTTGACCTGAGCAATGCATATTGGGTGCAACGAAGACAATAAGATAGGCTTAAGGCGGGGATTAGTTCCAAGTAATGAGTCCTGGAAAAGACTATGGCAATACGATTGGATCCAAGCAGTGCGTGCTGGGAAGGAAGACTGGTCTAGTCAGTGCCTGAGCAATGTATGCTAGACGACTGAAGACTGGCATTGAGAAGCGGGCCATCTCTCCTTTTATACTCCTTGTGGACCGCTGCCCATCTCTCATTGGCTGGTACACTAAAGCGAGGGGTAGTCGTTGAGCAGGGGGTGCGAAACATGACTTGCCTCTATGGCTTCACCGACCTGCTGGAGAGTGATGTGAAACAAAATACAAGCAATATTACTACTAATGCAATCTAGCGGGGAGTAAATGAACTTGCTTGTCCTCCTAGCATAATTACAGTGGACCGGTGAATAATAAAAGCTGCAAGGCAGACCGTACAATCTCACTTTTTAACATAGTAATTTTAAGCTTCAAACTCTGTGCAAAATACCTGAGGGATGGAGCTGCAGTCGTTTAAAAACTAATAACTCAAAAAGCGTCATGCATCAGTACATTAAAAAACATTTCACCTCAACTTATTTAAATAAAGTATATAACATCTCAAAACACCACATGTAGTTGATTGTAATCCAACACCACATGCAAGCCAACCAAAAACTTTCAAACCCTTTGAAAATGAAAATAATATGACACCGAATGTAAGTAAAATTTTGAATGTCCCCCGCACACTCGATCAGCTGAGAGGGCATGGAGAGATATTGATCAGGCAGTGTGTTCACAGCGTGGCGTACAGACTGAGAAGGGGAAGCGGTGGGAGGATTACCCCTCCAAGCTGCTACATGTTGGAGACACCTTGCACATGTGGCAAAAGTTTATCTTTTAAAGTAATTAATTATATTTCACTGCAAAAAATCTTGTACTTTTGAGACAAAAACTAATACATAAGGTTATTTAAAAATGATTTCTTTATGGTCTTTAATATTATTCATTCAAAACCATGACCTCTGATTTTCCTGTACACACACCTGTTGCGAGAAATGCTGCACTCGGGCTCGTGCTTATCTTATTATTAGATAACAAAAGGTGTTGAATAGTCCCTTACAAGATATCAGTTTATTCAAACGACATGTGTCTATTTAAATAAATTAATTTTCCTTGCAGGAAATTATTGAAAATGAACTTTACGCTTGGTAATGCAAGTCGCTTAATGTTCAAACAATTTTGGTGACAAGGGGAATCAAGTATATATCCTTCTAGGCATATCATTTTAATTGCAAAGATGCTGTCCACTGAATTAAATTAATATTTTGTTTTAAAATAATGTTGATTTTACACCAGATACAATTAAAACCCAAACTTTAATTACAAAAGATAACATCTTTGCAAATAATAATTTCTTGTTAAAATAGTAATGTTGCAAGACATGCCAGTTGTCGACAAAGTCGAACATTAGCTCGCCTAATTCAGTCGGATATGAACACTCAGACTCACGTTTATAAAGGTGCCACAATAAAATAATCAGATGAGCCAGAAATATAGTTCAACTGGATTTAATTATATCTTGTGCTTCAATTACAACAGCGGCATAGAAAATTTGCTGTTCAATTACAGTAGCGGCACAAAAAAAGACTTCACAGCAAACAACGAGGAACAAAATGTGATTCAGAGTATTAATTATTCTGCAGTGGGAATACACTCAAATAGCAACTATATTTGTGAAGGCAGGAAAGAAAATAAACACTCTCTAGGTGCCCTAAATGAATGACCTCTAACACTGGCAGAAATAATTTAGTATGTTTAGGTTATTCCAAAATATAAAAAAGAATGATCGCAGGTGCTATAAGTGTGAGTTGCAACCATGACTAACGTGTACTCTTCAAACATCCACCTTGACCTGGGCTACTACTCTTGATCACTGTTGAGAGCGCTAACACTACACTGCTGGAAACTGACTTGACACTAGCACAAAGAGAGGCTCTGCCTCTTATAAGTATCTTCGTAAACGTTTATTGCACCACTGAAAATTGCCCAATTGGGGCATTGAGTGATGCTTTCATTTAAAAGTAGCACACACACCCCTCGCTGTATCTCATCATGTCACCATAGCGCGACCCTTGTTATCCTGCCTATGTTCCGCCATACTGCACCAGCCAACTATGTGTCCTTAGCTTCAAAATCGACGATCAGTCCACCCAACAACCAGCGAACACGCTCACCAACACGTATTAAATTCACTGTGTCTCCTCTAGACACCTTTACTAGAACAGTTTAGTAGTATATATAAATTTTACCATCTAGATTTAACTTTCCCCTTTACAACCTAGAACCAGGTCACCTACACCTGGCTAGCATAGTTTCCTTCAGCACTCAACTGTTTGGTAGGAGGTAGCACGCTCACATGTTTATTGACTCCTCAATAAACATAGTTGATTTCCTATACTTCAGCTTTTTCTTTCATAGAAATTCTTACTGTTCGCCCGCTAGAACAGTTTACGACATGCACCACTGACAGGAACCAGGAATTTTTATATAACCGAATTAGCTTTTACTACGGGCATCCTTCAGGAGCCCGTCAGTTTTCTCACACACCCATTAGATGGCCATCTGTTGCTTTCCAACTGTCAGAGCACTGTCTAGTGCTGGCGGAGAGGAACAGAGGAGCCACAACCACTAGCAACACCTTCATTCAAGGAGGGGCGACAAACCCAGGTTACTTCTTTACACCAGAGCACTGTTAGTTCTGGGGTAACAGTAACTTGAGTCCTGCCACTCGTTCGTGTATGAACGCACATCCAGTGGAGGCATTGGTGACCCACACAGCTCCCCGTCTCTGATCAGCTGGCATAGCGTGCAGGATCAGTGGAGACTATTACCGAGCATGTGTCCGCAAGCCAAAACCGGACATACACTGTAAGGTTGTTCCTAGTTATAGTGGACCTGTATATTGTAAGCAGCGACTCTATGCCCTACCAGATGAGGCACGGCAAAGAGCGTAGGGAACAAAATGCTGCGTTCCGTGCCACCAAACAGTTAGAGTGCACTACCTCATCCCGTGAAGGAAAGGCAGCAGAACGGTACCGCACAGCCCAACTTGGACACCATGCAGTCGTGCCTGTTCTGGTACTTGTAATATATTTGTCACCTTGCTTGGGCATCCATCCATCATGCCACCCTGTGGTAAGAGGGTTGTTAACCCATATGAGGCAGGGTACGGCTGGGCAAATCCATACTTCTAGAGCCGTGAAGCCTACAACTGGAATCACCACTTCGGAGTGAATCAGGCTTGCCAATACTGGGTGAAACCCGGATCAACCAGAACACCCAAGAAAACAGCGTAAGTTTGTAACCAACACTCCTCGCCTCCCGCCTTGTAACCCGAGCCAATCACCCCGCTTTTGGTCTAGCGGAAAAATCCTCGGCCAATGTGCCTGTCAGTCTAACCGGCCACATGTCAAACTAAATACTTTATCCTTAAAATTATAGATGATTCAATATTTTCCGCACATATCAATCACTATTACTTGCAACATTAAAAAAGTCATATGTAACATTTTCAGCCAAAATCATTTGCTTTGAAGTACTAGAGATGATAGAAGCAACTATTTTGAGCGACGGATAATATTGATAACAGTCCTACGTTCACCAGACACACTTTACTTGTTCTGCAGCCAGGTGTCTACAGGGTAGCAACTGAGAGAGAGGATGCACTATTTTTTTTGCTAGACAGCAGCTTCCCATCTCAACAGGCAAGGGAACTCAACTTGCACTGTGCCGCAGAGCAGTGATAACCGGTGGCGCGCGTGACGTACTTCATATCCAATTACTAGACGTTTACATAACAACCAGCTTAAAAATGATCATTGCTGAAGATCTACGGCTTTATCCGACTTGATTAGAAAATGTCCAAATTTCTCTACTATCCTTACATTAAATGTTAATGTATTTATACCTATGCGAGAAAACAAGAATGTGGTTTGTATAGGGTGCATACTGTCATGGAAAGGGAGGAGAGCAGTAGTTTTACTCTACGCAGCTGTTTTGGCACCCTCCAGTGACAGTATAACCAGGTCTTAATTGGCTGTAAGGTGGCTATGTTTGGTGATATCCTCAACTATGGAGGGTATACCTATATCAGGTCTTAATGGCTGTAAACTGCACACAGCTTAGCTATGTTACACAAACCTGTTGAGATTGCCTCGACTATATAAGAGAGCTTTCTTCTCTCGACTTACAAGGACCAGTTCAGTTCTTGATTGTTAATCTTGAGGCACGTGCCACTTGACATGGTGATGACCTTGACTGTGATTGCCGACTGTAAGAGGCTGCAAAGAGCAACACACCCGGAGGTGTGGTAGAGTATTCTGACCGACAAGTGTCAAGGTCAAGTGTATTGTCACTCCTAGTACATATGGTCATGCAATCCTGCCTTTGCCACTACAAAGGGAACACACTGGGGTGTGGTGATATTCTGACCACAACTGTTCAAGGTCAAGTGTCCCGTGGTCAGCAGCATGCCTTTGCAGTCAAAGGAACCCTACTCATTATAGAGATCAGCAAACGTGGTAAACTCCCAGACGTCAGGTGGTGGGCCGGTCGACTCCTTTACAGTCAGAGGGACCCAAAAGCTGAGTCTCAATGTGAAGAAATTCAAGTTATGGAAATGGACAATTCTCCACCTCGGTGGAGAACCCAAGACGAAAAGGAAGGAGGAGCATGGGCTGATCTTGCTTTCCCCAGAGGTTCCCTTAGCCGGAGAAGAGGGGGGGGGGGGGGGGGGGGGGGTAGCACAACCCCGAAGAAAGGGATCATGTGTTTTTGGACAGTCCTCTTTCCCTCTGGTGCACTGAGGTCATATTGAGGATGGACTCATGCTGGCAGTGATTTAAATATTTAATATGATGGTGGATATAATCCCTTATGTGGCATAAGGAATAGGCCAGGAGAGCTGGCTGCAATGAGAATGTCCCTGAGCTGCGGAATCAGTCCAGCACTCCCTCCGGTAACAGTTCAGCGCAGTGGACAGAGTGAAGGCTGGGCAGGCTGACTAGCCGCATTGTGGATTGTGTTACTAATGGTTGTGGTTCTACTTTACTGCGCACTAGGTGCACAGTATGGGCTGCTGTCGACTGGATGTGTTTATGATGTACGTTCACCCAGTTAAGAGAGCCCAGTCTCCTACACTAAGTTTGATGATTGATTTGTCAAAGACATGGTCTCCTACTTTACTCTGGTGGGCTGACGTCTACAGAGGATAAAATCAGTCAACCTACAAATTATTATGCAGAGGTTTGAGAGAAACATGTATTTATTCCCTGAGGAACTAAACACTGTGGCCCTTACTACTACCTACCCAAGAGCTGACCGGAAGTAATCTACGTAAACCAGGTGAAGGGGACCTGTGTCTGACCTGAACAAAGCAGATATGGCTAGGTCGCTATTACAACAACTGTCCTTAACTATCTCAATGTCGTTGTCCAGAAGGAACGTCGGGAACCACTGCCATAAGTGTAGTAGGTTGGTAACACCATCAGAAGGGTAGTGTGGTTGCTGTTACCAGAAGAGTGTTGGCAGTTCAAGGGGGTTGAAGACTTCTTTGGGAGGTTGCTGGTGAAGTTCTGGTAGAGCTTCTGGTAGGTTGCAACAACGTTGGTTGAAGGGATTGGCAGAGAGCTCCAACCCACAAGGTGGTGGAGCAAGCTGCCGGAGCTCAACTGGTACTTCTTGGCGGTGCACAGGCACACATTTCATCTGCTCATGTGCTCGTTGGGTGCGAGTGGTAATGAGCTCCGTTTCCTGGGCCGAGCTGCGCTCTCTAGCGCCATCCCTCAGCTCGTGGCTGAAGTAAGTCACTCTGTAATGTGGTCTCGCCCGCTGGGCCTGCTTATATCACATGTTGGGAATCGGCATGACGTCTGACCAAGGGGGAACTATTATGGTTGACGTGTCCATGGGAGTCCCCGCAACAAGAGGCGGATTTGCAAGCACTCGTAGCAAGCTATGCTATGGTTCAAACCTCGCCTGGGGTGATGTGAAGGCACATACTGATGAGGCGAGCTTGTGTTTACTATAGTCAGAAAGCATCACCTTGTACAACAAGGATTTCCTGGGCCTGGTTGCTCGTTATTGAACCTTAGGGAAGCTACAGTGAGTTACTGCATATTATCTTAGGTTCGTGCATAATTGTTAACGGCCCAGAGAGCAGAACTTGATAGGACACTTGACAAAAGAGGAGCTTAAGAGAAGTATTCATATCTTACTCCAATACCCTCAGTCATTGTTTGCAGCAGATATAGCAGCAGCAGAAAGAGGACAACTTTGCTCAACATCCATTTATTGCTTGTACCTTTTTTTGGATCCTGCGGGACTTCTCAGGGTGGGTGGAAGACTGAGTCATGCAAACCTCCCATACCATGTACAACATCCTATAGTTCTACCTAAGTGACACCCTCTTACAAGGGAAACCCAGTCTGTATAGTAACTGTGGGAGCAACTTTGTTAGGGTATCTTGAGAAGTGGCTGAACTGTACCAGTTTTGCATGTGCCACTAAGGTTAGCTAGTGGTTGTGGCTCCTCTGTTTCTCCCCGCCAGCACTGGTACAGTTCTATGGCAGTTGGAAAGCAACAGATGGCCGTCTAATGGGTTTGTAGAAAATATGACGGACCCCTGAGGGGCACCCGCTGTGGAAGTTAATTTGGTTATATCAATTAAATGGGTCTTGTCAATGGTGTATGTAGCAACCTGTATCTAGCAGGTAAACAGAGAGATACTCTCAGTAATAAAAGCGGTACGGTAGGAAACAACAGTATGTTTATTGAAGTCTCAATAAACATGCGACACGTGCTATCTCCTACCAGGCCAGGTGTAGGCGACCTGGTTATAATGGAAAAGTGGGAAAGAAATATCTAAACGAGTAAAGATATAATACTTCCTAACTGGTTTAAGAAAGGTGTCCTGAGGAGACAAAGTGAATTTAACGTGTAAGTGAGCGTGCTCGCTTGTTGACTGATCATTGACGATAAAGTAGCCGCAGGGGGCGTTCTCAATGCTTCAAAGTTCTCTGGAGGTCCCAGCACTGAGCAGTGCTGCGGGAAGTCGCGAGAGAACAAGAATAACTCTCGAGCTTGGCAGCATCGTGACTTATATGGTGGAAGCTTGTAGGCTGCCAGCGTCGTGACTTATATGGTGGAAGCTTGTAGGCTGCCAGCGTGAGGTGCAAGGAATGCGTGACGTCCTTCTGCCCTGGTTGGTGTGAGAAAACTTTGGTTAGTGTTTCTGCTTCGTGCCTCGTCTGTGGCACTCGGCCTTGCCCGAGGTCTGGGCAGCTTGTAGGTTCTCAGCGTGGGGTAGGGGGGGGTGGCGTGCCTGCCAGGTTGTGTATCCTCCAGGTGAGAAGGATTCGCTCGTAAGTTCCTGCTGCCTGTAGAGTAGGCAACATGTCACGTCTATAGTGGTGCAAGTAGGTGCCTTGGCGATGAGTCGTAATCGTATTAGATTATATGTATATGCGGCACACATCATAATTTCCCTAACAGAGCCAACAGTTTAGTAGTATGCCGTGATAGAGAAATACACATGTATTTATTTAAAAAATGAAATGTAAATATCCATGTGATTCTGAGACCAGAGAAGACAGAACTAAGTGTATGTCACATTGAGTGTACTGCAAGTACTCACCCAGGGGCGGTCGGGGCTGTGCAGGCGGCTGCTGGAGCGGTCCGAGCCGAGGCAGTCGCTGTGGTAGCTCTTGTGGCATCGCTGGCAGCTCACTTGCTGACCCGAGCCACGCCCACAGCCCTGGCACACTGTACAGCGCTTGCACACCCACGAGTGTGGCCACGTCCCACCTGCTGCCCCCTCCTCCACGCAGAACATGTGGTACGGCTCGCAGCAAGAAGCACAGTGAATCAGCTGCAACAAAACAACACTCCCCTCCTGTCACAACCATCCAGTCGATTTTCCCTCTTCTGCCAAACACAGCAATGCTATGCTACTCACTTCACTAAACTACACAGTTGTATTTTAAATTATCATGTCCATGCACATGGATGCTCAGTGCAAGATGACTTAGTGATAGTTGAAAACTTAACACTAGCGGCGTATATAGCAAAATCATACTATAATCTAATTTAACTAGGTATAACAACATTGCTTAACTTGGATCACAATTTGCAATAACACCAGTCCAAACTTGCTAAAATGCTGTTTTGTGATGCAAGAAACAGCACAGCCATCTAACGGATAACGCACACATTACAAGCTGGTGAAACAGCAAACCAACTATAGAATTATCATATAATTTCACGACATATATTGCTCCTTGAAAAAAGTTTTCAGATTATCTTCAAACAAAAGCAATCAGAGAATGGTATAGTTCAAAAACTTGAATTACAGTTGTAATATTCTTTCAAAAATGCTGTCAATGATACTGTAGAATAAATAGTGACTGTTTACAGTGCAATTTGGTTTTCAATACAAAAACCACGATTGTAATATTGTGATTTGAAATCATCGCGTGTGCATCTGCAATACCAATTTGTTGATAAATAGGACTAAACTGCAACACTTCATTTGTAGCGACAAAAAATCATGTGCAATGTTTTGTTCCTTTATGATTATTTTTGCAGAGTATAATGAAAATACAGCAGCTGGGAAGCATTTTGAAATCAATGAATTGAACTTGGGCCCTTGGACAGAAGCACACAATTTGCTTCCAAAAACACAATATTCTCTATTGGCTGAGTGAAATATTTTCATTTTGATATAAGAACAATGCAGGAAAAACTAAACTTGCGACTGAAATGAATATTCCTACTGTAGTGAAGGTTAAACCTGTGGCTTCATATATATACTATTTAATTTCTTCCCAGGATTTTCCCCCAAAATCAGGTGCGACATAAGATTGAGTAAATACTGTAAAGCAGTAACAAATGGCATCCTTTTCTTCTCCTTTAATAGGCAACGCCTGTTCACCCCTCTTGTTGATCTCGGGTGGCTACTGTCCTGTATCCAGCTCTATTTCCGGGAACAAAGAGAGGTAGAGAAAAGTTATGATAATGTGAGCAGCTACTAAAGGGCTGGTGCTCAAGGAAAAGCGAGATGGTGATGCAGAGTGAGCGAGGGAGTGAGTGAGTGAGTGGAGAGATTTTGGCGGCTCCTAACATCGAGGTCTTGAGAGCCGATGAGGGTGAAGTGATGTGAGTACGGAGTAGCATCAGAATAAAAGGGCAGGGAAACGGGAGATTAAAGAGAACTTCAACTACGTGCTCAGACAGACAGTGCCACCAGAACCTTTATTTCTGTGAGTTACCCCACCACCATCGGCTCCAGCCAGTCACCTCAGTGAAACTCCTGCTACGATGGATGCTGCAGTAGTTGACGTCGCTGAGAAACAGCCTTCCCCTGGTGAGGCATCCACCAGATCGTGCTGCTAGCCTAGCTGCAATGTTAACATTCAACGCTGCAGCAGCAGCCTTCAAATTCCAGACGCCGCCCAGCGATGCTGCTAACGCCCACGACCAACACCCCGGATGAGTTGGAGACAGTGTTGAGTCAACAGCACCCGAGGAGTCAGGCCAACATGCACTGCGGCCCCTGACGGCAACGGGGAGAGCTCCAAGTCCATGGAGAAGCAGATCCTTACAGTTAGCAGAAGAGAGGGACTGCGTAGTGCAGTCATCGGACGGGAGTCAACAGCACCCTCAGTAGCATCCGAGGAGGCGGGTGGATGAACCTTTCCGCCCCCGACAGCAACGAGGGAGAGCTCCAGGGAACGAAACGACAGTATCAGGAAAGCAGAGTTCCAGAAGTGAATCCAGCTGCCACATACGTGCAAAGCCAGCCTAACACCTGGCCACTGAAGAAAAGCCATGGCAACCACCCAACCACTTAAAATGGCAGAACATGCTGTACATACCACCCAAGAAGAGAGGGCAACCAGCTCGAGTAATTAACACGCTACGAGAGTGAGTGAATGCGACAATTAACTAGGCTTCAAATAGTCATATGACGCTATCAGTTGGCCGTACATGTCAGTACACGAACGTCTTATTACAAGTTACGTAATCATAGACATTTTCTAAATCTATTTTCCCATCAAGAAACCTTAAGGTGATGGCCTTAATTGTAGCTTTGTTACACCTGCATTCCTAGATGACGTAACTAACATGAAGAACAGCATGTAAATTGCTAAATCGCACTCAGCATAGTATGTGAGCTGGCATCATGTGCATAAAAGGTGATAAGAGTGTCGTATGCGTAAAATCGTCTAGACATCAAAGTGTGAATAGTGTTAATACAAACTAAGACTGAGAGAAATGACACAGGTTGATCTGTTGCAAATGAGAGACTTTAAAGCTGCAACACGCTTTTTATGAAAATTTGTGAAAAGATTTGCATTGTGTAGAATCAAACATTTTCTATAACGTGTGTTCTTTTCATTTAACGTAAAAATTAAAATGATGTGGAGCGTGCCTCTTATACTACTAATAAACTACGATTACGAATTATCATTCTTTACATGAAATATACCCTTACTTCAACCTACGTAAGAAATGTCCATTTCAACCACCCATGTGAGAGTTATACACACAATAATTTGCACATACGTTCTTGGTTGCTTAAATCTCCCCGGTGGCCAAGCACGTGGCCACAAGGTTACGCAACCAGCAAGCAGGCCACTTCCCCCACGCTAAGTACGAACAAGCTTCAGCCACTTTGGGTGCATCCAAGCGCCGCCGAAGATACACGAACCAAGGAACGCTGACAAGAGGGTTCCCACCTCCCACATCAGCCCCTACTATCACCCGGCAGTGAGGGGTTTAGTCTACTGGGCACGCGTCAGATGTTTGTTATTCTTGCTTAAAGGGTTTTCAGTTGTGTCAATTCAATGCACTTAACCAAAGCTTTCTTCATTAGAATTTATAAAACAATCTTTGCATTTTATGTATAGAGTCAAATGAATGAAAAAGATAGTACGAAGAAATTCATATTGTAAACATTTAAATTTGCATTTTAAAAAGGGAACTGTGCTGTGCTTCTTCTATATTCTTGTAGTTGTGACGTATGAAACTGTAAATAATTAAACGCCTAGTCACAAAAACACTTGTTTACTAACTTTAAAACAGTGGACTGGGCCTGGAAGAGCTCAGTTTACTATTCCCTTAGTTTGTTTGTAAATACACAAGTAATTTGCCTGCTGTGCGATAAACTTAGAAGGCCAAGGGCAAGCCCAATCTTATCCTAAAGTGCAGGCGGCCACAGAAGAGCATTAGCTGACATGAACTGAACAAGTGCAGTTCTTGCGTGGCCTTTTTACTTTTTGTTTTTCTCTAATATTCAATCATCTTAAAGATCTCTCCGAAGGTCGTATTATGCTGTGTGCAGCCTACGTGTTTGCTTTTTCTGTTCCACAGCAACAGCTGTGCTATTGTAAGTAAACTAAACATTCAAGTTCATTATGTAAGACAGCAGACTTTAATGAAAGAGGCCCGCTGCATACCATTTGGTTTCTCCAACGCAAATAAAACACTCACAAAATAAACAAAGTTATGTCACACGAAGAACTCGCACAAAAGAAAAAAAAAACAACAAACACCACCACATCCTGGCACTCCCGTAACCCTATCCGTTGATGCACAAAGAGAGAAGGAATGCAGAGTCCATGCAACAGAGAGAGACAGATGATGTCTACCGCCGCAAAACCAAAAAATAACGGCACAAGAGAGTGTTTACACTGCCGCACCTTCTCCCTGCCATCGACCTTCAGCCAGCTGATTCTTCACCTACAAGGTCAAATTCGTTCATGAGGGAAGAGGCGCACAGAGCATAGAATGCACAAAGTAGCTGCAGCTACAGAAAAGCATTGGGAGAGAGAAAAATTGCTGTTGAGAGGACAGTTGGACAATCTCTCAAAGGAATTTCTTTCTCCACCCAAGCCATCCCCCTGAGACAGTACTACCCGAGAGGAAGGTCAATTACTTCTGCTGGGAAGGAATTTGATTCCATATCTCCTCAAGGGTAGGCTCTGATCTCATCCTATTCAGACGGGGTTAGATGATAGGGAGACCTATTGCTGTTGAGAGGACAGTTGGACATTCTCTCAAAGGAATTTCTTTCTCCACCCAAGCCACCCCCCTGAGACAGTACTACCCGAGAGGAAGGTCAATTACTTCTGCTGGGAAGGAATTTGATTCCATATCTCCTCAAGGGTAGGCTCTGATCTCATCCTATTCAGACGGGGTTAGATGATAGGGAGACCTATTGCTGTTGAGAGGACAGTTGGACATTCTCTCAAAGGAATTTCTTTCTCCACCCAAGCCACCCCCCTGAGACAGTACTACCCGAGAGGAAGGTCAATTACTTCTGCTCGGAAGGAATTTGATTCCATATCTCCTCAAGGGTGAGCTATGATCTCATCCTATTCAGACGGGGTTAGATGATAGGGAGACATATTGCTGTTGAGAGGACAGTTGGACATTCTCTCAAAGGAATTTCTTTCTCCACCCAAGCCATCCCCCTGAGACAGTACCACCTGAGAGGAAGGTCAATTACTTCTGCTCGGAAGGAATTTGATTCCATATCTCCTCAAGGGTGAGCTATGATCTCATCCTATTCAGACGGGGTTAGATGATAGGGAGACATATTGCTGTTGAGAGGACAGTTGGACATTCTCTCAAAGGAATTTCTTTCTCCACCCAAGCCATCCCCCTGAGACAGTACTACCCGAGAGGAAGGTCAATTACTTCTGCTCGGAAGGAATTTGATTCCATATCTCCTCAAGGGTGAGCTCTGATCTCATCCTATTCAGACAGGGTTAGATGATAGGGAGACCTATTGCTGTTGAAGGGACATTTCCTACATCCTCCAATAGGAATCCGTTTTTCTTCACCCTCAAGGATGAAATTACATCACAGCGGACAAGGGGCAAATTGATGCACGACACATTTTTCAACAATTGTAATAAGACTACTTTGGCTCATCGGCATAGCCCCCAGAGCATCTGATTCGACTAAGTTAGAGTTGCCATTAACAGCACGTGATGCCACAAGATTGAATTATCTACCCTGCAAGAAAGGATGTTTCAACCACGGGTATTGTTTTACTCGCTAGCCTGGCAAAGCTATGCTCCTCAAGGTAATGAGTACTACTAACCTCCGCTAGATGGCACCCCAGTATGTTTTGTCATTCATCTGTCATATTCTTCCATCTTCCATCTGGCCGGTAATGTCACGCAGAGATCTATGCTTTTTGCTACCCCCGGTTTACGACCACCCTTCGCCCTCAAGACGCCAGGCAAAGAGTGCAGAGGCAGCCACTCTGCAGAGTATAAATACGGAGCAGAAATTTTCATCGGGGCCAGTCTTCAGTCATCCACTGCACTCATTGTTGGAAACTGACCAGCCTGTTCTGACAGTCTTTACAGTGCTAGCTGCTGCCAGTTTCATTTCTCACTTATCCTACCTTGGTAATTCATCAATCATGTAAACATTTCTGAAATTCTTAATATTACGTATTTTTACATATTTTTGAATATCAAAATTAGATAACGGTGATATATTCAATTTTTTTTGGTCTACCCCTTTTTGCAACTAAACCACTTCCTGATTTATTTTCTATTGCTAAGTTATGTCTCTGTTGTTCTAATTCTTTTTTATATTTTTAGTTTGCTCAACAGAATTGTAAATTCTGGCACCTTGGTGCCAGGACAACCTCTCCTTACCTCCAGTTTACCTAGCATTGCACCACATGTCTCACGTCCCAGCTAGCCTAGAAACGGGTCGCCTCTACCAGGACTGCATAGCTTAGCTTCCCCATCAAGCTATTGCTGATCACACAAAGGAGTACGTCACCCACATGTTTACTTCCCGTAAAACCGAATAAACTTTGGCTTGAAACTGATCCTCAAGTTCCAAGAATCCTATAGACCTAGCACCTTGTTTCCAGTTGACCTCACCCTCGAGTGAAATGCAGGTGATCCCAGGGATTGTGACTCTAAATAAACCAGTACACATTCTTGCTTACCCACGAGCACTCCCCTGGCCAACCTTTCTGCTTACCCTGGTAAGTGGAACGGCAGAGCCTACACAGGTACATAGTCTCTAACTCGCTTTTTGGTTTGGTGTTTGTCCTTTCCATTGTGCCTTAGTGCAGGAGGGGACGTTCCCCAGACTAAGAAGACGCTAAAAGAACCAACACCCACGTGGGAAACTGCGAGGTCTAATTTTCTCTATTCACCGCTCCTTACTATACCTGCCATTTTTTAATTTTTCAATTTTCCTGCCCCACCCTAGTTTGCCACCCAGCTGCTAGGTTTACTACTAACAGCACCCTTCCACCATACTGCAGTTTCCTACAACTCGTCGCCTGATGAAGCTGGCTTAGCCAGCGAAATGTTGCGATCCCGTAATTGCGTGAAAAAACTGCGTTGTCCTACTTTGTGTGTGTGCCTATCGACAAGTACTAGACTGTGAGTACAGTAAAGATTCACTATAACAAACCTCAACGGACCAAAAATATGGCTAGTTTGTTATAGTGAAGTTCTTTATAGTGAAGCACAAAAAAAATGTCTTGAGGTAAAATTAGAAGCGGCGAAATGTTACTTAAGTGAAGATAGCTTGGAATCTTTATTGCCAACCTCTGGCCAACAAATTAACTGTGACTCACGCAGCATACGAGACGATAACAGGTCACGCTCGGAGGAAGAACCACACATGTGCAATATGGTTGCATTGGGAATGCTCACATTGGTGCTCGAAAGAAGCATGTTCAGAAGATTATAAAATGAAAACTAAACAGAATAAGTTAATAAAACATACCACATGTAGGTCACAAGTACCTTTAGTGTCAAGATATGCAGAAAAGTCCGGGTTCTGAGATTTAACTTTTATGATGCGAGCCTTTGAATTACGGAATTTGAACACACATCTCGAACAAAGTCCCAAGTTCATAGGCAAATATTTAAAAATCCTGCCACTGTAGGTAGTACAGACCATATGCATGTTGCTCACAAGTGCCTTTAGTATCAAGATGTCCAGAAAAGTCCGGGTTCGAAGATTTCATTTTTATTCTGAGAGCCTTTGGTTCGCAATTTGAACACACACCTCTAACAAAGTGCCGAGTTCAGAGGCGAATATTTAAAAATCAAGCTACTTAAGGTAATACAAACAATAAACACGTTGCTTTCACATGCCTATAGTATAAAGATATGCAGATAAGTCCGGGTTCCGAACCTCCATATTTCTACTATGAGCCTTTGAATTTCGCACTTTGTTCAAGGTGTGTTTTCAAATATCGAAATTCAAAGCCTCGTAGCATAAAACTGAAATCTCGGAACCTGGACTTTTCTGCATATCTTTGTACTATAGGCATGCGTTGGCAACAAGTTTATTGTTTTTATTACCTTACGTGGCTTGATTTTTAAATATTCGCCTATCAACTCGGCACTTTGTTTGAAGTGTGTGTTCAAATTGCAAACTTTAAAGGCTCGCAGCATAAAAATGAAATCTCGGAACCCGGACTTCTCTGCATATCTTGATACTAAAGGCACTTGTGAGCAACATGCATATGGTATGTTTACCCTACAGTGGCAGGATTTTTAAATATTTGCGTATGAACTTGTCACTTTGAGGCGTGTTACGTTTTGGTCGGGTGATAAAAATTGATTTTCTCTACTTCAGAACATTGGCCTATTATAGTTGACAATGTAGATTTCGCTATGCCGAATTCCGTGGCGATTTAATTTTTTTTCCTTCCATTATCTACAGCTTTAATTATAGCAAAAAATCAAGAACGAACTTGTTAAAAGATAGTAAAATTTATTTGCAATTCAGTGAAAATACGTTCAGAGATTAAGATAACCTCATTTGCAATTCATGGTAAATATGCCAATACGAGAACAGACCAGAGATATAGCGACAGTATTTTGTTGTACGTAAAACTTCGGTGAAGTCAGAGAATTCTTATCTGTGCCTACACAATGATGTAGCGCATTAGTTGCAGCGATAAACACTAGTAGCGCTGCGCTTTACGATTTTTGTCTCAAAATGCCACACCAATGTATTGTATCATCTATAACAGAGTTACTGAAGGGGAAAAAAAAAAAAAAAAAAAAATACAGTTGTGGTTTGTATGTTTATGTTTTTAACATCGGAAAAATTTTTTTAATGTAATTTTGCTGTTTTTTACATTTTATTCTGATTACAAAGTATTCGTTAACGTGAATATTGAATAAGCCTCCCGAAAATTTTTACCGGAAATTTCGTATAACTGAAAGTTATTTGCATATAAATGTATGGTGTAATAAGTTCGTTACGGTGAAGTGTTCGTTAACTTGAAGTTTGTTAAAGTGGTGGTCTACTGTACTTGGATTCCTGTCATATATATATATATATATATATATATATATATATATATATATATATATATATATATATATATATATATATATATATATATATATATATATATATATATATATATATATATATATATATATATAAGTAGCCTAGCTGCCTATTTGCAATCTTAACTAATCAGCAAAAAAAAATTGTAGGCGGTTGGTGGTGGGGGTGTCATTCATCTGCTGATTATCCTGTCGGGGTGCTTCATTACTGATCGCTCTACCTGCAATTGGGTCCATGACCTCCTGCATGCGAGTCTTTTAATGCCATTTACTGAATTTTTCTACAACTTTTATTCTAAGTTTTTAAAACCTTTTGGGAAGGAATTTTGCAATTTTTTGGGTTCAAGGTCATTCAAGGTTATGGATATGGGTTCAAGGTTATGGATATGGGTTCAAGGTCATTCAAGGTTATGGATATGGGTTCAAAGTCATTGGGGTCACAGTTAAGGTCACTGACATCCAACATGGTGGTCGGAGTCATCAATGTAATTTTTCCCTTGATTCTTAGAAACATTTTTTGTGATTTTTCTATTTTTTTTTATTTTTAGGGTGTTGCGTTGGTGAGTGGCAGAGGGTATTGCTAGGGTGTTGGGTAGGGTGGGGTAATTATATGTTCCTAGATTTTTTCTATTTAATTTTTTTATCTTTTATGATATTTTTATTGGGAATGTTGGTGATGAGGGGTGTTGGTGTTGTTTATGGTGCAAGGGGGGTTTGTTGAGTGGAGATCTTCAGGGCTGATGAGGTTGAACTGAGGTGAGAATGGAGCATTGATGGCATGCTAAGGCAAGGGAAACACGGGAGATCCCCGAAAAAACCAGCCGGCCAGCGGCATCGTACGGCACAATCCCCAATTGCAAAAATCCGGGAGTGTCCCGACGTGGATGAACCCGGTTCGCCTTGGTGTGAGACAAGCAAGCTAACCAATCAGCCACTGCAGCCCACGTGCAGCAGGTTTGTGAGGTTAACATTAATGTTCCTGGAATTAAATTTTTTTGGCGATTTTCTATGGTTTTGAGAGGTAGTGGAGGGGAGAGGTTGAGGTGAGTGTGGTTTGGGGTGAGCGGGGTAATGCTGTTCCTTGATTGCAATTTTTTTTTTTTTTTTTTTTTTTTTTTTTTTAGATTTTTGTTGATTATTTTATGATTGGGCAGGTGAAGGCTGGGAGGAGGGGAGGGGTTGTTTAGGGTGCGTGTGAGGAGGGGGGTTTATGCATTATGTTCTTCAGTTTTAAAAATTTTTTTGAAATTTTTTTTGCAATTTATAAAAAAAAAATTCACTTTTTTATTTTTAACAATTTTTTTGGGTACAAGGCATTTAAGGCCATGGGCACAGGTCAAGGTCTCTTGGATACAAAATGGCTGTCTGGTGATGACAGAAATCAAAGGTCAGGACTCCAAAGCTCTAATGCATAATGCCTGTGCCAGTACACCCTGTTTCCTTCCACTCATTGGCAATTTGTGAAACCATGAGGCATGAACTGCATTCATTACACACAAAATACCCAGGAAGGGAATATATAATAAAAATGCTTGAAATGATGTTACATAGTAATTTTCAGTTATAACAATAATTAACTATAGCAATAAATATTGGTGACTATAGCACTGTTCCACTGTGATACACAGTAAGTATTAATAGCGTGGGACTTGTTAACCACATACTCATGGTGAATATTCGTTAACACTAACAGGAAAATTTTTTGAATGATTTAAAATTTTTCACTTTCTTCCTACAGCTGGAAGGAGAGTAAATAGTGTGAGATGGAGACTCTGCCTTACCTTCTCATGGCCGGCACTGCCGCAGAGGAAGCAGATGGCACGCACATGGAAGGGTTCGGAGCCAATGAGAGCAAAGCCTGTGTTGCACACTTCCTCTGGGTCATAGCTCTCCAGAAGTCGACACATATGACATGAGGAGGATTGGACGCATCTCCAGCACTACTCATGGGCAGTATCCTCGCCTGCAAGCAAGACCCTTCTGTCATTCCACATCTGCTGCGACACGCGTGGCCTGCTAATCATTCGATACTTACATTGAAAATACTATCTGTACACACTTTTGAAATAATAAAAATTAGAAACAAAGTTCACACAGTAGTAGCTGTCAAAATCAGAAATAGCCATAGTAATTACTTTATAAATGCCAGGATAAAGAAATTTTGATGTTTTAAACTACACGAATGCTGAGAAAACTGTATAGTGCAGCCACGTAATTATGAGACGTAATAATGGCATTATAAAATACTCAAAATTATGAGTACTCGTTATATCAAAATGTATATGTATTAAAAAGAAGTTGTGCATGACAAGATGGTGGGAGAGGGTGAGCAAGATATTTATTATGATCATATACTCACTAATATCTACGCAAATACTACATTTACCGCATGAAACGTGTATTAGACTAGTGTTTATTACAAGTGATACACAACAGGAGTTAATTTCAAGGCTACATTATGTTAAGAGTCGACACGCAAACACTGTAATATATAAACCAACATGGACACCTACACAGTTAACAGGTATGCCGACTAACTCACCATAAGAGAATAAGAACTGAAAGAGATATCTTACAACAATGTGGTCCTCGCAGTAAAATTGTACATCCCGAAAATTTGTTTCAAAATAACTTGGTCCATTGCGGCTACTAATTATTACCAGCATATTTACTACGCAACACGTAGAAGTGCAACATTAAAAAAGTAAATAAACACACTTGAGTACATCAAAGTCATGTTTACGAAACTGCTAAACTACTATGGTACAAGTAAAAATTTAAGTTGATTTCTAACTTGACAACCACATAGTGTATATAGCAAGCGACAAGCATACAAAACCGTTACCTGATGTACACTGAAAGTGATGCAAAACTTGCGCAACATACGGCAGTGTGCAAGCACAACACAAACCACACAATCAAATCTTAGAAAAATCATCCTGCGTAAGACATACTTGGTTATTTCCCAAATATCATGTATCACACGTATTTTATATTTGTACCGTTGTTTATCTTATATGTTATCTATAAATCAATATACTTTATTTCAAATTAATATTAATAAAAACGGGGGGAAAATAGGTATGTTGGTAATGCTTAATAAGTAAGAAATAGTTCTTATGAAAAATATTATTACACTGTGTGCGCACAAATGTGGTGTGCTGTCCATTTGGTGTAATTATATACTCTCGGTGAAGCTTTGTTTGCATGAGGCTGAGGAATATCCCGAAAGTGGAACTTAGCAGAGCTTCAGAAAATTTGGAAGAAACTGTGAATTGATTATAGTTCCATGCAGCTAGTTGCCAGCTGTCTTTTGATTTTTGTCTCATCCTCACGCTTCCTCTGTCACTTGACCAACAATATCCTGGAGACAGAAAGTAACTGACAAAGGGGAGGGGTAGAGGACAATGCTTTGACAGCTATGGGGTGAAGGAAGGAAAAGAGTGGAGTAGAGATATTTAGGTGGCTCTTAACATCGAGGTCTTGAGAGCCTACAAGGGTGAAATGAGGTAAGTATGGAGTGGTGCCGGAATGTGAGTGTGGGGGAAACGGGACCAGAGAAAACCCACCGACCAGCAGTATCACCAGACACGATTCCCACATCCAGCGAGTGACCCTACTGGGAATCAAACCCGGTTCACCTTGGTGGGTGGAAAGTAGTCTAACCACTAAACCACCATGGCCCCAGAGAGAAAAAATAGATGGAAAGAAGACTGGCATGGAAATGATACATTTATCTGTTTGAAAGACAGATCAAACTCCCTGCGGAAATTTGTTACGGTATATTTGGGACCCCGAAATACACATCTAACACCATTTATATTTGTCCATAACTGTACATAACTTACATTAACATTGTAGTGATGGGGAGTGTCTCGAAAAATCAAGTTGAGTTGAGTCAACAAAGATCAACTCGTCACTCAAGTAGAGTTTTTTTACAGCAGACATTGAGTTACTTAACGTACAAATCAAGTCCCTGGGCTGTTAGGTTATAAACAACAAATATTAGTACCTGAAAATCACCTTTTGTCTCTCGCAAATCAATAATTTTACATTTCCAAATTGCTAAAGTTGCGCTGGAATGAAAACAATAACTCGGCTACATGCCTTGACAGTTGGTTGACATGTGTGATATTCAATCCAGTGCGTGTCATATTTGTGACTTGAGTCATTTTACTTCCCAGCAAAATGCTTCCTCTTTGCTACCATGCTGGATAACATCAGATAATGGGACCCTTGTCAAGGTTGACAGTCTCAGCATGACACAAATACATAGGACGCATGGCAGTTAAACATGAAACGCATTTGTCTCTTGACAAGTCACACCTTCAGCAGAAATATGCACAATTGTAAACTCATCATTATGTTTCTCATGTAATTATTGTTTTAAAAATGTGTTTAGAAAAAACCACCATTACGTAATAAAAACTTGAAATGTGGACCGCTTGTCTGCTCATCCAGGAAGAGATGGCATTCTGAGGATCAGCCTATAAGTTACCCTCCCCCTCCACCAGTCACTCACTCAGCAAGAGGAAAAAAGTAGTGCTGTGAATTACGCAAACTTGCAAAGAATTATTCTTACTGGTAGGAACTAGTACCTAAATTTTTTTATTGGTAAACTGTGACTATGAAAGGGCGAAGAAGTTATAAGGGGCGGGTGTTATACACATGTACATAGGTACACATTTGCATGTATGGTGCAAACTCAATTTTAACAAAAAAAAATTTATATTGAACTCGACTCGACTTTCATACAATTTGAAACTCGACTTGTCTCGAGTTTCATACAACTCTACTCAACTCGACACTGTAAAAATCAAACTCACCCATCACTACAATGTCGTATTACTTATACTTTTCCAGAAGCACGGTTACTGTGATATACAGTTTTTTACTTTCCTGCTAGGACTTAAAGCTACTGTTTACAAGGCAGCTAACATTGTTCTGAGTTTAGGTGAAAAAACTTTATTTCATAACTGCTTTACTTATTTTTGTCGTGCTTGCTTAAGAACTTACAAACTTTTCTTAAATTGGAAGTCATGAAAACAGACGTTTTTGAAGTCATAGGGGACTATGCAGCACATAGTTACTAGGCCATAAAACCAGAGTCACTGTTGAAAGTGTCACACAGGCAAGTTGCGGATTGTAAAACTGTACAACAGTTCAGTGACTTGTGCAGAGGCAGCGTGGCGTGTGAAGCACATCATCCTGCACATCTTGGCCTCGGACATGGAAAATACATCTTGCTATGAAGCATCTTTAACCACAAATGCACCAGCTGTTTTCTGTGTGCTCTATTTTATTGCACAAAAGAGATCTTGTGAAACTGCGGGCCAGCACTTCCCTTGCCGCCACAACTACACCAATACATCAGCGTGAATCATTGACTGAAGTTCTGTTTGACTCATCAGTGATGTTTAGGAGACCTTATTCTTGGGGAGAAAAAAAAGTGAACTGTGGGGAAATAGTGCAAATACTAATATTTTTTAACTTGTGCAATGTTAATATGGCTTTTAAAGGACGAGAGACATTTCCCAATCAGTAACATATTCAATTTTTTTTATTGCATTATTTTAAATTACATTATTAAAAAAAAGATTTGGCCCCACACATTTAGAATTATTAAGGTTTTGCCATAGTTGGTTACTTCAAAAGTCAAAATTTTTGCAATGTAAGAGGTAAACTATTTATTTTATTGCAATAAAAGTGTTTTTATGTAGTATTCATATTAATTCAACTTCAAAACTCGTATCACATTTTATTGACAGTAAACTGCTTTGTAGTATTTATTTTATCCTATTTAGTTGAAATTATTTTAGTTATGTTGGGGTGAAGATCAATGTGTTTCCATTTTACATTGTCAATGATTTTACCAAGTTTTTCCTAGTAACGTGCATTTCATAAAATAAGGGCTCTACTGTGAATCTCAACATGGAAAATACCCACTTCAGTTTTATGATACCAAAGAAAATTCTGACTTACTTTGTATTCCTTTCTATAATGGATCAGATTTTAATAACTAGTAACTTACAACACTAGGTGACAAGCCAAACATGTGAAGTTAACATGCTTTTGGCACAAACTTAGATAATTTTAAATAGTTTTTATTTTTATTTAGACACTTTCCTGTTATGAAATACTCCAGTAGCTTCACGTTGCATTACTCTCTGAATGCTAGGAAGGATAATATTACAGCAACAGGCTGTTCACGGTGAAATGAGCACTTTTCAAAACGTAAGATCTACTTGTAAGCACATTGTGTATTCTTCCGCCTTATGTAAAACTAACATTGCCATGGGCATCATCACTTTATCCATACGTCGGTCCAGTGAAACTGTGAAATTACAAGAAATGTAAACATTTTACAAACACGTTTATTTTTATACTTTGATGCATTAAAAAATCAGAAAGCGAAACTAATAATTAAGTTATCACAAATGGTTACCTAACACTTTTTATTCAGCGTTAAGATATGTACCTACTTTCCATCCATCCTTACCAACATTATACTGTGTGCATGTCACTCGGTGCACCCGGCAGGCAGGAGCAATGACTTTTTCCTAAGGTTGATTTCAAAAGAGCTCACTTTATCGTGAACAGCCATTAATTGAACCAATGCCACACTGAGAGAGACACAATGCTGGAGCCCAGCCAGGTGCCTCGACACCATGTGAATGTCGCAGTGCTCACCACAGGGGGCAGGATGGTCGCAGCGGGGAGCTTGGTCGTCTTGCGGGAGGGCAGTACAGGAGCACTATCCACCACAGCGTGACCATTTGTCGCAGAGTCAGCCGGCTCCATGGGGGTCACTTCCTGGACACTGCGCTGAGACCTGTAGGACCATCATCCCATAAAACAGCATGTACACTCGCCACAGCTGCAAGTCCTATTACCATTGGCAGTGGTGAACTGCAAAGCCTATCTACCATGCACAGGCAACCCCCCACCCCCCCCACCCCCTCCATTTTTTTCAAAAACCCTGTTTATCATAGTATCAATCCTCTACCAGGTCCAGTTCCCAAGGCAACTAAAACAACATTAAAAACAGAAGTATGTAGTCGCTGTGCTGCTTGTAGCAGGAAGTCATTTTAAAGGGAAAAATCTGGGACATAGTGCCGCACATGAATCACTACGCCCAGCAGAACCTCTCTGTATCGAACCCACTCATAGTGTCCATTTTTCTATCATGACAAGTTTCTGATAAAATGTAAAAAAATGTGGGTGACAAAAATCAAGTATTTGAAGGAAATATGCCAGAAAAATACATTTGGTGCACTTTTTTGGTTGCTGCACACTGCATTTATCTTGGTGAGCGCAGTACTGGACGTGACACACACCTCCAGGCAACCAGGGCTATTGACTCTTAACCACCCTCCAACCTTCAAGCAGTCTAATATTTCCTAGCAGCTACCACACTCGCACTGCCGATAGCTTTCTGTAGAATCATTTTATTCTGACGACATCTGTTTACTAACACTATCAATATTTTGTTACATCATAATTTGATATTCCTGCAAAAAGTCATCAAAAATTTAATTACAGTACTCAACCAAAAAAAAAACAGTTGTCCCCAATGTTACAGGTTTTGTTTTTAATTGGCAAAAAAGGAGGTGGCAGTACCCTTCTGTGCTAACATTTCATTTGGAAGATACCAGACTATTAAAATAACATGTAAAACTCATGTCGATATTACGCAGAGACAACTGAACATGGATTTACAATGCTTCGTAAAACCTTGCGCAGCTCAAGGTATTTTAACATTTTTGGGTGAAAAGTGCAGATTAAGAACACACCTCATGGGTATTATATTTCTTTCAGAAGATGTTTGCTTATTAAAATACAATTATATTTAAATTAAGAAAGTGTCATTTTCGCACTATAAATTACTAAACATGGACTTCATGCAAAAAAAATGGCAAATTTTGACATATATGATTTAGAGGTCTGTCGAATTTGCTCCAAAATTTCCCAAAATATCTATAGCAATTAACCTTTCACAACGACCTTATTTATGGAAATTGTGAGCGATTGTTAAAGTATGGTTTGAAGTGAATACCTGAGAATAAAATATTTTTTTTGAAAAAATATATATATATATATATATATATATATATATATATATATATATATATATATATATATATATATATATATATATATATATATATATATATATATATATATATATATTGGCAAAGGATAATAATTGGAAGGAGGTATTACATTTGCAAACTTATTTCTCACATACAAAGAAACGTTTATGAAAGAGCACAGTGTGTGGATGTTGGTAGTTTGAAGGCTTCGTAAGTTGTACTCTCTTTTTCACTGCATGTTTGCGAATTTTAACCTGTGGTTATATGTACGTTTTAAAATGCACAGTACAGAAAAGACAAGCAGTGCACAGAAAACTATGTTGAAATGGAATAGGACATACAATAAAAATTTTAAAAAAATTGTCTCTCACATATTATTTTAAAAAAGGTTCCTTGCAACATTAATACTAATACCAAATGACCACAGACTGCAATAAACCTCACGGAAAAGAAACAGAATGATGAATGCTATCTCAGACTGTTATGAAGTCGAAGACAAACAAATGTCACGCAAGAACCAAACATTATGTACATGCATTTAAGGTTACCGACAGCAGAAATGGTGTATACATCTACAGTACATTTCTTTTTGAGAAACTGAACAATTCAGGCTAAAATGCAGGCCTGAAATTTCAGTAAAATATTTCATATTTCTCAAAATAAACTGACTGCCATAAATCACACATATAATTAAGAGCTGTGCTGATTCACAAAATTATGCAAGTGTGCGAATCACTGATATGCCAATTCTGTAATGCTGATCCACTGATATGATGCCAACGTGTAGAAAAGTTTTTTGCTCGTATTTAAATTGAATTTAAGTAAATATTATACTTTAAAAATTGTATTGGTGAAATGTAGCACAATTAAAGGTACTTTTCAACTTATTTCAGTTTACAGTAGCCAAAAAAATTAATAGAGTAATGCAACAAACGCTACGAGATCAAGTGAAGTAAAAAAAAATATTGGTCAATGTTTATAAAAATATTTATTTGTGAACATAGAAAACAATAAGCATTCGTAAGGTTGCCTACGTACATATTTTGTTGCTGTTGACAAGTCATGTGATAGGATTGAAAAAGAAAATGTAGGCTACATTATGTTTTGTGCTCGGGATCTTTGCTACAAATTTAGGTTGGTATTTAAAAAAATTTGTTTATAAACACGAAGATTTAAAATTAATGCCAGTCACAGAATTAATTTTTAACATAAATGTTACTAATGAAATCGTAAATACAGCAGAACCTTGTTATAATGAATTGGAATGAAACACTTTCTATGTTCACTCTGGAGGGGAAATTTTCACATGTACAATTTGTCTTAAAATAATATACAAAAATGACGTACCAAATTTACATCCGCAGAGTACTTTATAGTATTAATTAACTGTGGGAAAGCATTTCATAAATAAAATAAATACTCAAAAAATTTTTATATGTCAAAACTGACATATATTGTAACATGTATAGAAAATGTTTAAAGGGACCAAAATAAACTGATGCATGCTAACCGACTTTATCTCCATTCAGATATCAACATCTGGTTTGCTGTGTGGGTGGTGCAATATGTCACAGAAAATAATACCATATTCTGTAGTTGATAAACTTGAAACAGTCAACCCTATCAAAGAAAATAAATGCAAAATTACAAGAACTTTTTTGAGATAGAAAATCAGCATTGTGCTTGCGTTATCTTCTCATGGTCTGTCACCCTCATCTTAGCCATCACCTTTCGCTGACGGGCGCGCGGCTGTGAAAGCCGTCCTGCTTCATCCCTTCCCCCACAGACTCTTGACCTTCACCAAAGTCAAGCTAGTAGATAGTTATCTTAGCAGCGTGGATCATGGGAGAAAAACAGTGGAAGTTGAGCACATTTTTTTTACTGACAGTTTTACTTCCTACATCCTCTGTACTGATGGCGAGCGCTTCATCACACACAAAAACTTTTGATGTTCACAAAAGCAAGACTCATCAATTATAAAAAATAAAGAATAACACAGGACTACCAGAAACATTTTAAGTTTGTTAAATAGGTGGAAAATTATCTGCATTTCATACATTGGCAGAAGGGCCTATTCAAATTGGCACAGCTCTACATATTATTAAATTTACCATTTAATTAAAAAAAAAAAAAAAATTGTCAAATGCCCAAGACATGATCTCCGACTTCTAATCCATCTTATCTACCCCCTTCAAAAGCAATAACAGTCCGGGATCACAATATTTTCAGGTAAATACAATACTGTACTTATATATTAATTATTTTTTGTTGTGGGAGGGCGGGACATGTAAATGAGGTAAAGGGGATAAACTCTGAATGTTATATATAATTGAAATGGTATTTAATGCATTCATGAATGCAGTTGTCATAGTTGTTCTCACTTATCATTGATCTAATCATGATTCATTTATGATTTACAATCCTCTTAAATCACTTTTTTTTTATATTTAGCAAAAACTTAAACAGTAAATATACACAGTGCCTACAAACTTCACACCCCAACACACGAGAATTCCCATTACAAAATTTTATAATGTTAAAGTTAATAAACAACAAACATTTCCATCAATGCTGTCTGGTAAATACAAATAATCACAAGTGACTCACTTTTCCGCATTTTGAACTTTTGTAGCAGCATCCTCTGGCAACACATGCTTGGATGAACTTAACGATTTGTTCTTCGACACCTTCACAGCATCTGGAAGAGGAAAGCATTTGCAGTCGAATGTGCCTTACATAATGACCAAATATAACATATAGAAAAATTAATACCTTTAAAATGTTATTAAATCTGCTATAAAAATTATTTTTACAATCTGATTTGATATAAAAATATACTATTCCATTTAAAATTATAACTATTATTACCTTCAAAGTATATCATTGTTTACTCCCTGTAAGTAAGAGACTTCTTCCTTCCGTTATATTAGTCCTTATACCTCTACACTAGCACACTGCACTCCACAACCCAAAATAAAGTAAAACTCACCTACGTAATTATATTATGCACAACATATGTAACAAGTATCTGGACATCAAACTCCCTCAGTGAGAAGCGCAACAAAATAATTTCACTTGCATTCACATTCTTACCACAGTCAATCAACCTTGTCCGAGATTATCCTGACCAGTCAGTTCACAGCAACACCTTGTCTGCAACCTGCTCTCTATGGCTAACTGTAACCCATATTTTTCTTCATTATTGTTTCACATGTGCAAAGGGGAGGGGAATGAGGCTATACTGAGTGAAAACTGCACTTTCCTCCCCTCTCTCTGAACTATGTCTAGCATTGGCATGGTGGGGTTGCCCAGGTTTATTCCCAAAGCTGTGTTGCCGCTCCTACCGCACGTCACAAGATGGTGGCACAATAACCTGCTCAGTCTGGACATCAACATAACTTTTATGATGTGGAGAATACGGAAGGATGGAGCTAATGGCAGCGTGGTCATATTGGCACAAAATTACAAGGATGCCGAAGCAGGGGTTTTGATGAACAATGGAGGTTGGTACTGGCTAACAAACGTTGAAATGCAGACGGGAGAAAAGTAAAAAGTTACAGCCCAGGTTTGAATCATGGGGTGATGATGGGACAGTTGTTAGTATTTGTTCAGTTTCAACAAGTGGCAAGCATACAATACAAAATGTCTATTCTCTGACTCGGGAGGTAAAGCTGTCGTAAACATACTGGGCTACATGCACATAGCGGTTGCCTCAACACCTTCTGGCTGGTGGAAGTATCAACGTACCAACTGTCAGAGTGCCGCAACGAATGTCAGGTGTGAAGCCAAAGGTAAAGGAAGACGGAGGGGGGGGGGGGCTTGAGGTCTACATCACACATGCCCAGCACATGGTCATAAACAGCAGACAGTAGTAGCGTACCACCTCCCTAATGTTCCACTTGTTCAGATGCTGCAGCTACTTGCGAGTACAGCCACATATAATAGTAATGTTTTCACAACTTGACATGACACACCTCGTGTTCTGGAGCTCTCTAACTCCAGCGCCCTTGAGGCCTACCATCAGTGTTTATCCTCAACAATTCATCTTCAGCAGCTAGCTCCTCCACTTGTACTGCAGCTCTCTGCTGCCCTCGAAGTCCTAGCGACCAACCAGGAACTCTTCAACACTGCTCCAGCAGCCCTCAAAGACATCTTCAACACTTCTTGCCTTGCTTATCCTTCTGGTATCGGCAACCACACTACCCTCTCTGGCAGTGCTAACACCACCTCTACCCCTATGGTAGTGGCCCCCGAATATCCCTGCTGGACAATGGTTAGAGTTAGTTGGGGCCAGTTATTTTCATAGCTACCTAGCCGGATTGCCTTGTTCAGTTTAGGATCAGGTCTCCTTCACCTGGATTCACATAGTCTAACTTTCGTTAGTACAGGCCACCGTGTTTATTCCTCACAGAATAAATATGAGTTTCTCTTAAACCTCTGAGTACTATTTTCTAGGATGTTTATTCCTTCCTCAGTAGACTACTACCCACCAGAGTAAAACCGGAGACCGCGCATTTGAATCTCGTCTTACAGAATCAAATGTATGACTGCAAGCTCCCTTCACCGGGTGCACGTACGTCGAAAACTCATAGTCAACAGCCACCCGCAATGAACATGTATTATGCAGTAAGGTAGAGTCTTAACCACTAGTAACTCAATCCAAGAGTCATCAGACCACTAGTCCAGTTGATCCACTCATCTACCTCATTGTAATGTCGCCAGAGGGAGTGACATAGAGTCTGGATATCTGCCCGTACTTGGACCCACACCCACTTTCGTTGTCTAGCACCCAGAGGACACCCAATACCCTATAACCACTGTGCCTCATGTCGCCAATTAGAGGAGCACCAGGTATGGCTCTGGTCTGTTCAGCTGTAGCATTGGTATTACACATAGCCAGGGAACTTCCGTCGCCTGCTCTCCTCTCGTGAAACTGTCTGTTGTACCTGCTGTATGCCATACACCCAACGAAGTGCAACCAGGAGGCACGACAGAATAGCAAATATACACGATGCATTGGACATCTCAAGTATAGAACACTAACAACCTGCCCCGGCCTCGCTCAGGTGAGATTTACAAATATGGAATTGTTTAGGTATAAAGCAAGTATATACACTAAATGCTTAAGGTAACTAACAGAGGATTAATACTGTGTTGTTAAAAAAGTCTTTGTTAAGCGAACGCCTATTTTTAATCAAATTTTAAAAGACAAAAATTGTTACTGTGGGTCGTCCTTAAAAGATAAACACATCCTGTCGCTGACTTTTTATTTTACTTTTTTGAGATCAACAATTCTGTAACACATTAAGTTGGTGTATCTCTCATGGTTTAGTCAGTGTAAGGCATGTAAGTGCCAGAAAAGTGGTTTTTTCCGACTTTATTAGAAAACTTCAACATTTCTCTACTATACTTACAGTCAGGAAATTCTCTAAATGATGGTAAAAACTGCATCAAAATCCGTAAAGTAGTTAGAAGCCTTAGCCGAATACACATGCAAACACAGCCGGGCGACTTTCTTTTATACTATGTATAGATGCACGTCAATGAAACAAAATGAACTTACCAGTGAAATAAGGACTTCCCGTTAGAAAGGAAGAGAAATACAGGCTTGCGCCTGATATAATAAACCCACGACTTTCTCAAGAAATAAAAAAAATAAAATTTATATTGTTATAAATATTTACTAAAAGTTTCAGAGTTGATATTGCACAAAATAGTTATCAGTTTTTTGTATGTCTTTTGAGGGTAATATGTTTTAATTGTATGTAGGTGGTCCGTACAACATTAATTAATATTTGTAATTTTAGTCAATTAAGAGTACTCATGTTTGTTTGTACGCATTGTCAGCAGCCCTAGCATGAATCGTGCATGCCCAGAGAGCTCAAATTACTTATATTTCGAAGAGATATCCCCAACAAAAGAGAGGGGTAAGAGAGTTCAACCTGGAGGAAGTTGTCCTACGAAGTCACCCACTCAGCAAAGCCAGCAACAAATTCAGCGCTGGCCTTGCTGACAAATGGGATGGGCCATACCGTATAGTAGGCAAATGTGACAACGTTTACTGGGCCGAGGATATATGCGGGCGAATTTGTAAGGCCACCAGAGGTCAGATACGACCATACCCAGGGGACATGCCTATGCTTGGGGATGGTGATGCTGAAGGGGACACGTATGGCCAATCGGAAGAAGAACCTCCATTCAAGAGGAAAGAACCTGAAACCGAGCCAGGACCTTCAATGAGACCCGAACCAACGCCCATCGTGGTTGAACGGGTGCCTAGTTACATCGCACCATGGAAACCAGATGTTGAACAATGTCAAGGAAATTTTCTGTAAGATCAATGCCCACGCAACTACGCCGATAAAATAGCAGAAACGAGATCCAGCTGCTCTAAATTATCCTGACGGAGTCCCCGCGACAGAGAACCCGTCAAACACCCCGTCGATCAAGCAGCATCAGTGAGTGATCGGAAGTACCTTCAGTGAGGGCATTAGGAATCACCCTGGCGCCTACTTCCCCACCTAGTACAACTACAGAACCGGAAGTTACAGCTGTCCCAACTTCAGAGAGGTCGCCTTCAGACAATGAAGTACATGCTGCCACTAAACCACCAGAAATTACGCTCAGCAAGAACGCACCTACTGTGGAAGAGGAAACGCCAGTGGCAGTGGTCAAGGTCTTTCCAGCTTCCACGAAGTCGACCACTACACCCAACAGCGATAAATTTCCGCAGCCCAGGAAGTTGAGCTCCGGCGATAAGAACCTGCCATGCAGGATCTCCCGCCTACCACGATGTCGAGCTGCCACGCTGGAAGTGCTCCGCCTACAGAACCTCCTATACAGGATCTCCCGCAACCAGGGACGTCAAGCTTAAACAAGAGTGCTCCGCCTCAACCACCTGCCACGCAGGTAGACCCACTTATTGGGACGTCGAGCTGCCACATTGGAAGTGCTCCGCCCCGTCATCTTGCTACGCAAGAAGCTGCACCCGTCAAGACCATCAATGCCATCCACGACCCCTCAACAGGCACATCACCCGCAGTGTAGGCTGACAATCTCCCTTCCACTGCCTTGCCCCAGGACCTGGCCACCGAGACCGTCGATGCCACCCACGACCTGGAACCATGATGAGCTGGGCTGCTCACAGTCAGGGTGGAGACCTTTCTTCCCCACACTGCCCTGTCAAAGAAACATCCTGCCCTATGATTGGTACAAATCTGTGCAGTTGGGGTGGAAGGGCTGACCCTCCCCCGCACTGCCTCTACATCCCTTGAACAAGTGCCCTCTCACTTTGTTAAAGCAGCAGCACCTGAAGCAGAAGCTACAACGCTCCAGGCTGCTCCACGACGCATGATGGCCCCACATACTGCCAAGGCCACCTACACACCTGACCGGTACAGGGAATCGCCATGGAGACCTACAACCAGGTACGTGTGGCTGTACCCTCAGCATGCTGCCCTTCGTCCCAAGATCAGTGATAATGAGGGGGAAGATCAGCATCGCCAATAGTGCGAGCACTTTAAAAACTGTTTAATAGTCGTAAACCACTACTATGTGCACATGACAAAAGGACTCATTATAGACCTAGCACAAGCACTGCATTTAATTTAGCCGAAAACCAAAAGACAGTGACGTAAGCACAACAATCACATTTAGGCTAAATTAAAAGAATCAATGCAGTTCCAGTATAAAGAATCAATGAGGTAAATGAGCAAGTAATTAATCACTTGGCTACGCGATAGTTCACTTTTTATTTACAACTGTAAAAAGTTGTACAGCAATAACTTTTGAACACATATTTTACACCTCATGGTTCGAGTGTTTCAGTGGCTGACAGCCCACGTAAAAAGTAGCATTATAAACAGACACTCTCCACAGTGACAGTAATAGCTACGATAATTAGTATAACGTGCGGACACTCATACAGTACGTGTAATAGGTGAAGACGAGATGTCCATTGTTTACATGTTCGAATTAGCTTTCGTTCACAGAACTCTTAGTTAATTTTAAATTTTTTTTATAATGTGATATGTAGTTACAAATTTAAATATGCTCATAACTGTTTTTAAGTGTGTATGTGAAGATCACCAGCAAGAAAAAAATGTCGTTTTGTAGGAGGGTTTTTGTTTATTATGCTCATATGTGTACATTCTAACAGTGCTTTTGTTTGCAATATCTTATACACCTTGTCTAATTCATAGTCTGAGTGTTAAAACTCTTTTAATGTGGCACAAGATATTTTAACTTCCATGTTTTGTTTATGAGTGTATATGTATGTAACCAGTTACCATTGTGTGCATAACTTGCCACATTGTTCAAACATGTAGTGTATTCGTTTAGCCGGTTAACCCAGGTGTTGAACGGTCTGTGGTTAGCCACTTCGCAATATGTCACACGCAACTGTTTAGCTTGCTGACAAACACAAAGGTTCACTGGCAAAATTTTCCTTTTCTTTCTTAATTCACTGCAGCAAGCTCCAGAATAGTAGTGGCATTTCCCCGCCTTCCGCGAGTAAGACTTGTACATTTTATAAATAGTCTTACTTTCATTCCCCTCGATTTATTGTGTCATTCTTTTTTTAATAATTTTTCTTTCAGAGTTTACGTAAAATTTACTTGTAATATCCACCAGCGCTACGCTGGTTCTTGTGAATGGCATGCATTATGAAAAGTAGGCCTGTGGGGACACCCAGTACACGCGGCTTCCTACCCCAGTAATCTTTGCACATGGGGGAATACACATTCTCACTATATCAGCAAAACCCGATAACCAGGACGAAGGGCAGAGAAGGATGCATGCCCATGCGCCACCCGCACGAGAGAAAGCTTCAAGGTCGCCAGCGGGTCGACACCACGTAACGTCTCCTCGTTTCACCTCACGCCGGCTAGTCCTCCTGAGCGCACAGAACACACGCCGCTACAGCGGTGAACACCCTACATTAAGGGTCCCGCCTACCTGTACGGGAAATAAATTTTTTTGTGCTGCCTACCTTGCACGTCTTCCGACGTTTACCCCGACATTCTAGAGACTGTCTAAACGTTCCAGAGGAGGGGGCTACGTCTTTCTCCACTATCTTTTTCACGATGAGTCATCATCATAACCAGGGGGGGGGGGGGGAGGGCAAATAGACATGTGCTGCTTCTACACCTATTATAATACGACTCCGACTCATCGCCTAAGAGTACTGCTTCCAACACTACAGACGTGAGCAACATGTTGCCTACCCCTACAGGCTACGGGAACTTGTGTTTTTCCTTCTCACCTGGAAGGCATGCATCTCTGGAGGCACCCCCCCCCCTCCCCACTCTTACATGAGCTTGACGCCAACAAACTGCTTAGACCTCAGGCACGATTGAGCAGACCCGAAGCCAGAACCGCTGACAAGATAATTCTCACGCCACCCAGGCCCTGAGGACTTCCCGCCTCCCCCCCCAGCAGCCAAGCTACAGCTATATAAGTCCGGCCGCAGCCAAGCTACCACTATATATAAGTCCGGCCGCAGCCGAGCTCTGAAGTAATTCTTTCGCATCTCTAGTTGCACCGCCCACAGCACTCTTAGTGCTCGGGAGCTTTGCAGAAGTTCGAAGCCTACAAGTACGCCTTCACTGCAACCAACTACGTACGCCGATGACCAGTTAACCCGGCAACATGAAATTTCTTCTTTTAACTTCCTTTGTCTCCTCTAGACACCTTTAATTAGTAGTTTAACTGTAACTATTATTTTTCGTCTAAAATAAGTTTTACCAATTTATTCAAAAACCAGGTCACCTACACCTGGAACCGCACAGTTATCTTCAGCTATCCTTGACATTGTGGGAAGTAGCACAGGTCACGTGTCTATTGAACTTTCAATAACCACACATTGCTTTCTACTTTGCTACTTTTATTTCCAGGGTATATATCTGTACTCACAGTTGGAGGTAGATTACGCTGTGCATTGCCAACGGAATCCGGGGAAGTTATTAAACCGAACTAAGAAATACACATTAGACGGCTACCTGTTACTTCCCATCAAACACACAGCACTATTAGTGTTCGTGGGGAAGAAACTGTAACGCCCCAACCACTAGTAACACCCTCACACCGGGAGACACGACACACTCGGGTTGCTTCGCACCACTCGCACTATTAGTGCGCGGTGACGGTGATCTGCAGTGCTGCCGGGTATTCTGGGTGGACGCACAACCAGTAGGCTTGGCATGACTACGGCTCAACGTCCCTGATCAGTCCGCCTATGGTGTGGGATCAGTGGGGACTCTTATCGAGACGGCCGACAAGTCACTATTGGAGTACACTGTTAGTATTTCTGTTTCAGTGCACTGCGTGATTCATAGACCTCTTACCCTATGCCTCATGAGAGGAGTGGTAGGAGACGTAGAGAGCAACACCTGGCTCACCCTGCTGCCTGGCAGAGGAGAGTATCACACTATCCTACACAGGATAGACAGGCGGAAAGGGTCCGTGCCTCCTAACTCGGACGTCAAGTAGTCGCGCCTGCACCTGTAATATTAATTGAGTTTCCACTGTGTGTATGTACCAGCTACAAGTATCACCCTGTTGTCTACGGCTTCTTAACCAGAGTGGAAGTTCGCCTTGGTGGGAGGACAACTTGGTCTTCTGGACGAAAGAAGCACGACTATGGAACATTCGCGCAGGCATTCACCCTGCTTAAGACTAAACTTACCTCAACTACCTAAATAGAGGTGAGAGTGTATCAGAACTAGTCAACACTCCTTGCCTCATCCCTGCTACCTAAGTCGCTTTTGGTCTAGCGAGTAAAATCTGTAACTACCGTGTTCAGTCAGTCTAATTGGACATGCGTCAATACGTAAAATTAATTAAAGAAAAACTTCAAAATTTCAACACAGTATGTTGGAGAAATTATGTTTCTTTTACACTCAGTTTAAATTTACCCACATATTATTTGCAAATAAAATAAAAATATTAATGAATTTGAAAAGCCAAAATGAAGAAGTTAATAATGCTACAAGCCAAATACAAATGCCATAAGCCCCAATTATAGGTACTATTTTTTAAAGTCTCTGCTGCCCTTTATCCAAACTGAGTTTCTCAATTATTAAATATTTTAACATAACAAAGCTGCAAGAGGGAGGGAGGCATACTCACGTCGGGACAGCTTCTTCTTGTCAGGACGTGAATGGAGGGGAAAGGTGGCCTGTGGCTGACCCAGCACAATCGATGCACTGCGACACACATGTTTCACACGTGGCCCCTTCAGTTCCAGCTGCTGCCGTCGTATCTCTTCAACACCTCCCTCCTTCCTGTTGCCTACACAGCCACCACACACACACACATCACACATCACACACTCCTTATTAACTAACTGTCAAATACAAACCAATAAGACGTTTGTACTTGCCTTTCACCTTCACCAAGTTTTTTGCTGCTTTCTTCAATATCTTCGTTGTTGTCAAATGATTGAACTGGGAATTGTTCTTCCTTTCCATTTTCTTCTGCTCATTCTTTTTCTTCACCTTGAGTCTTTTCTCCAGTTGAAATTTCTTCTCGGGCCTGAGTCTCTTGTCCAACTGAGATCTCTCAGAGTGTAGCCTTTTCTCCAACCGAACTTTCTTCTCAGCCTGTAACTTTTTGCCTGGTTTAAGTTTCTTCCCTGATCTAAATTTCTTCTCCTGAGGTCTCTTCTCTTGGTGTATTTTCTTCTCCAAATTATGTTTTTTGTCTGACTGAAGTCTCTTTTCTTTCTGGAGTTTTGTATCTGACTGAAATTTCTTTTCCGACTGAAATTTCTTGTCCAGCTTAAGTTTCTTCTCCAGGTTAAACTTCTTCTCTGGCTGAAGTTTTTTCTCTGGTTGAAAATTCTCCTCTTCCATATCCTCTTTTTGGATGATCATTTTCTTCAGCGATGCCAGTGCAGCCTTCCGCTTAGAACGTGCTAAGGTAGGAAGGTGCCTACAAAAAGAGAGTGAAAAAAAAAAAAAAAAAAAAACAATCTTATATTATCTACAAAGTTTACATAAGTATTACGTATTGGTACAATAGGTTTTAAGGATATGACAGCATTGCAGTGAAACCTCATTAATTCAAAATCTCAAGTCTGAAATTTTTTACTTGAAACAACAATATTTTAAATAACCAAATTTATAGAAAAGTTTTTAGTGAATTTATTTTTGTTCTTTTTTCTATGTGATAAACATTTGGTACATTGCAATACATATTTACAGATGTACCACCAGCTTATTTTCCTGAAAATCAGGCACTCAAATGGTACAATAGTATAAAAATATAATAGTATGAGAGACATTTATGTACATGGATGTTTTTATTGAAGTGATTGCTGATGAGAAGATCTCCGCAGGCATGCAAACTTAAACAGCAATATTTTAGAGATTGCAAATGGTACTAAAGAAAATAGGGTAAAAAACACTTTGAGTTTGTTGAGCAAACCAAGCATGAATTCCTTATCTCATTATAGCTTCTACACTGGACTGCAATCTTTCTGTTAACAACTACTCTCTGTGAGACTTTCAGCTGTGGCCTGTCGTTTTGTGGAGTAATAATAAAGATAAAAGTATGCTGCACTTTTTTACATTACATTAAATATCCTTTCTTAAAGTTCCTGTATTTTATACTGTATCTGCGGTTAACGCTAAGGTAAGCACTCTTGAAATCAACCTTTTAAAATTGTCTGTCAATGTATATAATTAATGTAAGCAATGAACGTGATAGTCTTAGTTAGGTTGGCAGCAAACTACGAGATGCAGTTCGATATTTTAATGTCTTACTAGTCATAAAGTGAAGAACTGTTGTCACTACAATTCAGTTTCTTGTTGTTGCATGAAAATAAGAATAAAATTGACGTCTTCTTCAATAATAATAAAAGACTGCTACTCATCAGTGCAACTGCAGCCCTGGCAGTTTGTCTCCAGTGCAACCAAAAGAAGAACCAGCGGCACCGACAGCTACATACTTAGACACGTTCTGTCCCCTACGGACCTGAGAATAAAGCTCGCCCAGAGGTTTAACATTACATTACACCCACCAGCAACTGCCTCTCCTAATAGCTTTGCAACAGAGTGACTTTCCCAGGGTTTTTTACCTTCCGCCTAGCCCATAGGGAATTAGGAGATAGCACCTCTGCATCTGTGTTTATTTCCTTAGGGTCAATAAACACCGATCTTACCAGCTCTCTTGACTTTCACTCCAAGCTCTTTCCTTGTGTCATATCGGAGCTGGAGGACTCAGCAGGAGACAAGGTTTTGCTGTACTGAATTTACACGCACAACACACCAGCACATCCTTGGAAGGCCACCCATTCTCTGACCCGGCAGTGAACGGTAGAGCCACGATACTAAGATACCATCCCCTGGAAGTTTACTTGCCGGCTCAAAGTCGCCCCCCACCTCACCGTTCACTTTGTGGTGCCGAGGAGGGGATCTTCTTGGAGTCCGGGGAGACCAGTGACCACTCACCTCACCAGTATTGAAAGGCCACCTGTGGAACGAACGGTAGAGCAATGACACTAGGTACGCTCCCGGAGGGATAGGTTTGCCGGCCAGGGTGCTCAACTCTCACCGCTCACTAGTGGTGCTGAGAGAGTTGCATTCTGGTGCAGGGAAACAATACCCCCACGGGACAACACCGCAAGGTTTTCCCGCAACCATCACCTCGCAGCTCACACCTTCTCTACCTGGTAGAGGAGTCGAGAGTGAGGCGGCATTGGCAGCAGTAATCTGCACCTATCCATGGACACACACAAACTGTCTACCTCCTGCAGCCCCGATTTTTGTAACTAATGCCTTACACCCATAAGGGCGGAGTTGAGAGAAGGGCCAAGAAGGCGAGAGCAATCTCCAAAAATCCCCAGGGGCTACATATTCTTCCTAGCGGGTCCATGTTGCTTAGTCCATATGAGCAAGCTGCATTACTGAGCTGCCTCACCGTACCAACACCCAACATCACGCCCGTAAACTTGTTCGAGCCATCCACCAAGGTTGCGGAAGGATACCCCTCTATAGTGCAGCAGGCACTGTTCGGCATGCAATTCACCACCACACCGGAACCACAGCCAAGTACCACACCAGCACATACCACCCCTCAGTCAAGTGCTACTCCGGTAGAGGGAACAGAGACAGTACCGGCACGTACCGAACCACCTCCACCCTATTGCACCACCTCCAAAACCTGCACCATGCCGCATAAAGATTGTCGAGCCCGACTTCGTTCGGAGTCGCTGACCCACCAGGCCCGTGTTTTACACCTGGTAGGACCCCGTGCCCAGACATGAAAAAACCGCCTTGAGACATGACTCATCTAGCATCGAGTAAGTCACCCAGGACAGGGACAGTCAATCAGCTGGGACTGTCATGCGTCCATCGTATCACATTTATGTTTCTAACTCTTTCACATCAATACCTGGCTGACACAACATTCAAGTTAGCTGATTCAGTGTATTTGTATGTTTTTTATCATGTCCACACTGAAGTGTCAACAAAAGAGCAGTTCATGTACGTGATTTTTTTATGTTGCACCGGCACATATACCCAAATAAAAGTGAGGTAAGTTGCGTGTGCAGCATTCTGCATACTCTACTCCCCTCCTTTCGTAATTTTATAAATAGCCTGAAGCCACAAACTGTAGATGAGCTTGTTAACTGAGCAAGGCATGTAGAGACGAATAAAAGAAAGGCGCTCCTAGACAGACTGGCACGTGCCGCTGCCAAGGTCGCTGCCCCAACCTCTCTTTCGGAGTGACAAGCTGGTCGCTGCAGGCCCACTCCTCCCGAACAGCAGTGAGTCTAAAGGTCATGCCCTTGCCAGGATTGTCTGAGTAGGCATTCCAGAGGTGACTGCCCTGCCCTGCAGGAAAGGAGAAGTGAAAGGACGAACACAGGAGTGCCGGACACATTGTAGCATCCCTGCCACAATAAGAGGCCGGCCCAGGCAACCAAAGCCCAGTCCAGACTCCAGGTTCCGGGTAATGAACCTTCTTCTCTGAATGAGCCCCAGTTGCAGGTTCACATCGATGATAAAATTGCCATAGCTACACTGGATACAGCAGCTGCGGGCAATTTTATTAAAAGTGACCTACTTTCACTGCACCAGCAAGCCAGTCTGGCCCCCACGGGACAGACTGTCCTCATGGCACACTCCAAAGTTCAGTTGAAGTTAAGAGGTGAGATAACTCTAACTTACGGGTTCACCATAAGTCGGGTAGGGTTAACTTCCTAGTTGCCCCTAACCTCGATGAACAGGTGATTTGGGACTAACATGGTTGCAGTTAAACCACTGCATAACAGACTGCGGGTAATGACACACCCTCCTAGGGAAGAATAGGAGCTTGGTGGTCGATTGGAAAGGGAACCTAGTCAAGGCTACCCATCCTTCTGCCCCAGTCCGCCTCATCCAGCTCCAGGTAGGAACACCCTATAAGCACCAAAATCACAGGCGGTTGACTTCTCCTCTGCTGTTGGGCCCGAAAGCTTGTTGGCTTGTTGGGCCTGTCTATGGGACTTCTTAAGACAAAGTGGTGGTGCAGGTGTGTGGGCTTGGAGTGATGATTTATTTCCCGTCCAACTGTTGCCTTGGAGGTCGAGCCTGCCCCGGGCAGGGGAACCCGGACTTCTGGCAGGCAATATACAGGAGAACCATTTCCCTACCCCTAACAAGGACACCCCACCACAACAGGAGTATTAGAGCGGCATATCCACCCGGACTCTGCCCTCGACACGCTGTCGCTGAGGTGTTCTTCAGGGAACCCCTAGTCAAGCAGAATCTGAGCAGCATGTTAGCCAGAACATTGCCCTCTGCACCCAGACCCGACTGCCAATGTACAGCAACCATTCATGGTGGGATGTTTTCTTGGAAACCCAACATTTTCCAGGCATTACGGGGAAAGCTTCAGGACAGAGAGATTCTGTCAGAGGCCCCCATGCCCCAGCCAACTGGCGATGAAGGAGAGGCAGAGTTCTCACCTAGACACTGCCCTCTGACCAGTGTAATATTGAAGGTTAACAACCCTCGGCAGGCCGCTGAGTTTGAGGTTCAGAAGAATCCTTGCCCTCAGCAGTTGACGCAATCCTTGAAGATCCCACTGACGAAATAACCGCCCCATCCAATGGTACAGCTGTCTACTCCGAGTTCCCTACCACCCACGCCACCTCCAGGAGACGTGGAACCAACCGAGGAACAGCTGCATGGTGCCGCAGACAAGCCACTGCTGACCTCCCCAGCACCCGAGAGCCCTGGTCAGCAGCCTCCCCAACTGCCAAGGAAGGAGATGGCATCTTAGACATGGCCGAGCAAGCTGGGACGCCAGCCGTAACTCCGCTCCTGACCATCACGTCCAGTACCAAGGACGTAACGTCAACCACAAGCGTCAAAGAGAACTGAGAGGATGCACCCTCCATACGCCCTTCAATGGCCACTTCTACAGCTTCACCAGCAGGTATCTGACCCCGCACTTGCCCGAGACGGACACACAAAGACAGTGAGTCGGGCCAGAAACTCAAGGAGGTAGAACCTACTACGGACATTTACACTGCTACTACCTCACCTACAGTCCAGTTGGACACCAGTAATACTGGCATCCAGCCCCTGCAAACTACAGTAAAACTTCACTACAACCATCAATGGACCCAAATTACCACTTGTTTGTTATAATAAAGTTCTTTATAATGAAATCAAAAATTTTAGACATCGTAGTTTGTTTAATCAATAAATGAGTTGAAATTAGGGGGTGTATGCATTTTTAAAATGCCAGTTATAATATAGGCTATAGAAATTCTGTGTATGTACATAAACATGCATACGTAGGTATGTACTACACAGAAACAATACCATAAAAAGAGTTAATAATGTATGAATTAAGAATAGAGTACTATATACGTATAATTTGCATTGCCTCTCTTTGCGTAAATTATGAGTAATAAAAAATTTGCAATCCTGAGAATTAGCCGGTGTAAGAGCGAATCCCTATAGTGTACTTCTGCACACACTAGTTTTTGATGAGGCAACACACTGTTGTTCCGGCCCGGCCTTTCAGCGGTGGGTAGAACTTCCGGCCGTTACAACAGTGGAACAGAGCTTAGATGGCAGCAGTGTCGTTTTATACAGAAGTGTACAGGTGAAGTCTCCATGACGGGCACTCCTCTCTCCAAACAGGCCATTACAGAGGCGGTAGAATAGGGAGGTACCTCCGTCGACTAGATTCCACTTACGGATATGTACCTAAGGTGGTTCGGGTGCTCCCAAAGATCTATCACACAGCAGAACTCAGTTTGCCTCTCAGATTGTGTGTGTATCTTTGTACACGGATTTGCCAGCTTTCCCTAAAGATGAATTTAAGTTCAACTTTGCCTTAATGGCTTAAAGTATGGAGTAAATATACCAATAAGAGAACACTAAAGAATTAAGTTTCAAAAGCAATATGTTTTGTAATTAAATACATATTTTGACATATGGGTCCACACACTCATAATAAAAGGAAAATAACATTAATTAAGAAATAAAGGTAGTTAACCCCACTTGAGGTCAGGCGAAGGCAACCTGAATGCAAAGCTAATATTCTAATGTTTGGAATTGTACTAACAAGAAAGAATTAATTCAATTAAAGCCAAACAAATTAAATTCCCTCATTTAATTATGGCGTGTTCAGAAGGAACATAACTGAGAGGGGTCCATTACCATATGGGCAACGAAGAACCAGAGGGGATGTCATCACCGTGACCTGAGTTACCTGGAGGTGGTTGACCAAGGAGGAAGTGTGGGGTGATCCTCCAGAGTTGTTGACTTCTGACGATGTAGAGGACCCTCTGGTGGACGCTGGCTTATCGACACACAGTCTCCTCAGCAATGAAAACAGCAGGACTCGAGGGCCTGGTACTTGTGCACCCTTGCAGCGGTGGAGCAGGGTTGGCAAGCCCTTATCCTTGGCTGACACCTCCAGCCATTACAGCAGTAAAGGTGCAGAAAACTGCCCTGAGGCCTGCTTTGCTAGTACTTTTATACTAGAATTTGTAAGTTGTAGGACCTCAGAAGGGTGAGGGGGAAGCTATCCTCGCCTCACAGGGGTTGAGAAAATCAAAGCTTCAGATGGGGTGCCCTTTTCTTATCACCAGTGATGTAGGCGTTGACATATCTTTTCGCCTCATCTGAAGGCTCTCGTGGCTGTGGTGCTCCAGTAGAATGTGTTCTGCTCTCTAGCGGGGTGCAGCGGAACTGGCGCGACCTTCCTGGACGGTGTCAGCAGCTCTGCAGATAGCGTAGATGTGACGGCTTCTTGGCGAGTTGCGGTGAACAGTAAAATCTAGGAGCACGTGTCTGTAATATCAGTTGGGACTTGCCAATGTATCCTGAAGGCATGTGTCCCCCCTTAATTACTGTTTTAAGTGTCGTGACGTGCCCCATAAGGATTATTGCGTCCAAGATAGGACGAAGTCATTGCATAGTGTGCGTTTCCTAGAAGCGTAGAAATGAATCATGAGTCGAAATAAACAGACTTTAATGTAATATAGTGAAAATAGGCAACTAGACTAATGAATACATTACAAAATGTAGACAGAATGCACAATTACTCACAGGGCAGTACTTATGGATAGACGCACACACACAAAAGTCAAACTAACATATTTTCCACACCCATCCGCGGACGTGCGAAGTTTCACTTGCTAGGCCAACTTCATCAGGTGGCGAGTGGCGGCACACTGTAGTGAGCTGTGTATAAAATAATCTAATATTTTTTTAAAATATTTACATTATTTTTAAGAAAAAAGCTTCAGTTCATTAATTATCCTCACTGCTAAGCCGAGATGCACAAAGTCTATGCTCTAAAACTGAGTTACGTAGAGACAATTTTTTTAAAATAATAACTGTTCTAATTGCAAACTGTGCTAATTTCCAAAAGAATTCTTATTAATTATTTTATAAATCTTACTTCAGGGTATCTTTGACCTAATAATTTTCTCAGCTCAAGTAACGTTTTTTTTTCCTTTATAATTAATTTCATGTGTTGTTGGTACCAACCACAGATATCTTTCCTAAATGAAGTGAAGTAACAATCTGTACACATAATAAACTTGAAATTTTACCCAAACTTTTATTATGTTTAAAGCACATAGCTAAAGATTTTTACACTGTAATTTTATAAACAAGTTTATCACTCGATGTTGGTAATTAAGTGTAAACAAGTTATTTAGTGTACTTGTAGTCTCTCTGTGTGACATACAAATAGTACGTCAGTTCTGAACATGTCCGATATTTTTCCTTCATCAGTCGCCTACAAAATTGAACTATGAACCATTAATACATTTTGCTGTATACTACGCCTGCTGTACACAGCGGAAGCCCGGAATACCGCTGCACTTATACTGTAGATTCAGTTAAACTGCAAGGCAATTTATGTCACCCAACCTGAAAAAATAACTAAGTGGAAAACATGTGGTCAGCTAGGTATGTGGTCTGTTGGCGGGTGGTCGTGAGTCGGAGGCGGAGGGAGGAGCGGGCGAATGTTCTCCCTCCTTTCAGCGCAGAGATTTATTCTACCAATTCACTAAGCCCATATTGTATGGTTTTTCCATATTAAGTTTTGTTGGCGTGGTGCAATGTATTTAATGGAAGAATTCCTAGTGGCCCTTTTTTCATGTGCCCCTATTATATCTGTTCTGCTGTTTGGTAGTAAACAGGCCAAAAGAAATGTGACTGTAGCAAACTTTCCATTTTATCTGGGCATTGGATCAGTGTGGGGGATGGCGCGACAACATTCTAAGCCGTATACTTGCAAGTGTCCTGCTGTCACACATTTCTGGCACTTACAAGTTAACATGAAATGTGCATCCATTGTATAGAGTAATACATTTCAGCAATTACAATTATTCTATGCCAAAATGTTTAACTAAAGTAAGTTAAAATACGCTGGAATACTATCATAAAAGGGATGCAGACTTGTGTGCGCATTCAGTATAAAATTGGCTTGCAATGCAAGGGTCTCTGGGTTCAGATTCTGAGCAAGGTAGAAACTCAAGTCATTTAAAAGCCTATTTAATCTCCTACAGAGTATACATACGTATTTATTATAATAATGTTGTGGATACTTCAAGGATATAGGAAAGCCAAATTTCCCATTTCTGGGGAAAAAATTACAAAATTTCAGGCAGGCTTCCAAATTCATGCTTCTCAGTCTTTTACAGGCCTATAATTAATCTCCTACGGGATACAGCACTACATGAGCTATATAATTATGATGTGGACACTTTAATCATAATGTGTTTATAGAGGCTCTATACGGCATATCATCCAGTTTTCAACAAAAAATTCAGAAATTTGAGGCGTGCAACGTTATTGTCCAGAATACACGCACATTAGGAGGACATACGTCCATGGACTGCGGACAAGCTATTGTGGACAAGGCTTAATGTAGAAAAGCGGCCTTTCTGTCAATGCCAGAAATAATGCACTTTTTATGTTTTTGTTTTAGTTTGTAAATGCAAATGAGACGAGCAAGCGAAATGTTTCACAACACATGAGGCACTGTTAGATCCCATCTGAAGCACAAGAATGATTCGACTTCTGTTTAGTTTCATTTCGACATGAGCTTCCTTCCTCATCCTCACTTCCTCCCAACCGGCCCAACAGGGGGCATAGGTGACCCGCCTCCTCCAACCCGCTTGACTAACCACGTGCAGCGAACACCACCCTTGGTGGAATAAGTGCATCCTTTGCCTGAAAAAAGCGATAATTTTTTTTAGGCATTCTTGCTTGAATGCATGTGACCCCCTTCATTACGCCACATTTCTTTTCATCGGTTTCCCTCCCTCCGGTGCTGTCACGTTCAGTAATGCAAATTTAAAAAAAATTCCAATATAGGAAGGGGCTAAACATATCACGAGTTATAGTGGTAAATAACAAAACTTGCACCCTGTTTAACAGATAGGTGCCATGCACATTAGAAAACCGGCTGTTTTTTTTTTTTGCTACTGTACTCGGTCACTCCCGGAATAACGTGGAAAAGCTACAACACGGGTCTGAGTTATGTCTCCAGTAACTGCGTATCAGGTTTCTACTGTACTACATAGTAAACCCAACCTTCAAAGGTAACCAAAAATACATTTGATGGTGCCCCCAAACAAATGCAAGAAAGTTACAACTTAAGTTCAGCCAGTACAGCAAACACTTATACAATTATCAATTCAGCATGCAATATTTCAGTAGACTACTTGCAAAATTAATCACAAACACTACAATCATATTAACACCACTTGAATAGGGTATTAAACGGACCTTTACTTTTGAGTCAATTAAAAGCAGACAACCGAAAAATGAAAGAAATATGCAGTACTGACATGCAGTATAGATTATCTGCAAAGAGACAAGGTCAGAGTGAAGGCACGTACTGAGAAGGCAGGGACGGCGAGGACGGGGTCTCTCCTAGGTGCCGCGGTGGCAAGTTGGGAATGAAGGTCGGACGTGCAAGTGAGTGGTCGCTCAGGTCCTGCATGTCGGGGGGCAGCATGCGAAGCAACTGCTCCAGCAACGCGCGTGGCATCGTGAAGGCACGTAGGCACATCTGCAGCCAGCACGCGGGACAGCGTGCATTATGCGCACACCACTCCAGGCTGTTGGACGTGCGCCACTGCTGGTTGCGCACCACCGATGGGACCCGGCACATCCCTGTGGGCAACCATGCACCGGTGAGTACTAGGCAGCACAACACTCACTACCTTTATTAGCAGTCCACAGTTATGATATATCAGTGTTAGAGGTGTTGATGTAGCTCATTTCAAACTGAGCCTTTCTGAAGAAGCCACTGTAAAAACACCTGCTCGCAAATGGCTACATCTTAACCTAAACAATGCATAGCAACTCCATCATAACGTTGGCATGAAACTGAAAAGCAGTACCAAGTCTAGAAACGTGCAACTCTAATGGTACCACATGACAATAACAAATAACATTTTATAACTTGATAATATTTCTACCAATATCAAAGTGCCACTTCCGTGGCAGATCAATACTGGACATTTGAGTTGATGACAACGTACACTTTTACACATGGTAGACAAGTGGACAATTTGTTGAATGGAAAAGACAAGATAGCCTTTAAAAATGGCCTACCAACAACACTATATCCTGCAAGATAACTGGAAACAATTTCCAAATGTCACAGTAACATCTAATTTCTAAATTAAAATATAAAACACAACTTTTACTCACTCGCTTTTTACATTCACTAACATATGGCTACACAAAATCACTAACGTAAATTTTTCCCAAACAAAGCGAATGAAAAAAAAAAACTACACATGCATGAGCCACCTTGGAACTCAATGTTTAAGAACAGCAAACATTAAAATAAAATTAAAAAATATTTGCTAAAAATATTACACATCAATTACACAATGTTTTAGAGTTAACCTCGAAAATAACTCTATTGCATTCAGGAACTAATTTTATGAGCAATTTTACGAGGCCATTCTCGGGATATGTAAAAAAAATTAATAAAATTTACGAAAAAATCTTAAAACATCTCAGCAAAAATATGAGAAATCACAAAAAACATTGATTAAAAATACGTTTGCTAGTCCACAGTGATAAAATATATGTGACGTAGTGTCACTACTCTTAATTGGTATGCCGTTACGCAATATGACAAGAAACAAAAATAAGGTGCAAGTCAACCAAAAACTGTGGCAGTGGTAGTTTGGAGTGAGCACTTATATCTACACCCACCCTTCATGCCCACAAGTTCTCTCTCGCGATGGCAGTACACAGTCCACTATAGCATGAAAAAAATAAATAAATAAACAAGGCCGACCAATAATAACAAGAGTTAAAACACCCCACCTTTTCCCCCCTTCAGCACACAGCATCATGATCACTTCTTCAGGTTAGTTATTGTGCGCATGGTGTCAGCTTTTGGATATGTTTTGTGATATTTCTGTGTTTGCTTTCACAAAATTCCTGTCAAATGAAAATCACATTGTGCACTTTGAAGAGAACAACAGTGCTATAAGAAAGAAAGTACGAAAAAGCAATTAAAAGTTTGGTTTATGGAGTATTTTTTGTGTGTTGAAATAGTTAATTGTTCGTAACTTTAAGAGTATTAAGAATTTTACAAAAGAAATTGTGTATAGGCTATTCATGGTACCGTGAGCATTTTGAAAGACCTCTCATTTAGAACAATAGTCAATAAATATATTTTATTTTATTTTAGCCTTAAGACATTAACTTGTGAGTGCGGTGGCATCTACAAATTGTCTTTATTACTTACATGGCAGTATTTATTTAAAGAGGTGGTTAACCGATAAAATATGGCTGAAATATAAAAGTAACTAGGGCCTCAAAAGTGCTCATTTTATTGTGAACAGCCCATAGCAATGTAGCTCGCACCGAGATTAACATTAAAGTTACGAGTGGCACACGTGCATGTTTGAAAGTCAAAAAGATACAGCAAGCCTTGGCATGAGGAGGGAGGGGGGATATGTATATATACATATATATAAGCTGCACTTAGTCGCGTACTATCATCTTCCCTCGCCTTTCACAGCTTTGAGCTCTACCCCCCCCCCCCCCCAAACCAACTTGTACACTTGCCTGGCATTGGCGTCGCATCTCGGTTTCTGAGAAGTGGAAAATCTACATGTTTGAGCTTGTGATGTCGTAAAACAATTTTTTGTTAGTAGTACAATACAGTCTGTGGGGATGCTCATGTGTGACATTGCTGGTTAACGACAGACATGATTTTATATTATAATGTGCTCCAGTAAGAAATGGAAGAAGCAAATGCCTATATTTGTCAACCCATCAGAAATGAGTGAAAGGAAGGATGTTTTGTGTGCATACGGCAATAAATACTACCTGTCTAATAAGTAATAACCAGTGCCAGTTGGCGGAATGACAGTGTTGGTATGATGCAATCGCACCGTGCAGACAGCAGTGTACAATCTACACCACTACGCATGGGACCTGTAGCCACACTCGTACCGGAGTGTCGTATGTGTCTAAAAAGATCGCAGTGAACATTGATTGCTGATGTTATTTCATCTGTAAAGTAAAAGTGTTATTATGAGTGTTATCGTTAGGAATGTGAGTATTCTATGATTCCGCGATTGCAGAATTTACCGCAGAATTACAAGAGTTCCGCATAATCGCAGAATCACACATACATTATCACGTCGACTAACAGCCAGTGGCAGTCAGACCATAACGGTCCTCACAGCTCATGACACGTGGGTGAGCAAGTGCGCGCAGACGCCACAACCACGGACATTCACAAAACAGGATAAGTGATTTTTTTCCAGCGGCATGTATGTTTATTTTTCAGGCAAAAGTGTTCTCAAAGGGTAATATGACTTTTCTAAAATATTGTGCAATGTTACTTTCAAATTTCAAATGTGCGCTGCACAAAAAACAAGGACACTAACATTCTGGCATGAATGCCCATAAAAGAACAGTCATCAAACACCGATATTTAACAATTATAAGTGTTCTTGTTATTATGTATTCCAATCTCTTTTGTGCTTTTTAATTGAAAGATAAAAGTTTTACTTGGCATGCAAAGCACTTCCGCTTGTGTGAACCCGTACGCAGAAATGGTACGTCTGCGTACATTTTGCCAGACTTCCCCAGCAATACGCTTCTGCTTAAATAAATATTTTGTGCCCCCGCTGCTTTTTAAAACTTAAATTGAGGGAAGGAGGAAAGATGTCAGAGAGGCCACACGGCCGGCGCAACTTTGAATCAGATACCACCCGCCTATGTTAAAGGCTTTTGCATTGTAATTTCTGCTTCACTGCCACAAGCAATATTAAGGGTAAATTTGTACGTGTGTATTTTTAGGGTTTTGTCATTTAAATTGTTTTATGGCCACATCACTTGCAACCACTTGGTTAACAGCCGCCAAGTCCATATCTGCGCCGTCCTTGCGCTTAAAGTGATCTTGTTTGTAATTCCATGTGTGCCATATTTTTTTTTTAGGGTAATATGTGTTGTTTCATTCACGGGTTCTTGTAATTTTTCCATGATTGATGCTTTTTGTAAATGACCATGCTGTCTTCGCACATGTTTGGTTTCCCGCCATCAGGCACCTCAGATGTGTTTGTACGCTTGAGATATAACCAGAATAATTTTCTGAAGAGCACCGTAATTTTGTCCAACAGGATTCTAACGATTTTTGAAGAAAATTTTGCAATTTCACCTGCACCATATAGCCTGCTAAGAACTTCATCCAGCGACATCCGCGTCATTTAAGAATGCTTTCATGCACCTGCATGTTTATTGTGCCTATTCATGTCGTGCCCCACGCTTTGTAATTAATATTTGTGTAATTTGTACGGTGACACTATTTTCGTCCTAGCCTGCTAAGTGTATATATAGACCATCACCACACATCACGTGGTTAGAAGTGTCCCAAGTATGTGTTAGTGACATAGGTAATCACATGTGTTAGTGTTCATGTTTGTACTTTGTGTCCAATCTCCAGGTGAAATCTGCAGTGCATCACAGTGACTGTAGACCACTTACCTTATGGAGATTGTGCTCTCACGCACTACGGAGGAATCATCTATCCTGGAGTGCGCTAGTTGAATCATGAGCTGAGGGAATCACCCACCGGAGTTAGCTAGTCACGCCCAAGATTAAGAGTAACTCAGTATTGACACAATTTGTAAAAAGTGGAACAATAAAAGCAATATGTTTATCTGTAGCATCAGAACACAGCAAACTCCTACTTTTGACAGTGTTTCCATAAAATGTTTAGTATTGCAAAGTGCCTTGCAAAGATGCTCGGGTGAGACAAATACACAGAACCCACAGCATCCCTGAGAACCCTGAGTCTCAAAGTGCTGTGTATGGGAAACACAGCTGGCGCTTACCACTCAGTACGTAATTAGTGTCTTCGTTCGTCTCATGTCTCACCCGACGGTGTCAATTGGCGCCCCCAAGTCAAAAGCGCGGAAATGGCAGAAACCATTCCAGAACCACCGCGAGAAGGCATCAAGATGTCTGCGTTGGCATCCGCGATCGCGATTAATGAGGACATGCCAGCCGAACAATGCATGCATTGTGGAAAGGTGAGTGAAACGCCGTCAGAAATTCGCCTGTGCATGCGCACCGGATGTGACGGGGCGGGAACAAAGTGGGCGCAGTACCAGCAATGCAAACAGGACTCTCACCTTAGATGCATTGGGCCAGAAGAGTATGTAACCTTCCGCGATGGAGTGATAAACTGCACTGAGAGCCATAAGACGAACTGTGTAGAGACCGCGTCACCGGCAAAACTGAAGGTTAAGTCCACGCAGCCTGTAGTAGTAGCGTACATGCCACAGTGCCTAACGGGACCCAATAGAAATGTGCTTTTATCAACTTTTGCGCGACTAGATGCCGAAGACTCGAGTACGTTCTTGGCTGTCCGTGAAGAAAAGTTACACAGACACCATATACACCATGACGATTGGACTGAGGTCACCACGAACAGGTTAAGGGGAACTGCCGCCATGTGGTGGAACCTCGTGCGCGACTACCGAGTCACGTGGGAGGAGTTTTGCGAACGGTTACTTGGTAGGTTTGACACTGATGCGACACAATCCAAGCACAAGCCAGACTATATCACAAACAACAACGCGAGCATGAGGGGATAGAGGAATTTATACAGAGGAAGCTAGGCCTGTACAAGCGTTTGCCCCCGGGACAGCCAACCCGCTAAGTAATACAAATCATTGTAGCGCTATCAACACCTGATATTAAACCGTACCTAAGGAGGGCAACCCGTGTAAGTGTCGAACAGTTTACGAGAGAGTTTGCTTCTATGAACGAGAGAGACAAGAGTACTAATCCTTGAGGTACCACTACTGCACGTCAACACCTGCAGTAATGTAGACAGCACGGGACCACCACCGCCGTTCACGCCAGTGCGGGCAAACCGTGGACAGAGGTCAAACTTCCACAGCCACGAGAACTATTACCAAAGTAATCAGCCGGGAAACTGAGTAGGGAGATTGGCAAAACACCACCTGCACCAATCTCACCGCCAGAGTGTATGAATCTGCCTAAGGAAGGTGCAAAAGTGTTCCAAGTCAGTGACAGTTCTGTACGTGCATTACGTGTTAACGTAGAACTCGAGGGTAAGAATATAATTGCTGTAATCGACATGGCCGCAAGCCACAACTTTGTACATGAGGGACTGAGAAGGGCCATTACAACTAGAGTATTACCATATAGTTTGCAATTCACTACCACCAATCAACAGAGTGAAGCGAAAAGTGTAATGCACGTGACTGTAGGAATTAGTGAGCTCCAGACAAAATGTGATGTGTACATTGTGCTGGACTTGTGTGAGGAGGATATCTTGCGGTTACCATGGTTGATCGACAACCAGGCCGTGATTGAACTGCATCTCGACCGTCTACACGTGGGAAGTGGACGCTGTACGCCACCGACAACAACAGCTGCCGTGCGCTTGCAGAGTTCTCACACGAGATGCCAAAACAGCACCAATGGAAGCTACAACAACTGCTGGACCAGTATGCTGGTGTGTTCCACTCTGAGGGAAAACTACAGCGCAACGACACCACCGAGCACGCCATCATCACGACGCATGAGGTCCTGGTGTATTCCAAGGCACGAGACCCAAGTATTTTCTTCTGGCGCAGGATCAATCAACATGTATGTGAGATGTTGAGTGACAATGTAATAGAACCTACACAAAGACTCTACAATTCACACATTTCACTAGCCCCTAAAAAGAATGGTGAATGGAGGTTTTGTGTGGACTTCCGTCCGTTAAATAAAGTAACCGTAAATATGCCACTTCCTGTAATCAACATGAAAGACACTTTGTCAACACTAGGTCCCGCTACTGTATTCACGTCTCTTGCTCTAATGTCTGGATATTGGCAGGTGCCTATCTGCCCCCAGGACAGAAAAAAACTGCTTTCACAACACCTGATGGACGTAGATTCTAATTTGTCACTATGCCCTTTGGGTTAAAATGTGCCCCGCTATATTCCAAAATCTTATGGTTAACGTCTTAGATATAGGAGACTTTGCGATGGCGTACTTTGATGATGGATTTGTGTGGTCAAACAGCTGGGAAGAACACTTTCACCTTGTGTTCAAAAGGTTCGAACGCAACAAGCTGATGTGTAAGATCGACAAGTGTACGTTGGGAATGAGTAGGATGGAATTTCTAGGCCATTATGTCACAGGGAATGGACTCGAACAGGAAACACAACACATAAAACAGATTCAGGAAAAACCCACATCCAGGTCACGAAAACAAGTACGAAAATTCTTTGGATTAATCAATTGGTTGCAGGAATTTATTCCCAATTTCTCTCTAATCACAGCCCCGTTAACCACACTTCTGTCAGAAAAACGTACGTTTGTATGGACACCTCAAGCGGAGAAATCTTTCCTAGAGATAAAAGATGCTTTTCTTAACTGTCAGCCACTAGCTCTGTTAAACCCGGAACTGCCCGTAGTAGTACAAACGGACGTGAGCCAAGAAGGCATTGGAGCGGTATTGTACCAAGTGGATGAGCAAGGGGAAAAACAGATAATCAACTATCACAGTGCAAAGTTTGGTAATGCCAAGAAGAAATAACACGTTAATGAACAGGAATGTTTGGCGATCGTACACGCACTGACGAGGTACCGGCCATACCTGTTAGGCAGGAAGTTCAGGACAGATAACAGATGTTTAGTTTGGCTAGAAGGGATGCGTAATGGGAAGAGCAAACTCATCCACTGGGCCTTGTTATTGCAGGAGCTCAACTTCCAGGTAGAGCACGTGGCGGGGGAAACAAACGAACTCGCAGATGCGCTGTCTAGGAATCTGTGTCCAAACATAATGGTGACGGACGATGCTGAGCGGGAAGAGGTGCTACCACCTTGCCGTGCCACCCCGGTAACGGACAACCTACCTCTTGTGTTAAAAAGCATTACTGCCAACCCACACGGAGAACTTGTTTCCTTAAATGTCAGCGAGGTTTTGAGGAAAGTTCATGTGGCACAAGAAAATTCCCCGGATGCTGCACAACGCCAGCAACACTGTTCTGATACGTATTACGAACCCTGGAGGGTCGTCGTAGAAGAAATACAGGTGAAACCACCCGGTAACTGTGCAAAATGGCGGACCTATGTACCCAAAGAAACACAAAAACTAGTGCTCACGTACGGACACAACAGTTTAGAACATGGTCACCCGGGTACGGAACAGACACGTAGGAATATCAAAAATTTCTTCCATTGGCCAGGAGTGTAGGGAGACATACGTAAACATGTCTAGAGTTGTGTTACATGCAACACCAGGAAGCAGCGAAGAACGGACGGCGACGCACTGCAACAACCCCGCCTACCCACAGAACCATTTAAGACTGTTGCACTTGATATTATGGGCCCGTACCCACGTACTAAAAGCAGCAATCGCTTCCTTGTTGTAGTTACAGATTTGTTCACCAGATGGATGGAAGCATTCCCTGTCAGTAACGTTCGGGCACACACTGTAGCCCACATCATGCAGAGCGAATTTTCCCCCAGATGGGATTACCCTGAATTTTTGTTGACTGATAATGGCACCCAGTTTGTGGGAAGGAAATGGAGGGAGTAATGTACGAAGTGGGGAACAGAACACCGTACCACCCGGTTTATCACCCCAAAGCAAACCCAAATCAGCGCCGAAACCAAGATATAAAAATACAGTTGCAAGTATCGTTAGGAGAGGACCTTATAGATGGGCTGAACACATACCCGAAGTCATGTTCTGTGTAAGGAACAGGGCAAACGCTGCGACCAGGAAAACACCTGCAGAAATGGTCCAAGGCCGTGAACTGCGTGCACCCGGAGAACCATGAGAAAACACCTCGATACCTCCCGAGGAAATAGTAGCCCATCAACTCTGCAAATACACAAACAAGCGAGGGAGAATCAAGAAAAATACTGTATCACGTGGGTACCGGAATTAAAACTCGGGATCTATATAAGGGAGAACCCGCTATCCGCCAGAAGGAAAACGTATTGCACAGGGCTGGCACCCAGATGGATTGGGCCAGTGAAAGTAGTGGAGAAGATGGGAAATTCCACGTTCCTAGTGAAGTTGGGGCTGAGACATGTGACGAAAGGGCACAGTCACAATCTGAGTATAGCCTGAACACCTGAAGGAGATGCCGATAAGCCCAGTAACTCAGCAATCGTGGTGTAGCATACCAGGAAGTGCAGACAGTAATGTCAACAACATGTGCACAAATATCAACAACACTTGCTCCGGAACCCCATGCACGGAAAATGTAAACACCAGCCTAGTAAACACCACGTCATTCAGGGGCTTCGCACCATCCGAACACTTCACATCATATAGGGAGGGGGATGACAGTGTAATTGGTAACCACAGTGTACACGTAAATTGTAACACAACCAGTGACAGCAACATGCCTTTTAGAAGTTTTTCTGCACATATAGTGAGAGAGTGAAGAGATTTGGGCAGCTCTTAAAAGCGAGGTCTTGAGAGGCAATGAGGGTGATTGAAGTGAATATGAAATGGCACCAGAATGAAGGGGTGGGGGAAATGGGAGATCCCCGAGAAAACCCGCCGACCAACTGTATCGTCCGGCACGATTCCCAATTGTGAAAATCTGGTGACCCGGCCGGGGATTGAACCCAGTTCTCATTAGTGGGAGGCGAGCGTGCTAATCTCTCAGCTACCGCAGCCCCTGAACCCATAGTGGACAGCATAGCAGAGCAAAATATACTAAGGGGTTTCTCCAGGGCACGAGTAACGATGGTTGTAACCAAAGTGAAAATGTAAATGTTAGCACTACGAGTGCATGTGAGATGTTTTTCAGAGGATTGCCTGCACCCACAGGGGATCATATAGCAGGGCAGGTCAGTTTTAGAGGGTTTGGGGAAAGCAGTAGGGAGGCGTGTGTAAGTGAAAGTGTTAAGGCAAATGTAAACAAACCGCATCACACCAACTGCAAGAGGAGAGGCGAGTCACTGCCCAGTCCCAACAACATGGTTCCAGCTTACACCCCACCCCCCTACAAACGCCACAGAGAGCCAGCTGCAATCAGACTATGACTGCCCTCACAGCTCAAGTGACACGTGGGTGACCATCCATGTGCGCGCAGACGCCAAAACCACGGACGTCCCCATCCCAAAACGGGAGTGATTTTTTTACAGTGCCATGTATGTTTATTTTTTAGGTCAAAAGTGTTCTAAAAGTGTAATATGTCTTTTCTAAAATATTATGCAATGTTACTTTCAAATTTAAAATGTGCGCTGCACGAAGAACAAGGGCATTAATACTCCAAAGAACAGTCACCAAACACCAATATTTAACAATTTAACTTATAAAAAAGACAGGAATCCTAGTACTCACAGTCCAGTACTTGTCGATAGGCATACACACAAAGTAGGATGAAACAGTTTTTTCATGCGGTTGCACGATCACGTGAATAAACTGTCTCATCCTACTTTGTGTGTGTGCCTATCGACAAGTACTAGACTGTGAATACTTGGATTCCTGTCCTTTATATATTATTTAAGGTGCTGGTGACATTGCCTTTAGATAGAACACCGACAGACTTTTGTTTTCTCGTAGTTCATTTTACTGATCAGTTGTGAATTAAAGATTTTTTTCCCCCCTGATTCTCACATCCGTTAACTACATGAGATTTACATTCCTTTTTTAATGAATTCGTTAGATTCTGCAAGAGGCATACAAAGAATGCAATTCTGATCATACTTTGGGCCAGGCAAGTTTTTGAATTCTCCGTTAAATTGTTTAACATGTGTGATTTAATTTTGATTACATTGTTAGTTGTAACCAACACCAATGTCTTTCTATCTTGCCTCAAATATTTTCCTATTGTGAGAGTTGCAAACTTGCAAGTCCAATGAAATTTCTTGATTTAAAATATATATCTTTTTGTTTATGATTAATGATTCAATAGTAATTAATATCCATTTAATTAATTGTAAGAATATGAATATATTTTATTGATATTATTTTGATAACACATTGTAGATGTTACCATCAAAAATAAAAAAAAGATCTGTGTAATCACATATTTTACTCGATTATAGTTGACATGTTTGAAATGACAAGCGAAAATTCACATGGTGTTGACATGTTTTGACATTCGCATGGAAAGCACATGGTGGAAGAAGGATACGTATTCAGTTTGTTTACAAGGTATTACTTTCATACAATCTGTCAAAAACTGGAAACCGTACACGAGACAGACTATAGAAGGATGTCATGAGGCGACGTCACACCTCCCACAGCAGCCCGGCGCTGCACCTGTCTTTCGGTCTATAAAAGTCAGTGCGCTCCCGGGCTTGCGAGTTATTCTTTCAGATTCTTGAGCTCGCTCCATCAGTTCATGTGTTGGGGCCTTCAACGAGTCACCAAGTCTTCAGCAGCCACCAGAGGCTGCTCCCACTGTCAACAACAGTCTTCAGCAGCTACCAGAGTCTGCTCCCATTGCAGTCACCAGAGGCTCTACTGCAGCAACAGTTGCCAGAGGCTTTTGGACGATGACCACCACCATTTACCAGAGGCTCTTCATTGCTGATAGCCTTTACCTACCAGAGGGTCTTTATCTTCTATCATCATAACACCCTCCGCTACTGATCCCTCCTGGACAGTAACCGCCTCTACTTGCCGGAGGGGGCAACTACACTCCCTGCTATTTCTACCACCATGTGTGTTATTAATGCCTACACATGACAAAACACAAATTTCTTATTTTTTCAGACTTCTGCATTCTTGGAAAATTGGCATTGTAAGAATCCCTGTATGACAGAATGTACTGCTTTATGTTTAACTTGCTCATTTTTAAATCTGATAAAACCACGCAAAAAATAAATCACAAAACACATTAATAAAAAATGCTCAGTTCATTTAATGCTGCTACTGTTAACTTAACATCATAACATGACAAACTGCTCGCAAGTTAGCAAAGTTCCATACACAAGTGATGCGATCCTGCGGATTGGGCATGCACACTTTACTTTACGAATTCGCTCCATCATCGAGCACCAATGCTCATGTGGGGAAGTTTTACTCCAAAAGTAAAAGGAATCATGTGCCTAAGGGGACCATTGGACTGCAAGTCAAGAGCAACTACAGACACGTGGTTAGGGGGAAATTGTACTGTTCACACCAAAAACCATCACACGGTCGCCCTACCACAACACAAGATTTTGCTGTTCGACGAGCTGTTGACATTCTCCAGAAGATAAGCTAGTTCCATACTTTGCTATGGAATGGGGGCAGTCATTCCACTGGAGCATCACAGCCAACAGCGCCTCGGGCAAGACGATGAAATATGTCAACCAATGCCTCCGACACAGGAGATAAGAATAAACTACCCCTGCGGACAGGGACTATCCACCCCCGCATCCCTCAGACAGCCAATAAGCTTAGAGAAATAGTGTAAAAGGAGGAGCCATTCCTTGACTCCAGGGCAGTCGCTTTGCCCTCCAGCTTGTATAATGCTGGGAGCATCAGTAGAGGGGTAAGTGGTTGCCAACCCTCTCTCCCAGCCTCCAAAGACAGGAGAACTGTTCTCAGGGATAGAACCACTAGGGCACTTTGCAAGCACGCCTCAAGAAGTTAGGCACATCAATGGGTATCCAGGGTAAGTGGTCCGTCTCCTTTCTCTGCCAGCCTGCAAAGGCCGAAGAACAATCTATTGTTCCAGTCACTGTCTGAAGACTCGCCGCTACAGCAGTCAGCAGACACCCCAAGGACTCAGCCACTGCTGACCGCTATCAACTAGAGGATTCCCGAAGATGTCCACCTAACTCACACCTGGTAAACACTCCAGCATCTCGCGTAGTAGCAAGTCACGTCTGCGTTCCTTCTGGACCTCAGTATTTGGAGTCAGTTATAATTAACTGTGAAGTAATTTAATCTAGGTTCCTTCTGAACACCCCCTTTAATGAATTAGGCATGCGCAAATTCTTAAAATTAAAATAACTTGAATATTCACACATAGCTTCTCACAGGTCACCTTCATCTGCCTTAACTTCTAACTTCCCTCTTAAAATGTGACCGCGTGCCAGTTAAGTCGGACTGACACTTATGTCGAGGATTTTTCCGCTAGATCAAAAGCTCTGGTTCTACGGTATGAGGCGAGGGCTTACTTATTCAGTCGTGGTGAGTGTTGCGGTTGAAGAGGGTATCACCCACTAGCGGCTAGTTTGGTCGACTCCGAAGCTGCGATTCCAGTCGCTGGCTTCACTGCCCCAGAAGTTGGGGTTCACCCAGCCGTATCTGGTCTATATCCGGTTTAGCATCTCTCTTACCACTGGGTGGCACAAAGGGTTAATGCTAATACACGGTGGGAAGACGATTACAGTTACTGAAGCAGGCGCTACTGCTTGTCATCTAAGTTGGGCGGCGCGATCCTGTTCCACCTGCCAGTCCTGCATAGGCTGATCAGGGGCGTGGAGCAGTGTGGCTCACCAAGCCTCTACTGGTTGTGCATTCGCACCGAGTTGGGCGGCAAACCCCAGACTAATGTCACTTCAGCACTAACTTAGTGCTTAAAGTGAGAGATAACCTGAGCTTGTAGGTCCTCCCTGCACGAAGGAGTTTCTAGTGGTTGTGGTGTTGCTGTTTCTCCTCACCAGCACTGACTTAGTGCTCGGGGGTTGGGAAGAAACAGGTAGCCGTCTGATGTGGATGTCAATACTCTGGGTTCCTGTTGGTGGTGCACGTTGTACTCTGTACCTGACCATCAAGACAGACAAGTACCCTGTAAATGAAAAGTAGAAAGGTAGTTAACAATGGGTGTTTATTGTAGGTGCAATAAACATGTGACCTTGTGCTACCTCCTATCAGACAGTGGAGAGCTGAAGGTAACTGTGGTTCCAGGTGTAGGCGACCTGGTTCTAGTAAAAAGGGGAAGTAACTGGTTCTAGACAGATGCAGTTTAAGTTAAACTGGCTAAGAAAAGGGTTTCTGGAGGACACAAAGTGAAGTTGGATATTGACGCGTGGTGAGCAGCCACTAGGCGCGTACTCGTAGCTTTCGAAGTTCCCGGAGGTTCCAGCACTGAATTAGTGCTCTGAGATGTCATGAGAGAGTTTGCGAAGAATGAACTGCCCCAGTCCGGCAGTGCCCAGTCTTATATAGTTGAGGCTTGTAGGTTACTGGTGCAGGCTGCGGGGAGGACAAGCAGAGCATCCTGGCTGGTCAGCGTTTCTGCTTCATGCCTCGTCTGCGATACTCGGCCTTACCTGGTGGCAGGCGGCTTGTAGGCTCTCAGCGCGGGGTAGGGAGGGGAGCGGTGTGCCTGCCGGGTTGCGCAACCTTCAGGTGAAGAGAATCTGCTAATAGGATTCTGTTGTCTGGTAAAGTAGGCGGCCGAGACTTCGTGTGGAAAATTTTCTTCTCCTTCTGCAGTGATGAAAGTAGGAACATTTAGTGATGAGTCGTAATCGTTATTTATTAGGTTGAGCAGCATGCGTAAAATGTGAGGAGTTAGCAAACCATCACACTGCTTTCCCTATGCTATCGATAAATACGTATTTTGATTAGGTTTGTGCGTATCCTTTTAAAGTAACTTGTGTGAAATTTGCTCCCTTGTTATAAAGTTTAACCTAAGCTCTCAGTCAATATTCATAATCAATTTGCTGTAAGGTAAACCTTGTATTCGTGAGAAAACCCTAAGAGTAGAAAACACACACAGTAAGAAGCAAACAGAGATATTGCCAACAAGAGCTTCAGCTGCACCCAAAGCACTAGAAACTCTGAACTCCTTAAGAGACACGACCAGGCGTGGTACTCAGTTTGATTCACAGCTTGCAAAGGTCGGAGGAGAACTTTTAGTGCTCAGGCCTGATTTGCCTCTTGAGAGTTACTCACCCAGGCTTCAGTTGTTTATTCCACTCTCAGTTCATTCCCAGCTTAAGTCCGGACATTGGAAACGGAGAATGAATCCACTGAGCTCTGGAAGTACACTGGATAGGGCCGATTTTTAAATACCAGTTCTTCCTTCACACGAGCTTGCTACAAGGTATGACCAGGTCGGGTGTTCAAACCTACTCCCAGTTTGCAAAGACCAGAGTAGAATTCGTAACATTCCGGGTTGACTGACCTTTAGCGGAAGTCACTCAGGACATCAGGCTTACCAACTACCAAACTTTCTAGTCGCAGCTTGCGAAGGGTGGACATGGGGACAACGGGTATCACCCTGTGTTCTGGAAGATACTCTCATGGCAAAAGCATTTTCATTAAATTTAAGTCTTCAGCTGAAATTTCTATGCTTTTTACAAGGGAAGGCAGTTTTGGCAAATTACGCAGAAAAGCCTTACAGGCTACTATCAGAGAGCTAATGTCATTAGAATCAGTGGAACTCCCTTCTGCTAGCAGTGGTATTCCACAAACCAGTACTGACATGTTACCTTTATTTGGCCCTTTTATAAGAGTTGCCCCTGGCGAACACCCTGGAACCAAGATGATACAACAGGGTGGAGACTCGATATTAGGAATAGATTGGCTGTGCCACGGATTTGAATTGCACGAACCTCCTACTCTCATTGTGGCCGTGCCAGTGCAACCAATCTCCCCTCACCCCAGCCCACGTACCGAGCAAGTACAGCGACTGGAGGGACAGTTCACATTTACCACCAGCAACAGGTAATCAAAACGCAGAAAGATTGTCTCCATAGCTCCCGACTTCGTCCCTACCCATCAGCCAACCAGGCCGACCCTTTACAGGGGCCGGGCAATATGGAACCCTAAGGACCCCATCTAGGTCCTCTTCGTCCATGTTCCCCCATGAGGCTGGCTTCACGATAATTGACGGCCCTCACGGTAAGGAAAACTAAAGCCTCCAACAGGGAGACACTTCAGAGTACGTTTACCCTGGGGTTTAACTCCCCTCCCCCTCTTATTGGTCGCCAAATGAAAGAGAACCAAGACATAGCTCCTTTCCAACGTGAGAAGTGCCCTAGACACAGCCAGCGTTGTTTCTTTTACTCGGCTATCTCTCGTCATTAGTGGCTGATATATATATATATATATATATATATATATATATATATATATATATATATATATATATATATATATATATATATATATATATATTATATATATATGTGTGTGTGTATGTATATATGTGTATGTATATATGTGTATGTGTATACATATATATGTGTATACATATATATGTGTATACATATATATGTGTATACATATATATGTGTATACATATATATGTGTATACATATATGTGTATACATATATGTGTATACATATATGTATATGTGTATACATATATGTGTATACATATATATATATATATGTGTGTATGTATATATGTGTATGTGTGTGATATATATATATATATATATATATATATATATATAATATATATATATATATATATATATATATATATATATATATATATATATATATATATATATATATATATATACATACATACACACACTGTATTCCCTGGTATTCCACTGACTTGTTTAATCACAGCCGACCAAACATTAATCAAGCAGGGGACATACACGTCACAAGTCATATTAGAGTGATTTTGCATACATTTTATCTTACAGATGCCAAACATGTAAACACCTTGTTCTAAAAGCAAAAGGTGACCCATAAAAAAAGAAGTGGCCTGTAAGTAATATCCACCTTCATATCACTGTGTGATACATAGAGAAGAAAAGGGAGGAAAAAAAAATGCCACCTTAAAACTTGTCTCAACAATGTTTGGCAACTGCTACGCAGGAAAATTACGTTCATTGACCAAAAAATTCAACACAGAGCTGTTCAGCAACTGAGCTGCTTCACTTTACGGCCATGTTTCATTTGGTAATTCTGGGCGGGGCAAATTTTGTTGGCAGAACAGGCAAATACGAAGAGAGACAAACGGAAACTTAGCTTTGGATTCGTCATCAACAGCCAATGGGAAAGATAATGTCCATGACAAAGAGACTTATTTAGTTACGTGTTATACCATCTCGAAATATACCATTAAGTCAATTTTTTGCCGACTTCAATCAAAAAATTCTTAAAAACTGTAAGAAATCACAAGTTTCCGTAAAACTGTAAAACAATGCACCAATCCATAAATTTACAGACAGATGACAAAAGTAAGCAGGTATGGAAATGAGGCAGAAGATGAAAAGAGAGGAGGACAGAGGCTGCTTACCATTGCCGTTGTGGCACTCTAGGCGGGGCCTCTGTTTACTGAGCTTGCCACGTGGCAGCAGCCTGATCATCTTGCCGATGAACTTGCGACACGACTCGCAACAGAACACGCCGAACTTGCGTGCCTGCTTCACGAACCTGTAGAAGCGCACTGCACCACACACACTGCATAGCACCGTGCCCGGAGTTAGGGACCCATCTGCAACAAACACAAAACATCTACATCCCTCCATCAACACGCTGCTCCACTGACTTGGCTCGCATAGTCTCACTCTGCCTGGAAGAATATCTGCAAAGACACAGGGACCACATAAAGGCTGTTCATGATAAAGCGAGCACTTTTGAAATCAACCTTAGAAAAATGTCACTGCTCCTACCTGCATATATTTTAACTGGTGCACTGAGTGACATGCGCTCAGTAATGTTGGAAACAATAGATGAAAAGTATGTAGTTCCATAACGTTGAATAAAAAGGTTAGGTTACAATTTGTAATAACTTAAATTAATTCATCAGCTTTCTTTTTTTAATGTATTGAAGTATAAAAATGAGCTTATTTGAAAAGTATTTGACTTCCATAAAATTTCACAGTTTCACCTGACCGACACAGAATAAAGTGATGAGGCCCATGGCAATGTTAACTTTATATAAGGTGGAAGAATATACAATGTGCATACGAGTAGATCTTAAGCAGGGCTTTCAAAAGTTCTCATTTTACCGAGAACAGCCTATAATTAATATTTTAATCTTAAGTAAAACATCTGTTTCATCACCTGAAAGCCAAACTAACTTCTCTTCTCCAGCACACTGGGCAACCAATGAACATTGTCGCACTTCAAATTTAATTGTTACATTCTTTAAAGATATTATTACGGCATTTATTTCTTCCTTATGCAATCCACTTATTTTTGTATGTGTTTGAAGGAAAAAATTTATAAGTACTGTTACAATGCCAGTGAGAACGTTATAAAGATCTGAAAAGTGCGCCAGTTGTATGGAATAGAATTGAGGTGAAGTAATATTATGAGTTGTGTTAACTGTAATGTGAATCTTCAAAAACAGTTTTAAAAAAAGTAACAAAACATAATACTTGGAATTCAATCGTTACATTACGAAGCTGAAATTGGCAGATTGTTGAAATTGTGTAATGATTGTGCACTTGTGTAGTGTTGAGTGAGGTAGGAGGACGGAGCTGGCTATACTACGAGGTCCTTGGGCTAGTAGCATAATTTAAATTAATTTATTAGAAATTCACAAACATACTTAAAAGTCACGTAACATAATCAGGTATCCTTCCCCTGACTTGCATCTCTTTTACTAAAATCGACTTCCGCAGTCAATCGTATTAAATTACGTACACCTTCGAAGTGAAGTAACTAACGCCTTAACGTAATTATTTTTATTTCACTTTAACTGAATTATATTCAAAACTATGAGAATGAATTAAAGTCACACTCAAATCATTGAAATTGCAAAGACTTTTAAATCCTATCTATTTTCAACCTGGTGTCCATTGTGATGTGAAAGATGTGTTAAATTCATAACTCTTTATGTATGTACGTGAGGTAACGCCAGTTACGCAAAACCAGCCAAATGGCAGACATAAGTAAGACCGGGCGGTATTCGGGAGAGTCCTTCACTAGGAACTCAATACAGCCTGGTACTGCATCTACTCACGTGATCTGCTGTATAACCCTTCAGCATAGTGAATGGCCAGGAGAGGTTAGGCGGCAAAACACTTTGGGTCTCGTCGCATACCCGGACGTACACCTTAGGACTGCTAACAATGCCTGGCTTCACGGCACGTACACATCTTTATTAGGCATTTCTTAATATATCAAGAGTTAACTTACTATCCCCAAGCCACCTACGTCCAACACGCCACACGATGCCTCATCTCGAAATCTCCACATCCAACGCGGGGAAGTGCCCACTGACTTGCTAGCCTGGGACTAGCGTGCGACCCCTCAGGTGACTCCCTAGATGAGCGATTTGTTGTTTGTGTACATCCGCTGTGATATTCACACGTTGACAAGCAAGGTTTTAACCCTCACATCAACGACCCCAACCGCCAATATTACAGGTACAAGGAGAGTTCTCCCCTTGTACTGGGTAGCTTAATCCAACGTGGATTCAATGCAGTATTGTGCAGAGCGTATGGGGATTGTGATCTACGAGTGCTGCTACATGTGTTTTTTTGCAATTCACTCTGCTTGACGTATTAAATTTAATAATTGTGCAAAACGAAAAGACGGGCGTTTCTGTGCCATTATGTACGTGGGAAATGTTAAAATATAATATTTGTGCAGCAATTCAGGTGTCAATGGACTTTCAACAAATTGAATCCACATTAACATGTAGTGCTTGATTATCTACAAAGTATTGATTGGGAGAGTAATCATATTGTAGTAAATTGAACTGTGTAGGCCTAGTAACATGAGTAAGCGTGTTAGTTGAAGAGTTTACGTAATTTTGCAGGCAGTGATGTCAAATTCCAAATACCTAACCAAATAAACCTAACTTCTGTATAAGTTGTAGATGATGCTGTGATCCTATATCGTAGCCCCCTCGCACTGAAACATACTGTACAAGCGTAGCCAAACACTATGCACCGAGCCAGAGTCCCGGCGCCAGCAGGGGAGTAAATCCCCAAAACAGTGATTCAAGGCACACCGGCTGTTTTCTGTAGGTATAGAACACGAAGCGCTCATGCAGCCTACAAGCTTCGAGTTTACCATAGAAGCAAAAATAGAGCACGCGTGTGCATGTGTGTGAGCCTGCACGCAAGAGTGCATTGACACAAACACACTGTTGTGATTCCATCATATTGTAAAGTTCCATGAAGTTAGGTTAGGTCTTCCTGCATGTAGTGCAGCAAAACAAATTTGTTTACGTAAATTATACATAATTGTTGTGTGTTTTAACCCACAATTTCCCAATATTTACATCTCTCCCCACCATCGTATATGTGGCTTGTATTGATAGTATGTTGATAACCCTACTAAATATGTGTTCTGCGTAATTAGTACAGTGGAATTATAATAAAACAGGTGTTGGTTATTATTACTGTTATTATTATTATTATTATTAGTGTCTTTGGATTTTTACAAGGCGAAAAAAAATTATGTTAATATCTTCTGCTATTCTGCTGATAACCTAAATTAAACACATTTTATTTCTTAAGAACTCATAAGTGTTGACTATAGTTAAAGGCATTAATTTTCAACTAAACAAAAATATATATTCATGAATTTAAATCAATATTCACAAACCAAACTTCTTTACTGCAATTTATGTGTAAGGTATGTGTTTAGAGTGCTGATTACAATATTTATTACTTTTTGCTGTATATTTAATGAATAAGCTGTGGATACATGAGCCGACTGATGTAAAAACGAATTGGAAGAAGAAATTTAACAGGGCTTTCAAAAGTGCTCACTAGCCATGAACAGCCTAAGCCTTTACCTTTTGCATTACTGCTAATGTCATGAAGGATAAAATGAAAAAACATCAGAAATTATTTACCAACTTCTGTAGGCGACAAAACAATCAAGGGAAAGAAACAACGTGTGATACTATTTGTTTATCCTATGTGTACTTACTCATGCTTGACATGGCAGTGAACGATCCTTCCGAACGAGAAGCCCGCGAGTCCAGTTTGAGTCGGGCTTTCCGCAGAATGATCTTGCTCCCACCAGGAGCTGAGTTGCCAGCTGCAGGCACCCCGGCACAAAAGGTCTTCTTCTCGGAGTCCAGCTTGCACGGCTGCGACACACTTCCGCCCGTCCACTTGAAGCCATCCCCGTCGCTCCCACTCCTCGGCAGCAAGCCCACACCTCTACCAAACTCATTCACGCCTATGAACCTCAGCTTGCACGACACCGAGTTCTTCTCGGACGACGATGATCGCTTGACCGGAGATTCTGACTTTGCGACAGAACAGCGAGAGTCACGATCGTCGACGGCACGTTGAGACACTTTGCCATCCTCGCCCGACTGGTAAACCAGCTTCAATTTCTTCAAACCCGGGTCGCCGGCGTTATGACCGACGCCGACATCGCTGAACACCTCTTCGCCCTCGAGGAACCTCTTATTGGGTTTGATAACCCGCGACGAATGAGCGCTGCGACTCGGCAGGACAAACTTCCTGACCGCGAAAGGGTTAGTTTTGTCCTGCTGAGTGAGATTGTTGACGATGTGCGAAGTTTTCTTGGCCTTGTCGAGTATCTTCTTGGCGACGTCGTGTTTGAAGGTCCTGCTGGCGGCGAGGTTCTTGAACTTGGCAGCACGCTGCTCGGGGCCGCCGTCCTGGGGGGAGGGGCCGGCCGCGACTCTGGACCTCGCCGCCTGGCGGCCGCACTTGCGGAGCGCCTTGATCAGGCCCGTAGCCTCCCTCACCTCGGCAGCGCCGAAGCCTCGGAACTCGCCCTCCAACTGAAAACACAAAGCTCCGTCTCAACTGCCATAACCTAAAAGCGCACATCGCACCGCTCTGTCTCCCCATTCAATGGAAAATCTCATCCCTTACTCTACACATCTCCTTCGACAAATGCACTCCAACATTTACAATTCTCGTTACTGCACCAATCATTTATTATTACAAATCGTTTTGACAAATAACCTCAAAAACATCGCTCGCACAGTGACACTCGACAAATCAACTTTGTGAGCATCTGATTAAAATTTTTCTCAAGAAAAATAATTAAAACACACTAGCCTGTTACTTAAATGCAAACCTACCTGCTCGTCAGGACCAAACACTTGGTAAAAAATCGCAAGGCCATTATAAATATTCTCGGCATTTTTTGCAGAGTTATTTTCCTTCTCCGACAACCACTTCGTAACTTGGATTCGTTTCTTATTTACAAATTTGGAAGGTTTGCCAGGAAACTTTCCCATTATCAAAACAATTTATACAAACACTTTGCATGGCTGTAGTATTGCTTGTCGCCAAACACCTTCGCATCGGTAGGCCAGGCAGCAAAACAACGCGCAGCGTAATGTTTTAGCGCGCAATTCGCAGCGTTTGGGTGGCGACAAACCGTACTAACGGACGACGAACTTCACTTGAAATGCTGACTCAACTGAACCGAACAAAATCAGTCTATCTATCATGTAAAAATACCTATTTTATTCCCTTGCGTCAATGCACTATTACTTTTTTTTACTTACTTATTTATTATTTCATGACCATAAAGAGTTCGTAGAGCTGCTGCCACGTCATCAATTTTTTGAAAAGATAGAGACAACCATCAGTCACCACGGCACAGTTGAAAAGAACACAATTCATATTCATAACAATAAGGAAAAAGTATTATTAGAAATATCACTGTTATCTTGTACAATTAAACTGAGGAGTTTGTATTTCATGTTATGATTGGCATCAGATGTGAGAAGTTATGTAACGGTCACTGACATATGAAGACCATGCCTTGTATGGATATTCTCTATGTTACAGCATAAATTATAACATTATAATGAATATAGAGATTAAAGGAAAATGAGTAATAAAAACCACTAAAGTTCGATTTATACTTACACTAGCTGCAGTATACAATTATATTTAATGCTTTGTACGTGTATGTATTAATTCAGTGTACTCTTATGCCACTTAACTTGTTTTGAGGCGTTAGAATATTTGGCATTATAAATTAGGTTCATTTTAACATAGTGGTTGTTTTCTATTTGGAAAACTAAACGACCCCCTGTTTCTATATGAACCTAATTGGCGAAGAGATTCTATACTTCACATGCCGAGGTACAAATCTAGGATTGTGTTCGAATTAACACTAGGGGCCCTTACATGGCTTTGTGCCCTAAGAAAATGCACCCCGGATGTGATGCCATATTGGCGCTGTCCAAGTATGCAGTATAGGCACATAAATAACCTTTTCAGACAAGAGCACGATGTATGGACAAACAGACAAATGTTGCTGATGAAGGGATCAAGGGTGACACAGGATGGGACCAAGGGCATATTGCTCTGAATTCAAACACAGCCAGATCTCACACATAAAACGCAGTATCCAACAGCTTGTAAAGTATGGAGCAGAGGGGGATCCGAACATCCCAAAACCCTGACATTAATATGAAACAGACACACAAATGCTTCAAAACTGAAATAATATAACTTAATAATGTTTAAAATACTGATTTTATATGATTTAATAAATATTTTTTTCCAAAATAATGATGATACATTGCACCTCTACCATGCCAAGAATCAAAAGCCTTTACCTCCACCTGCCAAACCAAAAGTATAGATCTGCTCCTGCACTAACATATTTTCCTGAAAACATAAGGAGACATGCAGAGTTGGATGGGAGAGCTTCAGCCCTCGAGCCCCCTTTGGATATGCCACCACCTGTATCTACATACCGTTACCTCCTGTGAACTCCCCACTACTGGCTTCACTATCCATACTTCCACCACGTAAACATGTCTTGACATGTGCCACATAACCCCAGCCCTAAGGAAGTTTGTCCAGCCGTAGTCTGCGCCGCCTGCATCAGGATTGTGCACTTTACTGATTGGAATGTGCGCCTGGTCACCGGAGCGACCAGGCGCAGAGCAGACACAAGGGCACGCCGGCGGAAGAGCAAGGCGGTGGTTGCCATAGTAACACAAGATGCCACTGAGGAATACTTAGGCCAGTATAGAGAACTGGAATGTTTCAGGCCTAATTAAAAAGACTTTAATTATACTGTTAATTAAGATGTTTATGGTTTGTTTTGCAAGTGTTGGTTTATTTCGTTGTGTTTGCAAGGTAAATGGTTATTATTTATTTTCATATTCTGCAGTGTTTTTTGTCCATCCCATTTCATCAGAGTTTATGTAGTAGGAATACTTATATTGTTTTCATATGTCTATTTACCTTCTTTCATTAACACAAGGGTGAATGAAGCAACCCATCTCATAAAGTATTCCCATTTCGGTGCAAGGGCAAGCCCGGTGCGAGCCCCTGGGTCGGGTGGGAGAGTCAGTCAGCACGAAGCAACCACTGGAGGTGGCGGGCGTTTGTTAAGCTCTGGCTTTTTCCTGCGCATTCCAGGTGACCATCACCATTTTTCAACTGGAAATGTAACTACAATAGACTTTAATTATCTGGAACAGTTTCACGTCTTGTGTAAGGCGAAAATACCTTCAGCTGAAATTTCATTAGAGGCATAGTACACTCATGCCACACATCCAGCTTAACTGCCTGTTGCACCCATGTCCATTGTCATATTCGAATACTCCATGACCAGTTTGCCAATACTTTGCCTTACTGCTTTCTTCCACGTTATCACTACCTCGTCACCTACATCACAGTATTCTCACACCACCACACACTTCCCATTAACACACACTTGCTACTACTCGTTCCAGACATGTCATGTTGGTTTCCTCAGAAACTAAGCATCAAATGCAATTTCACCTGAAGGTGTTTTCGCTTTATGTTTTGCTTGTTTTAAAAATTCAAGAACTTATTAATAAAATATAATTTTTTCCTAATTTTGTACAACAGGCAGATAACACACAACTTAAGTTACACACAAAAATATTAAACTACTCGTATAATGTAAATTGTCTATAATCGTGCATTGTCAGTAATTACTATGAATCCGAAATGATGATGAAAAAAACGAAGCATTTATGGAAAAAGGGTGAAGCCAACCCATAAGTCACCCCTGGTTCATTCCAATGTCTTATGGTTGCAGCAGTCCTCACCAGCTACGTTGCTGAGGTCTCTTATGCATACCTAGATAAATTGATAATCTTCTCTAAGAATTGTCAAGAGCATCGGCGCCACCTCAGATTGACTTCTTAGTGTACAGTCACTCCTGAAGGCAATTTCTATCAGCCTGGGCAGATTCAAGCAATAACTGAAGCAGCTATCCCAAAGAAGAGGAAATGGGTGCCAAAATTCTTGGAGCTCTGAAACTGATTACATGACTTCATTCCCAACATCACCGAGCTCATGGGACCATTAAACAACCACCTATGCAAGGGCCAGGGCTGCAAATGTACAAAGAAGGAATAAAAGATTTTCCAAAGACTCAAGAACCATTTTGCAAACTCCAACATGCTTTATCGACCACTACCTAAACTACTGTTAATTCTCCAGATGGATGCTAGTGGAATAGGTCTAAGGGGTATCTTATTACAAAAAACTACAGACGGTAGCCGATGGGAGATAAACTAGGCAAGCACCTTCCTATATGCTGATGGTTGGTAGTGGAGCATAAGATGTTAATTTTAGAGGCTGGGAGTTGGTGTAGTATTTATATCATAAACGTTGCACACACTCGTACATAACTACTTACATTAGTATTAATAATATAGACATCGCACACGCTCGTACATAACTACGTTATACATAGTTATTGATGAGAGCCATTTACTACTTCGGACTCGTACAAGAAAACATCTAGTAGGCCGCCATTATAGTTTCAGATTACTGGTGCTAAACTCATCACAGTATTCATTATAAACATTAATGACATCTCCTCTTTTAATTTCACCTGTAGTATTCTTGTCTGCTGCACTGGTAACCAATCAATCTTTACACATAAGTTACAAATTCAATTTGACATGTTCCTGATGTCCATGTATCCCACCTGCCCATTTGTTCCATCTCAAACGCATTAACCCCACAGCAACAATCAACCGATCGACATTGGGTCGCGGTCTCAATTTGCGCAGGTCGACAAGAATGCTGTTTACACTTTTCTTGCTGTCCTGTAACTTGTGGCCACGGGTCATTATATTTAACATTCAAAACAAGGGGCAACTCTCGTGATGCATATGTGGCTCATAAGAGTGTGTCCCATGAAGTCACAACCGTTAGACGTAATAGCCATCGGAGGGAATACTGGAATAAGTGGCGCCACTTATCCCCACAGCTTTCAGATGTGTGCGATGTCGACGGGCCCCGTGGCCCAATCGAGAGTTCTACGTGACTCCAAGTAGTGTCAAAAGACGGGGAATCACATTCCCGCAGGAACTGTAAATTGGCGGGTGGCTCCCTAGCCGCATTAATTAATAGGAGCATTTTTAGTCATTTTTTTGTGGTGATTCCACCACAATTAACTAGGGAAAACTGCTCGCTCCAACAAAGAGGGTAGATAACATATCATAGAAGACATGGCATAGCTCCGCTCCTAGTAATAAAATCCTCATGTCTTCACATCCATACACTTCCCTGTAATTATAACCATTATGACAACGCAATTTTAATATGTTAATTATAAGAGTGTACATGTAATCATCTATCGAGAATCAGCCACCTGAGACTTCATTTCATTCAATATGACTATTCAATTGCAGTGACATTCTTGGGACGTCACATTCTTAGCCATATCTGGGGCTCCAACGTTCACGGGTATGTCACCAATGTGTTTTAGTTTAGTAATCATAATAATGTACAATGTCAGATTCATTTATCATGTTAGTTATTTATTTACATTTTTTCTTGATTTCATTTTTTGCACCGGATAAGCAGGACGTGCGGAGAAGCCGACGCCATGTCGTTAGACTTCAGCCATCCAAACAATCGGCAGGGCAGACTCTACATATTTTTACCGTCTTGTCAAACGTCAGGTCCTCTTCAGCTATAAACTTTTCACTAACTGTGTCACTTCAAAGCCATACCACTATCTTATCGCGAAGCAAACTATCGTACAGTTCTACAAAATCGCATTTTTTTCTTTGGTTAACGACTGCGGTTAGAAAGTCATCGAATGGCTGACATTCTGAGTAATAATCTTTTTAAACAAGTATCTAGCACACGTAATATTAATTTTCAGTGCAAAATAAGCATCAAGCTATATTTTGATCACACAAACATTTTTGCTTTCTGCCTCTGAGAGCGAAAACATGCTGAAAATAATGGCCACATCGGGCCCTATTACAGTCATAAATGAAGAGACCTGAATTGCTTGAGTTTTACTCTCCAGGTTTGTCGCATTTGCGTACCATTTTAATTGCCGAATCCATGATTTCACAAACGACTGATACTCCATTTTCCGACAAGGATAAATGCTTTGGAGGTTTCATGCTGAGGTAGCTTTCCACCATTGTTTACAAATGTAACGTTTACAAACGTGTCCCAGGTTTCGGTACCATGTAGTATTTATATCATAGACGTCGCACACACTCGTACGTAACTACATTACACATAGTTATTGGTAAAAGCCAGTTACTACTTCGGACTTGTTCTAGATCACTTCTAAATGGCAGCCATCATAGTCTCACACTACTAGTGCCAACTTCAGCACTGTGTCCATTACAAACATCCATGGTAGTTGGTAGGAATTTCACCAGAGTTTTCTCACCACCTCTGATGTAAAGTTGTGGGCGCCAGGCATAGTCAGGATGCAATGCCTAATTCTGATAGAGGAGACTCCTTCCTCCGAGTTTTTTGCCAACCACCACGGCGATGTCCTTCCAGGCTCTGTCTGTCGTAATTAATACCAATAAAATAACTTTACCAAAAAACTGCTCAGTGAGGTATCAGAGCGACTCATACACCCATATTTTGTTATACATAGATAAAACACTAAAAAGATTACACAAAATACACTAGTACAGTACTCTTAAGTTTTGGCGGGAAAGGTGGGTGCCATCGCACCTATAGGCACTAGGCAATCCAAATGATAATGCATACCTATTGTTAATTCACTGGGTTTTATTAACTGTTCCTCTAGGAAACACACTTATACAATGTGCCGGGCTTAACCCTCCGGCAGGGTAGCAATGTACAAAAAGCCCTAAGGCGACAAAGGTTTATGTGGAAATTAAGCATATCCAGGCAATGCTATTCCATGGGAAGGGAGGAGTGGAGAATCTTGGGCGGCGATAATAAAACGAGGTTCCCGTAAACTAGAGTCTATTGCATGTTAATGATTAGGTTAAACAGTTGATGCGCCATCCAAATGTGTGCAATGCAACTCTGTCTGTCAGCACGTCCAACTCCCCGAAACACTGTATAATGACTGTTGTGTATTGTGCAATATACTATCAGACTTGTGTATCCTTCCACGGAGATCTACTTTCTTCTACAGCAATGGGGTCGCCGCAAATAATTCCTGACGGTAGTGTAATTCAAGATCGCGATGTGGAAAGTCCACCATGGGCGTGTCTGGCAATATAAAAGCACATTTGTATGTTATTTCTTGTCTAAGCTAAACGTGTTGGTCCTCCAGACTGGATTCGTGCCCGAATTCATTCCGTACGGTGAATGTGATATGTTTTTCAGTCGTTATAGGTGTTCTGCATAATTGAAGCTTGATCTCAAGCTTATGCACAAACAAAGGCCGCCGCTCTGAATCCACTCATTACAAACATATGCCAAGAATGAACCAGTATTTTAGTCATCGCAGTATAGTACATTTGTGAGAAGTGTTGTGGTTTCGTGGAAATTCAAGGGAAACCACGTAGTTGCTCGTATTATTGTGTAATGTTCTATTTCCAGCCTGTGCTGAACACATGGGTGAGTAGTTTTTTTTTTTTTTTTTTGTCTTCTTGTAGCATCATTCTCTTTGCAGCATGTTTTGTGGAGCGAATCAAAATTTTATCGCCGAGATGGTATGCAAGACGTCCTAACCTACCTTTTGACGTATGTTTCGCTATATTACTATATTACGTGGAGTGTTGATAATTTCTTGTATGTTGTGTGGTCGATTGGTAGGTACAAAATATTTTTGACGAAGTTCAAGTTTCAGGAGAGTAAGCTGAAACGTATTAGCGAAAGGGCACAAGCTCTTGTTAAGGCAGAAGTCACGGTAAATTCCGTTCATTAAGTAAATGCATTCAGTGCACAACTAGATGCAATTGAGTCCGAAGTAAATTCTTTGCGCAACGAACTTTTGGAAATTGATCCCCTGACAGGAAATAACATAGACAAAAATGTACTAACCTTGAAGCACGAGTATTTCTTTGCTATGTTGTATTGTGTCGTGGTGAACATGTTTAAATATGCCCCTCCCTTGACAATTCACCATCCATCTAATTGCTCTCTCTCTCTCTCTCTCTCTCTCTCTCTCTATCTCTCTCTCTCTCTCACACACAGCTCTCCCTCTTTTTTTGTCGTGCAAATTCGGCATTCTCCTCTACTGTTACTACTTCACTGTACCAGTCTGCCACAAATTGTTCGTTTCCTCAGACCATTATATGGTTCACGCTCGCATCCATAACCAGTTGTGTGGTGACAAGAGGTAATACCGCCTCCCATTCTATGTCATATGTTACCATTACTGTTGCGCCTGGCATGCGTGACAGGATGTCTGCGAGTTCGTTCTCCTTTCCCGGTATATGTTCAATAGAAAAGTCGTACATCTGTAATAAGAGCGCCCAACTCGTAAGCTTATTCTTGGACTCCCGCATATTATTGAGCCATACTAAACAGTGATTATCAGTTCTCGAAGTGAATAGCCTATATTCCACGTAATGCCTATACTTCCGTATTGCCCAAATTACTGCGAGGCAATCCCTATCATTAGCGTCGTACCAGCATTCAGTGCTTCCGAGTTTCGCACTGGTGAAGTCAATCACTTTTTTCTCACCTGTGTCGCTGTACTGGTATAGTATGGCGCACAGCCCCTCCTGACTCGCGTCGGCCTGCAGATTTAGGTGTCCTGTTGGGTCGTATCTCGCTAGTGGATGGCATCATCGAAATTGCTCCTTGAACTTTAGAAACGCCTCTACCAGGCCATCGAGTACTCTTACCATCATACTTTGGCACATGGCGGGGGCAGATTTCAGCCCAAAAGGCATGGCGCAGAATTGATATTGAGTACTGGTATTTGCCAGTAGCCACTTTGCAGGTAATGTGATGGCATGATTCTGGCCTTTCTGAGTGAACTGAGTGTGTCCTTAATGCTTATGTAGGGTGGTATGGCCCTACATGTCACATGGTTGATGAACCTGAAGTCCACATAGAACCTGCAGATCCCATCCTTTTTCAGTGCGAATGTTATGGCGGAATTATACAGACTCTCTTTCAGCTCGATGTCTCCCCCTGAAAGCATTTCTGATATTTGCATTTTTATTATACGTGCATGGTGTGGTAGGTAGCTACGTGGGCTACGAAAATTGGTTCTTCCTGAGTTGATGGTATGGCATGTTCTGCAAGTGTTATTTTGTGTAAGGCATCGTCATTAGCAAAAACAATGTTCTGTTCATTAAGTAAGTGTGTTCGAACTATGACGAATTAATTTTTGATATCTGTTCTCGGCTACACCTCTGTATATCATACACAGTGCATGTCTCATTTGTCAAAGTTACTCCAAAAATAACATTTTCCTCTATTTCACTAGTTACTACTGCTTTGGTTATGGTTTATAGGTCGCTAATTTTTATAGTGACTGTCGTTTGGACGAGTACTGAATTGTTACACTGACCTTTGGCAAGACGGATCATGTGTCCAGTAGAGGTTATGTCCTGTTTGTTTACAAAGCGAGGTTGACAAATTTTATGCGATGTGGCTGAGCCAACAAGAGCATGACACAGTATACCATTTGCATGTAAAAGTACTGGTCTGAATTTGACACTTAGGCCACTAACCTTTATAATGAGTACCTCTTGTGGCACGATATAGTCAGCCCAACATCTGGAGCTCGGGGGAATTATCTCCACCGAGATTCCAAACTATGTTCACAGCTCCTCACCTAACAAACATCCTTATTGACCAACAGCTTGGCACAGTTAAATGGCTTGCCCGAACGTGTGGCACTATATGACAGCTTTCTTAACATTTAACACATGTTAAATGTCGCCCAAAGTTTGTGAAAATCCTCATTTTAATACCTGAACAATTTTTAAAACAATTTTCAAGCTACCTTTTAGTCAATGATGGTCCATGTACTATACGGGATTAACAGCGACTTCATGCTAGCGTACCTGGATGATGTGATTATTTGGTCGATCTTTTGGGAGGAGCACATACATCATGTCACAATAGTACTGGAAAGGTTCGCAATCAATAGTCTTACCTGAACCGCTACTAAATGCCATTTGGATGAAAGCAAATTGGAATTTTTGGAACACATTTTAGACGAGGTCGGAAGCACCCCTTACACAGAACAGTTAAATTTAATAGAGAATTATCCGACTTAACGCACTCGAAAACAGCTCTGCACGTTTTTTAAAATATTTAATTGGTTAAAAGAGTTCATTCAACATTTCGTCGTAATTACTACCCCTCTCACAGATCTACTTTCGCCCCAAAGTAGTTGGTGTGGGGTGAAGCGGAAGAAAATTCTTTTCTAGCAGTAAAGAAAAGTTTTCGTTCTTGCCCCAAATTAGCACGTTACAAGCTAGCAAGCACCTCTACTTACAGACGGATGCCAGTCAGGAGGGACTGGGTGCTGTCTTGCATCAATGCGAGGAAGATGTCACGAAACAAGTCATTTCGCCAGCGCAAAATTGGGACAAGTATAGTGCAGATAAGATGTAAATGAGCGGAAAATGTTGGCAGTAGAGTGGGCGGTTAAAGGGTACCGGACCTACCTGGAATATAAACATTTCATGTTACGAACAGACAACAATTGCCTTGTTTGGCTACACGCAATGAAAGAAGCCTGCTGGAAACTCACCCAGTGGGCGTTGCTTCTACTGTCATATGACTTCACTATAGTGCACATCCCCAGGAAGGAGAATCAACAGGCAGACCCATTATCCTGCACACATGATGCAAGTTTTGTAGTTAGAGACGAAGCACAATGGGATGAAGTTCTACCACCCCCAGCCCTCTACAACATGAGTTATTCCGAGAGGTACAGGTGAACCAAGTACGAGCAGTGGACAGTGATATTCTTGTAGATGCTCTATACAGGGGAATAATTAAGTTGCAAGAGAATTGCGCAGTTGCACAAGAGAGAAGGGTGCAATTTTCAAGCGAGACCATGGAATAGTGGCATGTGATGGAAGGGAGGTTGGAGACATGCACGGCAAACAACACAAAATTTAGGGTGAAAGTAATGGAACAAGCACATGCAAGAAACGTAGTAGGACACCCAGATGCGGAGCAAACAGTCCAAAACCTCAGACAGGATTTCTTCTGGCAAGGACTCTCGCGCAACATACGAAAACTCGTGCAAAAGTGTGTTATGTGTCAGACATTTATAGCACACAGGACAGATGGAGTACAGCAGTAACAGCCCCGCCTACCGAATCAACCGTTCGAAATCATAAGCCTTGAACTGATGGGGCCGTACCCCATAAACCCAATGGGAAAAGTTTGCCCTGGTCGTCACCGAAAACTTTTCGCAGTGGGTGGAGGCTTATGCGATGAGTAGTGCAACTGTTACCAACATCATGCACGTAATGGAACTGGAATTTTTCCTCCACTGGGGCTATCCAAAGCAAGTGCTAACAGACAAGATTTTCAATTTGTGGGAAGAAAGTGGCAAGCAAAGTGCACAAAGTTGGGGGTGCAGCACTTGAAGATAGTGGTGTAGCACCCAAAATCCTACCCCACAGAACACCGCAACAAGAACCTGAAGGTTCAACTGTGACTCCGGATGGGTGAGGTACACAGCATCTTAGCAAACCACCTGCCCGCTGTCCTCTTCACCCTCCACCGGCATATGAACGCGGCAACTGGTTTGAAACCTGAGGACATCCTGTTGGGTCAGAACATCAAACTACCCGGCGAAAGAAACTGCCCACACAACAGTACGAGCAAGAGCATGGAAAAAAGCATGGCAAGAAGAGAGAAAGTAAGCAATGAGACAGAGAGCAGGGGGAGAGACAAAACAGGTACAAAGCTGGGTGGGTCCGGATGAGCAACCGGAACCCACCCACACTCAAACCCAGTTAACTGGTGTATGTGAAGGCACATCCGAAGTACGCAGTCTGCCAAAACTTTTGCTCCGGACACGTTGCCCGATAGATAGGCCCAGACCGGGTTATAAAGCAGTTAGGGCCAATCAACTACTTGGTCCACGTGGGGAAAAAAATTACAAGTTTCACCAAGACACCATACGTCTGTCACCTGGAGACGTCCGCGATGACAACAAGGCCAGTGACAATAACACCCACTATGGTTAAACGCCTGCCGAACCTACAGAGCAAGAGGAGAGTGGGGCAGCACCTCTCACAGGGGACCCTCCACCAAATGCCACCAATAACTGACGAGGCAAATACCCAAGGTTCCAGAATGACATAGACCCAAATGATAGAGGGCGTGTGCCATAATGAGCCGATGCCACCTAAAAATCAGCTGTAAACAGCATGAAATAGGCAAGGGAGAGCAAGGAAGCATAAGGGCACGGAGCAGGATCACGGGACCAGCAGACACACAATGATGCTGTCGAGTACGAGCTCCAGGGGGATGAAAGGAACACGAGAGGAGGGTCAGTACCAGTACCACCAGTTGTGGGTGTCCAAAGCACGATGCCACCCGATACATTAGCGCCAGCCAGGAGCATCCATCGGCCGGCTCCACGGATATCGATGGCGCAGCGGCTACCAGCATGATCCAAAGTGATCGAGAACTGCAACCAACGGTGACACCTCAGGGAGATGTGACGCCACTCGACGGGGAGTACAGCAAGGAACAAGAAACAATTTTGCCAACACCTGCTGGGGAATTACCAGAGATTGACTCCAACCCCCGCAGTGACATGAGGTTTTTGTACCAGGATAGCAGCAGTGGCAGCAACGACAGAGGATCGTGCGACAAAAATACAAAACCACCACTCAGTATGGCGACAGCCATCTGCAGCATGTCGCACGGGAGCACTACGACGGGTACAATTGAGGAGGTTTGTCTTCCACCAGTGACGTTGGTCGCTGAAAATAGTCTCGTTGGTGGAAGAGCGAGGGGGACGTTTGAAATGTGCACACTTTAACCTCTTCTCCTTAGTCCGTTTGACCTCCGCACCAGCCCAGTGTGGCGAATAACGACTCAAGTGCAGAGTGGAGAGAACTGCGGCCACTTGCGTGTGGTGCACGAATATGCAAGAAGTGCCGGAAAAACTTCTGTTAAATAAATTTAGCATTTAAAGGGAAAAGTATGATTACATGAGGGGATGTAACTAATAAAGTAGCCCGTCATCTCCTAGTTTCGGTGGCGCTCTCCCTTAATGCTTTGTAGAGTTATCTGTGGCATATAGTGGCACACTTGGTGACTCGGCCGACAGTGCGATCTCAGTTAGAAAGGAGTGTTGACGTGACATCTGCTTGGAGTAGGGTAAACAGTACAAGCTGGCGTCAGTGTCTGTAATGTCATCTTTCTTTGCTAGTAGAATTCTGTAGCCCCGTGCCCATAATTTCAAGTACTGTTTTATGACTTACCGTTAAGATTGAATAGCTTTTATATGGGGCGAAGTCAAGTGTGCATAATAGCTGAGCAGACAATCATGCATCAAATTGCTATTCAACCTCAAGTTTTAGTTTTATTTCAGAACTGGTGCCATTTATTTGGGCTTAAGTTTAGAATAGACACAAGTATATATATATACACACATACACACAAACATACTCTCTCTCTCTCTCAAAGTGAATTCATTCCAGATTGGAAGCGGCTTATGAAAATCAACCTATGAAAAAATAATTCAAGAAATCACGTGACCTGCGTTTCAATAACCAGTATTTCACAAATATATGACACTGTGGTTATCTTCAAAGTTATGTATTATTAAATAATTGAACCTTTATCTTAATATCTTGTATTATTTATTTCTTTTTTTAGTACGAATTATCAACTGCGAGTGCAGCAATGTTTTGGCAACGACGGGTAAAAAAAGGTTTGTAGTTAAAATATTAATTTAATATCACTTTTTAGTACACTATTTGTAAATTAGACGATGCCTGTCGAAATATTAATATTTTTAAGTAACGCCGATGACTACATCTCATTTTTACAGTTCAAAAAACCGCAGAAAATATCGTGGGTATGCCGTACTAACACGGTATTGATTTTTTGTTCAAGAAAGCAATAAAAAAAAAAAACTGTAGGTTGGCGCTGTTAATGGAATTTTCTCTCTCTTCGTCACGGTTAAACTAGGGAAATTTTCATTCGTTAGTAAGCTAAAAGTTATAAGATGTTTTCAATTATATAATTTTTCATACTTACTACAGCAAAGTAATAATTTTTAAATTTTTAATATAAAACTGAATAGATATTTTAAGGTTTGAACACATATATTAATATATCTAGATATGATGGCTGGGCAGTTACTTAGTGAAGTTGGCAGACGTAGCAAGCCACGACATGGCTTGTTGCTTTTTGTTGAACGAAACGAAAATTATTCATATTCAGAATAATTCTTAATTTTATTTCATCACGTTTGTAGACGTTGTGTTTTTGATACCTAGGCAAGTTGCGATGTTGTGATAAATCTGTTTCTACGGCAGTAATACATTGCATACAATACATACACTAGCAATAAGGCTAACGCCCTGTGGCGAGCTCCGTCACCTCTCCTTCACCCAACCAACTCCTTTTCCACTCCCTTCCTGAGTTTACCAACCCCTCTCAAACATTCCACTCCCTCACAGACCTCACAAACATGGACTGCCTACCCCGCTCCGTTCTCCACCACACCCTCTGAAGCTTCTCACTGTTGTTTCCTCTTCCTCTAAACACCCCCTTACTTAGCTTGCAGTGTAGCCATCCCCATCCTCCCTCTTCATTCACCACCATGTACATCCTGTCTAGCCGTTCAACTTTCCTCCTGTCCTTCAATGAGCTCCACCCCATTTCTTTCATCACTGATGGCCTATAGTTCCCTTCTTCCTCACCATCTTGCCCCTGCCTTCTCCACCTACCCTTCACCCATCTTGCTGCCTTTCTCTGCACCTTTTCCAGTTCTCGCACCTCCACCTCCACATACGGGTCCCATACTGCTGCAGCATATTGTAACATTGGCCGTACCATTGTGCCATACACCTTCTCCTTCACCTCACAGCTGACTCCATTCAGCACCCTTCCCAGCATACCCAGAACCCTGCTTCCCTTTGCATCCACCCTCTCTACCTGTTATTTCCATCTGAGGTCTCCCTGTAGTACAATCCCTAGATACTTATATTCTGCTTCTTCTATCTCTTGTCCCTCCCATCTGTACATGTCCCTGCTATCATCTTCTTCCTTGTGAACCTCACTACCTTAGTTTCTCTTGCATTTATCTTCATTTTATTTTTCCTGGTCCACAACCATATCTTGTCAATGTCTGCCTGCAAATTTCCGCCCCTCTCTCTCACCTCAGCATATACAACACAATTGTCTGCAAACAATCTGATTTTTCCCCTAATCACCAAACCCATGTCATTTACCATTATGGTAAATAACAAAGGACCCAGCACGCTTCCCTGTGGTACCCCTGATGTAACCTCCTCTTCCTCCGATATTGCCTCCCCCACTTTCACCCTCTGCCTTCGCCCCCTGAGAAAGTCCCCTATCCATTCCACTACCCTCCTGTCCGGTATCAGCGCCTCCACTTTCCTCATCAATGTCCCATGGGGCACCTTATCGAATGCCTTCTCAAAATATATGAAGCAGGCATCCACCTGCTTCCCCTCATCAACTACCTGCACCAGATCCTCTAATAACCCAGCCAGCTGAGTCTCACATGAGTATCCCCTCCTGAAACCATGCTGGGACTCCTCTAACCAATTCCTATTGTTCATAACCCTAACCACATACTGCACCACCAGCCTCTCCATTACTTTTCCTGTACTTGATGTGAGACTCACCGGTCTGTAGCTCCCCCTATCCTCTCCCTGCTTGTGTATAGGTACCACCATAGCATCCTGCCAATCTTGTGGTAACTTACCCTCTCCTAAGGACTTTTTAAACAGCACTTCTAAATATTTCACCAACTCCCTGCCACCAAACTTTAGTGCTGCGTTTACTATCCCATCTGGTCCCCCTGCTTTACTGCTCTCCAAAAACAATTTTCCCCATTCCATGCCTTTTCCTTCTTCCACCACGTTCCCCAGTAATCCATTATTTTCTTGTTTGATCTTATCAGCCCTTCATTTCTCCACTTGGCATGTAATTTTCTGCACTTCCTCTTCATTTTCAAAATCTCCTGTCCATAATAAGGTGGATCTCCTCCAGTCCGTAACATTTTCATTGGCACAAACTTCTCCAACATAACCTCCATTAATCCTCTAAACTCCCTCCACAACATCCTCTACACCCTCCTCCATAGACCATTTTTTAAACCTGTCTCTCAGGAATATTTCTGCCCCCTTCTTGTTTCCTCCCCCATACTGCCACACCAACCTTTCTGCCATTTGCACTTCCCTCATCCTGCCAATACCAATTTCCACAACCGGGATATGATGGTCGCTTATACCATCCAATACTATTGCACCAACTACAGCATTCCTAGGTCTGACCAACACCACATCCAGCACTGACCCAACACCCTCCTCATTCCATCTCGTAGGTGTTTCTACTACCTGGACTAATCCTCTGTTGACTAACTGTGCTGCCATTCTCTGCATCATGCCACCCATTCCTTCTGCACCCTCTACCCATGTCACCCTGCCATATTCAAATCCCCTGCTACAACAACCCACTGCCTTTCCTTTAGTCTATCTACTCTCTCCTTGATCATCTCAATTGCCTGCCATTCCTGTCCTGGTGGTCTATACGCTGCCAGCAAAGTAATACTCCTATTACTACTACCACTCAATTTAATTTCCATTACCTCGACATCCTCACTAACCCATTCTACCGCCCCTTTTTAACCATTTCCTTACACACACCATTAATAAATATATTGTGATGTGTGTTTCATTGCATCTGTGAAATGGTGTGCCTTTGTGCATCGTGGTTGATACGCTGGCCCTGTGTGTGTATGGTTTCAAATATTTGATTAGAACTATTTTTAAATGTGAACTGGTTTTATGACGAAGTTATTTATTTACATCCACGTATGTTTATTTATCACAACACTGTACCTTTGCCCTGGGTGTTTGAAACACAGTCCTGCAATGTGATTGACCAACAATCGCAACAAAATAACCAAGGCCAGCCCAATTAAATTTCAATAAACCTAATACACAGTAAGTAGCAATACATATAAAAATGAGTGTAGTAAAAATTTTGGTAGGCTTATTTGAGTGCATGTTCACCGCTATATTTTAAGTTTCTATAACAAAAAATGAGCGACATGAGAGGCATGCTTGAATTTAATGTGCCTTTTTCACTGGTTGTTCCTTTGTTTTAATATTTATTCCAACGGAGGCCGTCCTTTTAGAGAAATGACCCAACACATATCAATAACAAAAGGATAATTACAATTAGTACAGCCCCTTACCTCGCAGTTGTAACAGTGTTAAATACAGTCGCTGCAAAATACTAACGTGCATTACATGGATTGAGCTGTTGTGGAAAACAAATATGTTAATGTAAAATAACCGTAAGAACTGTCTTCAATTTAGGCATTTTTAAAACGTCATAAAGCTGACCTAAATAATGTTAAGAGGCCTAAACTTAATATTCATACGGAATGGTTTTTGGAATATGACAGAAATATTTGAAAAGCAGTAAACATTAAACATATTTGAGAGGTATAAAATTAGAAATCACATTTCAATGTTTACTTTTAGATGTAGCGAAAGTATACGGACATATGTTCACACATAATGGAATGTAAACATTGATTTTGACAGATGCTACATGGCAGTCACATGGCAATATTTGTGTAAATTTGGCGCATGGATTTGATTTTTTATATATATATATATATATATATATAAAATACAGAATTTTAAGAAAATCATAAAATAAATCAATTATTCACCACAAAAAGAAATAGAAGGTGGCTATAGTTCACAATTCCGCAAAAAAAAAAAAAAACCCTGGAAGAGAGAAAGTTAACTAACAGCAAATATAGTTTGTGTCATCTGACACGTCAACATGAACAGAACCAAACACAGGAGCCTAAACCTCTTAGTTCAGATGGCAATTCAGGTCAGTGTAGCTTCTATTTAAGCTAGCAAATATTCATCTGATGATTCAGTCTGTAGTACTGTTCCCGAAAATAGGTTGAACATCAGTCATGTTTGTCAATAGGGTTCATGTCGCCTAGGTTGAATATGTTTCTTGCAGTATGGTTTGTGCGAATATATTTTGTAAACCGGAATGAAAATGAAAACTTTCATTTTCATTTCGGTAAGAAATGTGATTACCGAAAGTTGTAACGAAACGAAAATGTTCGAATGACATGGATTTCCGGCTATTAAATGATTGTTCATTTTGTGCACCAGCAAAGACACGCCTGTAAATCATCTTGTTTGTTTTCATATTTTATAACTTATAGTCCGATCACGAGTGGAACAGACTTTCACTGAATATTTCCTACTCCCATTTTTAAGCAATAGATAAAAAAAAATATGTTAAAACATTCAAACTTGTATATTGTCTCTCCGTGCTGCCAAACTAAATGTACCCACTTCAGTCACTGTTTGTAGTAACAAAGCATGCAGCTGACGACTAAGGTTGACGCTGGCCAACAGCCAGCAGCAGTCAGACCATGGATGGCGCTCACAACTCATGTGACACGTGGGTAAGCGCATGTGTGCAAAGAGGCCATAACATGGACTTTCCCGTAGCGGGATTATTACCGTTTGCAGTGTACTATATGTTTTTCCATTTTCTTTCAGGGCTAAAAGTGTTAAAAATGTATGTCTATAAATATTGCGCACTGTTCTTTTCAAACGCAAAATGTGTGCCACGCAAAGAAACAGACATTGATATTCAGGCATGAACACCTTCAAAGAACAGTTATCTAACACCAGTATTTCGAGATTTAAACTACTAGTCTGAATATGTATAAAATTATCTTGTGTGCCATTTACTTTCCACAATAAAAGTTTTACTCGGCGTGCATAGCACTTCCCCTTGTGTGAAGCCCGTAGGCAGCCATGGTAGGTCCTCGCGAACCCTGCCATTCAGCAGTCGTCCGAGGAGAGCTAGTGAGGTAAGACCTGTCATGTACGCATTTCATATTTTTGCACAGAGTTAGATTTCCATAGTTCACTTTAATTTACCGGTTAACCTTTGCTTTGCGTACGTGTTACCAGACATCCCCAGCATAAAGCTTTCGCTTAAATAAATCTTTTGCAGCCCTTGTGGCTTTTTGAACTTAAATCGAGCGAAGGAGGAAAGATGTCGGAGAGGACACACGGCCGGCGCCACCCGCCTATGTTAAAGTCTTTTGCATTGTAATTTCTGCTTCATTGCCATGAGCAATATTAAGGGTAAATTTGTATGTATGTATTTTAGGGTTTTGTCATCTTAAATTGTTTTACGGCCACATCGTTTGTGACCACACGGTTAACCGCCGCCAAGTCCGTGTTTGTGCCATCATTGCTCTTAAAGTGTTCATGTTTGTAATTTACTGTGCACCATAATTTTTCTCACGGTAGTATGTATTGTTTCATTAAAAGGGTTCTTGTAATCTTGTCATGATTGATGTTCTGTAACCAACCACGTGGAGATTTCCGCCATCAGGCAAGTTAGCAACGCTTGAATGTTTTGAAAATGCAAATTTTCCGAAGAGCACAGTAATTTTTTTCGATAGGATTTCAAGGAATTTTACCGAAAATATTGCAATTCAACGTACACCACGTAGCCCGCTAAGAACTTCATCCAGTGGCTTCCGCATCATGTAAGAATGCTTTCGCGCAAATGCATGTTTATGGTGCTTGTTCATATCGTGACCCATGTTCTGTCATTTATATTTGTGTAAATTGTATGCTGACATTATTTTCGTCCTAGCCTGCTAAGTGTAAAGACAGTCACCACACACACCACGTGGTTGGGAGGCGCATCCCGACGAGAATGCGTTAGCGACGTCAGCAATCACATGTGCTAGTGTTCATTTGTAATTCTCCGTGACCTGCCTCCAGGAAAAATCCACAATCCACCCTAGCGGAGACTGTTTTTCCAACACCAATGAGAAGTGTCATAAATCTAGAAGTGCGCTAGTTTAATTACAAGCTGGGGCAATCACCCAATGCAGTTAGTTAGTCACGCCCAAGTTTAAGTCATTAATTCATATTCTGGCACTGTATGTACTTGGAAATCAATAAATCGAACCTGTGACAAATCTATGCCTTTCTATTTAGCATCAACCAGCAAACACTCACCTTTTTCAGTGTTAAATGTTTAGTAATGCAGTGTTACAGACGCTCGAGTGAGACGAACACACAGAACCCACAGCATCCCTGAGAACTCTTGAGTCTCGGAAGTGCAGCATCTGGGAAACAGCGCTGGCTCCCACCTGCAGTACGTTAAGTGTATTCACTCGTCTCGTGTCTCACCCGACAGCGTCCAGGTGTTGTTCAAAAGTCTGTTCCAGTCCTGAACCGACTATAGATAAAAATGATAATTTAACTGTAGATAAATGTGGTAAATACTCCATATCCTACATCTTTATTTGATTTTGCAACAAATTTATTGTAACGAATAACTTGCTCAAATGTTATTAAATTTGTTAATTTTTAGGTAAGGCTGAGCCCTAATGACATTACATTTCATTTTCAAAGTTTTACGAAAGTTCATATAATATCTTTCATTTTTGTTTCGTGAGAAAAAAGTCATATTCGCTCAACCCTACCATAGAGAATAGAATTATAAGTTTTCAGAACAATTGGTATGATAGATGCAAATGGCTGGAATACAGCCCATCAAATGATGCAGCATTTTGCTTTTACCATTGTTTCTTTTCCTCTAATAATGATACTGCAAATAAAGGACACAATGACCCTGCATTTATTCATAAGGGATTCTGAAATTGTCCTACAGCTAATGAGCGTTTTAAAAATCATTAACTGCCAAAATGTTAGGTACTGAGCTGTGCCTCTTGGAACTGTATGTAATAAAATGAAACAAATGTATATTTTAATGTAATGGAAGTGAATAATTATTTAAGATAGTGTTTTAAATAATTTATTTAACTCAAGGAAAAATGTTGCTGATTTGGATAATTTTGACATATGTACGGGTATCAAGAAATTAATGTAACATTTTGTAAGTAATGAAAGTCAATATTAATTGGAGTTACTAGTTACTGTATCAAATACAGGTACTTGATTCATTTATATATATATATATATATAAACACACACACACACAAAAATTATCTTTCAAACTCAAGTTTCTCAAAAATATTTTAGGAAATAATGTGAAATGTGGTTTTATAATATCCTATTTTGGCACAACTTTTGCATAAAATCAAAAAATTTCTGCAGATAAAACTTGGCCTCCATTTTTTACGTGGCCATCTGCAATTCTTTAATTTTGTGCACACATTAATGATGAAGGCTGTGACGGCCTATGGGCCTCTTGTAAAGTCGATTCACAATTTAACACCAAACACCAACTCAAAACACTACCACTGCAAATAAAAAAAAAACGGATAGTTTTATTACGTAATTTATATGATTAAAATTCACAGTACAAAATTTTTTTTTAAATTGATGTATTTGCAGTCATTCTTGACAGATCTAACTGCAAACCAAACCTGAAAAAAAAAAAAAAAAAAAAAAAAAAACAATTATATATGTAATTAGAAAGAATACAGATACTGTTGAACAATCAGTGAAACAAAGTAAAGAAAAAAAAAAGATCCACACAGCTCAGCAACAGGCACTCACTCACTCTCATACTGGCATGGAGAGCTAATCAGAAACTAAGGAATTTTTAGTAAAACTATATTCTATACTTCAAGAGACTTACAGAATGGTTTACAATATACACCACCAAAATATCAACAAAAATCACGATGACAACATGGCAAGAAGCACACAACTGAAATGCTGTAGAAAAAACCATCAGTGACAAATTACAGTGATAAACAGATTCCTTGAACCAACACCTTATCAGCAGCCTATGGATCCAGCTAGTAGGACTGGCAAGATACAGTGGAAACTCAACTCACTCAACACGGTTGGACCGAAAGTCCGTGTCCACAAAGCATTTTCTGTGGTACCAATAAAACTCCTATATAAATACTGTAATGCTAAAAGGTTAGTTTTTGCTGCATCGATCAGAAAGAAAATTCTGTAGCATCGCCGAAAATTACATGCTCCGATCACTAAACAACAAAATATTAACAAAAAAATATACGTATCAAATGTACTCAACACGGCATACTAGGTCGTTATACAGTACATTGTGTACACATGCGCAAGTAATACTAATAGATAATGCAAATAAAATAAATATTCAATACACATTATTTTCGCTTACGTCACATTGCCCTGCATTTAGTCCTATTTATGTAATTTACCACTTCCGAAATGACCTGTTGTCGATTTCGTCCCGATGTCGCACTAACTCGTTCTTTGTAACAAAAAAAAATTATAAATAATAACAATAGACATCTCGGACTACACATTGTGTATTTAGAAAGCACGAAATACACACAAAAAAAACTGAAAAAAATGTGGAAATACAGTACATATGTATATATGAAAATTATACTGTAGAATTATATTAGACGTTCAGTTAACAATTGCAATGTTTACGGTGGCAGCCATGTTGGTTACGAACGACTAGACCCGGATTCCACTTGGCGCTGAAAGAGTTAACCAGTACTGATGAGCGTTCCTTTAGGTACTAAAGCAACTGATCAGTAATGTTTGAATTGTGGTGTTGCATCTGGGTTGGAGACTATACTTCCGGCTGAAACTACTGACGTGCAGAAGGTCAGGCGGCCTCAGTAAAAGCAGACGCAACATGGTGGCGATGTATCAATCAATCAATTAATTTTATTCATCCCTGAGACCATACATAATGTTATAGGGCATGTCATATTTACTTAAAACAAATACTTCATAAAATTCAATGTCAAGTTACGTTGTTGTTACGTGCAGAAGATGCATGTGGAAAGTATAATTTCACATTCTTTGATATCATAAATTGATGCGTGAATCAGACGAAAATGAAAAGAAAAAATATCCATCCCTGTAACAGCAGACACCACTATTCCTGCTGAAAACTGCTGACGAGTGTTCCACCTGGTTCTAGTACTGAGTGCTACTGGAGTGTGAATTTTTACTGATAGCATTCCTTTTGGCAAGTTACTGGTCAGTGTGCTTTCTGTGCCAAGTGGAAGTAGCCTAGCAACCACAAGAAACAGCGGTGCCATATTTATGAGATATTCGTGATGCGATGTTGCCAACAACACTGATACCAACACCTGTCATCCTCAATAGGACCCGACAACTGCTGCAAGACCACGGGCAGTAACCTGGGATAGCACTGTAGGGAGCCTTAGTCAGCAGATATCACTGTTTATTTTAAGCCCTGGACTCCTGGATACTAATTAAATGCCCATAAATAATGTTATTATGGACATAATATTCCTACATCCGTGAAAATGATAACAAATCTATTCTCCATTTTTGAACCATCAACAAGATTATTTAATAAATTTTCATTTCTTGTTGGGGTGACATGGAGATATATTGAACTCTTTATTTTTGTGTACTCTTATTTATGTTTAATTGACCTTTTATTATTGCATATGACTTGAACCAAATGAGCATAAAGCATGGGCATTGAGATTCATCAAAAAGCTGAGACATGACACTTAGGTACTTCAAAGACAAACGTCACCAAGATGTTTCCACCAAGGAGGTACAATGGACATAGAGGTTGCAATGCAGGCAGAGCGTTGCCCCTAACACCCTGCGGAAACTACCGCACAGTCCTACTTCCTGATTTCACAAGCTTCCCAAGTACGGCTTCTACCTATTCACGACAGGGCAAGGGTATAGGGATTATGACACAGAAATCTGCGCACCTTTCAGCCATGCTCATCAGCAAAGCAGCAGTATACAGCACAGTAGGATTATAAAGGTAACACAAGAGCAGCAGTTGTACTCTGGCCTCGATGCTCAACTCATCACATCAAGGACCAGAAGCTCTGGAAGTAGCATCCCACTAACCATCAGACGACAGTTAAAACTGTGCAGTTGAGCAGAGCTGCCCTGGTCATTCCGCACCTTGCCACGTCGCACCAAATTCCGATGGACCAGCACATAGGATACAGACTGGATAATTCAGATAAACAGGAAGAACGGAAAACAGTTTGATACAAACAGATTAACCCAGGTGCCAGCCATTCATTTGCCTTACAACAAGGTCAATAAAGCTCACATTACCATACATCTGACTTTACTGCCTTTATTATAGCCAGCATGCCAACTCTACTCCTACTGCGCCTTCTCTCACACTCCAAGCTGTTATTTTACCTAGGGAGTGTACGGTGTGGGGAGAACGGACATCATAAAGGCTGCAGGGAACAAGCGACAGTATTTCAGCTGGCAAAAAGACTGTGCTCAAGTGAGGGGTCTCCGTTTGACTGTCATCATCTGGACAGGACTATCACATATATTACCCAGAAGCCACCATAGGACACACCAATGGAATCTCGGGATAAACCAACCATACTTACCAATCTCTGTTCACTCCACCACATAACAGCTGTCAGGGACAAAACATTGGAAGATAGAGGACGTGTCAAACTCAATCTTCTAATCACACTGTGAGGTAGAGTAGATGGTCGCATCTTCACATTCCTCCCACTTAAGCCTTTACTCAAATGAGAGGGTGAAAGGAAACATACTGTCACGACATCCAACCACGACCAACAACTTCTGCAAGCGATGGGCTACACATCCCAGTTTGCCCACAGTAAGCTATGAGGAAAAACTTAACGGGAGATGCAAAGACTTGTGGCAGTAACTATCAGTTACTCGCAGTGAATACTTATGCCACCTACCAAGCTATCTGACCACCGCAACCCCTAGATAGGACATGAGCGGACAGAGGTAGCACCTACCTGACGAGAGCCCAGCAAACCAACTCCACCAATCTATAGAGAGCCCAACAGACCTACACCAGTTAACCATCTCAGCAGAGAGCTCAGAGTGCCAATTGCTAACATCACTAACCACACTATTCCCAGTGAAGAGTATATAAAGTTCACTGACCAGTGAAGTACTAGCAAGTCTGATTACAGAGTGCTATACACTGCAATAGCCGTTACATTTAAGTGTGTGATGGAAAAAATATTGATGCTCAACTTGCTAACTGAGGCATGCAAATCTTTAGAAGATAGTATTGAAAAACGAAGAAATGGCTATGCTAGATAACTGTTTTTACCAACTTGTGGGCAAATGTTTTACCAGAATGATGCATTCTTTTGGTTAGCGATATTGCATCACAAAGAAATTTATTAATTTACAGCGCAAGAAGTAGCTTGTATCACTCTGCCAAAATATTCACACTCTAATTTGGCAACAACTGCTGCCTGAGATTACCCTTACTTGGATTTTCCACGTATTGCAGACCAGAAAAACACCCATTTCAAAGACGGTGTTTAGCATTCATTTAAGTCCTGAGACCTTCTTAACAAATTCTCATTGGTTGTTAACGACATAATTGAAGTGTGATTAAGGCTGCCAATTTGCTGCATTACTTACTGTATATATGTTATGCTCGTGTTCGCTGCTAACCTTAGTGATGAAAAATTGCTGTAGATGGAAGTAGGCTGTTTATAACACAAGCATTCAAGCTGTTCCATGACTTCCCAAAATATATCTGCGGCTGTACAATTATCAACACTCCAGTTCAAAAGTAATACAGCGCCACAAAAATTATTTCTGGCACTTTATTAATTTTTACTTTGCCAGCAAACAAAATGTACAGTATTAGAAAATTACATTTAGCATTATAGTCTTGCATTCGATTTTTAGACATGTCGAATACTTTTTTTCTTTACTACCCAAGGTCTGCAGTAATGGTCTAGGCATATGAAATGTAGAAATAGAACAAAATTTTGCTTTTTGTTTACAATTTGTAGCAAAATATACAATTATTTCTCACACTCCACTGTTTATTTTTTAACCTTCAGTCCAAGGTAGGGGTGGGAGCTATGTGTCAGAACTTCATTAGCCAAAGCATGCAAGGTAAGATCTAATTACAGGAAGTGAGCTTCACAACATTACTAGAATCAGACAAACTAGTGAAATACTACTGTAAAAATATTTTTATATAACAGTTTATTTCGGGACGTGGAAAATTTCCTATTCATAATTAGGAAATATATCTAAACAAGTTTTTTTACTGTTTGCAACTAACTTGCTAATATGGTCACATCTCCACATATATGCACAACAGATACAATATGGCAGACATTGTTGGAAGGTTTTCTTGTTGTTCTGCCATTTCTCTACCACTGCATTCCACCACTTTTACATTGCTGGGTCTCAATTCATGTTATGATTCTAATCATAATTTGCTGCATCATAAAAATTTTAGCTTCTGATTTTTATTAATTACAATAAAACCTGTAACAGCACCTTTGGTTATCCAAACAAGGAATATTAGTTTACTAATGTCACACTTGATGTGTGCCGTTTCTACATCTACTTAAATACAATTACAAATCATCGCCTAAAGCACCTCTTCAATCTCTACAGCAGGCATGAACAACACGTTGCCTACCCTACATGCAACGGGAACGGGATTTTCCATCTCACCTGGAGGATACGCAACCCGGCAGGCACACCCCCCACCCCCCCTTCCCAAGCACGACAGCAACAAATTGCCCAGACCTCGAGCAACCAGGGCTGGAGGACGTCCTCCCCCGCACCCAACACCGGCAGCCTACAAACTACCGCTATATAAGTCCGGCCGCAGCCGGGCTCGGGAGTCATTCCTTCGCATCTCTAGGAACCTCCCACAGCACTGCTAGTGCTCGGGATCTTCGGAGAAAATACCAACCTTCAAGTACGCCCTCGCGGCTACCTACTACGTTCGTCGACGACTAGTCAACCTGACGACATACGAACACGAACATTATCTTTTAACTTACTTTGTCTCCTCTAGATACCTTTATTTAACAGTTTAACTCTAACTCTCTATTTTTCGTCTAGAACCAGTATTACCCATTTACTTAGAACCAGGTCACCTACACCTGGAACCACGCAGTTACCTTCATCTATCCTTGATTTGGTAGGAAGTAGCACAGGTCACGTGTTTATTGAGCTCTCAATAAACACACGTTACTCTCTACCTTTCTGTTTTTTTTCCAGAGTATTTATTTGTATCCACAGTTGAAGGTAGATTACGCTGTGCACTGTCGACGTAAACAGGGAATTTTATCAAACCGAATTAAGACATACATAGACGGCTACCTGTTTCTTCCAAGCTACACCTCAGCACTGTCAGTGCTCGTGGGGGAGAAACAGTGATGCCACAACCACTAGGAACACCTTTACACCAGGAGGCGCAACAGACTGAATAGTACACGGTGGCTGCGGCTTGCAGTGTTGTCTGGCACCCTAGTGCGAACGCACAACCAGTAGAGGCTTGGCGGTCCACAAGGCTCTATGTTCCTGATCAGCCTGCCTAAGGTGGGAGATCAGTGGGGACTCTTATCGAGTTTGAGTTGGCTAGTCACTATTGGGTTACACTGTTAGTATTTCTGTCTCAGTGCGCTGCGTGAACTATGCCTCATGAGAGGAGTGGTAGAAAACACAGGGAACAACACCTGGCTCACCCTACTTTCAGGCCGAGGACAGCATCACCCCATCCTACAAAGGATACACAGGTGGAACGGGACAGTGCTGCCGAATTCAGACGATGAGCAGTCGCGCCTGCTACGGCCGTGTTCATTAACTTTCCACCGTGTGTTCGCATCCACACCAAGTGTCACCGGGCTTCTGACCAGTACTGAAGTGCGCCTAGGCTGGGACAACCACATCTTCTGGTCTAAAGAAGCTCGTCTGTGGAACATCCATTCTGGTATCGAGATAATTCGTCCTGCCTAAGGGCATATCTACCTAGAATACTTAACTAGAAGTAAGAGCATACAAGAACTAGCCGACGCCCCTCGTCCCATCCCAGCTACCTAAACCGCTTTTGGTCTAGCGGATAAAATCCTCGACTAACGTGTCCAGTCAGTCTAATTGGACATGCGTCACACTTTCGAAAAAAAAAACTTTAATATATATATAATTTTATTTTTAATACTATACACAAAGTTCCACTTTGCCTAATGCCCTAATAACTTTCACATACAAAAAAACTGTACCTGGGTATGAACTGTAATTAATGTGTGTGCTCACAGTGGTGTCAAAGAAAGATATTCTTTACTCCCCCTTTAGTTAGTTTAGTCCAGTGTTTTTACTATAATGCAGTCTCATAGAGGACAGTCTCCGAGCTAGGCTAGGCATCCCTCGCGCCTAACATTGCGCCTACGTGCACCACGTAGGTAAACATTGGCAACCTTGATGGAAGGGGCTGACAATCATGGGTTAGCGGGATGGTGTCTATTTTTAATCTCTACTGCTTCTGAGTCGTACAATAGCAAAGTGAATCACAATGATCAGAAACCACAACAAATGCATGTTTTATACAAATTTTCCAATCATTTAAACAAAATTTTCTCGGTTCCCAGAAAAAATTTTTTTATTTAGGGGGTTGTTGTTCCTGCGTGTGTTGAATCAAGAGTTGACTGTATAAACCAACTCTATAATGTGGCACAATAATGTGACAAAAACAGAACACTTACCAAGGTAGTCATCCATCAGTGTGCCAATAGCAAACTGGAAAAGAATAAAACAGTATTTTAGAATATTTTACCACATTAAAGCACACAATTTGTAGTCCATTCACATTACCTCACACTTTTTGAATAAAAAATTTGAAAAACCACCCCAAGAATAATTTCATAAAAACAATTATATCATAATTTTGTCCTTCGGTGTACCTTAAAAAAACTATTTTCTTGTAAATTTAATACATCTCACTCCAAGCCAAACCCAGGTTTTTGTAAATGTTAAAATATTGTAACAAAATGTTCAACAGACATACTATTCATGTGAAATGGGATGATATCATAAGAAGCAGGGATGTAGCCAGAAGTGGGGCCGACGGACCCAGGCCCACCTCAAAACAGGAGCCATTTTTTACATGTACTTCCATCCGCTCTCACATGTACCAAGTTTCCAGAAATTTAATAAATAATGTTGCTCCAAAGCATGTATCATTCACATACTATTATATGTGGTAGTGAAGGGCCAACATCTAAATTTTCTTTATTCAGATGTCTTTAATGATTCTGTAACTTAGTTTTTCAATACCCATTACTTAACATTTTGAAAATTATTGGTATACATATTGGCGTGATCACCAGCAGCTGGGGCTGGCAGGAGACTTGCTAGCACGCAGGGCTGCACGACCTTGACAGGCCAGCCCGACTGTTATGGCAACATTCTCCCGGGGGAAGAGTAACAAGGCCGGGGCTGCGACTATATAAGATTGGGACAATGGTGGCTCACTGCCATCTTGATCCAGCCGCCCAAGCGATGCCATTGAAGGAGGACCACCAGGCCCGTGGTCCGGAATCGACGCCAGGTCGCAGCCGCCGTCTGGGGGGGGTCTTCCCGTTGCAGACTACAAGACAGTCCAGGGTAATTATAACTCCTATCAGGGCGCAATAGATTGCGGAGACACAGGGATAGACGCTGGCATTAATTGGACTCCTTCCGAGTCAGAGCCCACTACTAAGCCTTAAGCTAGCACTTGCTGTATTGAGACTTGTAGCACTGATAAGAGTTCCTTGGAGCAATGTCCCCTGGCGATATTTGTAATCTTTGCATTAGAATTGTACTTTGAATAAAAGTAGTGTTTCTTATAACTGAGCACTCTTTCCTCTAGCTACTACCATCCCCCTTATAAGTGCGTGACCTGATCCTCTCAAGGACAGGCCACAACAATATGAGGCCACTCACTGAACCACTTCAGTAGGAAATTTTATTTCAGTACGAGGTTAAATTTTGCCTTCATAATAAATGGTTTTCCATCGAAACAAATATATTACACCCCGACAAAAGAGAGCCTTGTGCTTTTGGAAGCAAATTATTCTAAATTGTACTTCTCTAAAGCAAACGGAAGTTAAATACTTATATTTCAAATAGCTTCCCAGCCATTGTATTTGAACTATATTCTATAAAATTAATAATAATAATAATCTGTTTTAAAGAAGAAAAATAATGCAGACATTTTTCTCCCACAATAAAAAAAAAAAAAAAAAAAAAAAAAAACAGTCTGTTTTAATCTCATTGTTAAACAATAAATGTCACGCATGATCAGTTGAAATGTCAATCACAGCCATACTTTTTGTATTGCAAACTGAATCATAGGGTAAACGACTGTTATTTATATTACAGTATGGCATTTTTGCAAGAATATTGTAATTGTGATTCAAGTTTCAAAGCCATACCATTTACGTATTGTTATCGTTTAAATATAATGTTGATGCACGGCATGACACATTTCTGCACTTTAATGAAGCACACTCTACCAAAAGACTTTGCCCCATCTTAGAGCACATTATTCCCTATGGGGAAAGTCTAGCCATTTAAACAGTATTTGAAGCGGGGTACCTGCCTACAGAGTACTTCGGCATGCTCAACTGCTACTACACACACGTGCAACATGATTGTACTGTATCTCCCAGAAAAAATCACATCAACACCCCATTTAGAAGATTGTACTGTCTACTGAGCTGCCGGCACCCTCCTGTGAAGGTCGGCAGTTCCACAGCATGCCGCTGGAGGGCAGCACAGCCTCCCACTGCAGCGATAAGATATGTCAATGCCTCCATCACAGGAGATAAGAAAATCAGCACCCCTACTGAAGCAGGAATATTCAACCCCCGAGAAGCAAGGCCTCACCCTTCTGAGGCCCTACTTTAGTATAAAAGGACCAGCAGAGCTAAACCTCAGGGCAGTCTGCTGCACTTCTGCCGCTGTAATGGCCATAGGTGTCAGCCACGGGTAAGTGCTCGCAAACCCTCCTGTACTGCTTGTCAAGGAAGGAGACTATCTTCAAGGTGCACCAGCCACTACACCTTTACTTGAACTGGTATTCGTAGTCAACCAGAAGTCCACAACCTCTTCAGCTCCAGTAGCTCTTGAGGACCACTGTCATCCAGAGTCCTGCTGACGTCGCTCCCATGGCTTAACACCTTGAGGTAATTTGGTCACGACGACAATGTCCCCTCTGGATGACATCTTGCTCTAGCCAAGCAGGCCTCCATTGCCCTTGTGGTAATGACCTCCCACGCTTAGGCTCCTTCACAACACTTCCCCTGTATTCAATTCAGATTGTATTATTTAATTTGACTTTTATAAATTAATCTTTCCTCGCCTGTTTAATAACACCACGTAATGATTAACTTTTGCATCCAGGTTGTCTACACCTGGCTATCACGATAGGGTTAACTTCCGTTAATCTACATTTCTTATTATTAGGAGAGTGCAGAACCATGTGTTCTAATACCTTCTTCAATAAACTTATTTTTTTTTTTCAAACCTTATTTTGCTAAGAGTTCTCACTTCTAATTTTGAACCTCACTTTAGACCTTTATGGAGTGTAAAGATCTTAGTTCAGTTCTGAGGAAAGGCAGGTAGATTATGGAACAACCACAAAGGCAAATCCCTACAATTTAAGAGGCAAACTGAGTTCTGCCAGCTGGTAGATCTTCGGAAGCGCTTGAACCACCCTAGGGAACTCATGTGGAATTGAGTGACCAAGAAGTTTCCTACACCACCACCACTTGGTAGAGACCAGATTGGAGAACAAACTGCCTTAGCCACTTGACCCGCTGAGTATTTACGCATAAAAGACATGAACTTATCCTAAGCTCTGTTCCATTGCTGCACCGGCCGGAAGTTCCATCCACCACTTGCCAAGGCCAGATTGAAACAGCAGAGTATGATAGCACATAAGTACACGTTAGGACTCATTATATCCTGGCTTAACCTCAGGACAGTGGCATTCAATTGTTCCTCATGCCGTACTTTAATCAAAGAAGTGTTAAGAAACTGCTGAAACTCGAGCAAAACGGAGCTATCGAGGAACTAACTAGAATACTGTACCTCCTTCAGAGATTGCTACTATCACCCCGATATTTTCTCCCTCAATTAAACTATTTAACAAACAGCACCCAGCTTATCAGATAATTCTAAAGTATGGAGATACGATTTTAGGCCTATACTGGCATTAGATAGGAAACTCTTGCGAGCAAGCCCCTTCCCTAACTAACGAGAGTCACAACAGTAACCACAGCACCACTCCACCGCAGCCAGCGTCGTACACTGTTCAGCCACTGGCCACTGCAGCAAGTCAGCCACCAAGGAGAGTACTACACTGTGAGTACTTGAATTCCTATCTTTCTATATAATTTTTGTATTAAAATAAAGTTAATTGGTAGACATATTGTGAGTAAAATTTGATAAACTCCGACTGGCTCAGAAAATATTTCTGTGTAAACACAATTGGCTTAATGGGTAGTAAATGAACAACATAGCACTACAAACATTACAATATGTTGATGCGTGGCGGACATAGTTTTTTCTCCAATTTCCAACACATCACATGCAGCGACATGTCACCTAAATGGAGAATCAAGCCCGAGTCTGCTTGCCTCCACAGCTGACAGGCATGCGCCCGAACCGAGAGCCCCCAAGGAAACGGTGAACAAGCCACTACTAACACTGCCCTGCGAGCTGAGCAGAGCCAGTTGGCCCTAAGCAAGCGTCAGATATTACCCGCACACGGGGAAAACTACATTGCTTCATTCCTGCTCCAATAGAGTACAGCAAGATCTGTATTGGTCACAAAGGGAGGAGCAATCCTGCCGAAGATGCCTAAACTGAAGGAAGCAGAAGGGAGCTCATTACCAGTAATGAAAGTAGGCCAGTATCGACAGTGGCTGGCATTCTTGCCACAAAACATGGCATGGAATGTGCTCTGCTACACATGTGTATCTCAGCAGACAAGTACAGCATGGAAAGAGAAATGCATCAGTGGAGGCAGCACTATAGAACAGCTGACAGGTCAACGACCTTACTTGCGTGCTTAAATGAATTTCTGTTTGTTTTTCTCCACATGCAACACACTGCACGAGGACAGAGTCCATACAACCCATATTGTTTTTTATTGTTGCAGCTTTCAAATGTGTTTTAATAAATTTTTGGAGTAAATGTTTTGTTTTTAAAATTTATTGACCAAATTTTTTTATATTTTTCACGGTACCCAAAAATTTGTCTGTACTGACGCATGCCACACTGCTGCACAGCGTGCCTGCGCACCCTACGGGTGACTTTACCCCATAAACAAGCTAGGAAGAGCTCAGGGCAAGTCATAACAGTGGCAGGCTACCATTCATGTGCCAACAGAGTTGACTTCAGGCGCTGGACAACCTCGGACACAATTACAATTAACGGGTTTGATTATAAAATTGTACTGCCCGTCCAAATCCCGACATGCGGTCACCACCCCCTTGAACCAAGATTGTTTTATCCGTCAAGCCACTGCCCAGAGATAATGGAGAAGGAAGTTACAATAGGCACCACGGGAGCGCAGCATCCCGGCTGCCCCGTGACAACATACCTGCCAAGCCTCGAGCGGAGGTTGTAAACTTGTCAGCAGCCTCCACTCAGGGTGATAAGGAATGCACGGTGCCGCCGCAATCCTACGATAACCAGCCCCTGCGGAGAAAGGCAATCATCCCCCACACCCCTGGAAGAGCCCTGAAGCACTGATTCTGGGACTATACAAGGAGGCACAAAAACGCTTCTAGCCAGAGTTTGCCAGCTCACCGGCCAGATAGGTCAGAAAGCTCTCCCTGGTCTTGGTCAGCCAAGACCTCCTCCTCACCTGCAGTCTGAGAACACTTCTCCTGCACCAGCCAATCACACGCGCCTTCAAGAAGCTTCAGAGGTAACCTTAACGTCCCAAACCCTGCACCATTTCACCCTAGTCATTCCTTTGACTCCGCGGTAGCAGGTTGACGCAATGTCCCTTTTGGACAATCACCCTTCGGGAGGCAAACGCTGTAAATTGCGTAAATTGTAAATAATTCTCAGACTAGAATATTTACCTCAAGATCTTGTCCAGGCTTACCTTCGCCTACATAAAGTAATCACGTACATATAACTAGATTTAATTAGTGTGTAAGATCAACCCTGATTCCCCATTGTTTTCACAGACATGATAATAAACATTACGTCAAACCTTATATTCGTTGACTAAATTATTTTAGTTATTGTTCCCCTCACGTTTTGTAATTGAAAAGTTGTTGTGTGTCATCTAAAATAAGAACACCACTGCAGATTAAGTGTGAGTGTGCCGAACTATACAGGAGATGGGGCCTGAAGAAGGTGTTTAGTCCTAAACTGACATACCGAAGCTCCTGGGTGTCCGGTGCTCCCTCGCCTACCCACAGCGGCATCTAGATTCTCTCCTGCACATCCTGCCATCAGTGCCTGGGCATGTCTGAAGAAGACATAACCCCAGGGCTGCACGTCAGCAGGAAGGGAAAAGGGTTGGTCCGAATGAATAGTGAGAGAGGTGGAATTCCTAGCCAGAGTAGGCGTAAAGAGCAGCGGGCCCTACAAAGACATATTACCCTACAGATTGAGGCAGAGACTACTTGCAAGTACGCAACACCACCGGTGAACCTGGAGATCACCCCACGTCCAGTCTCACCTAGCATCCTGCTTGATCACTCTTCTGAACTAGACAACTACCTGGGGAATCTGCTGGCCGTGGCAAGATTTAGACCACGTGAGCTATCTTTAGACGGAAACACCATCGCCTTCTGCAACCACATCACCCACTAGGAAAGATAAGGGTATGAGCCCGCATAATTTGTGTACGATCCGCACTGCATCAGGGAAGGTAATCAGGATCAAATTACCCCCAAAACTACTTCTAAACCTCGTGTAAATTCCGCCCCAGTAAATTTTATCCCTGGACGTAGACCGACAAAACTGCACCAGAACGAATCAACACCCCAACTGAATCTCTAACCCCCATTATTGTTGAAACCTAGTTAGCGTCCGCGGTCCCTACTGTGGTAAGAAACCCAGGACAGCTGGCATCCCTCTTATTGGCAACCCTATTGGTGAGTAAGATTGCAATCCCTGGGCGGGAGTCAATTACGGTTCGAATAACCCTGGGGTTTGATTCCCCTCCACTCAGAAGTGATCCCTCCATTAGGCGGTACCCCTGCGAACCAACAATGACCCATCGAGACAAACACATGTATCGCGAATAGAGAATAATACAGCAGCGGAAGGATTATAGACCGAGCTCAGGGGGGCAACCAGCGCTCTAACTGCAGCTAGCAAGAGCTAAGCTAAAAGTGAACACGAGTCAGAAAACGAGATGTCTGATGAAACAGATGCCATACAAATGAGTTTGAGTCTACTATGCATGGTAAGGCTATAACAACTAAAAATCATTATTCAAATAAACAGCACCGTTGCACTAAAAATTATTTACAGTCCAAAAAATTGATGGCACTTGAATCTAACATGCACCTTGTTTTTCAAAAATGTGTTTGGAAAAACAGTGTGGTTTGAATTGAGTAGATACAGTAATAAAATGCAGCAAATAAATTTCACATCACAATGTTTGCTTTCAAGTCGTCTATGGTTCTTGAGCTGTTTTCATATATTTGTTTAGTTTATGCAAACCCCATAAGTAGTAATAAAGTGGCATCAGATCTGACTACCCCAATGGTCAACATTTAATATTTTACATATTGTTATTGACAATACATTCACAAAAAAACCCACTGCTTCAATACAGATGATAAAAATCGTAACACCCACATTTTTTAAAATTGATTCCTTCATTGTTCAGACAGCTAAAGAATGTAAACAAAGGATTTGTTATCTCAACACATGGAAGTCACATGACCAAGTATTTGTTTACATATGGTGGAAGGATACGTAATGAGCAGCAAAATACAACTTAAGCAGAGCTTCAGAAAAGTGTAAAGTAACTGTGAATGGACTTTATACAATACAACATGAAAAATCTGCTATGCTTTGCAAATATGTTATGTAACTTTAAATATACAAAACATTGCATGAACAGTGGTCTGACTTGGAACATCTGCCAGCCACAACTGTTTACACATGGTTAATACAGTACCACAAATTAAATCATTAACATCATCAAATCCACACCAAATTTCACATTTGAATCATTCTAAAAAATATGAAACTACTTCACTGCAGAGAGAGAGAGAGAGAGAGCAAAATTGATATGGCCCAGTTGAATTACTCACAAAAAAGAGTGGGTATACCACCTCTAGTCAATAAAACATAAAATACTGAAATCTAACATGCTACGAAATAACAGTTTGTGTGTGTGTGTGTATACATACAAGCATATGCAAGTATATGCATACATGGGTGTACAAGTCTATCTGGATGTACCAATCTATAAGTGCTATATGTGGTGCTTATACTAGTGTCATTCTCATTTTTAGTTGCATGTAGATAGAAGGCTAGCCCACAGCTGACACCAGCCCTGAAGCTGAAATCCTGGTTCCTGTATATAAATATCCTGTAAAATCCTGGAATCATTGGGTCAAATCCTGTAAAATCCTTGGCATTAAAAAAATTGTGAATTACAGAAAAAAAAGTGGATATGAAAGACCTTAACATATTTAATGTAGTTGTTTTGGTTTGGTGTGTACAAACCATGGTAATTCTTTTCTCCATTCACACTTATACTTTCGTTTATACAACTGTATATGCAATAATTTTCATTTCCTCACCACTGTGATATCAATGCCAAACGCATAACAGTCACCAAATTCGGATTGCATGCGTAAGAACTGCAATTCGCGACAAAGGTTCTTTTCAATAATGGCCTTGGCATGTGATCATACAGCCAGGAACAGAAATATGTAGATAACTGTATACCCGCACCAGTAAATAATTGAACAAAATATCTTGGACATACACTATTGAAGCAATGGCGTTATGTCCAAAATACTTCACTTAATTATCCACCTCCATTATAAGAATCTTTCAAAAAAATGCATCAGTGAAACAAACACATCGCTGTGGGCGCTTGTGTCACCTCTTTGAGCAAAGTTCCTTTTTTTTAATAAATAAATAAATAAAATGAATTAATTTAAAAATAAAGTTTGGGTTTGGATTTTTCTAGTGTGTTATAAATCCCGTTAAAACGGCAAGCCTGGACTAACCACCTAATTCTCACCATTTTTAAATGGTGTTACAAGCAGAGGTGTCTATTCAACAGTGAACAAACCATACCACTCAGGCTATCTCGTTTTCCAATTCGCACTTGTGTGGTGTGTGGCCAGAGCTAGTCTTCCTTCTGTCATGAGAGATTGTGATCAGGCGCACACAATATTCTGAGAACATATTTGAGAGATGGCTCACTCTCACAGACTAAGTGAAGGTAGTACAATTTTGCCAGCACCATTTGCAGTGCCTGAGATGAGAATCAGCTTCCATGTTACTACTCCTCACTCGACAGATGTTCACAGTCTGTGGCACTGGGATGCACGTACTTTTAAGGCAATATCTCTGACATGCAGGCAAACAATGGTGAGTCATAGAATTTCAAATACAAAGGTAACAAATTTGCCAACAGTCAACAACAATGCTGCAGATACTCACAATGCCAGAAGCATCCACCCTAGTGCCGACAATCTTCAGTCTAATTTCATCGTCTGCCTGAATCACCACATCCTAAAAGCAAATGCAAAAACACATGGAAATATATATTTTTATTTTAAATACTATGTATGTTTATGTATTTACAGAAAATTTTTAACTAATCAAAGCATTACCGGATATCAACACGTAAGCACGTGACTGACTAATAATTATTATTACTCACTACTGGTGGACCACCAATACATCACCAAATACAGACAACGACCCGGCTTGAACGTAAGATAACCATTTGCCACATTTCAAATTTCCCGCCTCACCCTTACAGAATTGTGCCTCAGCATTGCTTTTCGATCACTCGTGCTCGAGAGAAGTATGCACACGCCATCGGTAGACATGAACTGAGACACACTTTCCCTGATACCATCGTGCTCTAGATGCCAAAATATTACAGCGCCACAGAACCATGGGCACACCTTCCTCAGTCTTGAGACAATGAAGCGTGTCATGTTGTGACAAGCAGTTTACTACCACGCTCCCATTCTCCTAACAAAAAGATACACACATGCCACCTCACTGGGAAAGAAGATTCTTCAACATTTTTGACAGTGACAAGGAAATTCAAAGGAAGCTGAATTTTTTTTTCTCGTGGGGTGGAGGAGTTGAATGGAAACAGAAAATAAAACTTAGCATATGTTTTTTGTCTCATAAGAAAATCTTGTACCATTTGCCACTCTTTAATTTTTCACCGTATCAGGAACAAATATACTTGTGACAACCAGGCTTCCGAAGCTCTGAAGTACGCCTCTGCCAATGTGCCAAATGACTGATGTGTTAATTCAATGATGTGATGCCTGTGAGTGAAAAAGCTTTTTGATTATACAGTAGAACCCTGTTTCAACATTTATGAGTCCCAATAAAAGCCAACCTTACATAAGGGAAAACTTATAATAGGTAAATTTTGTATTTAAAAAACAAGTTTGTGAACCAAGACAAGGCAGCTCACTAAGCAGAAAGTGTTATAAGAAGAGTTGTTATAACAGGGCTCCATTGTGTTTAACTATAATTTAGGTTAAACCATAATATTGGTGAAGTGCAGGGAACTGCTAGTTACCTCGTCCTTGGACTTGTAGCAGGGTGGGTTCAAGCTGGGGCAGAACAGCATGTCAGCCGGGATCGACTGCAAGAACACAACACACTGTAAGCTAAAAAAAAGGCAGCTTCCTCCAATCAGACATAAGCACTTACAACATGGGTACAGTTTATTCCTCATGCTCAAATGTGAACCGGCCACAGACACAATCAAACAATACTATTGTATACTATGCAATTGTATTTACGTATATTCAATTACTCTCACAATACCATGTGTTATGCACACAATGGTATAGGACATGAAAAAATGTATAATACAATAATTCTAAAGATCACAAAATTAAAATAGTGAACAGCTTGTAATACAGATCTGATACAGCACAATCTTGATATTAAGTACACAATGCAATTAGAAATATTATGCTTAATATATAAAAATTACTTAATACTGACGTTACTTCCTCTCACGAGAATTAAAACAATTTAATCCTGGGAAGTAGGGAGGCTGAATTGCCTCCTGGGACAATAAAATTCAAGATGAGGGGAAATTACTAGTGAAATGGTTGCCTGGCCGGGTCGTAGTTCTTCCCACGTTGGAAAGAAATTTTGGTCCCTCTAAGCAGGTTATCCCTGACAAGAAGGGAATCCAAACCCCAGAGAGAGTTTAACCAAATACGTCTCCCGTCCCGGGAGTTTGTTATGTTCACTGTGAAGGCTGTCAAAAAAGTTTGTGACGTCAGCAGTCACGAGCATGAAATGAAAATGAAAAGCAATGAAATGGCGTGGGAAGGCTCCGACCGGTGGCTTCCTCTATAGGGAGCAGGTCTTGCGAGAATACAAGATGGTACAAATTGAGCCGAGGGAGCCACTATAGAGTGTAGGCTTGTGGTTGATTGAGGGATGCAAATATTAATTACCTTACCCGCTGCCATGCATACCTGGCATGTAGGAGTCACTGGTCCTGGGTTTGGTGTGAGCGGAAGGGGTTGTAACAATTCAGAAATGTGTGGGTCTGGTTTGTAATACTCCAAATATTCTACCGAGTGACTGGGCCACGCCAATCCTAAAAGATTATCTCCACACTGCCTTATTGCCTCTCTTCCAAAAGGTGCGAGGTCGCCTACACAGGTCCCTATTTCAATCAAGTGTACAGAGGCAACCTTAGGATTGTTTTCATTAAGTGGGTTTTCCCTTGTCAAAGTAAAAATTTCTCTCTGAGCTTCTAATTCTCTCTGCCTTACTCAGCGAGCTAATCTTTTGAGTGTGCTTCTACGTCCTTTGGTCTCATAGGGCATCTCGACAAAGTAATTAAAACACCAGAATATAATCTGGTTCCACTAGGCAATATCCTCTCTTGTCCAACCTTGTGCAGGCTGGGATGAAACTCAAGGACAACAAACCAGCCTGTGGTCCCGGAGTTATACCCCGCTGAAGGGTGGATGTCTCTAGGTCTTCCTGGATGTCTGGCATTTTTCAAGTTGGGGCTATCCGGAAATCTCCGGTCCGTTCCTCCCTCTCAGTTCAGGTAAAATTAGATGCGTTCACACCGCACTATGGTGCTTTTAACAAGCTATAGTAAAACCCCCAGATTCAGGAAATGGCTGGTACCTCTTGGATCTGGCCTTATTCAGGCTGAGGTCGAGGTTGTAGCTAGGGTGAGAGGCCTTGAAAATCTGGAGTTCGAATCCCTGGCAGGTCAGGTGAACCAAATAATCCCAGGATCCCTTGGCCTTGCGCAGACTAAAGAAATTCTAAGGAAATTATATTCACCTACGCCTACTCAGTGAGTGAAACCATTATTGCCCTAGGACCGTCAAAATTAATTATGTAAAAAATTATAATTTTAACCAATAATGACACTGAGAAATAATTCAATGCAAGACACTCATAATTCAGAATAATACACGTATTTATTTAATATGTTCAGAAGGACATTGAGATGAACAGCTCTGCACAATTAAATAAAAACATTAACATAAAAATCACGCAAATGGCAGGCGAAGGCTATCTGCATAAATATGAATATCAGGGTGAGCTAAATGTGCTAGTTAGAGAGATCAGTCCTAGCCACCCAGGAGGGATATCGCCACAACCTACTACCTCGGATATTAGAGGGAATGATTTCCGGGTAAGGATTCAGGTGAGGACATAGAGATACCTTTGGCTGGTGGCGTGAAGACTTCTACTTGCAGTGACTGACGTGTGGTTCTTTGAAGGCATAGGAGACTGTTTCTTTGACACGTGAACCTTATAGCGTCTACTCTATTAAATGGCTCAGTCCTTGCAGACTGGAGTGTCTGAGCAGTGCACTTACTCCCGGAGACTTACTCGGGTAATGCTGGCATGAGTGGCCTAGTGGTCAGAGTCCTGAGGTACTGGCTTCGAGTCTTATGCAGCCTGAAGGTGCACGACCTGTACCTCTTACCTCTGCCTTGATACGAAGCCTTTCTCCATCTGTAAAGGCAGGTACGCAAAGCCTTGCTCAGGCTTGTTGGGGTCCTCGGCCTTACACAGGCTGGAGGACAGACGAACACTCTCGTGTATGGTTCTCGCACCTCCTTATATAACCAGAATCTCAACTTGTGGGATGCCCGAGGGGTTCAGGGGTTGCTAGTCTCTCTCCACAGAGGTTCGTTTATTCAGAGTTCAGTGCTGCAGCACCCTTTCCTTATCTCCCCTGTTGGATGCTGTTGACATTTTTATCATCTCTCATCGAGGCTCTGACGGCTACAATGTCCATGTAGCGGGGATGCTGCGATCTTGCATCATCCCTTGGAACTCGCATCTCTGACTGACTTACTGGTGTTGGTTCCGTCGGAAAATAAAATCTTGAGAGGGAAATATGGGTGACTAAATGGTGGCTTCAGTGTACAGTACAATTTCCAGTGTCTGTAATCACCCACTAGGCTGGGAGTGATCCTGTAGGCATGAAAATTATTGTTTAGCCACTGTATGACTTCCCCATGAGCATTCCAACCCTTGAGATGGGGTGAAGTCGAAAAGTAGTGTGCACATCCTAGATGCGCAGGGACGCGCCATGCATAAATACTGACGCCTAATGCTTACTGAGAATAACGACTTCATCTCATCTTTAAGTGTCAGAACGTTACTCCAGGTGGGGAATTAACAGAAAACAACTCACTACCAGATCCTACCAGTACACCTCTAGACGCAGGGGCACCCACAAACAAGTCAGCCAAGTTGTTTTACCTTTACGTCAGACGTCACGCCAACCGCCCACGTGTGATAGAAGCCAGCCAAGTGGCCCAGTTAAGAGCCTGAGCTTGCGCTGCAGAGGTAAACCAGCATTGCACATTGAAGAAATGCCTGCTTTCGCCACGGACTGAGAGGTGACACCCGAGAGTGCAGTTATGCCCAGGAGGCAGATCTAGCAGTCTACACCCTCGCAACTCAGAGACCACGCGGGCAGGTGCAATATATGTCTGTGCATCGCCGAGGCGTGGCAATTCATTCTCCAGCAGTTTGCTCCACCCCCTCATGTGCTGGGGCTCTCTGCTGTTACTAATGTCTTTGCGACTTACCAGAAGCTCTCCAGAGATCTTCATCAGCAACCCCCGATGACATATTCGCCCCTTTGAACATCCACTACCCTTCTGGTAGTGGCAATGAGTTACTTCTGGACAACAGCATTGAGTTCGTTAGGGTCAGTTAGTATCATAGCTACATAGCCGCATCTGCTCTTGTCTAGTTTAGACCCAGGTCCCCTTCACCTGGTTTTATCATAGCCTACTTCCATTACAGTTACTGATTAGTTAGGAGTGAGTACGGGTCACCATGTCTATTCCTCATGGAATAAACAAGTTTCTCTCAAACCTCTGAGTACTGATTCTAGGGTGACTGTGACTTTTACCCTCTGTAGATGTCAGCCATGTCGCCGGAAGGAGTGATAGACTAGTTCTGGAGGTCTGCCCACCTTTGGACCCACACCCAACGTCATTGTTGGACATCCGGAGTAACCCCACCGCTCTGACCACCATGCTGAAATGTCACCGGTTGGAGTAAACGGGTACGACTCTTGTTGACTCAGCCTTGGTTTAGTTACACAACTAGCTAGGAATCATAGTCGCCTGCTACTCCCTGATGAGGCAGACTTTAGAACCTACTGTATATGCCTTACACTCATAGGAGTGGTACAAAGTGGTGCCCAATGTGGGGCCACAGCGCTTGTGAAATTGATAATCAAGCAGATCTAGGCCAGTACGACCTTGAGAACTAGTTAATCTGGCCACGCATCAAACCAGAATTCAACCAGACTTCGGGAAGTTTGAAAACATCCCGTGGCGCTCAATTAAAATTAGCTTAGATGTCAGACACGGAAGCTAGCATACCCGACCAGAGAGAAGCAGCCATGACAGAACAGCCCGAAAGGGGCCATACAGCCACTTGCCCTGGAACTGTATGCGCACATTGCCAGCAAAGTTTCCATTACCTTTGTTCGGGATGGACAAACTAGCCCAGGTATACAGACAGGCTAAGATTTCCGACGTCATGACTGCAGAACACACCAGACTGCCTACTGCAACTAGCTCACTTGCGCAGGGCAAGGAATCAATACGGTCAAATGCATTGTATGTACGCAGACCACATATGCATAGGCTGGCACGATGATTGAATCACGAGACCGGGTCTCGTATATCAATGTGTAGCTTGCAGACATGCAGAGAATACCGACCGGAAAATCCCAGCATTCACCATAGTGTAACAACCACCTATGGTAACGACGGATCCCAACTTCCCGAGTTCACCGGAAGGCCACACAACGACCTAATCATGTTCAACCTAGACTGCGAAAAGGAACATTGTGATAACGAGGTCCCCACTAAGCAATGGGTCAAATGGTGGAACAAGTACTGTGAGTTCATACTGAGTGGGGGCAACTTTGCTCATGCCTTGCCAATCAGTTTCAGGCGAGGAAGTACAAGCCCACTTAACCACCGAATTTCATAGCCGAACCCAGGTCGCCGACGAAGAGGCCAAAATCTTCATCAGGCAAAAAGTACAAATATATATAAGAATTTTCCTCGAAGGAAACACGGAAAGCTGTGTGAGCCACGTTACACGCATGCTAGTTCCCAAATTACGCAATCTGCTCCAAATCCCAAAACCACAGACAGTCGATGAGCTAGTGGAAAAGGCACGTGAAACAGAAAGGAATTACAGGGCACATGCCCTGCTAGAAAAGCCACGTGTCAATATAATTTAGAGGTCTAGGGACCCAATCAGGCGAGAAACGCGACAGCCACGCTGCAAAGCAGGCCACCACCACAGGGAAACATGAGCCTGCCCTCCTCCAAAGACTATATAAGGAGAGTAGTGAACGGGGTGCCAGCCGAGTCAACACGTGGAGGAGACAGGAAGCAGCTCGGCAGAAGGGAACCACCACCAGCTCCACCGGAGAACACAAGAGCTTGCTTTGGCACGTTCCACTGCTCTATCACCACCGCCTCCCACACCAGCAAAGAAACCAGTATTTCATGTCGGCCCTCAGCCGCAGACAAGGAGGTCAGATGCCTGAATTTGGTACCTAGTTACACGTGATCACGAATACCAACAAGACCGAAAACCGGCCAACTCCACTCCCAGTAAAAACCTCGTCAAGTTGACTATGCATCTTTTTCAGCTGTCATGGGGGGGGGGGGGGGGAGAGCATTGATGCCGGCCAACACTAGACACACTCAGTAGGTAGTACGTCAAGGGTAGGAAGCAAGGTTGCACCAAGCTGACCACCGAGCGATGGTAGACAAGTGGTGAGGAGGGTACAGTGGTTGCTGCGTTTGTTGATAGACAGTACATTCCCCATTACTGGATATGTTTATATGCACAAATAATACAAGAGAAATCTGTGCCATTTACAGGGAATGGATGTGAAGTGCCGATTGAGAACATAATTAACATTAGAGGATATTTTTTAGTGTATGTGTACCATTATGCAATGAAATACTGTATTATTAGCTCATTAAAAGTTCAAATAAAAAATACAAACTATATATATGTACGTGTGTGTGTGTGTAAACATACACGCACACTCATAAAATAAGTGCCACTACATGATTATTCCCTGTGATGTACCAGACTGCTTCAATCTACCTGTATGTCTTTCCCCGCACAGCTGAATAAGAACACTTACGTGATGGGATATGAAACAGGACAGAGGTCCAATCTCGGCAAACATCCCAACCTGCAACAGAAGTACAAACCAAACATCTTAAAAGGGGAGAGAAAAGCAAAATGAAACCAATTACACATTCATACCCACATGGACACACATGCACGCAGAGTATTCTCAGTGACATTCCAATATTCTGATCCTTCTTTCGTATGCATTGGCATGCTGCATCGTATTTTTACACAAGTTTCAATAAAGTTGGGATGATGACATAATATTTGTGTCTAGACATGCAGAAATTCATTCAGAGAAGGCAGCTACCACAGCTGCCAATGCTTGCTAGCCATTCAATTCAATTAGATATTAATAAAATTAAATCCTTATCCCGACATATTTAAAGTCACAAGACATGATCATTAATCCTGAAACATCAGCAACACTTGCACCAAAACGTAGGAGGTGACGACAAAACACTGAGGACAAGATGCCTTTCTTGGGGACAGATACAGCTCAAGAAACTATATGTTTGCAGAGTTTACCACATTAAACAAATAATCTCCAATCTGCCTAACAGTAAAACTTTAACTGCTCTACTGAAACTATACTCTCGTTCAATTTTAAGTGATGTTCCAACAACTTCACACATATACATATTTTAAATAAATTCTGCTATAGTAATTATAGAAACATTTCCGTATAAGTCTATTCAGGCTTTCTTCGGCCTTTTGGAATCCAACCTTTGAAAAATCACCCTAGGTGTAACATGTCAACCTATTGTGTTCAATCACTTGTATTCCAAAATTATATAACCCTGTGATTAACGTTAAAGTACTGTGTTCTTGAATAGATTAATAATCTACTTAGTATCTTCTATACCTTGTAATATTCATTTTGTATTAATACGAATGAACAACAGTGACAGCAGCGATGTGTTGGCAACGGCCGGTAAGAAATAGTTCGCAGTTACAATATAGTTTAACCTCGTTTTTATGTATATTATTTGTAAATTAAATATTGCCAACTGATATATTTGTATTGTTAGGTACCACTGAAGGAAACACATTTCAATGCTGCAGTTAAAAATATCAGCGGAAATTACTGTGTGTTGGCTCGCTACAGTGACACGGTTGTTTATTTTTTCGTCCAGAAAAAAAGTTTAATAAGCGAAGCGGATCTTAGCGCTCTCTTTTGTTCTCTCTTCTCTCTCTTGGGAAGTTCGTACCACCTGCTAGCAGGAAGGTGTAAATCTTGTTATTTCTAATTTCAGCACATTTTGTACTAATTACAGCAACAATAATGATGTTGAGAAATCTATTATATGTTATTTAGATGCGATACACCTGTAGCCAAGCTACAGGTGTATTGAACAAGTTTTTGCTTGATGTATTGGTGTAATGTGACACAATTTGCATGGAAAATGCCAGTGTATTTTATAAGGGAGAGTAGTTTTAGTTTTAAGTTAGTAAAATTATTTTTTAAAAAGAGAGGTTAATAAAAAATGGTAGGGAGGTGTAAGTATAGGGGCTGTGGAAAGGTGTGGAGAAGGTTAGATAGCGGGGTGCAGTGTGACCAGTGTACCATGGTGGCTGTATAGGGATCAGGGAGGAGGAACTGGGATCACTACAGGAACATGAGTGGAAGTGTGAGGGATCACTACAGGAACATGAGTGGAAGTGTGAGGAATGTGCTGAGGGAAAGGGTTTAGTGGCAGTAGTAGGGAACAAATTAAGGGTAGAGACGGAAACACAAATAAGTGGAGAAGGTAGAAAATGGATTTGAGTTATACTGAGGGGAAGCTATGTAGAGGATGTGCCAGTGGCAATGGCTAAGGAGGAGACGTGAAGAGGGAAGTGATGCATAGGATTGAGAGGATGGAGGAAAAGGTCAGGAATGAGACGGGTAAGAGTAGAGTAGAAATGAGGGTGGATAAGTTAGACGAGGAGTTGGAAGATGTAAAGGAGGTGCTAAGGAAAATGAAAGCCAGTCCACAGGAGGAAAAGCTGAGTAGAGAGGAACAGTTAGGCAGAATGCAAGTAGGTCTGCAGAAGGAACTGTAGGAGGAAAGGCAGAGGAGGAGAGAGGCAGATATAGAGGTGGTAAGATTAAGGAGGAGGATAGAGGAGTTGGAGGCAGTAGAAAGGGATAAGGCAGTAGGAGACATAAGATAGCAAATAAGGTTAGAGGAGCAAGAAATAGTAGCAAGGAATAAGGTGATAGTAGTAGGCTGGAAGCAATCAGGAATAGAGGAACGAGAAACAGAAAGCAGGGAACAGGCAGTGGTAGAAGGCAGGAAGCAGTATGCTGAGGCTTGCAAGTGTGCGATTAGCAAAGACCAGCAAGCTGGACAAAGTAGACAGTTCAGGGCCATAGGGGAAAGAGGAGGGCTGGCCAAAGGGAGGGAAACAAGGGTGCTGCAGGAGGCCGGAAACAAGGGTAGGCAGGTGGTTGGAAGAGCCACAAAGCAGGAACAGGTAGTAGGAAGGGAGCCAGACGTAGTTTTTCTAGGCAGCTCTATTGTAAAGGGGGTGGAGCTGAGGAATATCAGGAAGGAAATTACATATAAAGCAGCGTTTGGGGGGGGGGGGGGCAAATACCAGGAATTTGGAGGAAAGGATTAGTGGTATGAGAGGTAGCAGGGTGGCAAAGGTTGTTCTCATTCATGTAGGGGGAAATGACCTGGCTCATAAGGAGGTGGACCAGGAGGTAGAGCGGGACCTCAGGGGATTGCTGAGGAAAGTGCGGGAGAAGTTTCCTGGAGATAGGGCAGTAGTCAATGGCGTGCTGGTTAGGAAAGGAATATCCTACAGGAAGGCAGTGGCTGGGAGTGAGGTATATGAGAGGGTGTGTAGGGATTTGGGGGCTACATTTATAGATAGTAGGAAATGGGTCAATCCAAAGAGGCCAACGTAGAAATTATCATGTTCCAATTGCTCCCCGAGATAAAGCATTTTCTGCGCAATCTGCTCCCACAAGGGATTGAAAAGTTAGTCACATATGCATGAATCGGGGAACAGAATGTAGCAGAGGAGAAGCGGGCCATTCACCCTACTCGGCCCACTCCACCTGCGCCGCCATGTAACAAAGAAGGAGGAGGGAATGTGCAAGAGGCCGCATACTCTCCCTCACCCAGTCAGAGCCTGCTGAAGAACTGGTAATGACCAGAACGGCAATAACATTGTGACTGGTCGGCGCTTCAAGGTAGATGCCGCAAGCTCCATGTTCACACGTGCTACTTTCCAGTATATATATTTATACGACTACGACTCATCAACCATCATGTATTTTTACGTAACCAGAGGAAGGGTCGACATCCAGAACACAAACAACGCCATTCACAAGTGTCGTTTAAATCGCCAGAATATTGGAGGGTGATTCTAAATGTGTAAATGAGGGATGGCAAAAGCCAGCAAGACATGTTACCCTCCCCCCCTCTAGCGCTGAGAACCACCAAGCCACCACCTGTGAGGTGACGTCACACCTCCCATGCCAACCTCCCCGAAGTGCGATGAAAGAACAAGGGATGACTCACCAGGGCAAACTATCACTAAGCGCCCAACACACTGTCACGAGCCACCACGTCTGCCACAAAGTGCCCAGCAACTGCCACGAGGCACTCTTAACAAAGGAAGTGAACGCAAGGGTTTTAGCCCCACTCCCACAGACATCTTTAGTCTGAGGCCGAGAGCACTATAAAAGAGGGTGAACAGCCAGAGATGGCAGATAATCTTCTCCAGTAGCTCGCCTCAACACTTTGTGTATGTTGGGGCTCTCTATTGACTAACAGGTCTCTAGATCTTCAGCAGCCTCCAGAAGCTGCCACCAGAGGCTCTAGCGACTCCTACCAGTTACCAGAAGCCTCTACCAGCAGTTACCAGAAGCTCCATTGGCATCTACCATCTTCTTTATCTATCTGATGTGTTCCATCAGTAAGCCTGGAGACACCACCACACATTACGTTGCCCTTCTTTCTGGTTCAGCAGTTGTCTCTACTTGCTGGTAGAGGCAACTACACCCACTGCTCTTCAGGTAGTGGTAGACATTAAGACATCAAATAGTTAGAGGAGCTGCGACTGAGTTGTTTTTGAAGTCAAATTCTTTTACCATCTTGATTAGTTTAGGAGTAGGTTGCATACACCTGTTTACCATAGGTTACTTCCGTATCACACTCTGCATGATTAGGAGGGAGTACGCGTCACTGTATTTATTATTCTTAATAAATACATCTAGTGACATCAGCCGAGACCAGGTGATACAAGAGTACGAACCATAGAGTAGGACTGCAGATTCTCTTCAGAAGTCTGTAGGTCATACCATACACCAACTTTCAATGGCCACCCATTCTATACAATCTGGTGGATAGAAAGGTAGAGTCAAAATCACTAGGTACTCATCCAAGCAGGGCGATACAGTCAGTCTAGGTTGTACTGCTACCGGAGCACTTGTGGTGCTCGAAGGAGTATTAGCCTGGGTCTGACGGTCTAACCCCTGTTCAAACCTCACCCAGTAGTGGTAGGAAGAGGACCAACATAGTTCACTGCTCCAGCAGAGGTGCAGGGCTGATTGGACGAGCAATCTCACTCTGTCAACCACTATTGTACGTACACATAGTTAGGGTTCTATCTCGAGTTCACGCCGATCAAAAGTATAGTCAAGTGTCCATGAGACCTCTATGCCTTTTGAGAAAAGGCATGGATGTTAGAGGGAGGAACAAAAGGCGGCATATACCGCCGCCAAGCAAGTGTGCATATCTGAGCCCTCTGCACTTAGCAAACAAGCAGAATGGGAGCGAGCTCAGACCGCCCGTCGATTGGAGAGGCCTTCCTCCTCAGTCTACATATGAGTAGCCTACAATGCTCTGCTAGTGGGCACAGAAGTCAGGTATGGAGTAGCCAATGCCTTGTTGTGGAGCAGAGAAGCAGCAGAGTGGAACCAATGGTACTGTGTGGGACAGTTGAGTGAGCCAGCACGCAACCCCTCACCAGGAGTCACCAATACCAGCCAGCCCGCACCAGCCTCCATGCCGGAGGTCATGATAACTCCTGGTAAGACAGGTATAAGCTGCACAGCCAGTGTTCCGGCTCCACCAGTTGTGATACCCACCGTTTCAAACTTTATACCCAGTCGCCAACTGACACGGCCGTTACCAGTATCCAGTCGAAAACCTAACCCTAAATAATGTAGGTTATAACAATAGCGTGCCTGACCTAGTGCAAAATAAACCACGTTGCCATGTCGTAAGTTCTCTAAGACGGCACGCGTCAATGTTCTCTGCACAACACTAATCAGGCAGTTCAGTAGACACCAGTCAACAGGCTACATCATACACACACATCTTCTGGCATACAGTTCCACCAGAAACATGCATCAGTGCATAGTGGCACCTATATATACTTACTCGGGTGGCTGCTTTCTATTTGCTAGCAGGGTTGTCTGCCATGCTCCTGCTCTTCCTGCCAGCAAAGGCAAAATAAGAATTGTTTCATGATGTTGTATTCCTCAAACATCCACTGCTGAAGGAGCGAATGGCAACTCCCTCCACCTAGTGAGAACCCCTGGCAGACCCTTCAGACAGTTATCTGATCCTGATTCGCCTCGAGTCACCTTATCATTCTTCCTTTGTTTAAGATATGGTAGGAACAGGCTGCTAGTCTACTAATTATATTATCAAAACGAGACAGAATACACAAGTACTCACAGGGCGGTACTCGTGGATACACACACACAAAAGTTGGACAAACATTTTCCACATGGATGCGTGGACGCAATGTTTCGCTGGCTAGCCCAGCTTCATCAGGTGGCAAGCGGTGGCACACCACAGCATGGTGAGTGGTGGACCTGGTGGCAAACTAATGTGAGGCAGGAAATTTGAAATATGGCGAAGGGGTTATCTTATGTTTAAGCCCCGTGTCTGTCTGGATTTGGTGATGTAATGGTGAGTCAGTTCCCAGCATCGCAGTTCTGCACTACTATTACAAGGTGATTGGGGCCCTCACCACACTGATTGTGTACCGTAGTCAATAAGGATTCTTTGAACCACAATTGTCAAATTCAAGCTAACTACACACCAAGAACACAATCTCTATTGCAGCACCACACACTGTATCTGCCTTTGACTACATTTCCATCATCGTGTTGACGGCTACATAAACAGCACATGTAGAAACCACTAGGAACATAACATGGTACTGCGTGTAAACGGTACACTCCAGCCTTAGCATTACATTTTTACTATTAGCCTCCATTATTGCTTGTGTATTATTTTGCCCAATGTTCTCCAGGCTGCATAACATCTACACACTCTAACCACATATTTTACACATTTGAAGTCTGTGATTTTGTCAGAACATCTCCCTTCTTTTACTTCCCCCAACAATTGAAAACTGGAAACTACCAAAATCAGTCGCATATACACATTTCCATAACAAGTAACAGTAACACTGCCGGCTTAGAATACTTACTTGCCTCACTGGCGGAGCATTCCAGCAGAAGATTTAAGTTAAAATAGCTGTAGCATTATTAAAAAAAAAATTTAATACATATTTATATGATTTATACAAATATTACGTAACAAAAAATTTTCAAAATGAATAATTTTGTTAATATTTGAGTACCGATAGTTGCACCAGTGAAGGTAGGAACTTGTCCCCAGCACAGCTGCGAGAGAGCCCGGGGACCCACTCTCACCTTGTTGACCTGGGTGACGACAGCATCCAGCACTTCGCCCTTGAACGGTCGGAACACGATGGCCTTGTACTTGACTGGGTAGACCACAAAGCCCTGACCTGGTTGGATGACGCCTGCCCCTATGTTGTCTATGCTGGTAACTGCTATGACGAAGCCGTACCTGCCACCACATATGCACACTGCAAGCCTGACTCCCAATAGAAGCTCATCACTCTAGCTGCACTTCCCTACAAGGCACCCACCTCATCTACCTGGCGTTTCCTTACATTACTAAGGCGCTGTGGTGGTACAGTGGTTAGACTACTTGCCTCCCACGAAGACGAACCGAGTTTGATTCCCTGTGGGGTTGCCCCAGGATTTTCACATGTGGGAATCGTGCCGGACAATGCCACTTGTTGGCGGGTTTTCTCGAGGATCTCCTGTTCCCTTGCTCTTACATTCTGGCACTGCTCCATACTAACCTCGCTTCACCCTCGTTGGTTTTCAAGACCTTGCTGTTAAGAGCAGCCCAAATCTCTTCACTCACTTACTTTGTATTTTTATGTCATGCCGTACAAGGTTCAGCATGCAGTCTACCACGCATACCAGGGACATCTTGCAATAAATCTGCAGTTTATGGGATAAAAGATCGCAGCAAAGTTTTAAGCAGTTCCATAAAAAAATTTCACACAAATGCATTTATTAGAGTGTAAGATATGATCTGGAAATGCAATTTTTCACCATTCAGAGAAGCCACAAATTATTTTTACGGTGCACAAGCTATCTTGAATACCACATTTAAAGAGTCAGAAGCTGGAGTCACTTTTCATGACAATTTAAACTACATAAAGGTTTAGCATTTTCTGTTACAAACACCTACCTACTTCAAACACTTTACAGTGCAATGTAGACACCAAGTAGATGAGGTTCTTTGACCCTGCTCACTTTACTTTGACGCATGTCACTCTCCTGCGCATTGGACATGCGCACACTACTTGTCGACTTCGCCCCCATCATCGAGCAAATAAACTCATATGGGAAAGTCACACGCCGGCAGACAATTAAAATTCCGTGCCTACAGGGTTCCTCCCAGCCTAGTGACCAATTACTGACATGCGGTGATTATTTTTAATTGTACTGTCCACCCAAAAGCAGTCATGCGGTCGCCCAGTTCTCGCCTGAGAATTTGAACTGTTCGATGAGTCACAGACATGCTGAATCCAAAGAAGCTAATTCAAAGGGATGCTGCAGGAGGGCAGCACCTAACACACAAGGTCGTCACTGCTGCCAGAGCCTCATGGAGAGGCGATAGATAAGTCCACAGCCTCCTGCTGAGAAGATAAGAAATGGTGGCACGGCCCACAACTATAATTAAAACCAACCCTGTGAGGTGAGGCTAGCCATCTTTAAACCCCTCTGGCCTACGAACTAAAATTTTTCGTATATAAGGAGGTGCCAAAGCGCAGCTCAGGACAGTCCTCGGCCCTCCAGCACAAGACTGAGGGCACCAACTGGGGAAGTTGTTGTCACCCTGACCTCACTAGCTGCAAAGACTTTAGAGCAGATCTTAACTAGAGTTGTTCATGACCATTAGGCCACATGCACCGAAGTCATACTCTGCGTAGTCTCACTGCTAGTTACTCGAGACTATCTCCAGTGACGGCTACCGACGCCGTCTGCAGCCAAGGACACCATCACCACATAAGCCAGAACTATCTCGACGTCCCCGCCTCTTCCCTACCCACAAACTAATCCTCGTAAACTCCGCGATAGCAGGTCGTGCCAAAATACCTTCTGGACTGCCCCTCTTCATAAGATATTAAGTAATTTAAAATAATTATGCTTTCACCTGCTTTAAATATTAACATCATTTTATTTATCAATGTACAGAGCTACGCATTCTCCATTGTGCTTCCACATATAAAATTGTAACTTTAATCCTTTTGTTGCTCATTTCAGAACAACCTAGAAGATCACTTTTATTTTTAATTGGCACATTTTAATATAAGCAACTGCTTGCTTACATCCCAAACATATTTGGTTATCCTCAGCTTGCACAAAGCCAGGATAATACTCCTTAATCTGTAGAAGATTCTGGAAACATCCCAAATATTGTCCGGAGATTGCCCGTACTTTCAGTAGGATTCACCCCCAGTTATACAGTCTGAGTTAAAGATGGAACGAACCAGGTCGATTGACCTACGGCCGGATACAAACTCAGGACTCCAGGCATCAAACCAACTACTCATTACCTCAGTTCCAGTCTGCATTAAAGACCAGACTCAGGAGGGCTTGAATGTATGCCTGGCATTCAGGAGAGTAAGCTCCTCCGTGTGTGTTGATTCAATATTGAGATGCCTTATACTTCCAAAGGTAAAGCTAGCCAATTACGCCTATTAGTCCGTCGGGCATTACAAAGAGAGTTAGAAGCACTCAATGTTCTAGTAGACACACCTACCAACGGTGACGTATTAGAAGCATCAAAAACTATTGAAACACTAGTTAAACTGGTGATAAATCCAAGTAATGAACAGCCACTCTCAGGTGAGGTTTTCAGATCCGACTGGAATTCCTTACTCAGTATAGACTGTTCCTGGCACAATCTGGATTAGATCGACACACTAGATCCGCCAACGTTTCGTTCTGAACCAACCCACCACCTCGCCATTGTACTTCCACACAAGAACCAGCTGTCACTTGCATAATTCACACGGCCGCCGGTAAGGCATTAAAAATACGCATACCCCTCAAACCTGTCACTACACATAGGATAGTGTCAATTACACTGGACTTTGTCCCCTTACAGAAACCAACCAGACCAGCACCCTATAGGCGTAGGGTAAATTCACAAGCAGCCGAATAATTTCTGGCAGGGTTTTGTATAGGTTATTTTCCGTAATTAACCAGTGACAACTGGCGTAATGACTTTTGACAGCCTTGATGGTGGACTGGACCAAACTCCCTGGGAGAGAGACATTCATGGTCAACTTTACCCTGGGGTTTGATTCTTCTTCTCCAATTAAGGTCCCTCCACCTAAACAGTGTCACCCCAGATCTTCCAACGTGGGAAGATCCACGACCCAGCTAGGCAACCAACTTAATAAATCTACAGACACTCCAGGAGGGAACCAGAATTACAACCACTAGGTGGGAATCAGCGCTTGCCCCTTTTTATAATTCCCCTCGCGTAGTAGAAAAGGGAAAAATTCTTATTTTCCTGCGGAACGCAAAAGCTATGAGCAGGAAAGTGCATCAACTTTATGGTGATTCCCACACAAGGCCACCCAACAACCTGCTGTGGAGGACCCGTGACAAGTGGACCACGACATTACGGTACTTTCTATGGTAGGGATAAGAATGGATGGTGTATTAAACTAATTTCCTCAGAGTGCTTTCATTTAGTCTACATGTTCCATACAACACTTCCACATTTATCAAGCTCACTAGGCGTAGACAATGCTTCAAAAATTTGTGGTTCAAAGTTATTTAAATATCAGCTACATTTTACAACAAATTTTTACTTCAAACTAGAAAAATAATTTTATATTTTGATTAAAGATCAATTGGAGCTCCCAGGCAGATTAGCTTTCTTCAAGGACTGAGCATGTCACACGTAACCATTTAATAAAATAATTATTTAAAATATGTACGTCACTAGCATTATATTATATACACCTACACAAATTGATACAGCTATTGAAATAAAATGAAACACTTATTTTATCTCTGTCTTTTCAACCCACTTCAACATGTTAAGGTACATTTCACATATTTTGGGCTAAAAAATTTTTAAATTTGGCAAATACTCGTGTACTCATTTAAGCTTGTACCTAGAGGTCTAACATTGCCATACTTTGCTTCTCCTGCCATATTAAAAAAAACACTGCAGAAACATGTATTATTAATAGCCAGATGGAAGTGTAAGAAACAAATTGTAGGTAAACACTTGGAAAATTATAGGAAGAAAAATGCTTACCAAAAAAAAAAAAAAAACACAATACTGTATGTGCATTTTCATTCATAGCATAATGACAGACACACTTCACAATAAGAAAATCCTATCCCAGCAAAACTTCCCGTGAAGTGGTCCTTCCTCCAATGAGGTAGTTCTCATTACATTTACATTCCCCCCCTGTTAGAATACCTTATCATTGAACAGACTCTGATAACAAGATATTTAAAACTGACACCTAGTTTACGAGAAAGCCAATTCAAGTCCTTGACACTGCACACCACTTGAGCGAGCTTCTACTACAACCTCTTTTGTTTGTACCAGTCGCGTGTACTGCCCCCATCACGGCCGCTACCGCTAGGTTCAACAGCTGAGGGCCTCAGTAGCATAAGGAGACATACTTGCCAGTGCAGGTGCCCTCCACTTCCGTGTACAGCTTCTGTTTGACGGTGTCGAGAAGTTGTGGGCCGAAGTAGCGCGGGTGCAACAGGATCTCGTGCTCCAGGGATATCTGCACACAACAAGCAACATTAACAAAACTACTGCTAAAACCACAGTTTGGTCGACATTTCGCATTGTCTGATTCCTTGCCAATTTTAGCTCGCTAGAAAAACTCAGGAAACACCTTTATAATCTACTTCCTATTTACATTACCCTTCAGTCTTATGTTACGTCTGTATATAAGTGTAACATTCACAACTTAAGGGCAAAACAGATATGTTCTCATTAGTCTTTCTTGAAAATTCTACTCTGTAAAAAATCCACAAATTTAAAATGTAACGTGAAATTAAACCGTAAGAAAATACATCTACTTTTAAAATCAATCTTAAAGTGGAGTGAAGAGATTTAGGCAGCTCTTAACATTGAGGTCTTGTGAGCCGAAGAGGGCGAAGAAGCAAGGTGAGAATGACGCAGTGCCGGATTGCAAGGGCGGGGGATATGGGAGATCCCAGAGAAAACCCACAGACCAGCTGCATCGCCAGGCACGATTCCCACGTGCAAAAATATGTGAGTAACTCCATTGAGATTTGAACCAGGTTTGCCTACCTGGCAGAAGTGTTGTCTGATGGATACACCACCGCTGCCCCTATCAGGCTTTAAAAAAATCTTACTTATATTTTTGTATGTTTTAAACATTTACACTGATTGAAATATTCCAGTGATGTTTGGTAGAAAACACGAAACGTTATTAAATAAGTAAAACGTATAACTTGGTGACACCTGAAATTTGACTTATTTTCATGTCTTGTATACAATAGTCACATTTTGGATGATCAGAACTTGCCAGTGTCACTTGACTGACAGATGCTGCTAGCCATGAGAGTGTGCAGAAACTAGGCACAGTTCTCAAGATCGCTCTTCTACCCACAAACCACCACACATGTACAGCAGAAAGTGAAGTTCCCCAAGGCTAGGGTAGTGGTTCGTGAGTTGTGAGAGGATGCCAAGCCACAGACATGCAGGAAGTGGGCTATCAGGGGATTTTCTAGGCAGGGAGATGGCTGACTGTAGGGGCGTGGGATTATACAGGAAGGCCAGCAAAGAGGGAAGGGGGAGGAAAGCAAAAGACAGGGGACAGGAAAGGAGGGGGAATAACTGTGTGCTCAAGAGAGGACTTGGAGGTGTGCAGAATTGTGGGGGGGGGGGGGGGGGGGGGGGGGGGTTGAAGCACAAGTTTACTAAGAGTGTACAGGCAATAGAGGAGGTCAAGGAAAGGAGTGACAAACTGACGAACAGGCAGTGTACAGTAGTTGAGGGGTCCTTGTGCATGCTGGGTGTGATGTGGTTAGAGCAAATACTCTGGCAGTATGGGAGGGAAAACAAGGAGGTGGCATGACAAGTCTGAAGGGGTAGGTTCAAGCAGTGGGCCAAGGTAGAAAGTGTAGATGGCTTGTGGACTCAACTAACAAGAATTCTAGATAGAATATTGAAGAAATGTGTTCATAGTGCGGAGCTGAACACCCGCACTATGGACGGGAGATAAAAATGATTGAGAGAAAGTGCAGACAAACGGACACATAGTGAAAGAACACAGGATCAAATACTACTAGGGATTGTATGAAAAAGATGGGGAGAGAACTAGCAGACAAAGAATGAATACCTAGGCAGAATGAAAGAGGAAGGGAAAGGAAAGAAATACAAAAAGTTGTATGGGAATATTAGGAAGAGTTTGTGCTCTGCTTCACCCCTCCAGCAGAAATTATTTGTTTTCAAGTCATACTTTTTGATCCACAGTATTTACTGACAATGTATGATTATATATAAAATTTACATTTTAAGAGTTATTATGATAATATTTTGAGTGTAATTTTAATTGTGTGTTATTTGCTTGTTGTAAAAAGTCGAGAACATATTTATATTTTTATTAATAAATTATCAAACTTTTTACAAGTAGATAGCACACAATTAAAATTCCACACAAAACTAGTAAACAACTCGCAAAATGAAAATGTTATACAATCATGAATTGTCAGTAATTACCATGAATCCAAAATTATGATGTGAAAACGAAACAATTTCTGCAAAAGGGATGAAGCCAAGCCTTAAGGAGGGGTGGGAGTCAACCCAGATATTAGAGGAAGGCAAGTTGCCACAGGGCTGGAAGGACGTACTTGCGGTTCTGGTACACAAGCAAGTTACAGGCCTGCGAGTCTCTTATAGAGTAGCCTACAGAAAAGGTGAGGGAGAGGCTTGTAATACAATATGTTGTGCCTTCTCCTACCCTGCAGGAGACTAGGGTCTCCCCTCCTTTCTCCTTGTCAATCTCCTACCCCTCCCAAACCCTCCTTCGGAGCTCTCTATAATTTTAATATTGTATAATCACTCTTGCTTCGTTTATTGATCTGTCAACTACTTCTCACCTGGTTATGACGTAACTTCATCATCTTACTGGAGGTCGGAACATGGGACCATTTTGAATGACGAGAAATATTGTCAGTGTTGAATGTATTCACGCTTAATGTATTTAATATTGTCATTATTGTGCAACTAGTGTCTGCTAATTGGGAAGTAGTGAGTCATAGCGCACCAAGCTTAATATTTTCGCATGGGCTTTAGATTTGTTGGTAGTTAAATTACTGTGAGAAGTGTTAAATATCAGTGGGCATGCTGTAGTTTTGTATGGTATTTAGACTGTTGGAACATACGTTCAAAAATAGTAGGCATCGCATTGTGGTAGAAGGTTTGAAGGATTTGAGTAATACTGTTGTTTGTAGTATGCAGCCCAATATTCCAGCCCCATTTTACGCACGTTCGCTGGTGTACCATCACTCATGGAGCTTGTGAATTTTTGTGGGTTATATTTATTTTAATGCAGTTTAAGATGGCTCACCTTGATAGGGGAATGTTTTCCTGCCAGGCCATTTGGTTAAACTTTTAATTGTTTTTAAAACGTTTCCTATGTGCGTGCCCTTTGATGGGTTTTGGCCACGGCACACATTGTGATGTCTTAGTTTTGTACTGTACTTGGCGAGGCCAGATTTATTGGAGTATCGATACGCTTGCAGGTTAATGTAATATTAATTGAACGAATGTTGCAAATTCGTCAGGAGCTGCGATAACCAATTTTAATTGCTATGTGATGTATAATGATTCCCAATTGTGAAACAGTAGCACAGTGTTCTTAAATGGTCAGCCTCAATTGCATGTTTTGCATTTCAACCCACCAGTGTTTTAATGATATTGTATATTGTGAGCACACACTGAGGATTATTGTGTTTCCTATAAATTTAATGGAGTGCAAACTGCACATGTGTATATCAAATGGTGCTCTTATTGTGCACGGTAGTGAATTATTTTAAAGAAAATACAATATTAGGCTACATTTTGGAATTGTTTGAACACAGCTTTTCCCTTGAAATGTATTGTGATTATATCTGAGTTATTTATGTAGTAACTGTTTTGGGAATGAAAATAAAACAATAGTTTGTTCTTTCAATTTTGTTGTTTTGTAGACTTGCACTTAAGGGTGCAATGCAGTAGAGGTTAAAATGAAAATAACTGGCTGCACGAGTACCAACATGGTATTAGGGCAGGTTACTCGTGTGAGACGCAACTGGCTGATCTGCTGGAGGATTTGGTGCAGACAGTAGACGAAGGGCAGCAGGTGGATGCCTGCTTCACAGAGTTTGAGGAGGGCTTTGATAGGTGCCTCAATGGATATTGATGCAATCGACTGGACGATAGGTGGCTGGTGGATTGGTATGGGGACTTCCTGACAAGGAGAAAACAGAGGGTGAAAGTGGCGAGTCCTTGTCGGAGGAAGGTGATGTTACATCAGGGGTTATACAGGGTGGTATGGTGGATCCGTTGTTTGCATATGATAGTGTACAGTATGAAAATTTGGTTGGGGAGAACAGTGTGCAGGAGAGCATAGAATATATATTATAAGGTTTACTATGAAGAGGGTGATGTATGAAAACACTTATAAATGAAAAGGGCAGGAGAGTGTGGTAGCAAAGGGAAGAAGGGCTCTGGGTATGCTGGGAAGGGTGCTGAATGGAGTCAGCTGTGAGGAGAAGGCGTATGGCACAATGGTACGGCCAATGTTACAATATGCTGCAGCAGTATGGGACCCGTATGTGGAGGTGGAGGTGTGGGAACTGGAAAAGGTGCAGAGAAAGGCAGCAATATGGGTGAAGGGTAGGTGGAGAAGGCAGGGGCAAGATGGTGAGGAAGAAGGGAACTATAGGCCATCAGTGATGATGAAAGAAATGGGGTGGAACTCATTGAAGGACAGGAGGAAAGTTGAACGGTTAGTCAGGATGTACAGGATGGTGAATGAAGAGGGAGGATGGGGAGGGCTACACTGCAAGCTAAGTAAGGGGGTGTTTAGAGGAAGAGGAAACAACAGTGAGAAGCTTCAGAGGGTGTGGAGAAGCATGGAGAGGGGTAGGCAGACCATGCTTGTGAGGTCTGTGAGGGAGTGGAATGTATTGAGGGAGGAATTGGTATATGATAGAGGGGTTGGTAAGTTCAGGAAGCGAGTGGAAGAGGAGTTTGGATGGGTAAAAGAGAGGTGAGAGAGCTCGCCACTGGGCGGTAGCCTAATTGAGGGTGTTCGTTATTATTATTATTAATAATAATAATAATATTATTATTATTATTTCCGGAGTGGAATATTTCGGTAATAGTAAAGATGGTTGGGCGACTTAAAAAGGGCCAGGAGAGTGAAACAGGGTGAAGAGAGACAGAAATTACCAAAGGGTGATAGACAATGTAAACTGAAATTATTGCACAACAGTCCCTCTACATTCTGCAATTCGAAACAAGCCAGGCTGAAACACAAAAAGAAAAATAATATTAACTTTAGGCTTTCATATTCCACTGTTTATGATGTACTATTATGCAGTACATTATGACCCTATAATGAGATTAAAAGGGAAGCTCAAACCTTCTAGGTAAATAGACATTGTCTAAACTTCAAAGTAATTACATGACATTATCCAGTTTCGCTGCTAATTTAACCACAAATTTCCCTATGAAATAAATACTAAAATAAGGATATTTACAAACAAAATATTACATTTTCGCGACTGCAAACATCACGCGCCATCACTCAAGTGAACGGAATTACTACCAGCATTCGTTCAGCAGAACAGATGCAATCCTCCGCCCATGGAATACTGTGCAGAAACCTCTCATTGTGTTAACAATACCCACTGCTGATTCCTATCTATTCAAATTTGATAGGGATTCAGCATTTTGTATATTTTCGGAAAGTAATATTTGATGGATTCCTTCTAGATTTTGTGTTAGGTCTCCAAAGTACGTGGTTTACGACTTGATGTACGTTATGATTAGGTGATAAACTACAATTGAGTGATAAAATAAAAATAAACCAACACATAACTGTGGGGAGGTTCCATTCTACTAACATTGTTCCTAAAATCATACTCATTCCACATGTGTCACAACGGCCAACTAGCAATTGAAATCGACAATAACCAACCCAAACATCTGTGGGCAGAATAAAATCAAAGGCAAACGTAAATACCCCATACATGATAAAACATCCTGCGTTCCCCCAACAACGTATCTCACGTGTACAAACTCAATTTCCTTTTCGCTTGCTTTGTTTAAAAATATATACACGCCATAGAAACTATCATAAAGACAAACTTATGTCTATAGGCGTAAGCGGCGACGAGCAAACTAAAGTAAAAAATCGAAACAACAGTTTTTGTTCTTTTGTTTCCGTTAGAGTCTTCTAGGGACCACGAACAAAATTCAATTCTTCTCCTTTGTTGTATCTTATGCTTCTTCCAGCACTCCATCTTCTCACTTTGTATCTTTTTCCCCTCCTCGGACCATTTTCAGCCTGTTTTCTTTTCCTTCCTGCCTTAGAATCCTTCCATTTTTAAATTTTTTTCCTTGAAAATTTCTCGCTCTGTTCATTCTACTTCAATTATATTGTTTCTTTCAAAATCTTTCTTAACTTGCTGAATTCAGGTTGTTGTTGATTTATTGTTCAAACGATCCGTTATATATAAATGTTCAAAAAATAGAAATTGTCTCTATCGTATTGTTTCTATAATTTTATCTATGTTGCGATACATTTCATCATTACTCCTTATTTTCCATATTTTTTTTTTTAGTTTTTAGAGGAACAATTATTTTAAGTATAATTCTTCATTCTTTGGTTTTAGTTTTGGTTGGTGTCCAATAAAAATACTTCTAATTTTTGCAACTTGCAATTAAGTACTAGACATTCACATGCGTAAAGACATTCAGAAATGACTAATCAGATGTAGTGCTGGAGCATTATTATATTTGTCATAAATATTTTTTTTTTTTTTTTTTGAAATTTTTAAACCTGTTTTGTTGGCTATCCCTTCTAACAGATTGACTTGTATTGCTGTGTTTGTTAAGCTTTCAGAAAGTATGGCAAAATCGTCTGCAAATACTGGACGGTTTATTTCAACACCAGTGTTATTGGTGAAAGCTTGTGTTCTTTTAGTTTTTCATTCCAAATTCTTAATATTTTCTCCAGGATGCAGTTGAGAGTTGTGGAGACAAACAAACACACTCGTAATAAAATGATACGCAGTCTAAATGGGACCTTCCCGTAACGTCACGACCGTTAGACACAACAATCACTGAAGGAAACACTAGGGTAAGTAGCGCCGCTTTATCCCAAGCATTTTCAAAATGCGCGATGTCAATGGGCCATGTCACCGAATCCGGAGTACGGCGTGGCTTCAAGAGGTGTAATAAGAGGAGTAATAATATTCCAATCATAAGTGTAAAATGGTGAGCTGCTCCCTAGCAGCATTCATTAATCAGAGTCATTAATATTGAATTTCAGCAAACTATTGCACCATAGTTAACTAGGGTAGACACCCGCTTTTACATACACAGTTACCAAAATCCCACAGAGGACAGGGCATAACTCCGCCCCTTTTCGTGAAATGAGTGTCTCGTCGTAAGGAACGAAATACATAAATTATTTACCATTTTTTTCCATAACAACACAAACCAGAATTTATATGTTAATCATAATCATCAATTTTTGAATATACCACAAAACCCTACACTCCAATAAAGTAAAAAAAGCTACACTAACCAAAACTAAAACAACCAAAATTAAAAAAGAAAAAATAGAGATAAATATATCGACAAATATCAATAATAATTAAGGATTTTTCTTTTTATAGTTATCATTTTGTAATAGATGAAAGTTGAATTATACTTAAAAGTATATTAATAATAACATTTGTTTCAGTTTTTGGTGGATGTATATTAAGATGAATTTTATGATAATCAGCCACATAAGGCATCATTTCAATTAATATCACCCTTCAAGTGCGGTGACATACATGTGATGTCAGATTCTTAGCTATATATGGGGCTCTCACGTTCAAAGGTATGTCATCAATGTGTTTGTAGTCATTAGCAATAATTATATCAAGAGTTAATTTCTTCAGTCGTGAAAGATGTGCAATTACATTGTTCATGTTTGCATTTTGGCGCAGAGCTCGCCGAATTTCGGCGAGGCCACTACCATGTTTTTTTAGTCAGGCTTCAGCACTCGGACGACCAGCAGGATAGCAAGTAAGCTCCCACACACCCCCCTCAGCTCTTCAATTTAGGCTGAATATTTTCAATGCATTAGTATAACGTAGTACAGGAACATTTAACTTCATTATTTTATAGCAGAGGGGAAGCCTTTCTGCAACCTGAGGTAATATTCCAGGACTTCACGCATCGGGACGCGTTTTTCACTTAATTGTCACAAGGGACCTCGCATTATTTTGCAGGAGTGACCACCGGCAGGTCTAGAGTGCAGGGTCCGCTTTAAAAAGGGTAGCATTAAATTGCAGCGACATTCTGTTGTACCCTTTCAGCAATAAAAGTGTTGCACATTGACTAGAAGTCTTTTTTTTTTTGCATTTAATCTCCTGAGTACATCGGGTAATGCACCCTATAGCAGAATAATTAAGTCAATTTTCAGTGTTCTCTGTTTTGCTTTTACGGGGCCTGCCTCCATTAAGCAGGGTAAAATCAGTACTAGTATCGGCGTGCGAAGTGGTCGACAACTTCGTTCCTTAGAAAAAGGTTTTGATGTAATAAACTTGTCGGATCGATAACCCCTGCGCTGAGGGACCAGATGGCCAGCCGCATCGCGAGAGGGGAGGGTGACCACTCTTCACCCATATACTGCGCATCCACATTGGTACACCTGCATCTACCACGCACATGGCTTTGTTTACAAACAAACCATGGCTGACAGGATGACTGAAAGTGTGCTGGCGCTGTGGTGTCCAGACTGCTTGCGCCCTATGATAGGCAGTGACCAATCAGTGAGTGAGAACAGTTAATCTTGCCAATGCCAAAGACCAGCCTTGTGAACAACCACGTTGGTGACATTCGTGGAGTAGTAAAATACAGTAACAGTGAAATATGGCGGACGAGTGAGCTAGGCCGAGAAACCACCCTAGGGACCCCCCTCTGCCCAACCACACCCCCCCCCCTCCTTTTTGAACCAAGCCAGGGCCACCTTCTTTTTTTCCCAGCTAAAAGCTGGCTTTCTATTTCTCCTGTGTTAGGGAGAAACTCCACTATCTAGTGGATACCAAGGATATAACCTGGCACTCCCTACTGCCAGCATGAGTCAATCCTCAATCTGAGCTCTGGGCACCAGCAGGAGCGAGTGACATCCAGGAAACAGACCCTTTCTTCAGGACTATGCTTCTCGCCCCCTCCAGCTAAGGAAACCTCTGGGGAAAGTGAGGTCAGCCCATACTCCTCCTTCCTTTTCTCAGGGATTTCCACCTCGGTGGGCTAATACTCCAACCCAAGAATGCTCCATTTCCATAGCTCGAATTTCTTCACATTGAGACTCAGCTTTTGGGCCCCTTCGGCCATAAAGAATTCGACCATCCCACCGCCATGAGCCACCATCATTATTGGTACTGTAAGTGTAAATTTTATGTAAAATTGTAACTATGTACAACACAGCACGACAAAGATGGATAAGTAGATGCGAGTGTGTTATGTAAACAAATGCACGAGGCATTATCAACGTGTACAGTAATTGGTAACAGGTGTGACGACAGGTAAAGACTGTATTTTCAAGCAATATCAGTCAGCAATTAAGAAACAAAAGCAATCCAATTTTATTTCGTTATTTCTGAAACATTTCCGGAAAATTTTTCAGCATTTTTCAGTAACAAAATTTTCAAACTTTTTCAGTGTTTTCTGAGCATTTTCAAAAAAAAAAAAATTAGAAATATTACGAATTTTTCACGGACTTTCAAAAGTCAACAAAACTTTTACAGTCATTTATCAAGAGCATTTTTGAAAGATTTTCAGAGCTGTTTTGCAGTAATCATAAGACAAGAGCCCACAAGTAATTTTCAAGAAACTGTTACAGGCAAGGGACAACATGTCAGTGAGTGGTGCGCTTATGGTTGCAAAATCCTGTATGTTTCCCGACATCCAGTTCAACAGCCAAGGGGACACTGCTAGTGGGCGACCCCCTTGATGACGGCTCACACAGTCGCACTCGTGGGAAGCACAGCCAGAGAAGCCAAGACAGTGCGAGGGGAGAGTACAGTAAGAGAAGCAGCAGCAGGGAAAGTACGAGTAGTGACAGCAGAAGTGAGGGCAGCGGGTCTGTTGCCATGTTCGGCCTCCACTGGTCACAGATGTGGGTTCACCGGCCCCTGCAGTGCCACCAATGGGGGTGTGACAAAGTCACCCGCGGCACCACATGTCACAACGATACCAGCAAGCCACAAAGTGTGGAGGGGAGTAATGCATAACCAGGGAGGGCATATTCCCTCAGACCTCGGAGGACCCCGAGTACATCATCATGATGCAGGTACTGGCATCGGCCTACAAACAACCTAAAAAGGGGGTGGGCGCATTTGACATGGGCATTAACTATAGTCAATAATATTTGTTTTGTATTCAGAAGGTATTGAAAAAATCAATTTATCTCAAATAAGAAGCAATACTGCAATTAGTTTCGACCTAAAAGAAGATAATAAAATTTTATCCTTATTTATTAATTGAAACCAAATAAGATGTATATCACTGTTAATGATATTATTGAATTTAATATTCCAATTAAGGAAATATGGTTGAACAAATAATAGCTGCTAACTAATTATTTTTATTATTATTAGTCAGGCTGAGCACTTTGATGGATCCGCAACCAGTGTCCGTGCTCTATCTTGTCACCCACCGGACTGCGTCCATATGTGTAATGTGTACGGATTGCGAGGTGAAGTGCACCACAGTAAGACAGGCTAGGGTAGCTATCACGGTGTCTCGAATACCCGTGCCGTCCGTTTGGACATAAACACCGCTACTTGGAGTGATACATAGTTATAGAAAAAAGTCCCTGAAAGTGGATGAGAGTATTTTGACACACACAAAGCAGGATTGAATCACATGCCTAATAAAGGCATCGATTCCACAAACCCTCCCCAGTTCTTGGTAAGTGTTTTTACTATTCAATTTTTGTTTTCACTTCACATATGTTTGTCCATATCATCTCATTTCATCTCAGCAAGAGTAAGTTTGCCAATTGTCATTGTTGATCATTTTTATGTTATCCTATGTCTCATGCAAGTAGCAGGTAAGAGAGTTGCAATGTTGTGTATTCAGAAAGTAACACTGTGTGGCGGGCTCACCCGCAAACATCGGCAACCACGCAACACAGGAGAATCAATAAGAGTGTGGCATCGAGAGGAGACGGCTGCATATTTCAGCATTCCACCTTTTCTTGCCCCAGAGTGGCCAGCACTGCTTTGAACGAATTATTTAATTGCAATATACTTAAATAACTCAAGAACTGTATCTTTCTGCAGCCCGGGACATCGGGCCTCGCCATCCCCAGAGTTGCATTGCCTGTGGATGTTTCAGTCAGCACCTGAAACCATGTTACCTTAAGAGTGTTTTGTAGTGTAACCTCTACCGGCGGGTAAAAGCCTGACTCATGCAGGTAATTTTGTTTCGTAAGGAAACGTGCCATTTTAGTGCCAAATTAAATGAATCATTGGACCGATTGCATTCTCTTTAATTGTCCACCGCAAGGTATTTCAGGTTATGGCCACTTAAAATCCTGCAAATCCTTTGCAAGTGTCTTCATATTTTTTTTCAGGGCAAATTTATGTGTATTTTGTTCTACAACGTGTAATGTTAATGGGTGTGTGGATAGCCGATAATCCACTGAGTAGGGTGTATGTAACCTGCATCAGTAAAATCATAATAATTTGCAATACAGACCATCAGGCATATGCGCCACCTGAAGAGTCCCTCGTTTAACAAATCACAGAAAGTACGAACTGTAACCAGCACGGCGGGGTTTTGTGCCCAGGTGATTTGGCCTGCAACACCCTGATATCACCAAAAGTCTCCAAGCTCCAACTTCATCATCATTGATGCCTCCCTTAGCGACGCCTGAATCCTACCGGGTAAACATTCACCAGCAATTTCCTAATCTCAAAACCTTACCACCCATAAACCACCACCAAATGCCCTTTTCCCTCACCAAATGGAGTGAATTTTGAATTGAAAATCAAACAATTTAAGCTTGCATGAAATAAAATATGGGTAAAACATGTTTCATGAAACATGGCACTTGCACAGATAAACTCTTTAAAGTAATTAACAGATAGTAAGGGCTCTTCCTGAGACGTCTCTAGTGTCCCTCATATGGGTTTGTACGACATCTGTCATAAAGCCATTTATGTAAATATGCCCTACTTGCACACTCTGGCCGTACAGTGCACTGATCACAATACACTACACTTCTCATGCGTTGCACGGGGGCAAATAAGGTTCGGGTGGTGTTTAGTGAGTTTAAGATGAGGGAGTGGGAGATAGAAAAGGTAATTAGGGGTTTGAAGAGCAACAAGGCAGGGGTTCCAGATGGGATAGGAAATGCAGCACTAATGTTTGGTGGCCGGGAGTTGGTGAAATATTTAGAGGTGCTGTTTAAAAAGTCCTTAGGAGAGGGTAAGTTACCACAAGTTTGGAAGAATGCTATGGTGGTACCTATACACAAGCAGGGAGAGGATGGGGGAGGCCTGGCAGCTACAGACCGGTGAGTCTCACATCAAGTATGGGAAAAGTATTGGAGAGGCTGGTGGTGCAATATGTGGTGAGGGTAATGAACAATAGGAATTGGTTGGAGGAGTCCCAGAATGGTTTCAGGAGGGGATACTCATGTGAGACTCAGCTTGCTGTGTTATTAGAGGATGTGGCGCAGGTAGTTGATGAGGGGAAGCAGGTGGATGCCTGCTTCATAGATTTTGAGAAGGCATTTGATAAGGTGCCCCATTGGACATTGATGAGGAAAGTGGAGGTGCTGATACCGGTAAGGAGGGTAGTGGAATGAATAGGAGACTTTCTCAGGGGCGAAGGCAGAGGGTGAAAGTGGGGGAGGCAATATCGGAGGAAGAGAAGGTTACATCAGGGGTACCACAGGGAAGTGTGCTGGGTCCTTTGTTATTTACCATGATGGTAAATAACATGGGTTTGGGGATTAGGGGAAAAATCAGATTGTACAAATGGGAGGGACAAAAGATAGAAGAGGCAGCAGAATATAAGTATCTAGGAATTGTACTGCAGGGAGACCTCAGATGGAAAAAACAGGTAGAGAGGGTGGTTTCAAAGGGAAGAAGGGCTTTGGGTATGCTGCAAAGAGTGCTGAAGGGAGTCAGCTGTGAGGCAAAGGAGAAAGCGTATGGCACAATGGTACGGCCAATGTTAGAATATGCTGCAGCAGTATGGGACCCATATGTGGAGGTGGAGGTTCGAGAACTGGAAAAAGTGCAGAGAAGGGTAGGTGGAGAAGGTAGGGGCAGGATGATGAGTAAGAAGGGAACTATAGGCCATCAGTGATGATGAAAGAAATGGGGTGGAGCTCATTGAAGGACAGGAGGAAAGTTGAACGGTTAGTCAGGATGTACGGGGTGGTGAATGAAAAAGGGAGGATGGGGAGAGCTACACTGCAAGCTAAGTAAGGGGGTATTTAGAGGAAGGGAAAACAACAGTGAGAAGCATCAGAGGGCGTGGAGGAGAACAAAGAGGGGTAGACAGTCCATGCTTGTGAGGTATGCGAAGGATTGGAATGTGTTGAGCGAGGAATTGGTATCTGTGTAAGGGGTTGGTAGTTTCAGGAAGGGAGTGGAAAAGGAGTTGGTTGGGGAAGGAGAATTGAGAGAGCTCGTCACCGGGCGGTAGCCTAATTGCCAGTGTATGTATGTATAAATGAATGTACCGATGCACTACACTACACAAACATAATCCTTATATTTATTAGTGCAATAAATCAGGAGGTATCTGACTTTCGTCTAGTTCTGCAGCTATTATGAGATTTATATATATCCAACAGTAATCGCATTTATACAGCAGTCAGTACGGAACCTCTGTTTCTGGTACCCGAAATGTTTTGGTCGGCTTTGATTTCCTTCTCGAGGTCCGGGTCCAGTCCACTAGGCGATCTAGCCACTTATTCGAAAATTCACCAGTGCATCTATCAATGTAATTCCGGAAGTTAGAAAATTAATTTTTGGTGAGTCCTGTTAAACCAGTTTATCCATCGGTTCCAATGGCCTGAAAATCTGGTGGATCTGGTGGTTTTCTGCGTATTAGTAAATTCATCAATGAATCCACCGGTGGTTGATACAATGGTGTACATCGAATGAGGTATTTTTTGAACATGATGTTGATTTGGAACAGTGTTTTCGTCTGCTTTTATCCACATATTAGTATCATTTCACTCAAATTTTATAGTTTTCATCGGCCATTAGTAAAACTCTACCACTGCCTTATTTTGATATTTTTTCGAATTCTTGAAAATTATATTTGTGGGAATTTGAGTTTTTTTTTTCTGAGAAAGCATTCGAAAATTCATAGTTTGATGTTTTTGTGCATACATATCCACCAGATTTTCAGGCCGGTGGACCCGATGGATAAATCGGTTCAATCGGACTCATCAAACGATTAATTATAGAACTTCTGGTCTTCTTCGGAGGATCTACTTGTGAATTTTGGAATATGTGGACAGGCTTCCAACGGTGTTCACCGGTGTAATAACCACTAGTGAATTCTCTTATAGGTACGCGGATGGTTTAAAAATATGGTGGCCATTAGTTTATATTTAACGTGAGAAAACAGTTCATCACGAAACCCATCCAAGCTGTTAATGTTTGTTTATATATAATGTAGTTAGCACGTCTCAGGATGGGTGGAATAAGCTATACCTTAATTGTACTGTAAACATCATGGGAAAATACCGACCGACGGCTAATGACCGATCACTAGCGTGAAGAACGTGCTCGTATCGATATGACGCACGGTGGTGCGACCACGACGTCCTCGGGATGCTAGTTAGGAAACAGAAGCGAAGAAGTTGGGTTTGAGCGGTGGCTCCGCTATACGAGCTCGTTCTGTGTTGTTGTTGTGATGAGCAGTTGCGATTAGTTCTCGCGGAGCGGGAAGGCGACAGACGGGGAGAAAGATGGCAGAGTTCGTGCGAGGGGGCCCGGGCACGGGGATCGTGTTGCCGAAAGACAAGCTCCAAGGCTCTCCCAGCACGGGCAGCGACGAGGGCCACGATGTCGCCGTGGGAGAGGAGTTCGACCCGTTCCTCGCGGACGTCGAGGATGTGGACGGAGGAAATGCTTCCGCTGTTGTGTCGCCACCGGAAAACCAGTGAGTAACCGCAGCGACTTGTTAGTTAGCAGGCGCCGCGTTGGGATGGTGTCGGGCGCGGTTGTAAACAGAGGTGTGTGTGGTGTTTCTAGGTGGTACCACGGCCGTCTGGACCGCTACACCGCCGAGGAACGCCTCTGGCAAGCCGCGAAGATGGGCAGCTATTTGGTTCGCGAGAGCGACAGGAAACCTGGCTCTTACGTATTGTCCTACTTGGGGAGAACCGGGATTAACCATTTCAGGTACTAATTAATGTTTCTGTCAAGTACACTGCTGTAATTGCACTGTGTGTTTGATTACGCTGGTGAAATGCTTGTAGCTAGCTTCAAACCTCGCAAAAGTGCATCAGATCTGTGAGTTTACTAGGGCTGTGTTCCTATTCGCCAGCCAAGGGCTCTTATCTGTTTTCCTGCCGTTGAAAAGTGCATCTAGAATGTGAAGTCACATTGCTGCTGTCCAAGTTCACAGCAAGGGTACACTGTGCACCCTAGACCCTGGAATGTCCCTTCAGTTAAGGGCACGAGCAACTTGCCCTTCTTGAGCCCTAGATAGTTTCCTATTTACAATTGTTTGAAATACTTCATTTGTTTCTGTTTGTGTTCAGTTTACAGCCCAGCATGGCTCCGGATAACGCTTGCAAACATCACAAAGGCAAATGAAACTCGCATAGAGCTAAATTTAACAGAATAAAACTTGAGGTGGAAATGAACTCGTGCGTACAAATTCACTAAGGAATATTTCTATGGAAGGGAATGAGGGCTCGCAAAATGGGAAGGGATCAAGTACACATTGCACTGTAATCGTACACAGCCGTCTCTGTTGGGAACTATAGGCCATCAGTGATGATGAAAGAAATGGGGTGGAGCTCATTGAAGGACAGGAGGAAAGTTGAACGGTTAGTCAGGATGTACATGGTGGTGAATGAAGAGGGAGGATGGGGAGGGCTACACTGCAAGCTAATTAAGGGGGTGTTTAGAGGAAGAGGAAACAACAGTGAGAAGCTACAGAGGGTGTGGAGGAGAACAGAGCGGGGTAGGCAGTCCATGCTTGTGAGGGAGTGGAATGTGTTGAGGGAGGAATTGTTATCTGTGAGAGGGGTTGGTAAATTCAGGAAGGGAGTGGAAAAGGAGTTGGTTGGGTGAAGGAGAGTTGAGAGAGCTCGCCACCGGGCGGTAGCCTAATTGCGAATGTATGTATGTGTGAGATTAGGCCAGAATTTCCCATCAATTACAAATACGAACTGTGAACTGTATCCCCTATGTAAATAAACACAACATTGAGTTTCAGCTGCCAAAGCTCTTGCGTAAAATCTGCTAGAATTGCAGCATTGACAGCATAAGCACTAAAATATAACATTAATAAGAAGTTACTGATAACTATTGAGCCTACGTTCCTCTACATGGGAACAAATAAATTCTAGTGAATTTCTTAAAAGCTTATATAGCAGGTAGGTGTTGATATCTAATTGACAGCAATATCATTAGAGATGAAACAGTACTAAGACAATAAAAAATTCAGGAGTTTTCGTACCCAAGATTCAAATTCAGCTAGCTTGCAATCAACTGCATCACGGAGGTAGGACGCAGAGCATCAACTTTGGATCTACTTAGTGTAATGTTTGGAATGATAGGGTTCAGTAACCTGAAATATTTACGCGGCCATTATCATGAAAATATAATGTGCCACTAAATCACGTAAGTTTACATGACCTACCATAACCCTACTTGTGTGAAAAATTTGGTGGAGATCGGTTGAATGGTCTCTGAGATATGCCATAAAAACCTTATTTTCTTAAATGGGTCTATCTTACAGAATTGCTTAAAAAGAGGCTCTGTACATGATGTTTGTAATGGATAATGTCAGCACAAATAGTTTGATGGAAATTGTTAAATAGAGAGCTTATGTCAAATATGAAAATATTGATATGGCCACCAATTTTAAAATCATTGTCTGACCCCATTTAAATCATGTAACTTTACATCGCCTCCTGTACGTTTTGCAAAATTTTGTGGATATTAGTTGACTTATTCCGCAAATAGGCTATGACAAAATGTTCAGTTTATTCACCTGAAACTACTTTGCTAAAAATTTGGCAAAGGAGGATCTCTGTACACATATTGTCTAGGTTGATTGGTCCTCGAGATATGGCATAAAAACCTCCATTGATCGTGTGACAATCTTTAAAAATTAGGGCCAATGTTTATATATTGTAATATAACATTCAAAGAACTAGAAATGTATGCTACCATTTACTTATGCAATCCTTGTACGTACACATATAATAAGTTTATACCTGGGTGAATGTTAATTGTGGATAATTTTGCAGGCACGTGTGTGAGTGCGCATACAAGCTTGAAACTTCTGAAAGATTAAATTCTGCAATTTAATTCGGTTTTGCGTTCCGGTTACCATTAGCAGGTTAATTTGCTCTGTTTTTCCAATGCATATGCGTACGTGCTAAAAACATCTAGTGGAACCTCTACGTATTTAACTCGGATGGATTGAAATCCCGCATCCATGGAATATATTCTTTAGTCCCATTTTTGATTTACTGTACTTGCATTTCCAGGCCACATTAATTGAAAGTCCCATGAGAAACTATGGAGAGATTTTTGTATTGTAAAGGGCTTTTTAATGTCCCTCTGTTTTATGCTTGAAAGCTTATCAGGGGACGGCTTACAGATTAACTTATAACCTGACTTAAATTAACACCTATGCCTTACCCGGGATTCGAACCTAGAGCCTCCTGCACCAACCAACCGCGCTACAGGAGGCCAGCACGATGGATAGAGAATCCACTGTAGTTGCCAACTTTCACTCTCAGTAAGCTAGCAGACGATGTAGATTAAACACTGAATTATACTGGATAGCCCCCAGTAACTCCAGCCCGGACCAAACTGCGTATGGCACTCACGTGTGTTCAGTGTGTGTGTGTGTGACTCGGTGATGAACTTCACTGTATTCTTTACTTGTGTGAAGAACTCCTCTTATTAACCACAACAAACACACATAGTATGAGGCGTGGCAATTAAAAACGAAATATCCTCTAGCAAATATATGACAGTGTATCAACTAGGCAGCAGCTGATGATTGCCCGGTCCACACCTAGGCTGAGTTTAAGACACACTTACCGTACTTCACACCTCCGTTCAGCATATCAATTAGTAGATAGGCCATTTGTGTACGTACCAACACCATTCAGATGACAAAAATATTAAGAAATAGCATAAATTCAAATAGAGGTAGGAGACAAGGTAGTTCTGCACTATACTGAGGTAGACAACATTGGCTATTATTATAGTTTGAGAATAATACTTTATTTCGAACTTCTCAATTTTTTTTATATGAGCAATATTTAATGAATAAAGTGCTTTAAAATTTGTGATGGCAATGGGAAAGAGCTAGAAGATATCAACAACAGTCCTAGTGTTGCTGAACGTGGTCGTGGCTAGCCTGCCTCATCTCTATTATACTGTATGTGTAAGCTGGTCAGTATCTCAATCTTATAACTTACAGAAAGAAATGTTACTGTTCCACAAATATTAAATTATGGCACAAACTTCAATGTATTAAGTCATTCTGCTTAGCTTAGAGAAACACTTAACTCTCTCTTGGTTTACCAAACTTGTGCTGGGATCCAATGTACTGAAGAAAAAAAATTCAATATTGCATCGGGTCAAACCTTCTAGAACCAATGGCCGACGCTCAAATGTACCACGTGTAGACCATACTTAAAACATCTAATCTGAAGTGATGTAAGCAGCTCTCGCAGTAGGAATCGGCTTTATTCTGCTAACGAGTCTTGTAGTGGTTTGCTCTCGTAGGATGTAGGGTAGGGCAGGGTGCTTAATACGTGGAGTTGTACACTTCAGGCACACAGACATTGTTATGATACTTATTACCTCCTGACCACTAAAACTGAGGGAAAGGGGGTGAATCTCAGCACACTCTTAATGTCACGTCATTGAAGAGTAAGTACAGGAAATATTAGACGAAGGTCTAATTAAACCCAATGACAGCCCTTAAAATTTCGCCCTTAAACATAATCACAGAAAATTAACTGCCACCTATTAACCGCGAGGATGCAGTAGGGATGGTTTCAATGTGTGTGATGCACACTGTGATTTGCATTTCACAAATTGTTTTCAAGGTATGCATTGCAGTGGCAGACTCTGCCTGGTTGGCAGGTTTAATTTTGCATACCTCTACAAGATTAGTCCTTGACAAAGTTATGGAAAGCAGCTGTATCAATGAGAGCTTTGCATTTTTGTTTATTAAGGAGTACTGCAACACGGAGAACTTGGTTCACGTAATTTTCAGAGTGTCATTGAGTTTGGTTCATTTGTTCCTGTGTTGAAGCTGTTGTACATATTAAGTATGCTGGCTCGTTTACTTTGCTGTCTTCGCAAACCTGGTGTTCTAGACTGTTGGCGCTGAGACCTGTCGCAGCTTAAATAGTCTCACTGTCCCAATCCAGGAGGTTTCACGCTGAGAGGTGGGGGCAGTGACCAGAACATTCTTGCAACAATAACCCCAGATATTCAATCCCCTCAATGACAGAAGGCAGCACTGCCAGGCCCTATAGGCTTATCACGGCAGCAGTCCTTTGTAAATCTCGCTGTACTCCACTGGTTATCAGTCTGCCCCTGATGCATTGCTTTGCTCGCTTGAATGGGACTGCTAGGGACGTGAGGCAGAACAGCAACATGTCATAATACTTTGCATTTACCCTTTCAGAATTCCAGCCTGGGTAAAATGCAGATTTATAATTTTTTCGAAAATTTTGCTGTGGATAATTAGGCTTCTCAGCGTCTTGAAATGATGCCATGTCTTGATAATGGTGATGAATTTGTTCATCTTCGGACTTTGAATAGTTAACTTCAAGACTTATTTTAACAGTAATAATAAAAACTGACAGACTGCAGACCGATTGCCGTGAACAACAAGCAATCTTTATCATAATGCAAAGGAACAATTTTTTGAATGTTTTTTTTGTTTAGATTGTTGAATGTGAAGGTTTTTTACATTTCTTTTTGTTTGTGGCAGTCCTTGAAATTTTGTAAAGTAACTTGTGGCAATCATGTCTTAAAATAGAGTTCGCAGCTATATTTATTTTCTTGGTACATGAAGACAGTTTTGGAGGGGTTCTAGTAGATCTATACAAAATAGGTTCTCAGACATGTATGTCAAACCCAATAGAACACCCTTTAAACATCTTGTGACATGTTGATTGTAATAATTCTAACTTTGATTTAATTACCCTTATTGTACATGAGTAAATTGTGGTGTTAGGAATTTTGTCAGGCACAGGCACAAAACCTGATCATACATACGTATACAGCTGCAGTTTATAATGACTGATATCCCGGTCGTATGTGTAGTTTATGCTGGGATCACAATAGCATGACAGTCAATGATAATTAAATAATTTTCAAGTCAATCAGCAATAAGATTTCTGTGATGTCAACATGACAATAATTGCATGTGCAAAAAGATTTACGAAAAGAAAATATTTCTAGTACAATTGCATCGCAGGTGCGACAGGTCTGTAAATATGTTGAACTTGCCATTTTCTTTATGTTAAAGTTTTTCTGTTGTTATCCTCCAAGTTTATAAAAAAATAAATGTTTATTTGGCTAGGTGTAATTACGACCATATTTTCACATAGGCCTATAGAGTATCAACAGGCATGGAAAGTAAATGTTGGAATAAACAAAAAAATTATGTAAACATCAATGGCTGTTGTACGAGAGGTTAGTACGCAGTAGCGAGAACTATTTATATATAATATTTTTTAGTGTTGGTCGTGAGTCAGTAAAATTTATGTTCACATTAATGCAAATTTGTATTCTCGCATCGTGCCTTTAGTGTCTCATGTTATCCCAGCATTTTCATGTTTACTGTCTGTCTGACTACGAACAAGCGATTCTGATTATGTATGATTTGGCTGTAAACATATTTTTGAAGTGACATATCATCTCAACAGTATGACTTTGAAGTATTTCTTACACGTGATTAAAAAAAAAAACAGAATATGATTTATAGGCATTTTCAAATTCAATAGAACATAACAAATAATTTTTTAATTAAACACGTTTGGTTTTGTCATAATGTTTATTGCTTCAGTTACTGAAGTTGATCACTTACAGGTAAGGATTTGCAAGTTGACATGCGGAAGTATTTTCCAGGATAACGGCGGTGTGCGGAGACTTTTACATTGGTGGTCGTCAGTTTGATTCTCTGTCGGACCTGATTGGCTACTACACGAGTTGCTCGGATCTGCTGAAGCGGGAACGGCTGATCCACCCGGTCCCTCCTCCGGAGCCAGTCAACGACAAGAAGAGGGTCGTGGCCATCCTGCCCTACACGAAGATGCCTGATACAGATGAACTGAGGTAAGAGGACAATATGAGGCTGTTCATTTAGCGAGTAGTAAACTGTCAGCATTAAGATATCAAAAAAATTAATTTTCCCAAGCTAAATTGTTATAATGGAACAGTGTGGCTACTCGACCTCAAAAGTCAGAGAATTTTGTAGCTACAAGGAAATGCTAGGGATTGTGAGAGAGAGTTTTATTAATAACCTGGAAATATTTTGATTACAAATAGTACCTTGTAAATACTAAATTTGCTAACATGAAATGACAAGTTGAAGAAATGGCACTGTTCGGAACATAAAAACTGAAGCTAGTTGAAGAAATAAAAAGGGAAGTTGATGACATCAGGGTAGTTTTCAAATCCAGGAACACACAAAGTACCAAACAATTTACACCACACAAAATCGTAATTTTCACTGCGGGGAATAGATTATCAAGACCTGTACATATTTGCCGTGAGTGAGGTTTGTGAATTCGCCTATTAAATTAACCATGGGTGAGAGCAGGAACATGAGCATGCAAAGTTACAGAAGAAGGTATCTGGTGGAAAAGAGTAAGATAAAAAAAATACTTATGTAAGAAAAGAGAAAAAAAAAAGACGAAGGTTGTAAAGATGGGAAGAGAATCACAGATGATCAAGTTTAGGTGAGAGTAGTAAATGTGGTAAGGGTTGGTGATAACGGTGAATGCTGACCTGGGATATGAAGCTAGCCCGGCTCCACAGGACAGAAATGACTTCGCAGCAAATGTAACACCCGAACGTCAGATAAATCGTGCCACAGATTTGTACGTCAGGAACACTTGTAGCAGCCAGTCTCTATAGACTACAAACTGTCGCCTTGTCACTTACCCTCAGCGGGATTTGTAGTTGGAGGGTAAGGCCGAGCTTCCCTCCCTTGACGATGGTGAAGATTTGGTCGTCACTTGAACAGGGTTTTTCTTGGTGCCTTAGTTGTTGACTTTGGCCGTGTCAATAATTGTGCATTGAGCTTTGGGTGGTGCGCAGGCAAACTATGGTTGAGTAGGTGCCCTGGTTGGAATGTAAGCTGGTGTGAAGTTAAGGGCTCTGACTACCCTGATAACTAGACACACTTGTTTTTGGTGAAAATGTTTTTTTTTTTTTTTTTTATTTCACCAGTTTTGATTAAATGATTTCTGTATATTTTTTCGTCGATTTTAAAAAGAGTGCTTGTACCAAAAAAAATGATATACATGTATAATTAGTCACATCTGTTTACGGTGAAAAAAATTGACAAATTTTTACTTGATTTAGGTACATTTTTCATCATTTGTGTTAGTGATTTTGGTACATTTGATTATTTCCTAAAAACAAAAGCTGCACATTTGAAATTCATTTTAAAATAGTTTTGTGGGAAACACTACTATTGAAAAGACAAAAAACAACATAATATCACTTCATGTAGGTATTTATAGTTAGTAGACCAATAATAAGCATCCTAATTCTCGTGCTTGAAAATTTGCATGCTACTACATTGTTCAGTTGTAATAAGTAAAAATAAACATTCAAATATTTTTTAACAAACATAAATTAGGCAAATTCAGCTTTAACTAAATGCCAATGTTGTCATCAATTTCATATTTTCTGCTGTGTTGTCATTCAATTTTTATAATTAGACAGCAAAATAATATTCTCAGCATTATTTTCCATACTGTATTTCAGTGAATGTGGAGTGGACAGCAACATATATGCTTACAGCATTTTAAAAAAATTTTTATAACCAAATATTTATTTAAAAATAAAACATAGGTTGTAACAAAGTCGTACCATATGTGTCAGCAATTAGGCCTAATTCCTTTCCTCAGCAGGTTTTAATCAATTTGCTAGACGAAAATATTTGCACAAAAAAAATTACATTCCAGGACTGAAATTAATTATGTTAAAGTGTGAACACTTGTACACATTTATTTTCAGTAGCTATTTAATTTGTCAGGTCTATAAAAGTGAAAAAGTCAGATAAGGCTGTTGGGAATCTTGTAGCCCAAGGCCCAGCAAAGGTTGGTTACAATGATACGTTTTACATTAAAAAAATTTTAGAGGTTAGGTAATACAAAAATGGTCAGTGGGTCAGGATTTATTCCAAGTAAGGGCTTATACAATCTTTTTTAATACCTGCAATGTACTTATTCTCCACTCCCGTAACTTCGGGTGATCATCTTTTCCACTGGAGTGTTAGCTTCCATGAAAGTGGGGGTTGTTTACAAAACAAATTCTTGTTTTTCAACTTTTGTATTTTTCGACAGGGAAACAAGATCGGTAAGAGAAATTTGACGTTTTACACCAGACGTCGATGCACCCTGAACTTGTTCCGCTTCTTTCACTAAAGCTTTTAGCACTGCCCTGGATGTGCTTTAGACAAGTGTCCTTACTAGACAATTCTATTCATACATAGATTTGAACATAAGTATTTTATTAACTTTGCCAAATACGTAATGTGCCCCTCATGAGAAAATTCTTTATTACGTCAAATACTGTTACAACTATTACTACTACACACGTCCTGCATCTTTGTTTAGCCTTTAGCATCACGTTTGTTTATTGGCGGCAATATTATGATATATATCGCATGTGGCACAATATATATATATATATAGAACACTTAATTTCAGTATATATATATATATATATATAGAACACTTAATTTCAGTATATATATTGTATAATTTGCGATATATCTCGGAAACTGTGGTATATATATATCGTGGTTCTCACAATACTTATTTGCAAATGTGTAGTAATAGATTCTATTAATATATTGATTATGTGGAGAAATACATTATTTCCGTGATTATTTTGTGGATTTACGAAAATTAGTCAATTCGCTGAGATAAATGGATTTTGTGATTTCGCATGTCGCGAAAAACACGTGTCTCTACTGATAACGTTAGCTGGCTGGACAAAGGTAGGTTTCTTCTTCTGCAGAATAGAGGGCAGTGGAGATACTGCATGAGGTATGTGCTAGAGGAGGTTAGAAGTGGAGCTTTCTGAGCTGGTGGTAGACCCTCTTTGACGTGCAGCCTCCTCTTTCTTCCAGGAGTATACCTGGTTGTCAACTGGGCTGCTTTCCTGTCGTACTCCAGCCTGAGACAACCCTAGCTTGGCAGCTTTGCTCTGCCCAGCCCTATAATGAGGCATAAGGTGGTGGGAGTAACCTATTAGGTGGCTAGTAAGGGGTAGACACAGCCTGATGGATTGAGGAATGCGGGGTTCAGGTGAGGTGGGAGGTCTGTACTAATGGTCTTCAACCCAGAAACTGGTGCGTGGAACGTCGCTGTCTGACCCAGGCACTTACTGGAAGGTTGGAAAACTGTTCTAGTTAGGCCTAGGAGGGCGAACTTCCTAAGCTGTACTTTGAGACAGCTATCAGTAGGAGAGAAAAAGAGCAAAGCGTCGGCTCGTGGCTATCCCTAGAAGAGTCTTACAGGTGTCAAACCAGAAAAAGAAAGGAAAAGGTGTAGATAATTCACTGTGCTGGAGAGAGAACTTGACCAAGTCTGATTTATGCCCATTTTATCAATTGTTCAAGTAAAACGCACATAGACTAGTCTGTACCCTGACTGAGGCCTGAAGGGCCGGTCCTATGTTGCCAACTGGTATATTTACCTATGTCTCGGAAGACGCGGCAGCGCATGGGTGAGGCCAACCCCAAGACTGCGGTACTCACACTCATGATAGCTGAGAGTAAGCTACAAGGTAGCTGGAAGCATGGGGGCTTTGGTATGCTGATGGGCGGCATGATGTTCTGCAAAGACATGAAGTCTGGTGTCTCCCAGGCAGTGTGACACCGGGCAAGTGAACTAGCACGAGACGGCCTCCAACCGAGGACTGCGGGTACTGTTTATACTAGGCTCACAGGGCCAGTGCGGGGGTTGCGAGGTGTGGAGAGAAGAGAGTAACTGAGAGCGGGGGAGACTTCCCCTCATGTGCCAGGCACTGGAGAGGTAAGCGGCAACATGATACGAAGTTGGTTGCAGTGTAGCAGGCGGCCACAGCCGGGCAAACCACCTTGGCTTGGAAGGCGTCCTGTGGCATGATGGCTCTTCTTAGGAGGGGGCCGCAGCTGGGGCGAGACCCACCCCCTCAATATTTACAGGATTACAAACATTCAGTGTGGCCTATACTTGACATATTAATTATCCCTAATTTTTCGTCAAAAACTTTTGGTGTGGCCTATACATCCATGCGGTCTATAGACACCAAAATATGGTACTTTGCTTAAAAATCTTGATTACTGCAACATCTCACGGTGTCTTCTGAGGTTGGGTCTCCTGGTCGTAGATCTTAATCTTCCCTCGCAAGGCTCTCAAGCCTGAGATACGTATCTTCAGTCTCTACCATACCACACACACATATTGTAGTAGCCTGCGTAGGTGGTGCACTCAGACTAATTTATTCCTCTTCAGTGTTGCATGTCTTTGCCAATGTCAACAGTCTGCATTACAGTACGTGACTGCCAATCTAACCAGTAAAATAGAAATTACCTTTCAGGCTGATGACTGACTAGGTCACCATCTGCCTGACAGAAAAAGCAAGATGGCTAGAAGGCTTTAAAACTGCATACTTAAGCGACTGCTTTAAACATTGGGCCAGTCATGAGACTGCTACATCATATCTTACATATACTATGTCTTGCATTACCATAGCAACCAAACAACAAATTCCTCTATGCAAAATGGTCCATATAAAGAATACCTTTGTGAATGAAAACAGAATGACTTACTAACATAATTACATTGAAATACATTTTCTATGGTTAAAATAACTTGCAATTAATAATATAAATTCGATCTGAAGTAAATAAAATATATCTGCCACAATAAATAATAAATAAAACAAATAATACTACGTTAACATACACATTTCAAAAGTAAACTGTGATAACTGTGACAGAAATCAATGGCACTTATTTGAGGCATTACAAAGAAGAGAGAATTTGGAACACATTAACAGCTATGCTATTTAAAACAAGGTCAGTACAAGAACAAGAGTAAATGTAAATTGAGATAAATAACTTTGCTTTATTTTCTTTGGGGGCCAAAGAGGGTGTACAACAGTGGCATAGTGATTTTTTTTTACAGGAGTAAGCAATATAATAGTTCCACATATTTGAGTGTTTTAGATAACATTTGCTAGTGCCGGGCTGTGGTTTCAATTTCAATTTCAAATGCAACTTCTAACTTTGCTTACCCTCCACATGCATTTACAGTTATATAATACCTAACATTAGTTATAAAAGCGGAAACGTAATGAATGTAATAATAATCAAACTGAATATTATTTAGAGAGTATATTACAAATTATAAGGTAACCCCAGTTTTCCCAAACACTTTTCATCCGCTTTTCAAGGAAAAATTATTGTAGTATGCAAACAGAATGACTGCTTACCCTGCCTAAGGAACGTGATTCATTGCTAGTCGCTCCCGTTTGCGGAAATAAATACTAGATAGCAGCACTGTGCGTGTACAGTACAGAAGCTACAAAAACTCTGTTTCTCGAATCGGAAACGGGAAACTTGTATTTAAATGTTTTAAAATTTAAAGTTAAGGCGAAAACTATAAAGGGTCAAACATTTACAATATGTATAGAGTAAGCATTGCATACCTTGTGTCTGTGGAATAAATGCCACTGGTGAACAAACTAAATGAATTTAAAAGTTACATTACACACGTACATTCATGCATTGCCCAAGTTTTGATCAAAGAATCTCGTACACCTCAAGTTGGCCTTGAAAAAAAACCGTGCTGCTTGGGTTAGCTCTGAAATGAAGTAAGGAAAGTGCAAGGTTATTAGCACTGAGGTGAGATGGAGCTGGAGTGGTATGTATCAGAATGTAGCAGTGGTTAGGGAAACAGAAGTATACTGGGAAAACTCGCCTGTCAACAGCAACATGCGCTGTGTTTCCCACTCTAGAAAATAAGGATTCACCTTGCTGGGAATTGAAGCCAGTTTGCTATGGTGGGAGCAGAGTGCTCTGAGTAATATGTTATTCTGGCTCCTACTATTGCAAAGGTTTGGTTGGTTTTACGTGATCTCACTATAATATCAATATATTGCCTGCGTCAGTGTAGGAACACATGGCAAACATTTATGGAGTTGTGATATGCTTTGGAATCAGAACTTGGTACTTAAATTCTTAGGAGATGTGGAAGATCTTGCATTGCCCAGAAGTACTGGACTGGGTGCTTGTTTGTGTGACTAGGTCATTAGTGTAGGGTTGTCCAGTGTATCATTGGTATTGATATTTTGTTGTGTCAGCTTCCAGAAGGGGGACATCTTCTTCGTGCACAACGACATGGGGGATGGCTGGCTATGGGTGACGGCCCACCGCACGGGCGAGCAAGGCATGATCTTCCGCGATTTGGTTGAGGACCTGGACGAGAACATAGACCCCAACACTGTGTTCAGCTGGTTCCACCCCAACGTCACTAAGAGCGAGGCTGTAGACATGCTTGTGAAAGGTAGGGTACCTGCTGTGGCCAAGTATTATGTCTGTATCTAGTCGCTGCTGACATTGAATATAACTTTTTTTTCTTTTGTACTGTATACATTTTTTTTTTGTGAGCGCATATACAGTAAACCCTTGTGGCCACTATTATAAGATTCAGGTTTTAAAAAATATTAACCTCTTACAGTGTTGGAAACAATTACTGTATTTACCACGTTGTAAGCTGACCTTTTGTTATAAATTTGAATCTTCCAAAATCACATATGGGCTTAGAATTGGGACAAGAAATGTTAAGTACAGTTCTGACCAAGTATATATAAAACAAGCTGATAAAATGAACAGTGTATGTTTATCAGTACTGTTGCAGCTCTAATACCAATATATTAAAGTGGTCTCAGTTAATAAAAACTCATTATTTTTGTGTAAAGCGCACCACCTTATTGCTTGGCTGGGTCTTATCCTAACAAAGTCACAGTGGTAGGCGGCAGCAACAGTCGTGGAGTATACATAGTTGCTGGCCGCTCCCTTCTACTTCCTACTCGCTCCCTTCCTCTTGCCAGGCCATCCTCCCCCATGCCAGGCCCATACCCCTCTGCACCTTTCCTAAATCCACCCGTACCTCTCTACTCCCTTCTCCCACCCTCCTTCCATCTAGCCATGCCCACACTACCGCAAGGTCCGTTCCTCACCCTCTCACTTTTTCATCTCTTTTCTCCCCTCCCCCACCCTCATTCCATACCTTATTCATCATCAGCATTCTCGACCTCTTGTTTCTAACACCTGCACCTCCTGTAGTCGTGTCCACCGCAACAAGCAGCACCATTTTCTTTGTCCTACTCACTTCCTATCTCCACTTTCACATAGCGGCGTGGCACTGGCTGTTTCATCTTTTCGCTACTTCCGCCCCTTTCTTTCTCCATGACAAAACCACACACAGAATGTGAAAACTCTGGCACTATTGTCTTCACCACAATGTGCCTTGCATTCGGTACTGTGTTATTTTCTTTGGTTTAAAACTTAGCGGTCGGCTTACAATGTGGTAATTACGGTACTATTACTATGCAAACAAGCAATTTGCAGTACCCTTAATTAAATTAAATTGATAATGCTCAGTCATTACAAACCAGCTGTCAACCCCAAGGAATCTGCAGGAGTCTTCTGTGTGGCTGAATCAGACAATAATATGTGCATGAAGATGCCAACCTAATACATACAGTGACGCGTGACGGACTGTAGTGATTGGTCCCGTTACTGGCTCTAAGTGATTTTGGTTGGACGCTAGGCTAGATGCGTCAAGATGATGTGCGACTTATTCTTTGTGCTGGAGGGGTGCTTTTCCCGTATACAACTTTGGCCTCATTGGCGGACTGGGTACAAAATCTGGTTCCATTATGACTGCTTGGCGGGTGACTGTTGGCTCCTGCGGGTATACCTGGACAGCGTTTCCCCTGAGGCTGAACTGGCGCAGACTCATTGTGAGATGTACTAGGGGTGGTTCTGTGGTTCAGTGGCTTTTGGCAAATGTGGTTTCTGATTCGTGGGTATACGATGTGCTGGATGAGTCGGGTGCCCCACTGAGCAATGGGATGTTCCTTCCGCGGGTACCATCAGTGCCGTACAGTATGGCGTGAACTACTGCGTGGTACCCTTCAGTTATCTTAGAATGATATATTAGTGTCTGTGACTATCTCTTAAGTACCAATTGGAGCGTAGTCCCATCCCCACCGGACTTGAGCACCTCAGTCATCATGAGCAAGTGCAAGTCCTCTGCCTCTTGGAGAGACCTGCCTCACCAACGTACGAGCCAGCCCTCTTCATGCTACTGACCAAGCTCGACGATTTTACACACCTAAGTTGACGAGACACATCCCATGGCCTAGCGAACCTGTGGTTTTAGAGAACTCCAGTTAGTCAGTCTACCCTAGCACCAACCAGTACCTGTGGATGCGTGTCACTCAGCACTGCAGATTCAGGGGCCAACCCGGTGCACTGTGACCCAAGTCTCAGAAGGTCCAGCAGCCACCACAGCTCAAGCGTCCCCAGGTATACCAGTGAGAGTGATCCCACTAAAGCGTAAAATAGTACTTGCAGTCATGGATTTTATGCCCTGCAGGAATGCCACACTGCCCATATTGTACTGTGGTTGAACTCCAGTTCCGCGAAAGGACTAGAGACACAGTAACACCCCGGGTGCGTGTGGCCTCGCACCCACCAGAACACTTGTTGCCGTGACGTACCTCCACCGCTCACAGGACCTTACACATCAACTTGTAACAGTTGAGTATAGTAAGAGCTGTACATTGTCTGTGAATAAAGTTTAGCTTATAATTAACGCAATAAAAAATGGGGTGTGGTTGTGTTGGGGGCATGGCCGTTTGTTTTGCGTGAATACGTCTACGTTGATGCACTTGGACGCCTTGATATTTTTCTACATTCCCGGCATCACTTCACTCAATCATATGGCGTTTTATGGCTATTACTGAATTGCTTTGAGATGCTCTTTCCAACCGTATACAATTTCTGTATTTTGACTTGGTTTTTTGACGAGTATAGGCCGACATTGTGTTATGTTTTCTTAATTTTTTACATGAAACTCATACAATTTCACCATAACCATGCCATACAAATTATGTTTTTATACACAAAATCAATTGATCTTGACGAGAGCTGTTGATTGAAACTTAAACGAGCATCGTAGCTTCTCCTAGTCAAAAGTTATACTACGCAGAAGTTATGAGATGTGGCGAAACAAACCCAAAATGGCCCTCCCAACCCCGCCACGCATGATGCTTTGAAGTCCTCATTTAACGTATCATATTGTATGATCCTTTGGCAATCGAGTGGTGTAATTGAATTTTGAATGTAGATGATAGATTCGGAGCTGCAATGCCAAACTGTATCCCCCTATTTTATCATCATCGGATGTTCTGGATTGCCTTACACTTTGGTTGCAAATTTAAAGATGTATTCACGTCAAAATGGGAATTTGAGAAAAAAAGTATTTTGACAAAGGCTTTTCATGCTTAAATTCTGTGTGTCCTATGGTTGTACGTATTTTTGTAGTGCAGAGACTGTACCTGTCAACTTTGACAAGTTTCCCTTTATCTAATGTATGTCACCTAGCAGTAAAGAGGAAGCGCTTTGCTGAGAAGCAAAATGGTTCAAGTCACGAATAGTTATATAACACCCACAAAAGTTTTACAGTGTAAGAAAAATGCTGCTACCAACATTCAGGTTAGACACATCATTTCATTGTGATTAGCTGTTCTTTAAAAGAAAATAAAATATATCATATTATTATAATAGCATTTCTTCTTGAAGGGTTTGTCATAAATTCATGCAAAAATACTTCAACCTAAATCATTTTTTTAGCACTTCACAGGGGAAGTCTTGAATTCAGGTTTAAATATTTTTCCATCAAAAATATTTTTTTAGGAAGGGGTCATCTTAGATTCATGGTTTCTTTCTTTCAGGTAAATACGGTGAAATTTTCAAACCCTTTGAAAATGAAAATAATATTACACCAAATGCAAGGCAAATTTTAAATATCCCGCATGCACTCGATCAGCTGAGAGCACGTGACAAATGTTTGTCTTAAAGTAATTAATTATATTTTACTGGAAATAAAACTTGGAATTTTGAGACAAAAATAATTAAATAAGATGATTATAATTGATTTCTTCACTGTCTTTAATAATTAATCATTCATAAGCACATCCTCGTATGTTCCCTGTTGTGAGTTACACTGTACTTGGCTCAGCGCTTACCTACCCATTATTAAACGAAAAAAGGTGTAGGATAGGCCTTTACATTTTATATTCAAAAGACGTGTGTCTATTGAAATAAATTAATATAAATTATCCTATTTCCCCACAAGAAGTTACCGAAAATGAACTTCAAGCTTACAATACAAGTAGCTCGATGTTCAAACAATTTTTGGTGATAACGGGAGGTCAAGTATATGCTTCTGGGCATATAATTTAATTCGCAAAGATGCTGCCCCTTGAGTTAAATAAATATTACGTTTTAAAATCATGTTGATTTTATGCCAGATACAATGAAACACCAACCTTAAGGGAAAAAGCAACCTTTAATCACAAAAGAAAACATCTTTGCAAATAATAATTTCTCGTTAAAATGTTTTGCGTAACATTTTCAGGTGAAATCATTTGCTTCGAAATACAGGTGATGATAGGTGCAACTATTTTGAGTGATGAATAATCTTGATAAAATTTCTACATTCGCCAGGTGCACTTTATTTGCTCTGCGGGCCGGCATGTGAAGGCTACCACGTGCGGCCGAGAGAGAGATGGCGGACGTGCTTTTTCTTTTGCTAGGCAACAGCTTCCCCTCTCGAGTGCCTGTAAGGGGAGGAAGGAAGGTGCTTGGCAGAGAGACAGACAGAGGAGGGAGAGAGATGACTTTAGGTCACCATGTTGGTTGCTAGGTAACCACTTCTCCTCTCCTGAGGCATGTAAGGTGGAAGTAGCAAGCCAACTTCGCACGTCGCACCACACAGCAGTGTCAGACAGACGTGTTGGAAAGACAGACAAGATAACAGCGGTATGCATAACATTTTTCACATCCAGTTACTAGACATTTGCGTAAACAACCAGCTTAAAAACGATAATTGCTGGAAATCTTAGGTGATGGGACCCCGAAATATACTTTGATCAGTGTAACATGCGATAAATGATAAAAGTGGGTTATGTTAAAATTATTTAAATACGAATTTTGCCTGGACCACAAAAAATTGTTGGTGGATGTGATTTATGAGTACATGCTATAACGATACTTCGAGAGTCGACTGTATATGCTGGTATATTAAGATTGCAAATAGGCCGCTAGACTACTAAAAATATGTAGAGGACGGGAATTATTATTCTCAGTTAGTACTTGTCTATAAGCACACACACAAAGTAGCACGGCACAGTTTATTCACGCAATCGTGCAACCACGTGAAAAAACTGTTTCATCCTACTTTATGTGTGTGTCTATCGACAAGTACTAGACTTTGAGTTCTTGGATTCCTTTCCTCTACATATTTTTATATGCAGGTATGTTATAACAGGGTTATACTATATTCAGAATCTGAACCTGTGGCAGACACAACCCACAGCTGACATCACTTACAGTAGCCAATCTCACAGTCTATGTAATCCAGAATTAGTAGCCCAACCTGCAGTCAATGTAATCAGGAATAGTGCAACCCACTGTTGAAGTAACCTGTGGTGACCCAACCACAATCAAAGTTACACGCAGTAAACCAACCTGAGGTCTAAGTTACCAGCAGGTGATGTAATCCTCAGTAGTCCAACGCATTGTTGACATAACCGACAATAACTGAACTTGCAGGTTACCATGTGCTGTTCGCTGCTGGTGATCAGAGAAAAAAGTTTGGGAAATGAATGTGAACCAGGAAATTCTTACACGACACTCAGGTATGTATGGGAAAGAACCTATGAAAAAGTCAAGCTGAGGAGAGAACAAATTTAGAAAAATTACCCTCTTAAATTCAGAAAAAATTAAATTTTTCTGAGATGCCTGACACTTGGAATCAGGGCTTTTTCATTTAGTGGCCTGTGCGTCACATGCGACCAACAAACTCATCAGACTGGCCGGCAGACAAAATAATAAATCAGGAATAGTTTGTGCTAAAATATATACAGTGGAACCATGCCCCGTAGAGAGGTAAAATGAATGTTAACACTTTTTCCTTCCCTCAAAAGGACGAGAGGAAGGGAATAGGAATGTGTGTCATCTCTTTCTTCCCCTCTTAAACGACGTACCGCTTCTTTACTCCACTTTTGTCTTTGTTGGATATCAATAATCTGCAAAATTGGTAAAGAAACATATGTAATATTTAACAGTGTGCGGTAGTGGAAACATATTTGGTTTGAAAAATCAACTGTGGTTAAACGAGAGTCTATTTACAACTCCAGATACAAGATTCGAGAGTATCAAAGGAAACATTGAGACTTTAAAATTTCATATGTGTATGTTATGCGACGCTGTCCATTATCCGACAAATTTACAATAGATATTGTGTATTCTGATATGGCACCAAAAGTCACAACCGAAGAACTTCACGTTTTTCGGTGGTGACTTAAAATGTGTAATGTGATAGATACGTGTCTTAGAATATGGCACACAAAATACATTTTCTGCAAGCACAAATGGCAGTAGCATTGCATTTAATCAAAACAATGAATTATATAGAATCCTGCATAGATAGTAAGTTTTGTTTATCAGCGGAAAAAAACAGTGAAATATTAGGATGATAATTGTGTCTCTTCAAATAAGGCTTTAACGGGGGAAAACGTAATTGAACTCACTCAAGATAGGCCTATTGAAAGGATGTGAAACATAATTCTTATAGCAGATTTTTATCATCAAATTGTTTCAAATTTATTTCCATGTTCAGTGACTAGCATACAACAACATTAGTTGCCTGCCACATATTAATGGTAAAAAAAATAAGCTTTTCTTAACTGAAAATTTATGGAACATGTTTGTTAAATTGTTTTTAAAAGTGACATCAGATCTAACAACTGCAAAAAAAGTTTTACTGCATCTTGGATATCGTATACAACATAAGGCCATATGCATAGTTGAAAACCTTTGTATTACTGAGTTCCTCCATTTTTTGAAGTCCAAGAAAGTTGTCGAAAAGTGTATTTAAATGATTTTACTTCAACCAACTACAAATGAACTAAGCATATCAACCGTAGACCTACTGCTGGCTGGAACCTTTACAGCTGATCAAGCAGGTCTGGTACTAAAGTTATTTTCTACACTTTCAAAAATAATTACAGGATAAAAACCACAACTGTAGTGAATGTGAACAAATGATCATTACATGTAGTTTATTTGGATTTTCTGTTTTTATAGTGCTGTAAATTCGTGTGTGCATGATTTTGTGCAGGATGAGATGAATATTGTTATTACTAAAAAAAATACTACTGATAGTTTTGACAAATTGTTGGCACCTCTGTAATGCAGGGGCCACGGTAGGCTGGGTGATTAGCACGCTCGCCTCCCACCAAGGCGAACTGAGTTCAATCCCTGGCCGGGTCACCGGATTTTCGCAAGTGGGAATCGTGCCGGACAATGTCGTTGGTTGGTGGGTTTTCTCGAGAATCTCCCATTTCCCCCGCCCCTTCATTCTGGCGCTGCTCCATATTCACCTCAATCACCCTCATCAGCTCTCGAGACCTCGCTGTTAAGAGCCGCCCAAATCTCTTCACTTCACTGTGTAATGCAACTGCACTGAAGAATAGGGTAGTAGCCATCCAAGGACGGAAGGAGGCAGTAATACTTTAAAATGGATAAAATGTATGGGGACACGTTCCTATTCCTTTTTTCCTTGTGTCCAAGGGAAGGAAAAATTGATATTCTTTTGACCATTCTATGCAGTGTAGGGGGTTGCAGTGGTGGAGGGGATCAGGCTACTTACCTCTCACTGAGTGAACTGCGTTCTGTTTTCGCCAGGGTAACTCCCAGATTTTCTCTCGTGGGAATTGTGTTGGGCAATGTTGCTGGTCATCTGATTTCCTCTGGGTCTCCCGTTTCCCCTTCCCTTGTATTCTACCACTACTCCATACTCATATCTCTTCACCCTCTTTGGCTCTCCCGTTTCCCCTGCCCTTGTATTCTACCACTACTCCATACTCATATCTCTTCACCCTCTTTGGCTCTCGATAGCTCGATGTTGAGAGCTGTCCATATTGCTTACACACACACTTTACTCTCTAGCAGTGTGGTTAAGGACTTTGTGCTGGTTTTGGCTTGTGGAAATAGTCAGACTACTATTATAGTGAGTGAGAGTACAAAACGGCACACATTTAAAGTGAGTATATTAATTTTATATTTAATGTGGAGTACGATATTTCATTCAGAAGTTACTGTAGCAAGCATATCACACTACCCCATACTCATTTGGGCACAGTTCCACTGTATAGTGCACATTAATTTAATTTTTAATTTGAATTGTAACCTCACAGGAGTGATATATTTTTGTCAAGTAGTTTAAGTATACATATTTATTTTAAAAAGTGATTGATAAAATTTAAAAAGCTGACAATTTCGGCATGGCTGGTAAAAGTTCTGATCGGTTAGATTTTTCTGTAAATGTAGCTACAGTTACAAATTTTTATTTTATGTAATTGCCAGTACGCATAATCTATTTTTTTTTATACACTTTTATTAAGAATGAATCTTATTTGTGTGTTTAGCGGGACCTGGCAGTTTTCTGGTGCGCCCGAGTGATAATTCTCCAGGTGATTACTCATTGTTCTTCCACATCAACAACCAGATACAGCGGTTCCGCATTGAGAAGAAGGGAGTCCGCTACTTGATGGGTGGCAGAACTTTTGAGTGTCTTGATGCTGTCATCAATCGCTACAGGAAGGAACAAATTGTTGAGGGCCACACGCTCATTCTGGCTGTTGGAAGGGTTTGTACACCTAATTTATATAAGTACTCTTTTCATTGTGTCACTTTTGAAGCTGAGACCAAAACTATTTCATTGCTCCCCCAACTTTATGGTTTTGTTGTATTTATTGTTTTTTATTATGCTCTATCCTGAGAAACTTACTCAACAATGTTGAGTTAGCATATTTGGTTTTAATGAAGATTTATTTTTTCGTACTTGTAGTTTTTCAAGTCTAGTTGGAGTCTTCCACCTTCCTGTCAGAAATATATAACCTGCCAACTTTAAAGATTCTTCCGTAATTTTAATGGGAAACATACACGTCTCTACAGGTGCTGCTTCAATTTTTCATTTTTGTGTGCCATCTCAGAGTTTCACAATTAACTGGGCTGTTTGTCATGCATGTTGAAATGATTGCTATAAATATCACACATATGGTATGTATACCCTACTTCTGACCAAATTACAGTGTGATGTAATAAAATAAGCAGATGATAATGTAATTTTCTAAAATCAGTGCACTGTATTTTTGGCCAGTACACCACACTTTTCGCTACAGAGTAGTATATTTGCTTTCTTTTTGGACAAAAACAATCGGACAAATCTGATTATTGCAGAATTGCCGTTGTTGTGTACTAAACCAAGGTATTGGACAAGAGGACTGTTTTACATCAGTAGTATATCTGAACAAAGATAAAATGGCATCTAATGGAACTGTTGATCGTTCAACATAGGAATGAGTCGGGTCCATAATTTTTTCAGTTTTCAGTTTGGTACCAGTTCTTAAAAATTAGTTCTTCGTTCTTGATTATTTAAAATTTTTTTAACTGCTACAAGTGCTAATGTCAGATTACATTGTAATAGTGTCAGGTTTGTCATTTATGTTACGTGGCTCTGATTTCAAAACGGAACTACAATGCTAAACTGCAATACAGATGAAAATAATTTTTATTCATTGCTAATAAAGAAAGTGGAACAATTATTTGTACATACAAGTTTACTAACTAGTTGATGGTTATTCCAGTAAATATAGTAACACAGTTTTTTGGTTTTTTTTTTCTAAATGTAAGCTCCTGCAAAGTGTTCAAAATTCTAACTTGGTTATACATCATGTGATATGCCGCCATGTTGCACCAAACCAACTCTTCCAGTTTACTGAAGTGGTCATGTAATTTTCGAAAGTCCACCGTAGTCTTGTCAAATCTAGAGTTAGTGTTTGCATTTTCCACATAACAGCTTGCAATGTCTGTGGACAATTAATATTTTGTATTTATTTTTGGTAAATTGGAGAAATATGCAGTTTTATATACCATTCCATCAATCCCACAAAATGAGTCGTACTACTCTAGGATATCGATAGAATTTTTTTTTGTACCTGTAGAATCTTGAAACTTGACCAATTTTAAACTTGAAAACATTACGTATTAGTAATTAATAGGAATATTTTGGTACTTCTTTGTATTTTTTTAGTATTTCAGTCAAAGTAGAATGGCAACTTTTACACTGATTTTCACTCTCTGTTCTCACCGTCAACAACCAGTTGAACCGAGAACTGGTAGGAACCAGAACCAACAACCTTGTATAACAATCAGGAAACTCCACATGAAGTGAAAGTAGAACCTTTTTGACTGTGGTTTATTGGATTATTTTACCACAAATGCATAGACAAGTGCTGGTATGTGTATAGCTTGACTGTTGTGGCAAATTAACACTACAAAAATTAAATTGCCACTAGAGGACTGTACAACGAAATTTCAGAGAAAAACAAACAGCTGCTGGCAACACAATTTACGGCCACGATGCCAAACACGGAACTGGTCTCTTCTTCCTTTAGCTCAGGACTGCCAACCCTTGAGACAGTATTGACAATCGACGAACACACACCAAGTTAGGCTTGCGTGAAATTTAAAACAGGTCCCACATAAGTATTAAGAAGTGAGGTACGAAAACTGCATAAAGTTCTGCTGTAATATTACTACTGATCTAGAATTCTCACCAATCCATATTTACAGGGTCATAAATAAACATGTACAAGGTCACAAATAAACATGTACAAGGTCACAAACATGCACAAGGTCACAAGTCCAAACATACCACCCACCTTGAAATGCCAAAATTTCAATAAACTTAGCACTGTTCAGGTAATGGGCACAATTTAACAATTGGATGCTTGAAGACTCCATTGGCAGTGCACACTTTGGCGACTCGTGCAATACGATTCCCTCCGGAATGAAACTTACGAGCAAGATGCCACTGTAGAGGAGGCAGTATGTCATCCTTGATCAACACAAGCTGATTGGGAGAGATGCTTGATCCTGGCTTCTGCCACTTTGATCTTTGCTGGAGGGTAGGAGATACTCTAGGTGCTAACGGTGCCAGAAGTCTTGATGCAACCACTCAATCAGCTGTCAGCATTGAACCTTCACGGGAGGCAGATTCCCCAGTAGAGATATGCAAGACAATGGGTTTGTCCTCCAACAGCATACACAATAGTGCAATCACAGTGTGATGGCATGTTTTATCTGACAGGACCTGAAATTTTTCTCTCAGAATCCCCTGCAGAGTTAGACTACCTGGGAGCTGGTTCCTTTCATGAAAGTGTTAATTACAATGTCGGTCAACACATGGATTTTGGGAGCAGCACTGGATGCTTGTGATGGAAGGGTGGTCAGATTGCTGGAATGTACCTGGATCATCAATACAGAGAATGAGTTTTTAAATTTGGGGAGAAAGATGCTGACCCTTCTGCACAGAAGCAAGCTCCTCTTTGAACACCACAGACTGTACATACAATAGAACGTGAAAGGCCTTGTTAAACTCACTGGCAGTAAAATACCCTGCTGGGTGAGTTGCACGAGTGTTACGGCAACTATGAATGCAACACAGCACCAATTACATTACTCAAAGTAAATTAGTTAAACTATTAAAATGTGAGAGCAGATTTTCAATCTCTTCATCTGAAACAAATGTTGGAAGTTTGTGAACAGGAGGGCCACTGAGCAGGGTCGCCTAACCATACTGGGTCCGGTCCACTAAAAGGTATGCCCTATCAGCTGGGAGGGCAATAGCCCATGAGATGCACAATCGGCAGGATTGAGCTCTAATGGGATATGCTTTCTCATTTACCCTGTTTGCGACAACTGTTTTCAGTTGATGAGGAGGGGAGTTCACCCAACAAAGAAGGATTTGTGAGTCCGTCCAGACACTTGTAGACACTAAGGTGATGGCAGGGCTGAACAGCACTACCACATGATGAAGCAGACATGCCAACAACAAAGCTCCACTAAGCTTCAAACGTGGGATCAACTGAACCTTGACTTGAACATCATTTGATTTGCTCGCTACTAAATGTGTTGTGATTTTGGTTGGTGTGGTGAGGTGTAAATAAATTGCTGCAGCATAGCCAATCTCTGAGCTGTCAGAGAAGCCAGAAGCCTTGCATTTTGGATGAGGGACCAGCCGGGCCAATGACTTGTCTGCCAACAGCAACTGATCCTACCAGTGGTTGCTCAAATTTGAACTTGGTCCATTTCTCCACAATATTACTTGGAGGCTTATCATTCCAATCAAGTCACTCCAGACAAATAGTCTGGTTGAGGTGAGACGACGAGTGGCACAGTGTTTGGATGACTAAGTAGGGCATGACGGGATAAGTTCCAATAATGGAGCTTGAGGAAAGGTTTTCCTTCTGGCACAAATGTGTGGTGAAGGAAGGAAGGTATTGAGAGGAATGAAGCTGGCGAGTACTTCGGCGGCTAGCGCAGTGAAGACTGTAAGACTGGCATCAGTAAGCTACTTAGATCCCTGGCGGCTAGCGCGTTGGGAATATGAAGACAGGTCCTGAGTCAAATTCTGACTCTGTATTTATACTCTGCGCTCATTAGCTGGTGTCTTGATGGAGAAAGTTGGTCGCAGAGCGGGGGGGGCAAAAAGCATAGCTCTCTCTGGCGTGATGTCACACCAGCCGGCGGGGAGAATGGAGGACAAACTACTACAAAACATACTAGTGGTGCCATCTAGTGGTGATTAGTAGTGGTGCTCGTCCCTTGAGGTGCATGGCTTCACCAGATCAGTGAATTAAACAATCTCCGTTTGCTGGAACATCCATTCTTGTGCAGGGTAGACAGAAAAATCTTCTTACGTCATGTGGCCAACGGTAATGGAAACTCCGTAGAATTACTTCTTGGAGATGTATGCCTCTTGACGGTCTCTGGCCTTATCGACTAATCTTGGGCGGCGAGGTATAATGCTTCGGGCTGGGGATTTTTAGTTGGCTCGTGTTCCCACTGCCAGTCTCCAGGGTGTCGGAGTGCATGTCCCAACAGTAGCTGACTAGGGCTTGAGTTGATTGCTTTGTTCGTGCAATGGCACAGAGCAAATATAATTCTTGGAATGTGGTGGTCCCAATAACACTGGTCTTCTTCAAGGCTGAGGCGCAGGCATTTTTTTAAATTCCTGATTACGGAACTCAGTTGGGTTGGCAGCATCGTCCAAGTTTCCGCTCCCCATTCTTGACGTGCTAGCTGCCACTGTGCTAGCGAACTGAGTTCTATTGTCCGTTAGAATACTTTGTGGGTATCCCCAGCATGGGAAATTCTCAGAATTGAACTTCCTGATGATATGGTGAGTTTCTTTGCTCGGTAGTGGGAAGGCTTCTACCTAGCATGAGAACAGATCTGTTATGACCAGGATGTATCAATTCTCTTTTGTGCTGCGGTGATAGGTTCCCATCAGGTCGGCCGCTACCGGTATCCACAGGGTATGTGGTTTCTGTGGTTTTGCTGTAGGTCATATGGCAGGGTAGGCTTCGTGTTGGCAGCATTTTGCATACTCACTGACATGCTTACAGACATCTCGGCTCATGCTATCCCAGATATACCCGGTGCTTATGTCGGCTAAGGTTTCCCCGATCCCAGGGTGCCATGCGTCGGGATGTTCATGAAAATGCCAGCACATGTTATCTCGTAGATCTCTTGGTACCCAGATTCTCCATTTGGCATCTGGTTGGTAGTTTTGAGAACACATGAAGTTTTCTTGCAGTTCAAACCTTTGCAGGTTTTGGCACAGAAGATCCCTGACTTCGGGGTCTTGGTGCTGATGTTGTAGGAGTCCTAGCTGTTCTTTTGATAGATACTCCGGAGGTTCTGGTTGCACGAAGCTGGCTACTTCTTCCTCTAGTTTTGCATCTTCATTCAGTTTCGGTTGTCAGGATAATGCGTCCGAGAGGTCGTTACCTTTGCCAGCGCAGTGTTGTACCTCTATGTCAAATTCAGAAATGAAAATGTCCCATCTTCCAAGTTTGGCTTTATTGTTGCACGACTCTCGCAACTACTTAAGTGCTTTGCTATCCGTTCTCAAAATGAATTGGTTGCCTTCTAGGTAGTAACAGAATTTCCGGATGGTTCATATTACAGCAAGACATTCTTGTTCGTTTATGTGACACTTTTGCTCGGTTGCATTAAGCCTGGTGCTGGCATATCCAATTATAAGAGTTTTGCCGTCCGGGTCCTGTTAGTATAGGATGGCGTCAAGGCCATTTTGGCACACATCTGTCTGCAGAATAAGGGGTCCCTCTACTTGCGGTTTGTGCAGATGGTGAAATTGTTAAAAACTGGTCTTGAGGGCCTCGAATGCAGCACTGTGTTCCGGCATTCACCACACTCCTGCTTCCCTTTTCCAACAGTGGCTGAAGTGGTGCCATTAGGTCTGTGATGTTGGGCACGAAGTCCCAGAGCCAATTGCCTATTCCTAAAAAGCATCAAAGCTTTTTCTTCGTATGGGGCTTCTCGGTTTTTTGTACTGTCCTAATTGAGCGGTCGTGTGGGAAGTTGCCTTCGGTAGATACAAAATGTCCCAGGTACTCAATAGAGGTTTTTCCAAAATGACTTTTTGAAAGATTGGCAGTGAGTCCATTTAGTTCCAGTCGTTCTAATACCCGTGGTAGGTGCTCTTCCCATGACTTGGAATACACAGTCACGTCGTCTAAATACGTAAAGCAGAATTTGCCTGTGTAGCCAGTCAATACTTCGGCAGACATGAGTCGTTGAAAAGTAGCAGGGTATTCTTAAGGCATAAGAGCATGACCCTAAATTACAATGTCTCCCGTTCTGGTGAGATGAAGGCCGTGTACGGGTGGCTGTCTGGATGTACGGCTATTTGCCAATAACCGTACTGCATATCCAAGGTGCTGAAGATCTTAGCCTCGCCTATGTTTCGTAGTATGTGGGCTAGTTTCAGAGCAGGAGGCGGGGGGGGGCAGTATGGCATTGATGAGGGCCCCAATAGTTCACGCAGAACCTCAACTGCCCGTCCTTTTTCGGTACCAGTACGACATGGGAGTTATAGGGCGAATTTGACGGCTCAAAAATTCCTGTAATTTCATGTCATCTAGCTGGTCCATTATCAGGCGGTGCCACCTAGCAGAAACCTTCAACGGTTGGTTGTATATTGGTACAGTTATGTTCAACAATATCTCGTGTTGCATCGTGCAGGTCTGTCGTAGAGTTCCCCCAGATCCGAAGTCTCCAGCGTGTTAGTAGAACCTCCTTCAGTTGCAGAAACTGCGTGTCTGACAACTCGTGGTTAGTCTCCCTTTCACAGAGCGTCACTGGCGTCTGTTGGTCGGGTCGATGTTCCCAATGCAAAGTGATGTGGCGGTCGTCACCCAGGTATACTTTCTTTGCGCATGGTCCATAATGCATTGTTGTGGCTGAAGCCAAGGGTGGCCTAGTATTATCTCATCCTGGATGTCCATCATCAGAATGTATTCCACTTGTGTTTTGAGGTGCTTTACTTCAACGATAAGATAATTTGCGGCTGTCTACATGAAGCATGCATTCTGGCTTCGCCATTCATGCGGTTTTAGTCTGAGAATGTAAGTTAGCCCTCTGTTCTCTGCTAAGAATGTCTCAGCAAACAAATTTCCCTGATGCTGTGGATTCTAGCAGTGCTAGCACTTTGTGACCGTATACTTGTACTTCGATGTGAGGGGTTTCAGGTATTATTTCCACTTCCTTGTCTAAGAGTTTGATGGTTTGCCCTTCTTGGCCAATGGTGTCACCTCTGTTGGCCCGCCGGCAACAGTGTTTTCCTTTGGCAGTGCGTTTGAGGGTTTTGCTGCTAGTGTGGTGGGTTGCAGTACTCAGTTTACGTCTCTTCTTTTGCTTGTTCAGGCCTTGGAGTGGGCCGTTGCGGACAGTCTTTGTTATAATGGTACTCTGGGCAGTACCAGCATTTGGGTAGACGTGAAGTTAGCGGTGCAAGTGTTGATGGCTTACGACTGCGTTCAGATGATGTCTCTGATTCCGTAGGTTTCATAAGCTTGGGCTGGTCTAGGAGCGATTGTGCTTGGAAATTCTTCTTGGCTTCACGGGCATGCTCTACTAGTTTGTCCACTGTTTGTGGCTTGGGAATCATCAGAATGTCCTCGCTTGATAAATTTTCTGAGAATCAGGGAATTTTTGTACACATTAAAATGTTTAGATTACTTTTATTTCTACTTTGCAAAAATGTCTAATGTTCCTACAATTGATGGCTTGAAAGCGACATTTGCTGAATGCAGACTGGTCAGTCGGAGCATCAGTATTTGTGGCGTACTTCAAACTGGAAACCAGAAGTTTTTGAAAGGTTCCTTATGGTGTGCCACTGAAGTGATATTTCATAAAACATGAAAATGTTTGTAGACTTAGTTGGTGTAATCGGGTATGACTCCGTTTGGATCGGCCATGAATGGCTTTACACCTAGCTAGGAATCATCGTCCCCAACTCCCCTGGAACGAGTTGAAGCCACCCGATAACTGGAGAGGCCTCCCTCCTAGCCCCTCCATGCTCTCTATTTCAGTCACCCTACAATACCACCGGCGAGTCACATCCAGTCGTCATTGACTTCCGCCAGAGACTCCATGTATCACTGCGTATAGCGAACCCGTCGTTCCAGCCCAGCAGCACCAGCAGCCTTCTGCCAGCTCCTACCAACACCACCAACCATAGCACCACCTTCGTCCAAAGACTGGGCACGAGTTCAGCCGGCACCAGTAGCAACAACTGCAGAGACAAGAGCTACCCTTGGCTACGCCCACTCCGGGTAAACCAGTGACTGTGTGTAAACCAGTGTTGTGGAAGACGGTTAAGCCCTCACTAGAGTTTGTGCCGTGCCGTCAAACTATGCTCCTCAGCTTATATACTGGCCGGGGTCCTGTTAGTAGCAATTAAAGTCAGCCCAGTCATATCGCCCGTGTCTCTAACATACACACAACCCCCACCCCCCTTGACACCTTTTATATCGTTGTCAGTCACCTGATGTAATGCTTCAGTGTATTACAAGAGACTTAAAATTCCTCTCATTAAATAGATAGCTGCAAGAGTGTATATTCATAAACATTTATATTAGTTTGTGTACAAGGCTTCAATAAGATAAAACCTATGAAAAATGTGTTTTTATTTCATTGGCTAGGCAGGAAATATCCGGAAAAGTCAGGGAATTTAGTTTTTTGTTTTGTGTAGCCACCCTGAAAGAGGAGTAGATCCTCATGTGGTCTGCCTGCAAATCCCGGCAGCTGTAGTTCTCCTGTACAGCGTGACACATTGTGGAGAGAGGCCAGTCTGGGGTTTGATGGTCGGTCCTCTGAGGCTTATTTGCAAACCTCACATTGATAGACCATGCCGTGTCTGTCGACTGGCTTGTCTGGCCATCCGATGCAAGCATGATGGTAGGTCTCTTCACACAGAATGCACCTCTGTGTGGTGACCACGGCCGGGGCATGTGACCCAATTACAGAACGCTGTCTGTCTGGTTCTTCAATTCTCACATTTGAAAAGGGGTCTTTATCCAATGTCTATCAAGGCCTAAAATGGTATCTCCCTACCTTTGAATTCATTTTATAGCTAAGTGCTGTTTTCTGGGTAACTTAATCAGCTGTTGAAACACTGGGGTATTACTATCAGACTCTGAAGGAGGTAATTCAATAATTGCAGCTATAATATATTTGACCTCTCGTTTCAGCTGTTTCTTAACTCCACCTTGCCGGGAGTCCAGCATAAGGAAAGAATCTTAAGTGCAACTGTTCTGAAGTTAAGCCAGGATATAAACGTGTCCTAATGTGTACTTATGAATACACTGACTTTACCACGTAATATCACACTCTGCTGTTCTGATCTAGTCTTGGCAAGCAGTGGATGGAATTTCCGGCCGTTACAGTGGTGGAACAGAGCTTAGGATACTTTTATTACGTCGTTTTATGCAGAAATGTCTAGGTGTAGTATCCACCATGGGTCGTGCGGGCGAGACACTTTGCACTCCAATTGGGCCTTGGCAAGTGGTGGCAGAGTTGGAGCTGTTTAGTCGATCAAGGCGGAGTTGGAGATGTTTAGATGATCGATTCCACATGTGGAGGAGTTCCTAAGGTGTTTTGTGCGTTCCTGAAGATCTACCAAGCTGGCAGAACTCGGTTTGCCTGTATGGATATACCTTAGTGGTTGTGCACGACTCGACCGGCTTTTCCTCAGAGCAAACTAAAAGAACATTGTGTAGCTTATATGCCTAAATGGGAGGTTAAAACAACAAGTGAATACTCTCAGCAAAATGAAGTTGTAAGGGAAATACATTTTTATTGAATAATATATTTGACATGTGGTTCCGCACTCTCCTATTAAAATAAGAATATTAACGGCAGTTATGTCAATTTTAATAGACCAGGCAAAGACGACCTGGAGGCAAAGCTAATTCTTACGTGGGTGAAATTAATCTAGCAAGAAAGGTTAATTTAATAAATACTAGCAAGAAAGGTTAATTTGATGAATGCTAATCAAATTAAGTAAGCCTAATTGATACTGGGGGAGTATTCTGAAGGAGCGTAAGCTGGGGAGGCAGTTACCAGAAGGGCAATTGAGAGCTGCTGCACTAGAAGGTGCGCAAGAAGGGGGAGGTTGTCCAGAGGGGACGTCGTCATGGGGACCTGTTACCTCAAGGTATTAAACCAAGGAAGAAGGGGAGGTTGATGAGAGCGGCGTTGGCAGGACCCTCTGGATGGCGGTGGCATCCAAGAACTGCTGGTTCTGCGGTGCTGGAGGTTGCCGAAGAGGTTGCGGACTTCTGGTGGTTGTAGACTAACGGCGTGGAGAGATCCAGGCTATTACAGCGTTGGGACTTTGGAGTCTAGTGGAGAAGGGTTGCAACCACTTACCCTCTGCTTACATCTCCGGCCATGACAGACTGCCTTGAGGCGTGGTTCTGCTGGTCCTTATATGCCAAATTTTGGAGCTTGTGGGTGCTCCGAGGGGCAAGGGGGAAGCCAGCCTCACTTCTCAGGGGTTGAATATTCTTGCGACTGAAAGGGTGTCTTTCATTTCTTATTTCCCTTGATGGAGGCATCTACATTTTTTATCTCCTTGGCAGGAATCTCTGTAGGCTGTGATGCTCCAGTAGAATGTGTGCTGCCCTCCAATGGCGTGTTGTGGAACTGGCGTGACCTTCCTTGGAGGGAGCCATTGGCTCAGTAGACAGTAAAATCTTCAGATAGGGGTGTTGACGTGACAGCCTATGGGCGAATCACTGTGAACAGTACAATCTAGGCACACATGTGTTTAGTAGCTTTGACCATGCCAATGTACCCTATAGGCACGTGTCCCACTTGAAGTATTGTTGGTAATGTTTGACCTGTCACATGAGCAATAGTGCGCTCCAAGATGGGGTGAAGTTGTTTGGTAGAGTGCACGTGATAAAAGCACAGGAATCCATCATGCCTGAGCATTTATACAAATAAATCAATTAAGTAGTATCCAAAAACAGCAATTTTAACAGACAAAAAAGAAGTTACTGCTACAAGCCCTTGGTGATGTAAATACAGTACGTTTTGAATTTTATAAACAGGGAACATCATAGTAAAAGTGGTATACAATACATAATACGGTAATCTGCCTTCCTCAAAAATATAGCAGAATATTCAAGCGTTTCCTTTCTGTGTCTTCATCGTTTCATGTATGTAGTGTGTTTGTCTCTAAAAAAAACATGCAATACAAACTTTTTAAAAATATTTTCTACTTTGCCAGTGCACCTAATATAGCCATAGAGGCTCTCACACTTAGCTGCAGCTTTCCTTAACACATTGGTTTTAAAAAATAACAGTCTGATATATTTCGTTGAGATTACATGACAGTGTGTTAAATATTAAAAAATATAATTTATAAGATATATATTTTTTTCATCATTTTAACAATAGAGTCCTATATTCCAGCAAGAGAGTTCAGTACTCGAGCAAGAGAGTTCAATACCTGTGCAAGGGAGTCAAATACTCGAGCAAGGGAGTCAAATACTCGAGCAAGAGAGTCAAATACTCGAGCAAGAGAGTCAAATACTCGAGCAAGAGAGTCAAATACTCGAGCAAGGGAGTCAAATACTCGAGCAAGGGAGTCAAATACTCGAGCAATTTAGTCAAATACTCGAGCAAGGGAGTCAAATACTCGAGCAAGGGATTCAAATACTCGAGCAAGGGAGCCAAATACTCGAGCAAGGGAGTCAAATACTCATGCAAGGTAGTCAAATACTCATGCAAGGGAGTCAAATACTCGAGCAAGGGAGTCAAATACTCGAGCAAGGGATTCAAATACTCGAGCAAGGGAGTCAAATACTCGAGCAAGGGAGCCAAATACTCGAGAAAGGGAGTCAAATACTCGTGCAAGGGAGTCAAATACTCGTGTAAGAGAGTCAAATACTCGAGCGAGGGAGTCAAATACTCGAGCGAGGGAGTCAAATACTCGAGCGAGGGATTCAAATACTCGAGTGAGGGAGTCAAATACTCGAGTGAGGGAGTCAAATACTCGAGTGAGGGAGTCAAATACTCAAGTGAGGGAGTCAAATACTTGAGCAAGGGAGCCAAATACTTGAGAAAGGGAGTCAAATACTCGAGAAAGGGAGTCAAATACTCGTGCAAGGGAGTCGAATACTCGTGCAAGAGAGTCGAATTCTCGAGCGAGGGATTCAAATACTCGTGCAAGGGAGTCAAATACTCGTGTAAGAGAGTCAAATACTCGAGCGAGGGAGTCAAATACTCGAGCGAGGGATTCAAATACTCGAGCAAGGGAGTCAAATACTCGAGCAAGGGAGCCAAATACTCGAGCAAGGGAGCCAAATACTCGAGCAAGGGAGCCAAATACTCGAGCAAGGGAGCCAAATACTCGAGCAAGGGAGTCATGTACTTGAGCAGGAAAAGTTTTTTTACTGGAGCTGGGAAAGGTTGCTTAGAATAGAAGTATGTACCCATTGTTTATAGACTTGGGAAGTTGAGAGAGCACTGCCTACCGGCTGGCAGTTGCATAATTTAAGTAGGAAATCCTATTTTAAGAAAATTTCATCTCAGAGCGTTAATTTTAAATATAGGCGTTTCAAACAAAATGCATTCTTCACAAATTGTTTAGAAGAAGATTGCTATGAGCATATACAGTATTCTCAATATAGATAGGCAGTATGTTCTATTCTGTAAAACATAAACTTGATAAATTCTTTGCAAATAGGCTATACATGTTATGAATATATCTCAGCTCTAACACACTTCTAACAAATTAGTGAAGAATACATTTGGTTTGAAATTCTTTAAAATTAACGCACTAAGATGAAATTTCCTTAACATGGGATTTCCTATTCACATGTAAATTCTGCAGCTGCGGGCCGGAAGGCAGCGTGCTTAAACCACTCTTTCTGTGGGACTGTCATCTCTAGGATGTCTGTAGGCTGCAGCATCATGGAGAGAGTGGCTTGCTTAGATTGTTTTCAGACAGCAAAGCAATTAACTGCCGTGCTTCTGTTGTTCAGAAAGAGGGCGTAGACACCACACCATGTCGTGTGTGTAGTATAATGAACTAAGGATAGTGTGCGGGGGAGGGGGGACAGAATTTTGTTATGAGCTATGGGTGAAAGGGAAATGAAGGGAGGCAGGATGTGGAAATGCGGTACAATTTTTTTGTATCGTGAAAAGTCTTGCAGTTTTACCTCTCCCTCCCTTTTTTTTATATTCATATTTATTACCGATGGAGGACACTTCTCTCTCTGTGTCAGTAAACTGACATTACTATTGCTCAGTGTTTAAGTTGACTTCCCTGAGAAGGGGAAAGGAAGGTTGCAGAGGTATTGTGGCTGCCATAGGTTCCAAAAAACATTTTCGCAGTTTTGTCTTGTGTGTTATTCCATTTGTGTAGACAAAGCAAGAGTATACTGGAAATTGTTATATCTCACTTCCACTCTAATCTTACTTAAATGTTATGTTAAGTACAACATCTAGGGCTGGTTTGTGTTCACTTTATGTCTGCATGTATTGCTTTTTTCCAGAATAGTTGCAAGTAATGTATTCATTTTGGTTTAATGCTACGACTTTGATCACTTTCAGTCTATGACAGATGCTGATGGCACTGTCAAGTCAAAAGAAGTGCAGCATGCAGAGAAAATATATGCGACACTCCGCGAGTGTCGTGAACAGTCTGGTGTCAAGAAAAATAAAGGTCAGTGCTTAGATTTTTTATATATATTTTTGTTGCCCATTGTGTTATATTTATCCATTGAAACAGCTTTTGGATATATAACTTTTTTGGAAAAATTACAGTTAGCATGAGATCGGTAGGTGAATTTTCTTAAAAAATTACTTGGAAGTTCTTCTGAAACACTGAAAATTGTTGTAATCTTGAATAGAATTAATTTTAAGTCTTATTTATTTCTATATCAAATATATGTATTTTCTTTATATTTTTACAAAGATTTGCAGCTAGTAAGCATGGGTTTTGTATGGAGAAGTAATAAATGAGAATAATTTTCTTTTATTTGACTTGCAGGTACTTGCATGGCTTGTGTAACACTTGGGGCTAAGTCCTGAAAACGATCATATTTATTCAAATGTATGACTATGTTTTACTTCAGTTTTTACTTCTGTTGCACAGTGGTAACATGCTGATTTATCAGTGTGGCAATATAGTCTGTGATATGACCTAATGAAACTGTGTGAAACTTCCCCCGTGTCATCTCTCTGGTGCAGCGTATCCACTTTAGGGATATGTATTTCTTAGATTTTGAGTTTGATTCTATTTCAGTTCTATTATCACCATCAAAATTAAAATTAAAATTTGATTGCATTTCTGATTGCCGTGGGAAGTTAACATGTATGTTCTTTTCGCTGCCAGCAAGAACTCAAAACTCGTATTTTATAGTGTAAATCACATTTTAAAAACAAATATTTTTATAATTTGTGTCACAAAATGTATAATTTTAATGTGTGTGATATTGTTGCAAATTGCCTTGGCCTGATCCAAGTTCGTGAATGAAGGAAGGAGGTCTTGATAAGAATAAAATTTAAATTTCAAAATTATTGACAGTGTTATAAAAATACATGCAGCTTTTATGTACAAAATTCACCTGAATATATCTGCTATTAACATTTGCTATTCCTATAAGTGCAGATGTTTTGCCAATCTCAAATATAAAGTTCTTGTCACTGTCTTTCCACTAGCTGTGGTTCGTTAATCTTCACTGATCACACAAATATGCTCAAATTGACCACTGCCATACATCCACATCAATAACGAGAGGTTAAATAAATTTTGTACTCTTTCATCTCCAAAGTTAAACGTTGGTAAGACAAAATATTAATGTATAATGTTTGTGATGCATTATATCATAACACGTATTTTAATAACCTGCATAATAGTTACCAGACATACCATTATCAACACAGACGCAGTTAACTCATAAAACAGACCGAAATATTGCCAAAAATTGTAAACATTTATGTTATGCCTTTTGAAGTGTAACAGGATTGTTAGGAAGTTGAAGAATGCAATGTAAACAAAATATTTGACATTTGTAACAGAGACGCCATATGGCAATGTTTTTGTTTTTACATGTAGTGGAAGGATGCGTTATCAGCACCTGAAAGTAGAACTTGCAGTGTGTTTAAATTCCACATTTTTTAACGAAACCATTAAACACACCCCCATGATACCAATGTACTAAAAGTGAACGCACTTCAGGCAAGGCGCGTATAATACTCTCAATACATCATGTACATAATAAACGCTATTCCCGAGCTCTCCAACATAGCTAAACACGGCTTTTTCATACTGCTGTATCTAATAATGTACTGGTTGGAAACATGGGAAACTATTATAGGGACCTGGATTGAATCTTTCTACACACTTTCTACCGATAAAATTATGGGTCACTGCTTAAAGTCCCATAGGTATACACAGCTTGACGGAAACACTGCATGCCAGTTCAGCACCTTGCTAGTAGGAGCGAATGGACATCAGGCGCGCACTTCAGTGTTGTCCTTATTGCTCCCACTTCGCTGCCTCAAACACGCTAAAATCCTTCAAATAGGCTGCATCCTTAAGCAGGGATTCAGAACAGTGCAAAGTAACCGTGAATAGACTATAGTGACATTTCATAATATTTTCTTGCCATTTATTTGCAATGTGACATTTATAAATATTTACATAGAGAACATCTGAGTGGGGCTAGTAGTAAATATTTACATATAGAACATCGCACTTTGAGTGGGGCTAGTAGTAAATGATGAAAAGTATTGGATTTGAAAAGATCTGTAAAAGTTTTCAGGCTAAAAGTTTTCAAGCGTTCTGCTTGAAAACAGAAATGCCCCATTCACTGCTCAGGTGCCAGATTGCAGATGCATTGTTACGTTGTGTAGCAAAATAAAGTTAGATAGCTGTAACACTAAAAATAAAAATTGCTTCTTAAGAAATCAATAAAAATTTGTGAGATGTTCTGTTTAGATCTTCATACATAAGCCTACCAAACAATAAATAAAACTGAGCATATACAAAACATTTACATATGAGCATAAAGCAACTGAGAAATTACGTTATTAAAATTATTGACAAATAAATAATTTGAACAATATTAACGACTCTCAAATTAAGAAAATTAATGCCATGTCTTTATTTATATGTATGTTTATGAATATTATTTGTAATTGAAAAATTTACAATTTATTGTAAGGAGAAATTAAGCTGGGTTAGAAAATAATTTGAAACAGGTTATATTTAAAGAAAAATATTTATCACATTCACATTTGGATATATTGTACAGAGGGAAATTGTTTTATTCTTTAACTTTAATTTTTCTAGTAGTTGGGAAAATTTATGTCACTTTTTAAACTTGAAATAAATCCTCATATTGTTTTTCTGCAAAAAACATGTGGAAATATTTAAATTCTTAAGTTACTTTGTGTATTCTCCGTTAATGTACAACATTTGACATTTGTGGAGACAGTGTCTTGCTACGAAGCAGACAGCAATGGTCTATGTAGTACATAGGTTCACCCCTTGTGACTCATCACACCAGCAGTTGATAACTTGTGCTTATCTCCCCCACTCTTCCTGTGAAGTGCTGATAGTGTGTGGCCTGTATGCAACTTTGTTAGATAACACATGTCAGCTAGGAAATGAGCGTGGTCTGCATATAGCTGCAGCAGCCCAGTTTTCTGATAAGGGAGGCTGAGAGAGACAAAATTCATGAAGCAGTTTCTCTGTTCCAACCCCAGCACACTGATCACGAGGCATGTCACTTTGCTTGTACTGTATTACATTTTCTAAACATTATGTGACTCTTGGGATTAAATTGTTTTAAAATGTGCTATTTTAAAATAAACTAACCAGAAAGTGTCATTGGTCTTAAAACTTTGCATATACTTTTACACACATTGTTCTATATGAAACATGGAACTACAAACTTGAGATGATTCCAGTGTTATACTTAAACTTATTCTATATCATGTTGGTTAAGGTTGCATGTAGGCCTTTAGGCTATCAAAATGATATATAAGGACAGAAATCCAAGTACTTGCAGTGTAGTACTTGTTGACAGGCGCGCACACACACACAGGAGGATGACATATTTTCCACGTGGTTACGTGTTCGCAACGTTTGCCAGCTAAGTCAGCTACATCAGGCAATTAGTCGTGGGACACTGCAGTATGGTGGAAGGGCTATGTTAGTAGTAAACCAAGCGGCCGGGTGGCGAACGAGGGTGGGGGCGGGAAAATTGAAAAAATTGCCGGAATAGCTGCCTAGATTTAGTTACAAATTGGTGAGCTAATTCCCTGCGTCTGAGTTCTGAGCTATTGCATGAAGGTGGTAGGGCTCTCACAACTCTGGTACTGTAGCAGGAATCAGAATCTTTGTTGTGTGATGCTGCATGTGTTGCAACTGGTTTGTCCTGTAGGTTATTGATGTTGCCAGCTGTGGCTTGTTTGGTGTCTGCTCTGTGGCCTGAGTACGTTGGTAGTGAGGCTGATGTATTCTGCACTACAGTGTTGGTATACTATAGCTGATAAATCATATTTTGTGTTGCACAGTTGTAATTGCCTTGGATGGAGTATAGTGAGTCTGTTGTTGAAGGAAGTTGTGGGTTGGTGAATGGTGCAGGTGCCACAGTGAGAGCTATTGCAGGGGTGAGATCCTCTGGGAGTGATAGTTTGATTGGCATTTGTGGTGGGCTGCAGCTTTGGACGAACCAGTTTGTTGCGGAGGTTAGGTGGCCTTTTGAAGACCAATCTGGATGGTTTGGAGAGCAGGTCTTGTGTTTGCGGTGAAGAAGCTAGAATTTTGTATCCAGAGTGGAGAATGTTTCTGAGTTTATTTAAGCCTTCATGATATTATAATAACCACCAGGGGAATATCCGAGTGGTTGATCTTGGTTTGTGTTCTGGTATTTGCAATGGTTTGCCGAACCTGTTGGTGGACGAGGTGCCTGGGGTAGCCCCTGTCAAGGAATGCTCTGGCTATTTATTCTTACTGTTTGTTGAGATCACTATTGGTGGAGCAGATGCATTTGACTCTTGTGGCGAGACTATAGGGTAGGGTTTTTTTTTAGCATGGTAAGGGTGGTAGCTGTCAAAATGTTAGTACTGGAGTTTGTTGTGTGGTTTGGTGTGTACAGCAGTTTGGATTGTGCCATTGTGGAGAGAGAGTTCAACATTCAGGAATATGGCATGTGTTTTGGAGTTTGACCAGGTGAACTTGAGTGTACTGTATGCGTTTAAATTGTTTAGAATGTGAATTAGGATGTCTTCAGTGGAAGTCCATATCATGAAGATGTCGTCGATGAAACGCATCCAGCGGGTTGGTTGGGTTGGTTGGTGACTGAGGAAGTTTTCTTCTAACTGGCCCATTTACAGGTTGGCATAGGATGGGGCCATACGTGTACCCATTGCTGTGCCTTACACCTGAAGGTAGTGCGAGTCTTGAAATCTGAAGTTGTTGTTGCTGAGGGTTAACCTGGCGAGTTCAACAAGGAATGCCGTAGAAGGTTTGCAATGTGGGGGTCTTTGTTTGAGGTAGTATTCTGTGGCAGACTGTGGGAGATGTTGGTATAGAGAGCTGTAACATCTATGGTGACCATGCATGCATCTTGGTGAATGGGGGATGCAGTTGCACTCATGAGTAGCAGTCGTTTATTAATATTGTAGAAGAAGTCATGCGTCGACAATTTCTTTGATATCCACTGAGATGGGAAATTTATTTTTCATCACCTCTTTAATCCTTTCGGTCACAGTGCCCAAAATATGGGATGTTGCAAAGAAAGTAGTTTGTTTTAATGATCTGAAGAAGAAAGAAAGAAAAAAAAAAAAAAAAAAAAAAAGGGAAACCTGTCATGTGGTGGCACACTTAGCACGTTTTTGATCCTATAAAGTGTAGTTTCGTAAAGCCCTACTACCATAAACATCAAGCCCAGAAACATTGTCACTGGTCCCGATGTGACACTGTAATACTGATACTAGTACAGCTACAAATAGTGTGTTGTCTACAGCACCTAAAATCATGGTCATTAATATGTGACTGAAAAGGTTTGCCCCATTCAGTCATAAATTAATTTCCAAGTGTTGCAATCTCACAAATTTTTGGTAGGCTGTTTACTTGTGTTCAGCACTATTCTTGCAACCAGTGAAATTCCACAAATAAGATTAGCTATATTGAATACTCTCGAAGTAGTGGGTACTGACTTGTGCCTTACTGTGTACATACTGGCCATATCACTCATTCGCAATGTGTCCACGTTTGTGAACATAATGACTGAGCAGGTTAAAATTATTAATTGGTGATGCCATTTACTATGTACTATATTGTGGAGTGTATAGGCAGCACCAGAAGTTTTTGATAAAAAATTAGGGATGATTAATATTTCAAGTATAGGTCGCACTGAATTTTTGTATTCCTTTAAATATTGTTATATTACGATTCCATACAAACATAATAAATTCCGACTGAATTTCTCCACTACAAAACATTTTTAAAAAAAATTTGTATTATGTTGCGGTGTTTAGAAATATATATTGTGTTAATTACTATCCCGCAGATGGTAATATGACTTGAGAAAGCAAAATCACTGCAACATGTTACACAAAATGGCATATTATCAATGTGCACTTTTAGTGCCATGACGGGCTTACAAACTATGCAAAATATCTTTCTCTTGTACAGCAGATAAATTATTTTCTCATGTACGGCATCTCCAACGTGTTTACATTTTACACATGCGGGATGAGGATTATTTTGTTTATGAACGCGAGTGAACAAATAATTTCACGAGTGGAAAGTTCCCCCCCCCACCTTTTTTTCCTCCCTTCTTTTCAGTGAAAACATTAAAATGTAATGTAGGTTGGCAAATTTCCAAAATATGTTTTGGAGAAACAAATTTTTTGATGCCAATATCTTGTATATAAGCCGCACCCCACTTTTTGTAGTCATTTGTTTTGTAATAATGTGCGGCCTATAAACGCCGAAGTACAGTATTTTAAACACATCACAACAATCTAAAATACAAATTGTTACTAAAATGGGTTTAGCTGTTTTCGTGTGCAGTTTGTTGTAAGCAGACTAAAGTATGAATTTTATGTCTAGAAATTAATTTTCCACTCTCTCTATTCCCCCACATTTATCAACATTTATTTCACCTTCTGCCATATAGAGAAGGTAGCATTGATTGTAAGAATGTAGAGATGGTGCCTGTAGAAATAAGGAAGGTGGCGCCACGGATGTATCACTGTGGTCGTGTTGTGCATTGTGGCGTGGCTGTTGCAGGCATCAAGATGCAGGGCTACCTCAACAAGAAGAGCGACAAGAACAAGAAGTGGAAATCCATGTACTTTGTGTTGCTCGTCGATGGCACAGACACACATCTCTACTTCTACGACAATCCCAAGGTATGTGGCAGTGCTCTTCAAATCACATTCTATGCTTGCTTAAGCTTCTTTGTAATGTAAGTGTTCATTAATCTCTTGTACATTTTTCATGAAATGAAATAATATATTTACCAGAGTAGAATTGGAGTTTGCTTCTGGACTAAACTCAAATGTTCATAGACTTGAAATGGATGTGTGTTATTGTGGTTGCAGCGCACTAAACCAAAGGGCCTGATAGACCTGAGCTGTGCGTACCTGTACCAGGTACACGACAGCGTGTTTGATAGGCCGCATTGCTTCCAGCTGGTGGAGCGTGCTCTGCCATGCCTCGCCACTACCACCTACCTCTGTGCCAACACCGCCGACCTCGCCCAGGTCTGTACCTCATGCATGCTTCTCACTCCAGCGAGTTCGCTACGTGCAGTACAACCCTGTTGGAAGACTCATGCTTGCATCACTTTCTCGCTTTCAAATAATCATTAGTCCTGATTCTTAATACTGACTCATGACACTCTCGGGTACAGTGTACGTTACGTCACGGAAGTAGCAAGTTTTTATTGTGCAGGCCCTTCACACAGGGGTTAGGCGGCTGGTTACAACTTACTTGAGCACAGGGGCTCGACCAGTATAAAGAGTAGGCAGAGTCGCCTGCCGACTTGGCACAAAATCAAGGTTGGGCTTTGCTATGTGCTTAGTGGCATGGCTGGAGGTTGCTGGTTTACCTGCGATGACACTGGGGCGGCTGGGCGGCGCTTTTGGTCCAGAGATTGACTGACAGCTGCTGGCTGAACCGTTGGGCCCCCAGGTGCTGGTGTGTGTGGAGTTGCTGGTAGTCTTTTCGTCCGGGCTGGGGTAGCAGCGGATGTTAAACCACGGGCAGGCCAGTCCTACTGGCACCTTCTCCCCGCGGCAAAATGCGGCGACTGGGCGAGGTGTCCCCAGCATCTTTTGGGATGCTGCAAAAAGAGATGGAATTGGAGCTGGGATGTGAAGCCCCGCCAAATTATACTAGAACTAGTACAAATTTTTACACTTCCAGCCGTTTCAAACATTTATTATACATTGTTTGCCCTTGTACACTGTAGCAAGAATATCAGGTATATTTCCAAAGCCTTAAAGTACATGTAGTAAAAACATCAATACTGGCGACTTCTGCCGAACAATTAATATTTAATACTTTAGAACAAGAAACCAGCTTGTGCAACTAGTAGAAAAAAATACATTAATTACTTTGACACATTCAAACTATATATATATATATATATCACAAGTGCTTACCGGAGCACTGTATAACTAGTCTCTCATTAATTAGCAACTACACTTACCCATAATAGTGATAGAAAGATTCTCAGACATCGATAGCATCAAGCTCAATGTACAAAATCCCTAATTGCTTTATGCTGATTTAATAAATGCATGGCAGAATAAATCATTACCAGAACAACTGATACAAATACGATACTTTTCCTTGATGTCAGAACAATTGAGGATACCTTTGAATTATTAAACAACCTTTCGCCAGTGCGAAAGACAGCTCATCCTAAAAATTCAATGAGCTTGACTTGTTTCGTGTTAATGGCCCCTGAAATCATGACACAATTCTTGGCTGTGCGTATTACTAAACACAATTTGTAAACACGGTGCATTATCATTAATTATACATACGTACAATTACCCCGATATTAAAGGGTACATATTTGACTGTAAAAACATGGCTTCTACCATTCCACGTGTGGTAAATAAAGGTTCTCTCATGGCTCTAGATATACGGGCAAATATTTATAAAAAACCTTATATTCTCCATAGAAAGAATTGCCCCTAAAATCACAACTAAATTTAATGCATGAAATTACTGTGTATGAATTAAAGCCTGCATGATGTGGCAACTGAGTAGGGCCTTCCAAAGCACGTTGTGTGCAAACAACACGTAAAAACGAACATTTTAAAACTTATACAAAAAATGAATAAGGCTATTTGGCGACAAATTAATAAATAGTAGTAAATTTATGTCCTACCAAAGTGAGCTGTCATTAAATGTATATACGACACACGTAAACATAAAACTTTACAACGACAGCGTTGTGGAGGAGGCATTGTGACGTAATGAGTATCAGTTGGTCTGGCAACAGCCAAATAGGGCAGCAGTTCAACACAGTTCAAGGTATCAAACCAACCAACACATCATTATTATATCTTAACAAACTAGTACCGAAAACCATGTACAAGATATTGAATTTGGAATAAGCAATAAATGAGCACTGCTAACCCTTGAAACTAAGGCAGACACTAAAACAAAATATCTAATTTACAGTTCTAATTGCCCTTTAATTATGAAAAATGCACATGCCTAGAACTCATCATCTTTTCTTTCCTCCCGGAGTTGCACCATTGTAAATTTGTACAAAGTGATTCTAACATCACTGACAACTGGTGCATTCCCTGGTGCCGGAGTGCCTCAATGTAATATCTATCTTGGCTGGTGTCATGCTGTTCATTGAAGTGCAAGATGATGCTCGACTTGAAGGAAGAAAGAGAAGATACCCGGTGAGGTAACAGGCAGCCGAATCTGATCGGCCCCCACCAATTTTGTAAATAGCCATGTGACCAAGGAGGGGTAAAGGTGGAGAAGAGAAGGGAGGTAGGAACGGTTATTGCAGGCGGGCGGATGTTATAGGTTCTAATGAGACAGTACTGTTGCTGCCTCAAACTTGTGGGCGGCTTGAGCTCAATTCTGGGTGTTATTCTTGCAGAGTGCTGTATCAGACTGGGTGCAGCCCCAGTTAGCTTTGTAGGTTGAAGTGGCCGTCCTCCCCTGCAAATATTTACCACCCTGTTTGGAGAAAGGCAAGGCGGGGGGTTGCAAGGTCAAACAGTCCCTCCGGCAACACACGTGGTGTGGTGGACAGAGTGTAAACTGGCCTGGTGGTCTATTCTCTCAAGAGGAGTATGGCTAGTAGGAGGCTTCTGCTATTCAGTGCACCGAAAGAGTGGCCGTCAAATATGTGTGTGTGTGATATGACGTATGGGTCCCTGAAAAGGAGCCTGCATTCCTACACTAGGTAGTAAAAGTAGCTTGAAAATCCTGGTCTCCTGCTTCTTTCTGGCGATACTTCTGAATAATTAGGTTCAGCTGGTTCTTTGCTTCTCCTTAGAGTTGGTGGTTCAGTTCGTTGCTCTGATGGGTTGGTGTAGTTCAGGCTCGGCCAACTTCCGCCAAGTTACTGACCTCCTTTTAGTTGCACCAAAGTAGACTTGTCCCTATGGGCAGTCTAAGATGGCTTGTTGTGTGGACAACCAGGGTTGTCCTAAGATCGTATCTTCACCCAGTATTTTGACAACATGACAACATGTTGGTATTGCCTCATCTGTGAACCGTAGGGTTAATGTTAGTCTTCTCTCCGTTGGCAGCCGGGTTGCCTTCAAAGGAGGCTGTATTTTGTTTTGGTACTCTCGTAGGATGACGACATGGTGGATTGCGTTGGCGGCCATGTCGAGTGTAGCTAGTCGTTCTGTCTTCATAAGGAGTATTGTGATGCATGATTGGTTTTTCTTGCAAAAAAAGCGATGTGTAGGGTCTCACCTTCTATTTTACTGGTGCTCCACCCCAGTCGGGATTCCTGGTTTTTGCATTTCCCTGCTTACTAGGGATTTTATCAGTGTTTTCCAGCTCCTCCTTTCGCAATTTTGTCAGCGCTCGGGCCAGTCCTGACCGTCTGTTTTAGAGCTTCTGCCGTAGGTCAGGGCAGTCTCTGTGAAAATGTCAGGTAGGACAATGCCAGTACTTCTGCAGTATAGTTGGGGGTGCTGCAGCAGACCCAACGTTTGTTCGTTTGCGATGGTCTCTACGATTGCTATTTTACCTGTTGGAATAGGTGTGGGACTTCCAGATGTCCGCCAAGTCTGTTTCTCTAATATGCACCCTCCTTAACAGTTTTTTAAGTGTCACTGGTTTTGAGTTGCAGAGATATGACTGTATTTCTGGTAGTAAAAGCCTGGTGATAAGTCAGACGGCATCAAGCTCATTGCAGCCTGGATGTACTTGCTGGAAAATCAAGGCTGTATGCTTGATGAAGAGTTCTGCCTCCTCATTTTCTCTTTGGGTTAGAGCAAGAAGCTCATTTGTCAGTTGTGCGAACATCTGGGGTTATGAGAAGTGCATCATAACCCTTTCGGACAGTTCCTCCTAGGTGGTGATGAACACACTGTACTTTCCTCACCATTTTTCGGCTTCGCCTTGAAGCTGGGCTTTTGCCTTGACAACCCACAAGGCTTTAGGAAGGCTTGTCCTTTCAAACTCTATTTTGCAAACTTGCAGAAACTTCAGGAACCCTCTCGGGTCTTCCCCGAGTACTCTGGTAATGGCATTCTTGTGGTGCAGTTTCGGTTCTGGGCAGCACCCGCTCAGGTGTCATTCTGCAGGTCGTGCAGCGGAAGTGGAGACATTGTGTTTTTCTATCCCTGCAGTTTGGGCAATGGTACTCTAAACCTTGTGTATCTCTCTCTCCTGGTTTTAATAATCTAAGCAGAGGTAGTGAAATGCTGCATCACAGTGTGTGCAAGATATAAATGTGTTTACTTTTTTATACTATAAACAAAGTTTTAGTAGAAAATGTGTTGTTTTTAGCGCATTAAAATCCGATATACTGTATTTCGTTTAAAAACAAAATTTTGTAATGATTTCGCTTTTATCGTTGTTTATTCGCAATCGTGAAAAGTCCATGCCTTTATGTCTCTGGTTTCTTCAGCCTTCGATTAGCTTCGGAGGGGGTGGCTCCTCCTTTGTAGGCGGAGCTGTACTTGCTGCCATCTCTCGGGGTGGCTGAAAGCAGGTCTTCCTTGTGTGTGCGGGTGGTATCGGATGCTCAACCACAGGCGCAACTTTATTGGCATGGTCAACTGGTTTCTCGTCTCATGATGCGTTCCGCTCTCCAAGCATCCACCATATTTATAGACACGGAATGCAGGTTTGGGTAGCTGCCATTCAGGGTCGTATCACTTGTAGGGATCATGGCATGCATGTGATGATACATAGTTGCAGCAATAAGAAATACAGTAAAACTCTGTTAAGAAGTTTTTGAAGGGACTGAAAAAAATAATGCTTATTAACCAGGAAAACTCCTTAAAAGGGTCAAATTACTCATGTGCATATAGACAGGTGCAAAATTATTCAACTTATTAAGCAGGAAAATTTGTTAACAGGGTTTCACTAGTATATGTACATGTCACATTTCATATTTATAGTTATTGTTCAAAATGATTACTTTTAAAGAATTGGTACATTATTAGATGGATTATGTGACGTCTACTATAATTGATGAGCTGAATTGCAATCCTTGTTTTATCTCTTTTTTTTCAAACTCACTTCTGCCGATGCCGTGTCCTTTTCTCACACCCTTTTTCCTCATTGTGTGCTGTCAGTCACATTGTTTCACCCCTCGTATCCCCTTGTTATAATAACGATGCTTCCCCTATAGCACCTTACGTGCGCCGTTAACACACTACCATATTAATAACCTCTTCACGTGCTCTCAGATAATGGAATGGGCTGGACTTTCAAAAGTCAGCTTGCATTCAGTATCGTAATGGGTAATCTCTTTTTTTTCAGAGGTTCTAAAAGTTAGGGGTCAATTTGCATTAGTTGTCGGCATGGGAACTAACATGGCAAAGTGACGATGAGACTGTGGGCTGAATGGGGTTAGGTTGGGTGTATAATTCTTGCTATTACTGGCTGGCCTTATTGCTATGTGTGTGATAGTGGGCTGTGTACTGTTGTCACAAGAGATAACTAGGTGGTGAGTGTCGGGAAAGGATGGATGTAGAACAAAGCTTCCCTTTGTGATGTTACGTGTCACTCACCAGGCAGGCTGCTTGCTGGCGTCAGGCAATACGTTAACTCCAAACCACTACTACCACATATTTTAATAAATTTTCATGTGGTTCTTTTGTTTATCATGTTATGGCTGTGGACTAGCAAACATATTTTTCATCAATTTTCTTTGCAGTTCTTACAATTTTGCTAGGATTTTACTACTTTTTTGTTACAGTTTTGCAGTTTTTTATGGTTCCTGAGAATGGCCTTGTAAAATCACTGCTCTTGTTAATTCAAGTACTTGGAGAAGATGATGCCATGCCGACTGTCGTTATTTTGGGTCACAAGATTCCCAAGAGTTTATTTTTTTTGTTGATATAAAATAGGCTTCGTAGCAACTGTTTCTTTGGTTTATGTTAATTTTTAGTACATTATATGGACTTAAAAGTACCAGACTGGAAACCAAGTGACAGTCTGTCACTTAAACTAACCAGTAGGGTTATGTGAATACAGCTTTTTTGCTCACCAAATGAAAATAAAAAATGTTATGAATTTTCATGGAATTTAAACAAAAATGAAAAGTAATTTTTTAACAGCTCAGTCTTAACAAAAGTGTTAACAAATTCCATAACATTTTAGCAATTTATTCATTATGACAAATTTGTTGCAAAACCAAACAAAAAAATGTAGGATATAAAGTTTTTACCACAGGGTTTTCAAATGTTCTTAAATTTCTGTTTTATGTAGCTATTTTAGGTATAAAATTAGGAAAGAAGAAATCAAAATGAGTTACAGGCAAAAATTTATTTTGCTTGTTCACTAACTGAGTATTCATTAAACACCCAAATATTCATCGAAGTACAGGATTTTTGTTTAATCACAATTTTCTGCAATCAAATTTCTTACCTAAACAAAAATGAAATTCATCACTTTTTGTTTTTGTTTTGGTATACAGAATATTCACACAACCTTACTTTGCAGTACTTCTTGATTAACCCCATAGTAAATAAACAGTAGACAACGTACAAGTGAATGGTGGGTGTGTGGTTATATTACAGGACTGGATCTCTGCGCTGAAGCCCCTGTGTGTGACCCAGCAGACGAGGTCTCCCAAAGTGCAGAAGCTGAGAGAGCTGCGGTGCCTTCACTTACACATACTGGATGCTCACAGGTAAGAGCTCAGCACCTCCATACTTGCCAAACTTTTACCATTCGTACAACAGTTTTACACAACATGTACGTCTTATGTTGTGGGTACAGATTCAATTTTACATTTTTTATGCCATCTTGAAGTTGCGCAATTTGCCACATGTATGTCATACATATATAAATGGGCGCTATAAATAATAGGGATTGATCGATACCACATTCAGTCGATACTCGATACCAGCTGGTCCAAGTCTGACGGCACACGTTGTCTGGGCAATTGCAATCTTAGCTGTAGTCTTCCTCCCAACAGGGTTCCAGGCAAGGAGGTAGTGATACGTACTGAAGGTATGACTCCAGAAGGGTATGTCTGAAACCTGTAGAGTCAAGAATGTCTGGGTAATGTATAATGTACTCAGTCGTCGAAGGGAACTCAGGTATGGTGTGGTGTGGTCTTCATAGTGAGCCAGAAATGCTGGCTGTGCCGTGTGTTCTGCTTCATCTGCACTTGCACTGAGTGTACATTGTTGTTTTCCTTGTTCCAGTTGTGAATTTATAAGTGATAGTGTACTTGCCTAGTTTTCAGGGTGTGCCAAGTGTGCACCAAATGCACTCAGTTGGAAAACGCCTTAAGCGGATGATACCATAGTTTGAAATCTAACGTAGTGTATTTATGGCCTGTACAGCAATGATTTTGGTTACAGATAACGATAGTTCATGCATTTTTCATGAGACCAGCCAAAATAATCTGATGATAGTTGGATTGCAGATCTTGTACCAAAACAAGGCACTGAACATATTCTGCATCGCTGGTACATCTGTGCGAAAATAAAATAACCTCTAATGGATAATTTTGGTAGATTCAAAGATTAACAAAAATGTGCTAGAAAGGAACATCATTAATGAACTTTGAAACCAGCTTAAGTATTTACTCATGTATAGCATGTCCTTTTTTCCCCCCAAAATAAAGGAAAACATTTCTGAGGAGTGGTAGAGTGGCAGTCGTAAATTATCCACTCTTAAACTGTCCCCTGATGTTTAAAGGGAACTATAGTGGAAGAATCTAGAGGATTGCTACCTGTGTGAAGAAGGGAAGAGGCAACACATTTTTTTTTTTTAGAGAACAGCAGTGTCGCATTCCACCAGGAAAAAAAAAGAACCAACACAACAAAAAAAGACCACCATGCCACTGCCCAAAAGAAGCACTGTATGCGATACTCTTCACCACCACTGTGTGCGATACTCTTCACCACCACTGTGTGCGATACTCTTCACCACCACTGTGTGCGATACTCTTCATCACCACTGTGTGCGATACTCTTCACCACCACTGTGTGCGATACTCTTCACCACCACTGTGTGCGATACTCTTCACCACCACCACTGTGTGCGATACTCTTCACCACCACCACCACTGTGTGCGATACTCTTCACCACCACCACCACTGTGTGCGATACTCTTCACCACCACCACCACTGTGTGCGATACTCTTCACCACCACTGTGTGCGATACTCTTCACCACCACCACTGTGTGCGATACTCTTCACCACCACCACTGTGTGCGATACTCTTCACCACCACCACCACTGTGTGCGATACTCTTCACCACCACCACCACTGTGTGCGATACTCTTCACCACCACCACCACTGTGTGCGATACTCTTCACCACCACCACCACTGTGTGCGATACTCTTCACCACCACCACTGTGTGCGATACTCTTCACCACCACCACTGTGTGCGATACTCTTCACCACCACCACCACTGTGTGCGATACTCTTCACCACCACCACCACTGTGTGCGATACTCTTCACCACCACCACCACTGTGTGCGATACTCTTCACCACCACCACTGTGTGCGATACTCTTCACCACCACCACTGTGTGCGATACTCTTCACCACCACCACTGTGTGCGATACTCTTCACCACCACCACTGTGTGCTATACTCTTCACCACCACCACTGTGTGCGATACTCTTCACCACCACCACTGTGTGCGATACTCTTCACCACCACTGTGTGCGATACTCTTCACCACCACCACTGTGTGCGATACTCATCACCAATACTGTATGACTCGGAAGTAAGGAAAGGCTTGAAAATAGACACCATCCTACTAGCACTGACTTTCTAAAACTGTGTGCGTAACCACACACTCGTGTTGCCTAGTTCTAAGATGGCCCATTGTGTAAATACATGGTAATAAAATGACTCAACTGGACTTAACTTCTGAAATGTGTAATTATTATTAATATTACATACATGACAAAGTAACTTACTGGTATATGTTTGCATGTTATTGTAAGTGTTTCAAAGAGCAGAATGGAAGTTTGTGAAGTATTAAGCTCTATAAAATGTGGAAAATGTTAACAATGTATGCTAGTTTTTTAAATATTTGTTACCTATTAACAGCTTTCTCAAATAGGAATTTTATAATCATACTTTCCATGCCACTTTATGCTCTCTCTCCGACATACTTGTAACTCCTATTATTATATAATGAGAATTGCATTTATTCCGAATCTAGAATAGAAACTATAATACAGTAAAACCCTCTTAAGGAGTTTTCTTGCTGCTACTCTTTAGAAAGTTTGCACTTTGTCTATTACAAATACACCATTTTACTCTTTTAAGAAGTATTCCTGCTTAATATGCACATATTTTTCAGTATTTTTCTGAAATGTCTTAATAGGTTTTCACTGTATTGGAATTGATTCGGGAATCAGTATCAGTAAAAAATAATGTGGAATAGTTTCACGACTAGTACTAACTGAAACATTTTGTGTCATAGAAGTTGAATTATAATATTATTATTTATTTCCAGCAAGTACCTCACTGATATTCACAATTGTTAAGAAATGTGACTTTGTTTGGAATTTGCAGTAATTATGTATTAGGTTTTTTTTAAGTCCATTTCCAATAGGGGTGCGAATATTTAAAAATTTAAAATAATTACAAATAGTAAATTACGAATTATTCACATTCGAACTTTGAATATCTTATGCGAGGATTGTGAATAATTTACATTCCTGTCTGAAGTGGTTATTTTCTTCACACTTAATGCTTACTCACTTGAAGTTGTTCATTAGAATTTTTATTACATTATTGTTATAGCTGGACCGTTTGTGATCAAAACTCATAGTTTTTATGAATTTTTGCCTTTTGATGCAGCAGTAAATCAAGGATCATTGAATCGGATTGAGGTTTATTTACAGTGGTATGTTATGGAATAACTCATTTAGAATGTGATACCAATAAAATTTATTAAGTAAAACTAGTACATACACATTTTTTTTTCATTGTAGCATTTACTATTGTAGGATATATTGGCTCTTGCATGATGTTTACAGGCGTAGAAATAGGCATTAAAATTTTATATTATTGAAGTTGTACATTATTATTGCAAAACAATGACGACTTTGTGTAACTTTTATCCTCATACTACAGGGGTTTTTTTCCGGTAATTCTGGGGAAATAATAGCATTTTATTTGTGCAAAAATAATCAAATGTATAAAATTTTGGTAAATGACACAGCGGACAGTGGATGTGTGGACACATCGTTGCGTCTTAGCCGTGGTGGTGGAATGCGAACTGCACGAATTAACAGCGCTAGTAGTAGATGACCCAACCACTTTAATTGGGTGCATGCTGGTTGCAAGTGTTCACAACAAAATGTTTGCATTTACAAAGCATTTCATATACCATAATACCCGTAATACCACATACGATAAACAAATTCTGTTACTGACTCAGGACCACAGTAGCAAGAAATTGGCAAATGTCTGCAAACAGTTTACACTGCAACCGTGAAGCAAAAGCAAATAGTTGTGAAATCACAAGCTTCATAGCACAGCATTTGCGGAATCAGTTACAATTAAACCATAAAAATATGCCTATGTAACTTAATGTATTTGTGCATTTTATAAAGAATAGTCTATCACTGAAACTAAACTGCAAAACCATGAAAATAGTTTCCTTTTCTAATTAATTAGTGTTAGTTATGCAGAGAAATGTTTACTAGGGTGATTAAGTTTTAATGCATTATAATATAATAAATTAATTTATTTCACATGTTTTGAGCTCATATTATTTGTTGGTGTGTGTATTTATATATATGTACGCATGCCAGAATGGTGCGTAGTGTGACTGCGCACTCTACGGATGACTCCGTCCCATCTCTATGAGCCACGTGCGCTCCGGGGGGAATATATAAGCGTCAGTCCGAATTAAATGTATCGCGCCAAGAAGCCCACAAGCTTGTGTGGCCAATCACATCATTGTGTATTACGTGCGTAATTGCAATCCCCATTGCCCGTCCAGAATTATGCATGCAAAAGGCACCCTCGTGATTAGAATTAATTTTATAGAGAATTTTACTACTTTTTGTGGCCCCTGGTAGAAGTTCCTATAGTCACGAGAGATAGCAGCACCCCTGTGACCTTGTGACATCACAGCCGGCCCTGCCACAGAGACAGGGGGGTTTTAATTTGTAGTCGCCTCCACACCGGGCGATAAGAAACTCGCAGCCCGTCTGCACCCCCCGATAAATGATCCCCCGTGTTGGAAGGCTACACTACCCTCTCGCAACCCGAAGAACTGCTGACCAGAGAAAATTTAGTATAAATACAGCCCTGGCAGCCAGCACCAGTGAGTGGTGTCGGGCTCGGCGGCCGAAGAGGACGTGAGCCCAAACCCCCGGTCTGCTGAAAACTCTTCTCAGTCTGCAAGGACTCATCCTCCTCAGTCTGCAAGGACTTACCTTCCTCCAGTCCACAAGGGCTCTGTTGCTCTCACTCCAGTCCGTGGAGGACTTCCTACACTCAGCTTGTAGAAGGCTCTCCTTCAAGTCTGACCAAGGGCGCCTCTACTTCCTACCGCCAACCCTCCTTTGTTGACTTGTACCTTAAACCTGAGTCAATAATATATATATCTATCTATCTTTCTTTCTCTCTCTCTCTCTCTCTCTCTCTCTCTCTCTCTCTCTCTCTCCCCCTCCCTCCCCCTGCACTCACCGAGTACCTACAGGAGAGACGTCCTACAGCTACAGGTATACCCCACCTTCGCCCGGTAATCCTTACCCAAGTCAACTTCCCTTGGCTCCACGGTAACGAGCCATCACTCTTCATGTCACCTACCTAATTAGCTTCCCCTTAATGAATCTAGCGCTGTAAAATTGCGTAGCAATATTTTGCTCTTCCTCAGGCTCGCCTTCGCCTTACGTGATACTCGTAACATACTTTTATTCTAATTGTTTGTAAAACAATTAAATTTAATTGTGTATTCTTGTATTAGTGATTATCATTGTGTTTACTCCCCAGGGACCAAACCCCGCAATAAACAACCACGTAATGTTGAATTCCTGTGTACAATTACTAGTAGTTAGAGAATCCTTGCTCCTTATCTTCGTGTATTGTGTTAATCCTATTAATGAGATGTATAGTAAGAAAGGTGGTGCTCCCAGTAAGCAGAGACATAGAGAACGTTGTGCCATTGCTCGAGCTAACACCCAATCCACGTCTGAGGATGAACCGCCAGTTAGGTGTCCAGATCAAACACCTCGAGCCATTTTTCCGTTTATCCCTTTGGATATTTCATCCCTGCTAGACCATTTACTTGGTGGCAATTGGCCTGGGTATCTGACAATGGAATACGAGGATCAGGAGAAATTATTAAGTCAGGAGAACGAGGCTATTCCCCATGACAACCCTACTAGCCAGCCACAGAAAATCTTTAGTAACATTAAATTACTATCAGGACTGCATATCAGAGTGAAACACCTTGCATGTCAGTACTCCCAAGATATTGTGATATCAAACTGGCAATGGGAAAGGTGATCCGGGTTCAACTCCCTGCTCAACCTGACTCCCGTACCCGTGTGACATGCCCCTCGCTAGATTTTGTTCCAGCTCGTCAACCCACTCGACCAACTAGTCTCTCGTCTGCCAGACCAAGCACCCCCATCATCACTTTATAATTAAAGCCCTTGCCATTTCATCTGTTTGGGACAACTGGCATCCCCCCTGCATATTGGTGACCCTAATAGTGAGAAGGCTCACGCTCCCTGGGCGGTAAGCCACCTCTATCCGACTCACTCTGGGGTTTGACTCCCCTCCAGCCCTTAGGAAACCTGCCGTCAAGCGTCCAAATGATGTATCAGAACCACTAATGCCTCCTAGGCCTAATTGAAGGTATAGTGTTGCCATAGTAGGCTGAGCTGGGCTTGTCAGGGCAGTCAACTTACTATACTACCTTCTACGATAGTAACCCCCTAAAGCGCGCATGCACACACACCACACAACACCACAACAACACAACACAAACCCCCCCTTCCCCACAAACACACCACACACACAATGCACACACACCACACACACATCACACACACATCACACACACCACAAATTTGTAAAACTTCATATTTGAAATTAATTTGACAATCTCTATACCCAGTGTGTATGGACAAGTAAATGGGATGTAGTGAGAGAGTGCAAATGTAAGTAAATAAATACGTAAAGTGTTTATTTTTCTGTAAGGGACTTTGAGCTATTTTCTCACAAAAATATATCTGTTCTTCCCTGTGGTGATAAGCACTAATACACCTGTGGTGATAAAGCACAAATACACTCCACACAGTGTGTTATTTACATTTTGGAGCATACTTTTTATGCTCAACAGGCTGACAATCTTCTTGTAAAAATGGTGTACTGCACTTGAAGATTTGTATAAATATTATTATTTGGAAATTGTTTGTTGTGTAGTCAAGGAAATTACATTTTTAAAATGAAATCTGTAACTGAAATGAAATTTTAGTGGTAGCTGTTCAACTTTGAAACTACTCGCATGTTATTAGAAAATTTTACAATTCAATTAAAAAATATTCAAACATCGAAATCCACTGATCGCACACCCTAATTTTCATGACAGTAATATACGTGTAATGCTGAAATTTTACAATGTTGACAAAGAATTGAGCTTACATAAGGTGTTGGTACACCTCCATCATGTAGCCTGATGCTTACGTGGTTTGTTTGTACTTTCCAGACTGCCATACAAGTTGGTGCCAAATCCTTTCTGCATAGTGTCGCTGAATCAGGTGAAGGTGGCTCGTACCAAAGTGAAGACGGGTCCAGATCCTGTGTGGGACGAGGAGTTTGTTCTAGAGTAAGTTCGTACTATTCGTAACAAAGATTGTGTTAAAATTTAATTTATTTGTATGAAGAAAGAAAATTTTTTTTGTTTGCCTGATACGGCGATTTATTTGTGGTGAGGCAAGTTTTTTTGTAATTTTTTAATTGCTGTGCATTTTTAGTCATCCTGTCTCACAATAATTGAAGTTTTAGAAATTCTTGAATTTTTCACATACATCTTTGTGAGCTGATTGTAAAAATGTTGGTATTGCCATATTTACTTGTGTAAGAGCCCTGTCCATGTTACCGTGTTAATGCCTAAATTTGTTTCGAAAGGAATATGGAGGGGAAAAGAATAAGTAGAGTGGAAGTGCGCTGTATAGGCTGTTCTTGGTAAAGTGAGTATTTTTGAAGCCCTAGTTACTTTTTCTTTTCAGTAATTTTTTACCCTTACAAACTTTCTGAATAAATATTTCCATGTAACTAATAAATAGGGAAATGAACTTTTTGGTGTATACAAAATTTAAAAGTGGTTAGGAAAACTGTCAAAATCGGTGAAAAGAGATGCCAAAAGCAGTGAAATATTTGCAAGCACATTTAGTCATACTAAAATGTTTTGTAACTATTATTATTCATAAATAAAGCTTCTAGCTATATAATACAAACATTTGACGAGTGCCCGGTTAAGTCTGACTGACACGTATGTCGAAGATTTTTCCGGTAAACCAAAAACGGGGTGGTTTACTTTGGTTCCAGGGTACGAGGCGAGGGGTGTCGGCTATTGCTTAATTATACTGTCGTTTTGGGTGTTGCGGTTGATGGGGGTATCACCCAAAAGCGGCGAGCTCAGTCTACTCCGAAGCGGTGATTCCAGTCGTAGGCTTCACTGCTCCAGAAATTTGGGCTTGCCCAGCCATATCTTGTCTCTGTTTGGTTGAGCAACCCTCTTACCACCGGGTGGCATGATGGGTGAATGCAAATACAAGGTGACAAGAAGATTACTGTTACAGAAGCAGGTGCGACTGCTTGGCATCTAAGTTGGGTGGCGCGGTCTCATTCCACTTGCCTGTCCTTTATAGGATGTGGTAGTACTATCCACGGTTTGATAGCAGTGTGAACTAGGTATTGCTCTCTACGCCTCTTGCCACTCCTTACCTTGTAAGGCATAGAGCACACCGGTCTGACAGCCTATGCAGTGCAATATATTCAATAATACATTACTCTAAAGTTAACTACAGTGTTATATATTTGTGGAATACAGGTTATTTAAAAAACAGGTGACATGTTATGACTAGAGTGTTATTCTAATGGTTGATTTTCATAAGTCGCTTCCAATCAGGAATGGACTGTAGTTCAGTTAAAAATATTGTAGAAAAGTAACTTGATGCGTGCCGCTTATACATCTAATCTAATATGATTACGACTCATCGCCTAGAGTACCTCTTTCACCACTACAGACGTGAGTGACACGTTGCCTACCCTATAGGCAATGGTAACTTTGAGCTAATCCTTCTCACTTGGAGGATATGCAACCCATCAGGCACGCCACCCCCTCTAGCCCTCGCTGAGAGCCTACAAGCTGTCCAGACCTCGGGCAAGGCTGAGTGCCTCTGACGAGGCATGAAACAGAATCGCTAACCAGAGCATTCCCATACCAACCAGGGCCGGAGGACGTCACGCCTCCTGCACCCTGCACCGGCAGCCTATAAGCTTCCTCTATATAAGTGCGGACGCTGCTGAGCTCGGGATTCATTCTTTCGCATCTCTAGTCACTTTCCACAACACTATAGCAGTGCTTGGGATCTTCGGAAAAGTTTTTTACTTTCAAGTACACCCCATTGCTACTTACTACGTACGTTGACGACCAGTCAATCCGATGACCAGCGAACACTATCACATATGTTTTAACTTCTTTTTGTCTCCTCAAGACACCTTTTTCTTAGCAGTTTAACTACAATTAATTTGCATTAGTCTTCAACCAGATTTTCCCTTTGTACTTAGAACCAGGTCGCCTACACCTGGAGCTGCAGTTATCTTCAGCTATTACGACTTGGTAGGAGGTAGCACAGGTCACGTGTTTATTGAACCATCAATAAACACTCATAGTTCTATACATTTCTGTCTTTCATTCCCAGGGTATTTATTTGCATCAACAGTTGAGGATAGTTTACATTGTGCATGACTGATAAGGAACCGGAAGTTTTGTTAAACCGAGTTAGCCTGACTGTGGTGTCCTTTCCAGGTGTCCACACGTCAGTAGACATACATATTAGATGGCTACCTGTTTCTTCCCAGTTACACATCAGCATCAAGTCAGTGCTCGTGGGGGAGAAACAGCGATGCCACAACTACTAGAAACACATTCACACCGGGAGGCGCGACAGACTCAGGTTGCTTCACATCACCCGCATTAAGTCAGTGCGCGGTGACCGTAGCCTGAAGTCTTGGCGTGCATCCTAGTGCAAACGCACAACCAGTAAAGTCTTGGCAGGCCACACTGCTCCACTTCCCTGATCAGCACGCAGCTGTGGGGGATCACTGGGGACTCTTATCGAGCTTGTGCCGGTAAGTCACTATTGGGTTACACTATTAACCTTCCTGTCCAAGTGCATCACGTAGACTATAGAAAACTGTTTGCCCTATTCTTCACGGGAGGAGGAGTGGTGGAAAACGCAGGGAACGATATCTGGTTCACTCTGCTCTCAGACCGTGGATACTATTACCACGTCCTATGCAGGAGAGGGAGGTGGAACAGGACCACGCCACCGAACTTAGATGACAAGCAGTCGCGCACGCTCCGGTTCTGGTCATTGACTTCCCACCATGTATTCTCATACGTTCTACGTGTTATCTGGTTGTCAAAGGACTCCTGATGGGTACAGAAGTGCGCTTAGGCTGGGATAACCTCATCTTCTGGTCTAGCGAAGCACACCTGTGGAACCTCAGTTCCGGCATAGACCGAATTCATCTCGCCTAAGCCAAACTTACTCCAAATACAACATCAAGAAGCAGGAGTGAGTAAGTACTAGCTAACACCCCTCGCCTCACGCCAACTAGATAAACCAAACAACCCCGTTTTTGGTCTAGTGGACAAAATCCTCGACTATCATGCGAAGTCACTCTAATCGGACACGCGTCAAACTTTTAACTTGTTCAACACGTTAGTACCCATGTCTGGCACACATGCATGCAGTGGAAGGGGAGAGGAGATTAGCAGAAGGATTGTTTTTTTATGTTGAGCAAAATGTGCTCAGGGTCTAATACCAGCACAAAATGAGTCCTTCAGAAATGCAAAAAAATCTTAAGCAATCTAGATAAGGAACAGACTGTCTGATCAAGCTGAAAGCTATTAAGAAGGTATTTAAATGTAGTGTCTTCACGTGTGTGTAATATTATGTTACAAACTTGTGGCAGAGAATGTGGCAATACACCTGTGTTGTGTTGTATTTTAGTGACGTGCCACCAGATGTCATCACGTTTACGGTGACAGTTTACAACAAGGGGAAGCGTTCCAAGGACACGGAAGTCGCTGAGCTGACTGTTGATCTCAGCAACTTGACGAATGGTGATGAGGTAAGCAAAAGATTTGCAATTACTGTACTGCCTCATGTTCAAAAACCTATTTGGTGAAGGGAACAGTTATAAAGCAGTGGGAGTTTTTACAAGTCACGATACTGACAACACCATCAAGTTTGAGTCTTTCACCATGACGAGCATGTCGTCCGCTACATTGGGAGTTGCAACATTAGTAGTATAAAAATGGGGATTCTGGTGCACCAGGCGTCAGGTTGGCGATGCAGGGACACCTCCCAGCCTCCTAAGTTTGTCAAAATTCCCTTATTCCCGTCCAAAATGGTTGATTTCGCGTACAAAAATGGCATTTTTTCCCCCTTTTTCCTGTGCAAAATTTCCCTAATCTTCCTCCTGCAGATGGCGGCAATCTTGGCAGCTTGTGAATTTGCGCAATGCAGTGACAGTTTGCCCAATGTGGATGAGTTTTACCCAACATGGATGAATCGTGCAGAAATGGAGAAATTTCTGCAAAATTGAGAAATCATTCCCGGTGGCCATCTTGGTGTCGATGACCTATGTCTACTCTGGTGAGTTAACGGCCAGCTGTGAATGTCAACCATTTGGTGGCCAGCGGCGGTCATCAAGTCGTCGCGAACGTTCGTTTCAGAACTCATACAACTCTGCGCCCTCCTGAAGTCTGTGTGTGCATAATACTTATAAGCATAGTTGGCTGAAATTTCCAAATTGTTTAAGTTATAGGTGTCAAATTCATAATGTATGCATCAATGGTAGGTGTGGGGTCAACCTGAAAGCACTTCCTACTTTAACATTCTGGTCAGTGGTCTCTGGGTGCTCCCAAACGATATTAGTATTAAAATTTAATTTTTTTTGTGTTTTACTTCCTACTGAAAGTGTGCATGTCCCGCTCACGCATTCAGTGTGGAGGGTGAGACGCCCTGACAGCCTCATGGCAAGTACAACCTATGTTTATATATAAGCATTGAAGGTTGTAATATCCGAATTGTTTGAGATACAACTACCAAAATCATAACACATGCATAACACCCCGATGGTGAGAAGGGACGCGTGGACATATGTCGGCCAGCCTGCCTTCCTGTTCATACACACACACACATTCTCTCTCCCCCTCCCTCTCTCCCTCTCCCCCTCCCTTAATTGGTGTAGCGTTGAATACTTCTAGGCAGCGAGCACATCTCACTGTCATTGTCGTGATCTCGCTGAAAGTGGAGATCACAGTGACGATCCCTCCTTTCTGTGCATGGTAGTTCAAACCAAGTACTGCATTCCCACCACCTCCCCTTGTCAAAGTACTTACCGGTATTGAAAGGAACTAATGCATGTACCCTGAACCATCCTCGAGGTATCGTCGGTTCTATTCCCTTAGAGAGTGTTAGTACAAGACAAGATAAAAGCCACCATTTGGTCTACAACAGTGTTCATAATTACAGACAGTGCCTGACCTGCACTCACGTACCAAGCCCATCACATACACCTGCTAGCACACACACACACACACAGATTCGACTATGTATGTACTCTGCTCTTTGAAGATGCAGGGCAGATGTTTTACCTTAACAAGTGTAGCTGTTTCAGAAGACCTGCAGGTCGCGAGCACATCTCATCATCGTGAACTCACTGAAAGCAATGACCGCCCTTTCTGTACACACTATACATTACTGATTACATGTTAGTCAGCAGACAATTGTTCGTCGAAGGGAAGCAAGGCCTCACTGCCAAAATGCTACGAAGAGCCATTATCTATAAGCCCTAACCATATGTTGCAGGTGAAGTGTGTACCTTGTATGCATACAGCAGGAAGTGTTCAAATGAAGACTAAATTGATTGTGTATGAGTGTAAGGAGGCCAACTTCACAGCCAGAAGTCGGGACATAGCAAACTAGCATGCCGTGTTCATAATTATAGTCATACTCTGTCTCTGACCTACACTCATGTACCGAGCCTTTGCAATTACAGACAGTCATACTCTGTCGACCCTGCCTATGCTCGAACCTTCGATGCATGTACTAAGCCATTTCAACTAAAAGCAGTCATACTCTGTTGACCTTGCCTGCACTCGAACTTTCAATGAGCATACGTACAGGTAGTTTCCATCCAACAGCCCAACAGTTCCACTGTGATAACTACGATGCTGTGTGTGTATACCTACAGTAATAAGCTGTGGCAAGTTACAAACTCAAGTCCCTACATACAGCTGCTTGCACACTTACTCTCCAGTCTCCGCTTCTTGTTGGTGTTTTACCCATGTTAGGTAAGGATGTCGTGTGTGCATAAAACAAGGGTATATATGTAGTCACACGAGCTCTCTGACTCATTTGCATTTAGTCTGTTGTTCGAGCTCGGACAGACTTGAGAGAGTGTATCATTTTAGGTCACCAGTTTGTACCATAGCTACGCCAAAAAAACTTGTAGTGGAACACAGTGAAAATGATGGCACGCTGTTCAAGTGGTCAGTAGATTCTATCAACTATTGTGGCGTATGGAAAGCATAACTCACTAGCAGCACTCGACAAAGAAACTGAGCTTGCATACATGCCTAAAGGATTCTTTCTGACACGTGCTGGACATGAAATATGGTACGTCTACAAACATCTACCCACATATCTACAACAGGATGAAGACATAAGCTACTGTCTCCCGTGTACAGTATGTTTGCAAGGATGTACTACTGTTATGTACACACCACATTCCAGGGGTTGGTGTAATACACGTCGGAAGAGTGTTGAAGGAGCATCCAACACTGATTCCTTCCCTTAGGAACTCATGAAGTACAAAGAGAGATGTGTACCTGGAGCAGCTGACGAGGTCTTCGTTCCGACGCAGGTTCTGCTGACCGTCACCTTCACGCTTGTAGTGCTGTCCCTGAGAGTCTTTGGTGCAGTGGAAGAAACGTTCTGGCAGGGTGCGCTTTTGCAGTTCCTCCTGGCTGTGGTTGACGATAGACGTGAATCTCAAAGTAGTAGTTGAACTAGCAATATGATGGTATAGGGTTGGTCAGCTCAGTTGTCATCCAGACTTCGAAGAGTGAACATCGGCTGTTGATAACGTGCTCTTATTCATCAATGGAACAGGAAAGTTATTTGTGTCGCTACTGTAAAAAGGTATTTGCTAACAAAAACATCTACAGACAGCATGAAACTTGTTATCAGAATGCAGGTCGTAGTATGTTTGGATGTGAAAAGTGTAAATTTCAATTTGGTTGTCGAAGCCACTTGAAAAGACATTGTGCAACATGTAAGGGTTGCTCTGCTTTACTTGTCAAGTGGTTTCTGAAGATATTACCAGCTCAATGTAAGGGTTCATCGGAGAGCAGTTCTTTGGTACAGCAACAACATCCAAGCAACTATTGTAACAGGACGTTTACATATGCATACACTGCAAGGAGATGTGCACAAAGTTCATGTAAGAAGAGCATCATTCGTATGACACATCAATATGATAAGTGTCGAAGAATGTATGTGCATGTTGATGCTTTAAAAAGACATTTGAAACTAAGTAGCGTTTAGAATAGAAATGGGTTGAATGTTCTAATTTCGAACCAAATCTGAACTTTAAGGTTATGTTTGGGTTCGGTTCGATATTTATTGCCATGTCAAAGATCAGTTCTAGTTTGGTTCGAAAAATTTACACGAGTGTTCGTGTTCGGTTTGAAAATGTGGTAGAAAGGAACATCATTAACGAACTGTGAAATGAATTTAAGTATTTACTCGTTTACAGCCCCCCCCCCTTTTTTCCTTAAATAGAGGAAAACATCTCTGAGGAGTGGTAGAGTGGTAGTCATAAATTATCCACTCGTAAACTGCCCCATGATGTTTAAAGGGAAGTGTGGAAGAGTCTAGTGGTGGGGAGAAGGAAAGAGGCAACACATGTTTTAGAGAAGGGTAGTGTCTCACATTTCACCACAGCCAAAAAAAGGACAAGTACAGAAAAAAAGAAAGAAAAAAAAAGCATGGAAAAAACCCAGCTCAACAAAAAAAAGACCAGCATGTCACTGCCTAAAACAAGCAAAAAAGGAAGCCAACTGCCCACCTCAGTTGTTGACGTTCTTATTTTAATGACCATAAGGTTACTGTGACCTTACAGAATGCCACAATGTTTTGACTTTTAGCCCCATGAGTTATTTAGTTAAAATATTTTCCAAATATATCGCAATTGCCGAAAATTAATTTAAAATAAAAGAGTAATTTGGTGCATACTTACTAACAAGGCCCCACAAATTGTTAATGCAACTTTAGTAAATAAAATGTTTTTTCCTGAAATTTGTTGCAAAAATCATGGTGTGCACTATACACAAGTAAATACAGTACTTCACTTCATAGAAGTTGAAAAATAACACTGCAACACAACAAAAATTACCGAACAAGTCATATTTGATTTTTGGTTTTTGTGTAGCAGTGATGATAGCATTATATCTTGTACCTTATAGTGCGTAAAACCAGGTGCTATTCTTTATTTAAATAAATGATTGTATACAAAATAAGTGGCTTGCTTGAGATTTTGAAAAAATGACCTTTTCAATTAACATTTTTTATGAGTTGCTGATTTGTGGTTTTTCACATACCACGTCTAAAACGACTAGAAAGATACATTTCTCAGTGTTATGGACAAATAGGGGCTGAACTAAGAAGGTTGTATGTGTATATGTTGTTTTCACTTTGCACATCTTAGGCAAGTCCAGAGGTCCAGTAACAAAACTCTCATTACTTGAGTGGGCAACACTGCTAAAATGATCCATGGGACCACTGTAATCAATGTTAAGTACTTAATTTGCTGATATGCATGTATGCACACATTGATTACTGTTTAGCATCCATAATCTACTGTATTTTTAAGGTGGTTCTACATATTTTCTTTAAAAACATATATGTACCAATTTAGGGCTGAACTATGAAGTCATATGTGCGAGGATAAGACATTTTTAAAGTTTGGTTCGAGTTCGATGAACTATAGCATAGTTAGTTTCGAGTTCGGTTTGTGTACATATTTAAAGGTTCCTTTCAATAAATATATTCTGGGTTAAGTTCTAGTACGGTTTGGTTCCAAAATCTGGGTTCGTCCCATCTCGAATTTAAAACTTTGTTACAGAAAGAATATGGGGACTGCTGATGATAACGATGAGCAACCTCAAAGTTATTCTGCATCTCCGAAGCCTATGTTAATGACATCTTCCTGATAGACCCTACCATTAGTAAATCGTTTAGAGTTGAAAACAAGTGGGTGCTATCCGCTTAACGAATAGGCACATACCGATTTCCCTCACCACGCTACAGCATAGTTTTGTCTTTGATTGCCAGAATGTAGTGCTGTGGCCTGTCCTGAGGGGATCAGGTCATGCATTAATTAGGGGGATGGCAGTAGCTAGAGAGATAGAGCACTCCAATGTACAAAATACTACTTTTAGTCAACTCTCAACATCAATCACAACACTCACAAAGATTGCCTATTGGCATTACTTTACAAACTGGAATAACTATATCTACCTCGCACAATGATCGCTTGAAGGTGTTACTACAATGAGCAGGTATTATCAGTATCAAACTCAGTATGGCAAGCGTTAACTATTAAGGGTGCTCTTTGATTCAGATGGAGTCTAAATTATCACCACAAATATCCCTAATACTTCACGGCCTAGGGTGCCCTGCTGGAGGTATATTTACCCTGTTAATTAGCATCGTCTATGGGCAGACCCCCTTGTCGGTGGCAGCAGTCAGGAGTCGAAGTGGGACTATGGGCCTGGTGGTCCTCTCCTGGAGTCGTCCCTCTGGTGGCTGGATCCAAGATGGCCATGAGCCACCATCGTCCCAGACTTATAAAGGAGCGACCCCGGCCTCAATACCTTTCTCTGGCGGGGGTGTTTTCATTACAGCTGGGCTGGCTCGCCGAGGTTGCGCCATCCTACGCTCTCGCATGTCGCCTGTCAGTCCTGGTTACTGGTGACCACACCATGGCCCCCGTTTCCATGAAACTCTTCCGTCCCCGCATGAGATATGGGGTCGGCCGAAGAATGGGGTGGTAGTGAGTGAGGCTGGGCCGTTGAAGAAGTATGGCGGCTCCGCTGCGAAGGGTTGACCCGTGTGCCGTCAGTAGAGGGTTGCAGTATATGCCACCGGAAGGGATTCTCTTGTTTGCGGCTGCCGTCAGGCTTTCGTTATATATTGTCCATTCGCGTACTTTGTTTTGATCTCCCTAGGGTGCTATCAATCTTGAGATTAGGGGTATTGTTTCCATTTGTTAAGCTAGAAATTTTAGTAATTTAAGAGCATATTTGTTTTTGATTTTGATATACTACTATAAGTATAAAAATAAAAATTAGCCAAAAATATCTAGGTATTGGTTGCACTATTTGGAACAAGTAGACATGATTATACGAGCTAACTTTAGTAAATATTACATTGTGTATGTTAATTACTCATACTTGTACCTTTTGACGCACTTATATTTTAGAGAATTCTTACAGATAGCAATTTATTAATGGACAATATATATACTAATTGTAGTTCAATTATAATACGACAAGCTAATTTACATAGTAATTGGCGTTATTTATGCCAGCACTGTGATATTCTGTCAGTATGGTTTTGTGTAATTGGGACAAGTTGAAGGAAATGCGCTTGGCTCCTTGAACTATATCAGTTAAGCCCATAAAATTATATTAAGCAAAAATAAAAATTGCCGGCACCAACCGCTTAAGGTAGAGGGAAGAGAGGGAAATTTACGTGCATGATTTATCAATTTCCATTCTGCCATAGTGCTAGATGGTATGAATGAATGACTCTATGATTACTCTGTAGAATTAAATTAAATTATGAGTACATTGTTATTTTAATTGAAAAAAAAAATTGTGTATACATTTCAGCCTTAGCATGTGACATTTAAAAGTGTAACACAGGATATCATTATTTTGTCTATTAACAAGGTATGTGCAGAATTTGGTGGTGGCTAATTGCAATTGAGTCAATTTATTTACAATTTTACAAGGGCCCTGATAATTCGTAAAGACATTAATACAATAGGTATGGCATGGATGCCGCACGGAAGTTCCGTCAGTGCTGCTCTCTAGAGCGTAACTCTCAACCAGTGTTCAACTGTTGTGAGTGCTCGTGCACTCTGCTGTTAAGAATGCTGACTTTTGCTGTTCGCACACAAACAGTTACCTGGTCAGAGAAAAGAATGTGCTGCCTGTATGGCAAACAAGTCTGTAAGCGTGCCAACATTTTATTGCCCTTGAAAGTCTTTTTCCCCAGCTTGACGTGCCGTCGTGGGCACAGTGCTATTTTTAAGTTATTAATTTATTACCCTCAACTTACAAAGTAATCTCATTACCTCTGATTTACTTACTGATTCTTACATTTAGAATTCTGCTTTGTTGTAAGCTCTTAACGTTGCTGGCTGTATATTACATCTTGGTTTAAGCATGACTAGACAACATTCTCCAGCAAAATAGAAATTCTAACTAATTTATAATTTATAATATAATAATTTATAATATAATAATAGTGCTATTATGAGAGCCACGATAGTGGACAGACTTACATAATTAAAATGCTCCTGCGACATAACTGAGAATACTGAGGTATGAAATAAGTGATCTTTGTGGACTTAGTATTCTCCAGTTGGTAAATTTGCGTGCAATATTTTCCATTCCTTACTAAGCGTTTCATTAATGGAATAGAAAGAGATTCATTCAGTTAGCGATAACTGTGTTGCCTCGAAATGACTACTCTTAAGCCATTGAATGGGTAAAATAGTATGAGCGATTGCAGTCATAGGGCTTTTTATATCACACGTGTGTGGCTTCTATTATAGTGTCTTTGTTTATCATAACTCTGCAACCACATCTGACCTTTAATTCTATACAACCTATATTTGAATTAGGAATTGTCTGGCTGAGATTTCTATCCGTGCATTGTATGCTAAAGCACCAGATGGGTTTGTTTTTACATAATGATGTGGCTTGATAGGTGTAACCTGTATGTGATTACTGGCAAAGCAGGCAAATTTGCAGAATGTGTACAGTTGTTCAAGACTTTGCAATTTGATTGCCTCTTTTAGACATCTTACTTCACTAGTTTCCGTTGCATGTTTAGATATTAAATACATACCCTGAAGTTGATTCTTTTCCTCAGCATTTTTGCGGCTTTGAAAAATTGCCACGTATACTTGATACTTTGTAGAGGTACTTGTACTTTTATCATAATTTGTGTTGTTCTGACACATATTCAAGCTGATTTCATTAATGATATTATTTATCAACTCCAAAATTATACCTATCATCATTTGACTTTGTACTTTTGACATTTTAATTACCTTTTGCTGTGTATTGAAATTATTTGTTAAAGATTGAAATTAATTGAAATAGAATTATGATTTTTACTTCAACCTGATTTTTAATTTCAGACATGCTATGGGTGGTGAGATTTAAATTGTTAATTGATGCTCTTACATTACTCTTTATTTCATTCATGTGTATTGCCAACATTTGTTCATTAAGAAGTAATGACTGTAAGTGATGTGTAGTTAAAGGCATCCCAACACCATGTCGCAACGTCACCAAGGAAGGTGAGGGCTCTTTTATTTCTTTTGGGTAAAGGAACTTCAGAAAGAACTTGGTTAACAATATTAACAGACGTGGTATTAAAAATGTCTCTCAGGTGGTCTGCGTTCCTGCAGACTGTTGAATTTTAAATGGTGCAAGCGCTGTGGAACTATTTGTCAATGTTGGCTGGTGTCTGGGGTTCCTGCAGTGGCAGCGTGAATAGAAGTGGCACAGCTTTTTCATATTGTATCTCCGGCGTCAACTCGGTGAAGTAAATGCAGTGTTGAGTTTTGTAGAGGTGTTCTGCTGTTGCCTTCGCTGTGACTCCCAGGACAAGTATGACAGCCCACAATTGTTCATGTCCCATCCCAGAATTGGATTAAGCCTGGTTCAAACTCCTTCCTCCTGTAACATGAGGGTATATGTTAATGTCTGTTATTGGCAAGCTTGGTATTTCTTGTGCTCATGGTTTCTATTTTATTTTGACTTCGCTTGCAAATTTCCACTGCTATTGTGGATGGCCCTAAAATATAGTGTACTCTGTTTGGCCCCTGGTATTTAAATGAAAGAGCCTTTTTGCACGTGTGGGTTTTTTATCCGAACAAATTGGCCAATTTTGAGATTGATAGGTCGATATCTGGTTTCAAATAATCTCATTGGTTGTTGTTCGGATGCAATGAGATTGACATGCGCTTGCTCACGTATGCGTTGTAAGCTGTCACAACAGTCGTTAGCCCGTGGGGAGTATGAATGGTTTATGACATGGGAGGGCTGCACTGCTTCCCACTCCGTGTAGAAGGAAGAAAGGGGTGAATTTTGTGCTTCAATTTACGCTTGTGTTGTAATTAAATAAAATATAGGAGAAGTAATTGTCCCAGTGTGTGGGATATTCGCTGGCCAAGAAAATAAGTGTTTAGAAAGAATTTTATTGACTTGCTCGGTCAGCCCATTGCATGCCTGGTTGTATGCAGTGATTTGATGTTTTTTGATTTGGAGTTTACAAAATAATTCTGACATCATTTCATTACTAAACAATGTAACCATGTCTGTAAGAATGGATTTGGGGTACCCAAACTGTAAAATTATGTCTTTGACGAAATTTGCACAGGTTATTGTATCAATAGTTTTTACTGGGCAGGCAACAGCATAATGGGTGGCAAATTCTGTCATTACAATTACATACTTGTTGCCGGTCGCTGACGTTTGTAGTGGCCCTTTAGCATCAAGACTCCAAGAGTGGTGAAGAGGGGGTGGTGGTATAGGAGTCATCTGTCCAATTGGTTTTCGATTTGTAGCTTTAATACGTTGATAAATGGGACGATTCTTAATGTAATACTTTACATCTTTATTCATGGAGTCCCAATAGTATGCTGATTTTATTTTCTTAAGTGTTTTAAATTGACCGAAATATCCCCCTCGTAAGAGAGCGTTGTGATGCGCTGTAATTATCTTGGGAACATAATATTTCGTTACTATAGTAAGTTTCCTGTGCCCATTGGACATGTGCTGCTTCATATATATTTCCCCATTCCCGGAAATAGCGTATCTTGTGGCTAGCCGTTGGTATCTAGGGGTGGCTTTATCTGGTTCTGTTTTGACTGGGTTGCCTAGAAAGAGATTAGCCTCTTGCTGACAGGTCGTTACACACCCGATGCATGTACATGTCTCCTCACAAACTCGCCATTTGGAATTCACAGCACCAATGCACGAAACAACTAACGCAAATGTCCAAGGTAGTCCACACTTGGTCGATGTAGCATTTGCAATGTCCGAACACCCTATTTTCCCGACTTTGAAGACCGGACACAACCATTCCCGACTGGAGTAAGCAAAGTACTAACATGGGGGACACAAGCATGCTGCCCCTGACGTCGCCAACATGGCAGCCACCACCTTGACACTTCCCAACAGGTTTGGTTGATGCTAACTTTAGTTGATGGATATGGGGGTCATTGGCATACTCAGCAAGGAATGTTGATGTGACCTGGTCAATAATAGGTGCTAAGAAAAGATGTGAATCGTCGTAGACTTTTTTACATATTCCTGTTCATGAATATAAACCGGAAGGTAATTTACTTGGTCAGTGTTGTTGTAGGTGATCAGGATGCGACATTTTAATCGGGGGTCAAGGCAAGTACTGTTTATCTTATTATAATAATTTTGCATTATTATCTCAGTGTTTACATTATGAACTGTGGTAATCGGTTTTGCAATGGCCTGATAAGGCAAATACTCTTCATGAATGATCATTTTTGATACGTGAGCTTGTCCATGGTGTGGAGATTGTTTTTAATTAGAGTTTTAATCTCGGCCCAGTTATTTGTATTGTATTTTGAAATTGTGTTCTTTATTCCGTCATCTTTGGCAGGATTCTGCAAAAGCGATTCTGCTAATGCGTGGTAAAATGATTGGCAATGTATGTAATTACGTTTGACTTTATAAGTTTGATTGTTTACAGTATCATGTATAGTGTCAGCTGGTTTTAAAATGTACGGGGGGAGGGGTATTGAGGGGGGAAATCATTAATGATATTGATAATACATATTGTCATAAACTTGTGGCACTTTTGCATCCAAATATTACGTGACACTGCACCTTTTAAAAGGGCCTTATAAAATATATAGCGCTCATCAGAGAGCTTCCTTAGGGAAATGTCCAACATTGAATACTGACATTATTTGTATTTAAAAATAATATTTAGTATTTATTAGTAGTCAGTTTGAGTGAAAGACATTCAAAAGTTAGGGACACAGTTTATATTCCCCCCTCTCCCTACGATCCCTTTAACATGGCCAAAAGGACAATATTATGTTGGTTATGTTGGTGGATCACGAGTTATGTTGGCTAACTTGTCTGCAGTTGTTCAATAGAGCAGTTTGTTGCTGGTATGTATTGTAGTTAGCTTGGCAGGATGTTGTAATCACTGGAAGTTGATGTGCGCTGTGCTGGGTCTCGGTTCTCGGTTGTGGCCTGGTGATAAGTGCCCCCATGTATCTCGGCAGTGCCTGAAGTTAGGGCCGCTGCCGCGGAACCCGTCCTCCCTTGTTAAATGTGACGCACTTTTATTATAAGTTCTTAGTAGTGGGAGTGTAAAGATCCGGGTTATTTTTTTGTATTTGTGATTGTATACTTCAGGTAATGGTTTCGGTTAGCATACAAGTGGATTTTGGGTATAGTTTTATTCACTTAGCTCAGTGTCACTAGAGAAGACACATCACAATGTTACGGAGGTGATTGAGGCCGGGTTATTGCCCTGGAAAGGTATACCTTAGTATTTTGTTGTTTTCAAAAGATGTTGATAAAGAAGACAGGTCTTGGATTGTTAAAATTGTTGATCCAGTAGAAAGTAATATTTTGTTGTCGTTTTCGTACTATTTTGGTCTTCAAGTAATTACTGCTAGGGCAGGTAGTGGTTTGTTGGAAATGTGTTTCTTCAGAAAGCTACCGAATGAAAAGGATCCTGCTCCTAAGGAAATTAGTGATATCGATACTCTGTCGCTGCTGTCGTTAGTGTCTTTGGTAACGCTTCGCTGTATTCACATAAAAAGATGAAGTTTGAGATTGGCGATCAGATTTGGTTGTATCGAAAGTTGGTTGGTACGGCAGGAAACATGCATATTCATGGACATTTCGAGTTGGTTTACAATCCTTAATGTAGAAAGTATTTTATTCTGTGTTTTACGATGTACTGAAGCTGTTGCGTTTTATTTTAAATAAATTTTTTTTGACATAAATAAAACTCCAAACTATTAAATCATCCACAAACAAAATTTAAAAAAAATTTTACTATGTGCCTTTTAGAAACGGAACAGCACCATTCTTCCACTTTCTCCCTTACACAAAGGAGGGTGGACACACTGCTTGCTCGCTCTCTTCCTCCCTCCCTGTACTTCAGGCAGACAAAACCTTACTCCCTCCCTTCTATTGCTTTTCCCCCTTTCACCATCTTCTTTCATCCATGCTCTTTGTCTCTGCATCCTTTTCGTTCTTCACTTTACAGTCTAACAGCTTTCCTGTTTTCCTCCCTCCTGCCTTTTCACTGTACCCACACCCTCCAATCTGACCCTATCCTCTCCAACCAACCCACCAACCGGGCTCTTCTACCTCCCTGCCGGCCATTCATATCATCTACCCTCTGCCCCTCCTAACCCCTTCAGGCCCGGCATGTTTCCACTTCCTTTTGCTTGCACTCTCTTCTGTCTCTCAACAAATCGGCTGCCTCACTTGCCCTGACAAGGTCACCAATCCCAACCCAAAAGGATGCAGCTGTTAATGATGCACTCCCCTGCCTCCTAGCCTGCCATGCTCCCTTTATCCTAGTATTGACTACGGCGCTGGCTGCCCGGCCGCCCAGTCTGGAATCCAGAAACATGCACAATGGGAAACCAAATTTTGCAGTGCACTACCAATCAATTATCTTGTGACAACCAACGGCTCATGGTTGAATAGTTTCATCTGTTTCTACAAATTAATTCTAAATATGCATAATATATTAAGCCCACTATTTTGTGAATCTCTTTGACAGTAAAAATTTTCATATTAATGTGCTTTTAAATTTAACTATAACATTTAATTGTGAAAATTAAAAAAAAACTATTTTCCACCATCTCTACCTTTGGGTTGCATTTAAAACACAGTGTACTTTTGGAGAATGGGTGTATCATCGGATGACATTGACCTTGATTCTAGCTAGACTGTCACTTAGTGCTTTGTTTTTGCACCTGGAACCTTAATACATGACCACGTTGTTGCTTCGTGCACATAACAGTGTTTCCCAGGGATTTCATTAACATATTCAAAGTTGAAAAATCTTCACTGTGTTTGTAGAGCAGTATCCAAATGCTTACTAAGGATAGAGAGCAGGATGAAGTCCCACAGATAAAATTTTACACTAAGCGTCTCAAGGTAGGGCAGAGACATTTTCATAGACTATTATCAACAGATGGTACAGTGTGTTTTGGAGAATCAGTTGAAGCATATGGTGCTTACAACAGAGCTCCTACGTGCACAGATACAACCATGGAGCAAATTTCTAATCAACATAACTGTTTACTTCACATATGTGCAAAGAATGATTGGTACTTAAAGGTTCTATAGTGTGCAAGGTTTTTGAACGGGCAAGTTATTCAACTGTATGCAGCTTGGGATTATTAGCCACAAGTATAAGCAATATCATTGAGAAAGTTAACTAACCACTCCTATGGACTGCCATCAGACTTAGGCAACACAATTCTAGGGAGGGCTGTGTGAGAATTTCTGACCTGAAAATTGGTAGATATAACCTGTCTCTTCAATAAATTAATGGAATTGACGACCACCATTATTTCAAAGTATTTTTCATTGAACATTGCAAAGCTTGCAGCATGATCCTCAGCATCAAAATCTGCTATTTACTCTGTGGTTATTTCTACTATTATGTAAACTTTCTCAATTTTGCCTAGGATTTGTGACATGTTTGCTTACAGTTGTGAGAAAGAACGTTAGATTGTTTGGCTAGATGTGCTTTCTTATAAGTAAAATCTTTTCCTGAAGTAATTACAGTAAATGGTGTTTCTTAGTTTAATTTCTATGCTTGGTTTCTTCTCAACACATTAAGAAATGCGCAATAATTACAAAGTCTCTGTTTAATTCATACATCAGGAACACTAAACGTCAGTAAACTACAGTAGAACACTTTCAACAGATTCGTTACTGAATTCATCCTTTAATCCGTTTATTGTTTTTTTGTGGATTCAAAGTATTGTGGTGACGCGGTACTACTGCGTGATACGATGTTGATGCTTTTATGATGTACATAAGGCAGTCACTTGGCACAGAGATGCAAGAAGCAGACTCTGGGAGGTGTCAGTAGGCGGGGGTATGTACGGTGTTGCAGACGGAGGAGTGGTACCCTCTGACAGGCATCACGCCCATCGGAGAGTGGGGCTCGCTGCGGATGCGTACGAGGTACCTCCACGACCTGATCATGCCCCAGGAGGAGTACTCACCCATGCAACAGCTCATCCTGGACCCGTCGTTGGAGGTAGTGCGAGCCCTTGCAGACATCTGTCACCTGGACAGGGTACCCCTGGCGAGCTCCCTCCTGCGCATATTCAGGTACAACATTCACTACTCTACTCACAGCCACATAGCTTTGTGAAACTCCCAACTTGTCACTGTTAAAACAGCTCTGTAAGTGATGATCGTTAGGGGCCCCAGAAAGTTCTAAAATAGAATACCTGATTTCAGTGCACAAAATAGTGAAAATTGGTGTTAAATTTTGTTGTTTAAAAATTAAAACGATCTTAAATTTCAGAATTTAAAGATGGAAGCAGTGTCAATTTCAGTATTTAAAATGAGAGCGGTGCTAAATTTCTGTAGCTTGTTTAGAAATAAATCAATAATGAATTTCTGTGCATCCATATTAAAAATAAAAAATAAACCAAATTTCTACGTTGAAAATCAAAACATTAGGTAGATTACAATGTTTTGAAAGAAACTTAGTGCACATGTTCAGTGTCATTATTAAATACATGAAACAGCGGTACTGAAATTCATCAATTTAAGAAAAAAACATTAATTTAAGAAAACATGTACAAAGATTTAAAGTGGCGTAAATTTTGACAGTTCTTCAAAAGTAGCACGGCCACAATGTATCCTTCCACACAGCTGTTTTATCACTGAAGAAAAAGACGTTAGTAAACAAATGTTTACTCCATTGCACTCTTGCATTTTCCTCTTTCCTTGTGTTTCCTGCCATGACAGGCACTGAAAGTCTGATGTTAGCTACTTCTGTCCTGTAATTAATGTAGGATGTTATAGTTAGGTTGCCGTAGTAAACAGTACAATTTATGACATGTCGTGGACAATGGTAATGCAAACTCTATGGAGATAGGATGCAAGGTATGCTACACTGATTAACTGAAGTCGTCTAGTAATTACCATTATTGAATCACGTCATGCATCATCATAATTACAAAAATAGAGCAGCAGGATAGTTATATATGGATCTGTGGTATGCCGTTCAGTCATCTTCAACAGTATTTTGCACCCCCTCACATTGTGATACTCGCTGCAACAGTCTGACATGGAGTTCAGCAGACACTGGATATTGTCCTGAGGCAGACCGGCTCACAATTGTCAGATTGTATGTTCCAAATCTCAGATACTGTGGCAGCTGGCATTTCAAGTAGTCCCACGTATGCTTGATTGGAGGCATGCCATAGGAGCAGGTGAACCATGGTAGGGTTAGAAGCAGTCCTGGATGAGCCATGCCGTGTGCAGTCGAGCATTATCCTGCTGGAATATCGCACTTGGAATCTCACCCTGAAATGGGAGCAGATGGAAGCATAGGACTTCATGCACATATTGCCTAGTTGTCATTGGTGGAAATGTGCTGCTTAATTTCAAGGTTGAGATTATGGTGTTCACCAAGGGCCCTCCACACCTGGGTGTAATGATCGTCAGTCCCCATAATGAAGTGGCACTCATCATTTAACACCACACATCATCAGTCAGTGATATTCCACATTGTTCGAGCGTGGCACCATGCTGCAAACAGAGCTGCTGCTGTTGCCGAGTTAATGACAGCACACGTAATGTGCACTGGGATCACAGATTCACCTCCGCAAGACATTGGGAAATGGTCCATGAACACACAGGCACCTCAACACTGGACAGAATCATGTACTGGGTTACCATGGGAACACTCCGTACTGGGCATGTGATTTATCAATCCTCTCAAGTTGTAGTCGATCTTGTTTTCCTGAACCGGTCTTCTATGTTCGGTTGTCTTCACATATCCACTGCTCCCAACAGCATCATCAGACAGTATGGTCTGAATGATCTACATGATGGGCTATACAGCGTTGTGCCCATCCTGCAATTTTAAGCCAGATTATGAGTCCTCTCTTGAAGTCCATCACTTGCATTAAGTGTCATCTTTGACTTATTTCTAGTATTCTGCTTCACTCTGTTGGCTTGCTTTTGCTTGTTATTATCTGGTTTTTCTCGTAGTAATGTGGCATAGACTATTCAACAGTGTCTAAGATCACTGATTGGTGCTTGCAGTGTCACTGCAGGGTGCGTGGTCAAATGTAAATTCACCAACATGGGATGACATGCATACCAGCCTGTACTCTCCCTTGTTTCATAGTTTCATGGTAATTTCATGGTTCCTTCGTGGTGCACTATTTTCATTGTCTGCTAGTGTATTTCAAGACAAGTATACAAATATAACATATTTTAATTAAAACTGGACAGTCTGTATTTTGACTGACTGAAGTAAACTGAAATGTACAACATTCTAATACTTATTCATACTTTAGTTTTGACTTGTGTATTTCCATCTTCCTTGTCAGTATATATTTCATGTATAAAAATGCTTTTGCAGATATCAAGTTTCCCCTCTGTAGTGAACACACAAAGTGTTTCTTTCAGATTCACTTTAACACGGTTCTACTGTATGTGTACATGTTACACATGTGTGAAAGGAAGTCAGTATGTTACACAGTGAGTGTTCAGTAATCTACATTATGCTTTTGACTGTTAGTTAGGATAGGCCTAACTTTCGTATTGTTTTGCAATTAATCACGTGACTATGAACTATCAGAATGTAAATATTGGAGAGGGAAAGATAGTGTCAGGCAAGATCGTGGATGTGTTGTGTGCGCAAGTGTGTGCCGCTTAAAGTTGTCTTGTTTGGGCAAACAAAATGTGAATCCAAGTCATAATCGTTGAACAATGATAATAACACAGTGTCAGTTGCATATATGCACTGGTTAAATATTCAGAATTGCATACCCATTGTATGGCTGTTGGTGATGTCACCTTTAGTTACTGGTATAAAGTTAGCACAGCCAAGAAAAGTTTATAATAATCTTTTGTTTGATACTGTGTCAATCGTTTTGCAGTTGGCCTTGAACGGTGTAATGTGCTGACTTTCATTGTGTAGGTACGAACGCAAAGAAGCGGATCTGCTCAAGTCACTGAATGAAGCAGAGATCGAGAAGGAGGAAGAAACATCGACATTGTTTCGTGCAGCCTCTCTCACCACCACTCTCATGGACCTCTACATGAAGTCTGTGTGCGGTGGCTTCTTGCAGTCTGCGATTCTTGGGACCATTCTTAAGTTACTGGAAGCCAAACAGAGCTGCGAGGTATAGTGAAATATTATTTTTTTACACTTTTTAAGGGTACAAAGTAAAAAAGTGTAAAACTGTAAAAAGTGTGAGAAAGAGAGATAGATAGAGATATAGATATAGAGATACAGAGATAGAGAGGGATAGAGAGATAGAGAGTGGTAGATATAGATAGAGAGAGAGACAGAGATAGCGAGATAGAGAGATAGCGAGATAGAGGGATATATACACACATAAAGAGACGTAGATAGAGATAGGGAGATAGATAGAGCGAGAGAGGATGCCAGCTGCACAACCAGAATGCGCTGTGGGTTATCCCTCCTCTGCCATTAGCCGGAGGGGTGGTAGGCTGCCTCGCACCCAAGTGTCGAGCAGCAGTGTGATGTGAACAATTGGCATACAGGTGGTAGCAGCAGAGTAAATTTAGTGACATACTTGACGAGGAGTGTAGTTGCTGTGACGGAGGCTAGAAGGATTAATGATGTCTCCTATGCCGCGTCAAATTTGACGGTTTTTTATTTTTAAGGATAGAGAAAAATGTAACATTATTTTATAATAATGATGACAATAATAAATAAATTAATATATATAATATGATGATTTTCAATAAAATGATTTGGTTTGTTTACTCTTTTTTTCTAAATGTTCAAGCCTCTATTAAAACACAGTTGTCTTGTTTGCATTTGAAGATGTGTATATTTATTCAAATCCAGTGTCATAATATAGTTGTACAGTGGAGCGTCGATAATCCGGATTAATTGGGACAGGACCCCTTCTGGATTATCAAATTGTCCGGATTTTTTAAATGAACCAATAAAAGGGCCGGTAGATGTCAACGTAAAAAAACTTACTTTAATTGTTTATAATTCACTCTGATGGTTACAGAAGTGGAGTGAATGAATAAAACCATTAATGTAGTAAAATTTTTACGTGTTTTAATTTCAGACAAAAATACTGTACTGTATGTACAGTATTGCATGTACAGACTGTCTTATTTTATGTACAGTAAATCTAGGCCTACAACAAAATACAGTACAGTAAAGTTGTACCTACAGTAAATCGTAGGTATTTGAGCTTTAAAAAAATCTTTTATGGACTTTTGAACAGCGGTAGTGTTTTTTTTTTTGCAGCTAAGTCCTTGATTGGTTTTAGGAGAATGAGTTGGGTTGGTGTGCTCGCAGTGTGTTTTTCAAGCCATGACATCAGCATCTCTGCTGCCCTAAATGCTTCGGAATGTGTCGGCCCTGCTTCTTCAATGTTATTTTCATTCTTGTCCCCATCAGATTCTACGGTTTCTGTATCCCCTTAAAATGCAAAATTACGCCTAAATGAAGAAACAAAACAAATGTTTTCTTTTTATAATGTTATAGAAAAAAATGAACAAGCGCAAACTTGGTGAAATATTTTAAAAATAGAACATTGAATTTAAAACGACTACATACCTCCAGACACCATGTCAGCTATTTCTCGGTAGCTCAAAAAAATCTGGTGCCCAGGATCGTTGTCATCAACAGTCAACCACTCACTGGCATAATTTTTGTCCCACTGTTCAAATTCCGGGATTGTGCTGCAGATTTCTGTCACCTCGTTTACAACGCAATGTTCATTTTCATTTTCTTTTTTATCCTGCTGTCTTCACCAGGCCATAATTTTCTCCAGGCTCTTTGCAAATTCCTTTTGTGAGAGTTTCCCAGCATCGGCAACCACGTAAATGCTCTCGTTCATATTCAACTTTTTTATAAACTTAACTACACTCTCTTTGTGCATTTCTGCCAATAAAAGGCGATGCAGGAGCTGCTTTCTATAGATCCTCTTCATTTTCTCGATCACTCCTTGGTCCATTGGCTGCAGAGTTGCAGTAATGTTGGGTGGGAGAAATTACACTTTGAAATTCTGATCTATTTTGTTTAATACTTTGAGAAGGGGATGTGTGGGTGCGTTATCAATGATAAGCAGCACTTTTGCAATTTTCTTTTTCTCCTCGTGGAATTTTGTAACACTAGGGATAAATTCATTTTTAAACCAATCAAGAGAAATTGCTGGAGTCATCCAAGTACTTGTCTGAGACATGTAAGAAACAGGAAGGGTGTGCACATTTTTAAAGCAATGTGGTTTTTTGCTCTTCCCAGTCATTAACAGTTTTACCTTGTGCTCCCCAGTGGAATTAACATGTATCATAGCTGTAATTCTCTCTTTGCTAACTATATATCCGGGAGCTGATTTTTTTCGTCTTGATGCCAGCGACTTGCCTGGAAGAGCTCATCAGTTTATCGCTGTCTCGTCGGCATTGTTTACGTCAAACAAGTGCTTCCTTAATAAACTTTTCTTTAAAAACACTTCCAGCCACAAAATCTGAGGAAAGATTTTCTCCTTCGACGTCTAACTCTCTAATGCCATGCTTAGATTTGAAGTTCTTAAGCCAGCCAGAACTGGCTTTGAAATCTTTCTGTCCATTAAGCTGTTCATTAAATTCTAATGATTTTTCACAAATCATTGTGCCTGAAATTAGCTCTCCTAAGCTTCTCCTTTGAGTGAGCCACAGTCTTCTAAGGCTTTGTTGTTTGCTGGACAGGTAGTTTTTCTTCTCAGCGTCCCTTCTACACAGTCCAGTTTTGACGCAAATTGTGTTCCAGCTGGGCTCTTTTCGCCTTAATAGTGGAAGTTCCTACCCCATAAATCTTTGCAAGTGATACCACACTTTCACCTTTCCCTAACCTTTCTAAAATTTTTAACTTGGTTTCAACGGTTAAAAAAATGTGCTTTTTCTTAGAACTTGACACCACCACGGGTACAGAACAGTAAACACAAGACAAACTGACATACACAAACACACTGCTGTACACAAACAATCGGTTTGGTAAACAAAAACTTAGTGCACGCACAGGGAACAATACTCAAAGATGTGACTGACAGTGGCTGGGGAGCAGGTGTATGACCTTGACACTTCCACTGCCCCTCCTTCCTCCACACAACATGCAATTCACGCTCCACTCTGTAGGGCACTGCGAGTTTTGCGCTTTTAAAGGAATCAAGTCCGGATTATCTACGGTCCGGATTTTTGAAGTCCGAATTATTGGCGCCCCACTGTATTTGAATATTGATACTAATGGACTTTTTGTGTTATTTTCAGTAAGATACCATTATGATAGAAGTAAAGTTGCATGATTATACCATTATAACTTTATATACCATTATAACGTACTTCACATCAATGTAGCTTTCATTTAAATGTAAGATTCAATTCCGGCCTAAATAAACTACTGTATGTAAATTATTTCACTTTAACATCCGAAATTTAGGTTAACTTTCCCTACAAGAAATATTTTTTTACCTTCTGTGTTCTGAAATGGAATTAATTAATTGTTTTATTTGGGTTTAACGTGAAGGCATACATTTTTTTTAACCATTTCCAACCATATTTGTTGTTTTTTTTTTACCAAATAAGACTTGTAAATATCATGCCGATTGCACACTCACGTGTGTCATTTTATCCTTGCTTTATAAATATTACTTTAATTACTGAAAGATTAGTTATGCCATAATTTCATGAAGCCCATGTTATAAAAGGTTTAATTAAAAACAAAACTTTTAGTGTAAAGCACTTTCATTACTAAGTTTAAAAGCTGAGACTTTATTCATGTATGATATAACTAGGGATGGGGTGAATCCAGTTTTCCTTGAATCCGAATCCACCCTCGAAACCATGTCTGAAATTAATGAATTCTGAACCTAACCCCTAATCGCTGATTCTATAATTTTTCCATGTGATATTTTCACACTGCAAAACAAACATTAGGCTTTCGTGGTACTTTTTGCTTGTATTTTTGGTGGTAAAATACTGAATTTACCGTAAGTGTAAATATTGTTTAAAAGTCTGCACGTTTCATACATGCTTTATAAAATAACATTTAATTTATTGACACAATTTTGTGTTACACAAATTTAGTAAAACCTCCATAGTAAAAATGTCCGATGCTGAAAAAAAATTACAGTGTGTGGTATTTACCCATGCAGTACTAGCATTTTTTCCTGGAAATAAGGCCATTTAAACTGCGCCACTTATATGTGGGTCAGACAGAACTTGAGTGGTTTATACTCGTTGTATTGGGGTGGTTGCAGATGGCACGATAAGTGCTGGTGTACGCATGCACGCACCACACATTTGTTTGTATTATGAGAAAGACATAAATAATATTGCACAGACACTGTTCATGTGTCTGTGGTTAAGGGTGTTTCAAACCAGGACAAGACCAAGATTGTGGGTGCGATAAGGGCTGTAATAGCAGGCGACATGCACATTACACCATCTCTACAATTACCTGCACTTAACTCGTGTACTGTCTTTCCATCTGCTACGTTCTTCTGTGAAACTTCAGCACTGACACTATGATATAATGGTGTAATAGTTAAAAAAAATCATTGATACAGAAAAGGAACGAAAATTTAAATAAATTAAGTTTTTAAGCAGGGGAAAAAAGAGGAGCAGTTTTAAAATAAAACTTCCTAGCTGTAATCTTCCACAAGAGAATTGTTCCTATGCCAGTCTTCTCTCCCCCACACCCCTCCATTTCCCAATTTCCCAATGTGGACAACTGTCAAGAACTCTCGCCTTCCCCTTCCCTTACCCCCGCCATCCCCTTTGTGACCCACGTCCCTGTCAGAGGGATATCTTTGTCTCAGGAGAAAAGACAACCCCCTTCCCTCCTCAAACTCAGTGATGGCATCTCACTCCTGCAAACAAGGAAGAGTATAGCTTGGCAACTAACTGATAGTGTACAACACTGTACAGTTTTCCTTCCCTTCTCTACTGCCACCTCAGACATACTTCCTTAGGCTCTTTCACTGACTTTATTTTCTATTTAAGCATAATGTTCCTAGTAAGTGTGGAGCACTGATAGGGAGCTGCCGTACTCCTTAACTCTTATCGATTTCCCAAATTATTAAAAAATTTGCTGAAAGAATTTGTGTATTGTACTTTATATTCCTTGCACTCAGATTATTTTTAATGTAAAATAAAAAAAGGAAATCCAAAGTGCCACACAATAATTATTTGTTTGGCAGGAAATTCTGTAGCCATCTTTCTTTCTTTTCTTCCAGAAACGTAAGTAAAGGTTGTGTTTAAAAAAAAAGAGGGGGATAAATTTCATAAAAAAAAGCAGACAAACTTAATGCCACAGTAATGTACAAAGCATGTAATAAAACGTAAGGCATATGTCTCAGTTTTTTTTCAGACATCAGTTATGCATTGTGTTTGAGTTGGGTAAGGACTGTAGCCATTATTTTAATGTTACAACATTTTAAGGTGACTATTGCTTCTACAATATGTAGCAGGAGTTAATACAGTGAAACCCTGTTAAGATGTTTCAGAAAAATACTGACAAAATTGTGCGTACTAAGTAGGAAAACTTCTTAAAGGGTAAAAGTGTATATTTGTAATAGATCAAGTGCAGTCATTTTAAAACTTATTAACAGAAAATTTCTTTAGAGAGTTTTACTATAGTTTATTATATGTTGTCGTGAAAATATAACATGTAAGTATAGTGCTGCTAAATATGTGAATTAAAAACCTGATGTGAAAGTGCATACTTGAAATGTCTTTAATGCTGTAATAAAAAAAGAAATTACTGAATTTCTCTGAAACATGCGTTATACTGCACTGACTTAATGATTGTTGTAAAATATGTTCATGTTTATTTCAGTTAAATCCTACTAAGATGGATTCTCCTGATGACGCTTGTGCAAATGCAGAATTTCTTCTGCAAGTTTTGGATGAGATTACTCTATCCATTTTCATGTCTGCAGAGGCCTGTCCTAAGTAAGTTCCTTTGTTTATTGTACTATTGTTTTGTAAATCCATGTATGTTCACATTTAGCTGTCTCTTTCATTAAGGTGGTCAGAGTGTGATCAGGCTCTCATGTTCCATTATTTAGATATTGAATCTTTACCTCCCCTATTAACTATGATACTTTTTCTTCATATGTATTATGTAAAAAAAAAATATTTCCAATGTGTGAATTGAAAGATTTGTCTAGTATTCACGTACGTGTTAATATCACCAAATGCAGTTTCTTTTTCCAGTTATAAATATGTGTATCTAATTTGAGAATAGTACAAACTTGATGGTGAAAAAATAATGACAGTCTTGATTAGTTTCACATCCTGTAAGCTCCACAAATTTGATAGAATTTGGTTTGTTACGAGTTGAAGCAGAAAAATACGTAATTACATTTTTTTTTTTTTAAAAATAGTTTGGGGAATGTAAGTTGAGACTTTATGAGAAATAAAGTGTCCTATTTAAGTCAGTATTTTTTTTTAAGTAGATTCTTAAATTACTTGTTCAAGTTTTGCAACATCTGTGAGCATGCTCATGATATTTCCCTGTTGCAGGACGTTAAGGTACATCTGCGGGTGCCTTCAGCGAGCTGTGATGGGAAAGTGGCCTCACGAAAGACTAGTACGGACTCGTGTAGTTAGTGGCTTTATTTTTTTACGGTTATTGTGTCCTGCTATTCTCAACCCTCGCCAGTTTAATTTAATTTCAGGTGAGAACTCACATTTTTATGTGATTGGACCAAAATACTCTGCTTGTACTTTTATCCATGTTTCACAGGATTTGATGTGCTGTGTGTTGATGTGCACTAAGACTGCATGTGATATTTCTGGTTTCAAAACTCTGATGAAACATGGTTGTCAATAGCACTTCTAAGTAAAGCTGTGCTAATTGAAATCCATTTCTGTGATATTTGCTGATGTTGACTGAATTTGTACTTCTGCTGATGTAGAAACTGCAGATAATTTTCTGCCAATTTGACAAACATAAAATATTACATAGTTTTGAGTTAGTCTTCATTAAAAATAACTGAAAAGTCTTGCATTGTTCTGCAATTCATACACAAACTTTGCGGGACAGCCAACGATAGAGAGATTGTCACTACGAACAACTTACCCCGATGCCATCTTGAGTTCCACTTATCTTCAGGAAGTGGCGCGCACTACATCTAGGACCAAGTATTCATGTGCCCAATCACAAAGTCACACACATTCATACACTTGCTTATTAAAAAAAATACTGAACATTCCTGCCCGCCGAGACCGGTTGAGGTCTCCAAAGTTTAGTCACAATACACATTCACTATGTACAATAAGTTATAACTGGTGATGAGAAACTACTGAACTGGCAGACGGTACAGTTTATGTACAGTTCTGCACAGATGTCCCTTCTGCAGACGTAAATCCACCACTCGAGTAACGCCATCCTTTCCACGGTGGAGCTTGACGACCCCTGCCAAATACCAGCCCAGGGGTCGTACACGCTCTTCACCAACCAGAATGAGCTCTCCCACAGCGAGTCCTGGTTGCTGGATTTGCCACTTCCCCGGGGTTGTAGTTTGCTTGAAGTATTCTTTATACCAACGTATCCTGAACTGGTTGGCTAGTGCGCATAGCATTTTCCATCTTCTGGACAAATATATATCCATCTTCAACTGGAGGCCTACCGATGAAGAAGTGTCCGGGTGTAAGTGCTACCATGTAACATGGATCAGAAGAGACAGGCGTTAGGAGCTGTGAATTTAGGACAGCCTCAACTCGAGTGTTGAGTGTCATCAGTTCCTTGAGTGTCAGAACTTGATTGCCGATTGTACGCCTGAGATCATAGTTGCCTGATTTAACTGCAGCTTCCCACAATCGTCCCTGATGAGGAGCTGCAGGAGGCAAGAAATAAAAACATATATTATGAGCCAAACAAAAGTTTTCCAGGAGTGGGGATTTGAGTAACTGTTTAAAATACTGATGTTGTCTTGAAGCACCAACAGAGTTGGTGCCACAATCAGAATACAGACTAGTACATAAACCTCGTCTTGACACAAATTGAGTAAGAGCAGCAAAGAAGCTGTCTGCAGTCAGATCGGTTACAACTTCGATGTTGATAGATTTTCATGGCAAAACATATGATGATAGATAGGTATGCCTACTGGGTAGCACACCGACGTAGCTTATTAACTCTGATGGAAATCGGTCCAGCAACGTCCACTCCAGTCCACACAAAAGCTCCAGCAGGTGTGACTCGTTCAGTGGGTAAATCAGCCATTAGTGTAGGACTGTTGACAGGCTGGCACTGGAAGCAACGTGCACACTTGAAGACCAGAGACCGGATCAAGGATCGAGCTGACAAAATCCAAAACTGTTGAGACACATGAGACTGCAGTAGTTGTGGTGGAGCATGTATGTACTTTATGTGATAGCAGTCTACCAAAGCTTCAACAGCAGTATGGTCTTTTGGCAATATGATAGAGTGTTTTGTGTCATATTCAACATTTGCATGTGACAAACACCTGCCCACCCTGAGAACACTCTGCTGATGCAAAAATGCTATCGAACTCTGCAGTCGCGTAGAACAAGGTTTTCCCCTTTGGAATCATTTCAAGTCTTCTTAGAAACATGACCTTTGGATACATGTACACACTATGGAAGTTGCTTGCTCTGATTCAACAGATGATAGGATATTGCTGCTAGGAGGTTGCCCCAGGCAGTACTTCACAAAACGCATAACATAGGACATGACTCGAACAAGTTTTGACCAAGACGAGAATTTCTGTAACAGTGGAAGCTCTTCAGGGGGATCATGTGTGCTCACAAGAACCAGGTGGGATGACTTAAGTTCTGGGACATCTGAAGTCTCATTCACTAGGGACAGTGGCCACTTTTCAGGTGGATTCATTAACCATTGAGAGCCATGTCATCGGTCATGGGGAAGCAGATCACGAGAAACACAATCTGCAGGATTGTCTCTAGAAACAACATGTTTCCAACACTGAGGTGGAACCCATTCCTAGATTTGAGCAACTCTATTTGCGACAAAGGTTTTTACCAGGTAGGGTTGAGTCTTGATCCAGGTGAGAGCTACACTAGAGTCAGTCGATGCATGACAGGCAGTAACTGTTAAATGTTGGGTGAGGAAGGCATGACAATAGTGCATCAATTTTGCCAGCAAATGAGCACCACACAGCTCAAGTCGAGGAAGCGAAATTTTTTTTAGTGGAGCTACTCTAGACTTGGCCAGTATGAGATGCATGTTCATATTCCCTTCAGAATCACTACTTCTCAAATACACGACAGCTGCATAGGCTCGTTCAGATGCATCTGTAAATACGTGTAGCTCTACACAAGCTGCATCAGGACAAACAAAACGTGGCAAACTAAGGGTTTCAAGGTGGACAAGTCCCTCAATATACTGATTCCACTTCTCTCATGTTGGTGATGGTAAGGGGTCGTCCCAACCCACTCCTTGGGTCCACAACCACTGTAGCAGAATTTTTGTCCACACTACCACTAGAGATAACCAGCCTATGGGATCGTAAATGCGAGCTATCTGTGACAAAACAAAACGTTTGGTTGGGACACCATTGCAGATACTTAAATGGTTAAAGAAAACATCAGTCTCTGGGCTCTGCTTAAGACCCAGAATATTCACTACAGGCTCAGATGAGAAGTTAAGCACTTTGGAATTCTCACAATGAGATAGGGGAATGTTATCCAACAACTGTAGCCTGTTACTCGACCATTTCCTAAGTTCAAATCCACCCCTTCGTAAGAGTTCAATCAACTGATTCTTGAGCACAAATACTTCCTCCACCGATGATGCACCAGTTACAACATTATCTACAAAAATGTGATTTTGAAGAGCATTTTGTTCCAGGGGATAATGGAAACCCTCATCAAAGGCCAACTGGTGTAAGGTACGAATCGCCAGAAATGGAGAAGGTGTGAGTCCATAGGTTACAAGTTGGAACGCTGCAAGTGGGAGAGAGGGGTCTTCACGCCACAGAATAAGTTGATATGGTTGAACATCCTCGTGGATTAGAATCTGCCGATACATTTGCTTTATGCCGCAAGAGAAAACCACACTATAGAGTCTGACCTGTAAAACGACATCACATATCTCATTTTGAAGCTTAGGTCCAGAGAGAAGAGTATCATTGAGGGATACATCATTTGAAGTCCTGGCACAACCGTAAAAAAACACTCTCAACTTGATGGTTGAACTAGCCATTTTCTATACACCATTGTGAGGGATAAAACGTTCAGAGATTTCTTAACTGTCTACCTGTTGGGTGGAGCGGGCATAGGGTTTCATATGACCTGCATTAGCGTAATCAGCTATGAAGTCCTTGTACATTGTTTTCATGTCCGGTTGAGATGTGAGTTTGCACTCCAGAGCATAAAATCTGTTTTCTGCATTTACGTATGAACTTCCGATAGGCTGTCCCTCAGATTTGAATGAGAGGCGAACCTTGTATCTACCCGATTCATCCCGAGAGTTGGTAACCATGAAGTGAGTCTCACAGAAGTCTGCATCGGGTTGTTTCGCAACTACATGAGGGGGTTCCTCAGTTTCCCAAAACTGTTTGAGAATTGAGTCTAGCGAGTCCTCAGTCCCCACAAACATGGCAAGCCGCTCTTGATCAGAGCTAGCATTCAGTTCAGGGTATTCTCCCAGGAGCATCCAACCAAATTTAGACTCCAGCACAACATGCATGTGATGACCTAGTTCAAGTTGCCCACTCATACAAACTCGTGCATAGATGTCAGCACCCAGCAACATGTCAACAGGACCAGGTTTGTCAAACTGGGGATTAGCTAATGGAAGAGACCCCAATTGGTTACGAACACATGGATCCACAGATGCTCGTGGTAAATTGCTGGTGATTTTAGAGACCACGAAAAGAGAGTAAGTAAAGTTGCATTGAGATACAACAGAGGATTGGATTTTACAACTGACAGCTCCTTTCAAGTTGACTGTACCATGCAGGAGACCACAGACCCTTTCGTTGACCTTTTGAACAGGTAAAGACAGCACTTTTCCAGCTGCCTTTGCCATGAAGGATGCATGAGACACACTGTACTGTAAGCATTGAACCACGTGCGGTTTACTGTCAGCGTCATACACAGTTACCAGGGCAGTAGATAACAACAATGACGTACGACTACGTGCTGAAAAGACACCCACAAATTATTCAGTCTGATGCATGTCCAATTAGACTGACTGGACACGTTAGTCGAGGATTTTATCAGTTAGACCAAAAGCAGCTTAGGTAGCTGGAATGAGACGAGGATGTTGGCTGGTTCTTGTACACTCATACTTCTTGTTGTGTACTCAAGGTAGATATGTCCTCAGGCAAAATGAATTATGTTGATGACGGAACGGATGTTCCACAGACAAGCTTCGTTAGACCGGAAGATGTGGATGTCCCAGCCTAGGCGCACTTCAGTACCTGTCAGAAGCTCGGTGACAATCGGGTGACGGTGTGGATGCGGACACACAGTGGAAAGTTAATGAACACAACCGGAGCAGGCACGATTGCTTGTCGTCAGAGTTCCTGCGTAGGATGGGGTGATGCTATCCTTTGCCTGAGAGTAGGGTGAGCCATGTGATGGTCCCTGCGTTTTCTGCCACTCCTCCTCTCGTGAGGCATAGGGTAACAGCTCTATAGTTCACGCAGCTCACTGAGACAGAAATACTAACAGTGTAACCCAATAGTGACTAGCCAGCTCAAACTCGATAAGAGTTCCCACTGATCCCCCACCGTAGGCAGGCTGATCAGGAACATAGAGCCGTGTGGACCGCCAAGCCTCTACTGGTTGTGCGTTCGCACTAGGGTGCCAGACAACACTGCAAGCCGCAGCCACCGTGTACTATTCAGTCTGTTGCGCCTCCTGGTGTAAAGGTGTTCCTAGTGGTTGTGGCGTCACTGTTTTCTCCCCATGAGCACTGACAGTGCTGATGTGTAACTGGGAAGAAACAGGTTGAAGTCTAATATGTATGTCTTAATTGGATACAAAGAAATACCCTGGAAATAAAAACAGAAAAGTAGAGAGTAACATGTGTTTATTGAGAGCTAAATAAACACGTGACCTGTGTTACCTCCTACCAAGTCAAGGATAGATGAAGGTAACTATGTGGTACTGGGTGTAGGGGACCTGGTTCTAAGTAAAAGGGAAATACTGGTTCTAGACGA